>CM028350.1:12699622-13899622 GCA_016618105.1 Dendrobium huoshanense | reverse complement strand
TTAAATACATTATTAATCCTTCGTAGAGGATACATATTCTTTATAGTGGCTTTATTGAACTCCATATAATCAATATATATATATATATATATATTAAATATCCTTTTCTTTACAAAAATAACATGTACTCCGCATAAAGCAAATTAGGAATGACAAATCTTCGACCAAGTAACTCCTAAAGCTTTACTTCTAGCTCTTGAAGCTCCTTAGACATCATCCTATATAGAGCCTTGGATACAGGGGTCATAACCTAAAATACATCAATACAAAACTCTATCTCTCTTTATGAAGGAAACTAACTAGCTCCACAAGCAAAACATAAAAAACAATCAGACTATTGGGACATCAAAAATAGATCCAAACTCTACTCTACTATCTCATACTAATGACAGAAATATTATATAATCCTTTTTCATAGTTTATCCACTTCTATAGAAGAGATAAACATGAAAAATCACCTCTAACTACCTGGAATAATTCGTCACACTTTAGAATCTAATTTGAAAGAATTATTCTTTTATCTTTTAATTTACCTATTTTTTATCAATAAAATTATCACCAAAAATAAAATCATCGATCAAAACATCAACATATACATATGTATTTTTTTTTCAAAAATTATGTACACTAGTCAAAATCTATATAATCATAACATATTTATGATTCCTTGAATATAAAATAATACCAACTAAAAAAAGAAATAAGCTAACATTAAACATGAAGAATCTTTATAAGTCTCACACTTCTATAACCTCTTACTTGACCTTAAATTATTTAAGCCACATATAATAAGCTCAAGAGCTCAGCAAGTTAGCAAAACCTAAATTTAAACTCAAAGCATGATAAAGGAGTAATATGCATGTCAACTATCAAATTATAGTAGCCATAGCATTCATATGATAATGAATCAACACAAAAAATGTAATACTCACATAGAGTAATAATAAAATTTATAAATAATAAAATATCATAATAGAGATGTTATTAAATTAGTATGGGTGCTAAATCTATAAAGGAGTCATCATATTAGTAAAATAAATTAGTAAAGAAATTGAATAAAGTGATAAAACCAAAGCATCAATTAAGGCTGTTAGAATCATATCAATGCAGAAAAATCCTATAATTATGTACATATTATTTCTAATTATTTTATATCAGTATAAAACTAGTATATTTTGTGCTTGATATGTCACATACTTAATATCAATAATTAGTTATTCAATAACAAGAATAATAAAAATGAATTCATAGTAATAATATAACGTCAATATTAATATCAATAAAATTGGTGGAAGTAATAATAAAGTAATGTAGTAACAATAAATATGTATAGTAATAATAAATCTATATAGTAAAAAGAATAATGCTTTAATAACCTATATTTTGGTGGCCACATTAAATAAGTAAGAAGTTCGGAATATCATGGTGTTTTTTAGTAATTAGTAATTGTTAGCTCAGTAAATAGAGTCGTCACTCTTTGTCCATCTGTATAAAAATAACTCCTTATAACTCTCAATTATTGTATCATTATTTTAGTAGTAGAAAACACCCAATCATATTATTTTAAGAAAAGTCCATCAGCTAACAATATAAACATCAAATAATATCTAATTAATGGTTCAACCAAAATTATATCTTTCATACACATGTTATTATCACAACAATATAATATTAATATCAGCAAGCTATTTCTCAATCACATATATGCATTCATTTTTAGTACATTATAATATACATTAAGCTAAATTAAAAAAAAAACTATCAAAATATCCAAGTGGTAAAAAACAAAAAACCTATTGAGTAGAAATTCATATTTTTAAGAATTAAAAAAATTATTAAGGTTTTATATAACAATATTATGAAGCTTTAATTGAACTAAAGAACTATTTTACTTGCCAAAATAAATTTATGAATTCATAAAAAAAAAATCTAATTTTTCAAAATAACCTAACAAATAATCTCAAATAAAATCTAGAAATATTCAGAATATAAAACTTTATAACATCTAAAAAGTTATGTGGTGAAAATTTAACCAATACAAAATTATCTTATTTTTAGTAACAAAAATACAAATATAATTAGAAAATTTTAAAAAATATGTCATGATCATGCGACAAGTTTTACGCTCGATATTAACTACCTAATGAAACCCTCCACTCTTCTTATCCAAGACTTGGGACTGAGTAATGCTAGAGATATGAGTAGTAGTGATTTAGTTCAAAAGAAGTTTATTAAGAATGAAGATCAATGAGTGTTTTTATTTAAAGAGGATATTCTACAAAGGTGGATGAGATATTTTTCTAAACTTTTCAATGAAAATTGTTAGAATTAATTGACTTTTGTGACCTTAGCACCCTAAATAAAAATAAATATTTTCATTCTCATTTGTGTATTAGTAAAATCAAAGTTAGAGAGGCTTCACGAAAAATGAAGTTTGAAAACATTGTCGAACCTCATGATATTCCATTAGAGGTGTGTAAATGCTTAGGAGATGAAGGAATTTCTTGGCTTACTATGCTTTTTAATACTATTTTAAAGAAAAAAAAGATGTCAGATGAGTAGAGGATGATTGTGTTG
This sequence comes from Dendrobium huoshanense, assembly GCA_016618105.1. Taxonomy (NCBI): domain Eukaryota; kingdom Viridiplantae; phylum Streptophyta; class Magnoliopsida; order Asparagales; family Orchidaceae; genus Dendrobium; species Dendrobium huoshanense. The sequence goes on along the minus strand of CM028350.1, from coordinate 13,897,045 downwards.
ATTCTTATTTTTAAGAATAAAGATAATACACATAATTGTGCAAATTATAAAGTAATTAAGTTAATGTGTCATACTTTAAAATGATTGAGAGAGTTATGGAGCATTGGTTGCGGCATGATACTAATGTTTCTCAAAATCAAATTAGATTCATACTAGGTAGGTTTGAAAGTTTGTGAGGGTTTTAAACCTTTATGAACTAGCCCGAAGCTAACTAAGAAGAGGGTGAATTTGTTATTTTAAAATTTTCTTAAGGAAAAAAAGAAAATCTTTTTTGAAGACTTTTTGAATATTTTAAAATAAACAATTTTAACCCACAAAGTAGAAGCAAAACTAACATCATAATAAAAAAAATAAAAGATTACAAACAAAGAACAAATAACAAAAAAATGTGGAAATTAAATAGAAAGAAAACACAAGAATTATAGTGGTTTGGTAAACATGACCTATGCCCACTCCCTGAAATCCTCCTTTTCATGTATTGCATTAAAAGTATTGTCTCTCCTTTTTCCCCCATAGTAAGTCAGAGAAGCCTTAATAAAATCTTCTAACTAACCTGGTGAGATAGAGTACATTGAATCCTTTTACTCCATCTTGGAGTGGTCAGAGGACCTAAAAATCCTTTTACTTCCTCCTGGAGTAGATAAAGATTCTTAGATTCCTTTTACTCCCTCCTAAAATAGGAAGAGAACCTTGGAATCCTTTTTCACCCTCCTCGTGAAAGCAGAGAACCTGGATCTGATGCTGATGAAAGTCTCCCCAGAGCCAACAAGGAACTAAGGAATAAGCTTGAAGAAGATGGTGGAAACCTTTCTTGGAGAAACCTTTGTGAATTCCTCACAAGATTATCTCTCTTTTCTCTCTCAAAGCCCTTCTTCTCTTCCCTCTCTAAGCTCTTTCTCAAAAATGTTCACTAGCAAAGATTTTTCCCAAAGACAAATACAATTGCTAAAATAGTGAGCCTTCAATAAAAATGCTAATTTTCAATATAGAGACACTTATCGTCCACTAAAATCATACAAACGTCCTATATGATTCGTATAAAAAAAATACTAATTTAGATAGTACAAATTGCATTACCTATAATATTCATTCAAGAGAAATATACTGATCATCATGAATGATTAAAATATCATTCTGAATAATTAATATAAAACTATTGAAATTATCTTATATAATACTCAGTGATGCCTTATAGTCCCATATAATTCTTTAAGCTCTATTATTGGTTTTATCATCGTAGACAAATTGTTGAAAGACTATTATCTTCGTCTAAGATGATAGACGGTGACCCCATATCATCCTATGAATGTTCTCAATCATCTAGGATGATCCAATCATCCTATACGATCAAATTGAATTATTTTTCCATAATTCTTCTATTAACCAAAGGATTAATTTAAGCATAATTATCATCTATCATCCAGGATGATGCGTGCCATCATGTACGGTATGAAAAAATTTTGAAATATAAAATCTTGCTTAAATTATGATTGCGACTGATTTCATGATTAAAATATATTGTCCTATATGATAATGATCATCCAAGATGATTACCATAATCAATCTTAATGAATAATGATTCCCTAATTAGGTTTTTCTAGTAAATAGATCATCTTGTTCGATGATTAGCTCAAAAAATTTAAATTTCTCTAAATCTCTTACTCACTCATTTGAGTGTGTGTGTGTGCAAGGTTATTTAGCTTTTGGATGCACCACATTACATTTTTTACTCAAGAAAGGTAAAATAGCTTTGAAATTAAAATTACTGACTGACTCAACCCTAGTCTACCTATTCTTAAGATGATTGACATTGCAAGTGATATGTGGACCTAAAATGTTAGCACACATAGAAATTAAATATGCAAATAAACTAAATTATCAAGAAATAGTATGTTAAGAAAACAATAATATTTGTTATCATCAAAACCACTATAGTTGAGCTCAGATTTGCAATAATATTCCCATTTTTTATGATGGCAAACAATGTTGTTAAGTGTTTTCAAAAGTATAATGCTATTCCTTACACTCTCCCTTACTAAGTTAATCTTTCAAAAAAACATGGGAGGTGATTTTTTTTTTTAAAGAAAATACAAAATAGTAAACACTAAACATGAACACTAAGTGGGAAATAAACTAAACACTTAATAGGAAACAAACTTTACTAGCAACACACTACTCCCCTTTTTAACATCACCAAAAGGAGGAAGAATAAAAAACTAAATAGAACAAAGTAATCACATCACAAAAACATACAACAACAAAAACAAAAATAAACCAGAAACCAAAGAGATCTGGATAAGGAGGTGGTGGTGGTGGTGGCTAAAAGAGGAGGTGAAGAGAGGAAAACTGATCACCAAACTTGGACATATTATGGTCCTACTGTTGCTACTACTATGATTCGTAAGCTTCAAAGAGAGCTAAGTATTTGGCATGTTACTGCTCCCATGCCACTATATAGGAGTCAAACCTAGCCTCCCATTAGTCAAACTCTGAACCAGCTGATCTATCTGAGACTGCTGGAGGATACAGACAAGTTCAAGAATAGGAGCTAGACTTTCCTCGTGTTCATATTCTTCTTGATAGCAATCCTGCTGATGAGAGGAACTTTAAATGACATGGAAGGAGGTATCAAAATTAAAAATTGGGAAATTATCTAGTGGTGTAGTAAATTAGATATTGTATTTAGATTATAGGACAAAAACTATTATGTGCCCTAATGCCAAATTGGGTATTCTATAATAGAATCTAGGACAAAAACTATTATGTGCCCTAAGGCCAAGTTGGGTATTCTATTATATTTGGGATCTCTAATACAAGTCCGATTAAAAAGATAATGAAGTAAAATATTAGCTACATTAAAATTTATTTGTTCCATTATGATGTAAGTTGCAAGTGTAAGAATAGGATTAATGTCGATTCGATCACCAACTTTAGGAATGATTGAGTTTCTAAGTATGTGCTAGATGATACGAGCATCCTGAACTAGAGTGCTAACCTGCATAATGTGGTAGTTACTATTAGATTCCCAAAGGGTGGTGTTGATAGGGTTCCAATAAAACTCAAAATTTGCAACTAAAACATAATTTTTTTCACCGATAGTGGACAAGTGTAGAAAATCATGAAAGTCTTGGTAGGTAATTTCTACTAATTATCTATTAATATAGGATTGGAGGGAAGTACCCTCACTATTTAGAGTAAGGCTTGCAAAAAATTCAAAAAGTAGTTAAGAACAGAAGGGATAAGTAAGAGTAAGAATGAAGGTTTAAGAGGTATGAGAGAACAAAGGTAGTACTTGAAAGTGGAGGTCCTCTTGTTTTATTATTTTTGGCTAGTGATTCTAACATACTTATATCTGCTGTAGGCATCTTCATCAACTACCTCAATAAATCCTAGATCTATCTAATGCCAGAAGGAACTCCCAATAATTGTTTGAGACCATTTTCCTCTAGCCATTACAAAGATTTAGATCCTAAGTGAGAGGTAAGAAGTATTGCAAAGATTAGAGTGAAGAAGAAATGTTGAATTTGGGATGTTTATTTTGAATCATCTAGATAGTACCAGACAATCATGAGATCATCCAGGATAATCATGCGCAATCAAGTCGTCAAGATGATTAGTCAAAAAGTTGGTCAAATCATTAATGACAATAAGATATTGTATGAGATGATTAGACACAGGGCAATTATTCCAAGGAGCTAGCCTGTATGATCATTGACTGGCTATATCTTATAAGAAAAACATGTGGATCATTGAGGATGATATGCCATTAAGAATTATATCAGCTATGTTTAAATTATCCAATCATTTCTGCCACATGGAAAATATAAAATGAAAAATAATTGTCTACTAAGATCGCAGTAATTGATTCATATTGGCCGATGGATATGTAGTGATGAGGGATATAATGTTTTGTTAATATCGTACATGATGTTATTCATTTTCTTGGATGATATGAATAAAATTAAGAGAAAGTTGATGATGGAATGTAATGATTAGGAATGGTCCAAAAAAAACCAAATCAATATAATAGAATATATGGTAATGAAAATATGATAAGAATAAAAAACACAAATTTTACTTTTAATAAACCAGTCTTAGTAAATGATAAATTTCCCTCATTACTTGATTTCAAACTCAAAAAGAAATGAATTTACACAATCAAAATCTAGTAAGGTTAGAAAATTGATTTTGTAAACCCTAGCTCAGAATCTTTATAAGTCAAAATTCTTTTTAAACATAAAATTAATTCATAAAAGAAAGTATGTAGGAAAAATGATCTTTTCAATCTTCTTTTAAGAGAAATATCTGATAGAAAAATATTTCAAGGTAATTAATCAGAAATCATAATTTTTAAAATAAAGTGTAAGAGATATCAATGCACATGGAGACTTCCAACAGTTTAATGATTTGGAAGAAAGAGAAGCTAAATCTTAATGGGCTCATTTTGTGCCTCTCTTTCAACCTTTTCACGCACTTTGTGCATTTTTTTATTTTAGATACACCTTGTGTTTCTTGCAATTATTGGTGGTCATTGCACATGTTTTTAGTTTTGTGCCTCTTTTTACTTTTGCATGCATGCTTCCTTTGAAAATTTTTAAATAATTCTTAGTTGTGAGATTATCTTCTAAGTATGAGAGAAGGAAAACTCACTCTCCCATAGAAGGAAGAGTAAATCATAAAATAGAATCCTATCCATATGATAAATATAAATAACTTTATCAAAAAGTTTTGAGAGTGATTCATTAATTTAAAATAATATTCATATGAGATAAATATATCTCTATTTTAAAGTCAGATTTTATAATTTGAATTTTTTTTTGATTCAATAGAAATTACACCCCTAAAGGAGTTAAAGGAAGATAGACAATCATCAATGTTTCTTTATTTAACTAATTTAGAGAAGATTATCAGAGCATACATGTTTTTAAATAAAATAAGGCAAATTCAACATCAGAAGTGAGAAGTAGTCTTATTCTTAAAAATACTGAACAAAAGCAATAAAAACAAAGATGAAATAGAACACAAAAACACATAAAATAAAACATACAAATCAAACACTGAAAAATAGAAATAAAATGCATCAATTTTAAGCATGAATATCTATGACACCTAATTTGATTCTTAAGATGTTAAAAGAATCAAAGGCCAATGGTTTTATAAAGATATAAGTAAGCTGAATTTTAGTAGCCACATGGAGTAGATCTATATCTCCTTTGGTAACATGGACTTTAATCAAATGATGCCGTATGTCAATGTGTTTGGTCATGGAGTGTTGGATTGGATTTTTGGTAATGTAGATGGCAGTAGTGTTATCACGTAGGATTGAAATTGTGCCTACATGTAATCCTAAATCTAAAATTTATTGCTTTAACTAAAGGACTTAGGCCACACAACTTTTTAAGGCTATGTATTCTACTTTAGTAGTGGACAGTGCAACTAAGTTTTGTCTTCTACTGGACCAGGACTCAAAAGATTGTCCTAAAAATTAACATTTTCTTGATGTTCTTTTTTAATCAACCCTATATCCTAAGAAATTTGAATCATAATATTATATGATCTCAAAGGAAGTACTATGCCTAGGATACTATATTCCTATGTTTGAGGTTCCTAAGAGATATATGAGAATTCTTTTAACAACAAGCAGGTGGGACTCTTTTGGATCAACTTGAAATCTAGTACAGATATAAATATTAAACACTATAACAAGTCTACTATCAGTTAAGTAAAGGAGTGATCCAATTATTCCTCTGTATTTCTTCTTATCAACTGACTTTCAATTTGGGTCTTTATCTAATTAAACAGTGGAGCTCATGGGAGTGTTTAATTATTTGGCCTTATCAATTTCATATTTTTTAAGGATGTTCTTAATTTATTTTAATATACCAAGGAAAGTTTCATCATCCTTCTTTCTTTTGCTATATCCTAAAATTTAGTTCAACTCTTCAATCATACTCATTTCAAACTCCTTACTCTTTTTTTTTTTTAAATTTATCACATAGATTTCTATCATAATATAAAAAAATATCATCAACATAGATTTGGTCAATGTGTAGTTTTTTATCTGCCTTTTTTACAAATAGGTTGGTGTCAACATTCTCCTTAACAAAGATTCTTTCTGGTAGGAATGAGCTTAACCTTTCATACCATGCTCTAGGTTCCTATTTTAGTCCATATAATACATTTTTTAATTTGAACACATGATTAGGAAATTATAAATTTTTAAAGCCTGGTGATTATTCAACAAATAAATCTTCTTTTTTTACCCCATTTAGAAAGGCACCCTTGACATTCATTTGATAAAATTTAAATCCCTTAAATTAAACAAAAGCTAGTAGCACTCTAATTTCTTCTAATCTAGTGACAGGGGAAAAGACCTCTTCAAAGTTAATCCATTCTATCTGGTTATACCACTTAACCACTAATATGACTTTATTTCTAACTGTAACCCATTAATAATTCATTTTATTTTTTAAACCTTATTTAGTTCAACCATAATCAAGGCATTTGGTCTTTCAATAAGTTCTCAATTATCATTTCTCACAAATTGATTTAACTCTTCTTGTATGGCTAGGATCTAGAATTTATTAGATAGTGTTACAAAAATGTTTTTAGATCATGATTTTGAAGATAACAAACAAATCTTGTTTCAATATGACTGCCTTTTTTCTACTGACTTTTCAGGACTCAAAGATCGAACGGAAATCAGAATCAGCACAAGATTGGGTAGATTAGGGTTGAGTCAGTCTGTAATTTTATTTTTCCCTTCTTGAGTCAATTGTAATTGTTTGAAGTAACAGAAGCCAAGGTAACCCTACAAACACACACTTGAGAGTTTTAGAACTTATGTTTTTACTCACATAGTCCCGGATGATATTTATATCGTCCTGGACGATCAAGTTCAAAACAAAAGTTCTAATCAGGATTTCTTGTTAAGGTAGTCGTAACTAACTTATTGGCCTGGATGATACTTGTATCGGCCAGGACGATAGGCTCAAAATAAAAAGAAATTGTAACCATAAATAATAAAGGTGTTCTATATTTTTTGTAATTGGCCAGGACGATCGTAAGATCGGCCTGGACGGTATCACATAATTATGCCTAAATTAATCCAGGAATCAAGGAAGTAATTAAGGATGATTGATACGATCACATCGTCCTGGACGATCTCAGGATCGGCCAGGATGATATATTTAAAAATCCTTAGTTACTCTTGGACGATGAATATCGGCCAGCTTGAATTTAGGGCAATTCTCAGGATGATTCTCCTCTGATTCGAACTAATCAGCCGGGACAATCGTGAGATCATCCTGGACGATCAAGCCAATTTTTCAATCGTCAGGTTTGCATTCAGGGTGATGCTCTAGCCGATCTTATGAGATTTATACTGATCGGCCAAGAAGATGTCCATATCGTCCTAGACGATATAGTCGGCAACTTGCATTTAATGAGGTCCTTTGAAGCTTTTTAATTTAAGAGCTTTAGTTCAACATTTTTGAACATCCTTGGCTGCAGTCTTTGTTGCAAATCTATTTTTTTGACTTATGTTTTGATGATTGACAAAAACTATTGATTCTCTTGGACTGCCTGTTACTTCAAACTTTTCAGGAATCAAAGATCGGACGAACAAATGAAGCCAGTTCAAGATTGTGTAGGTTTAGGTTTGAGTCAGTCTGTACTTTGTTTTTTCTCTTCTTGAGTCTGTTTGTAATGTTCAAAGAGACTGATGCTAAATAACCCTACACACACACACACTTGAGAGACTTAGAATCTCTATTTTTACTCATATCGGCCAGGATGATATTTACACTGTCCTGGACGATCGGGCTTAAAAAAGAAAATCTAAACAAGGATTCTTAATTAAGGAAGTCATCATCAACAGACTATCCTAGACGATACGTGTATTGGCTATGATGATAAGCTTAAAACAGAAAGAAGTTATTACCATAGACAATTAAGGTATTCTGTATTTTTTAATAATTGGCTTGGACGATCATTGATCGGCCAAGACGATATTCACAAATTATGCCTTAATTGATCAGGAAATCAAGGGAGTAATTAAGGATGATTGATATGATGATATCATCCTGGACAATCGCATGATCGACCAAGACGATCTATTCAAAAATCTTAGTTACTTTTGGACGATAAATATCGGCCAGATCAAATTCAAAGTGATGCTCTGGACGATTTTTCTCTGATTTGAACTGATCGACCGGGACGATCGTGAGAACGACCTGGACGATCAAGCCAATTTTAAATTGTCCAGTTTGCATTCAGGGCGATGCTCTGGCCGATCTTCTGAGATTTGTGCTGATTGGCCAGGATGATGTCCATATCGTCCTGGATGATATTGTCGGTAACTTGAAATTAATTAGCTCCTTTGAAGCTCTTCTATTTAACAGCTTTTGTTCAAAATTTTGAACAATCTTTTGCTGCTACCTTGACCTGAGAAGGCCTTGAGGAGAGAAAGAGAGAGAGGGAGAGATAGAGGATCTTGTGAGGGGGAGCTTGTGAGGGGATTTACAAGGGTTGCTTCAAGGATCGCTCTGCTTCTTCTTTGTCTAGAGTTTCTCATCCGTGGAAGGGTCGATAGAGGTAAGGAGTCAGCATCTGATTGTGGTTCACTGCTAGCTTCAAGAGGAAGTAAAAGGAGATAAATTCTCTGCCTTACCGGGGTGGCAAAAAGAGGTTCATTGTAAAGGCTTCTCCGCCTAGCTGTGGGGGCTAAAAGAGAGTCACGATTGTAGTGCAATACTCGGAGGGCTCCTCCGGGGAGTGGATGTAGGTCGAGTTGACCGAACCACTATAAATTTCTTTGTTCTTATTTCTTGCTTCCGCACTTTAAATTTCCACGCTTATTTTTCTTGTGGTGTGATTTTAGTTTATGAGATTTTTACTTCTTTGTGAAAAGAATTTTTAAAATACCAATTCTCCCCCTCTTAGTTAGCTTGGGCCAGTTCTATAGGGCTTAAAATTCCTAACAAACTTTCAAGTGGTATCAGAGTGGGATTCAAAAATTTTAAGTTTGAAAACTTTTTTATTTTTATCCATGGCTAACCTTGGGAATCGTAACACTACGGAAGGGTATTCTATTACCCGACCTCCCATGTTCGATAACCTACCTTTTAATTTCTAGAAAACCCGCATGTCTACGTTTTTACAATCTACTGATTATCGCATGTGGATGCTTATCAAAGAAGGTTATTCTCTACCTTCTCGTGAAATTAATGGTGATAAAATAGAAGTTGCTTTTACTGAATGGACTTTTGATGAACGAGATTTAGCTCAATTGAATGCAAAATGTTTGAACTATTTTTTTCTGTGCTTTAAAATCTGAGGATTACATGCATGTCTCCACTTGTAAAACTGATAAAGAAATTTGGGATAAAATGTGTATCACCTATGAAGGCACTATTGAAGTTAAACAATTCCGTTTGAATATTCTCTTGCATGACTATGAACTTTTTCGTATGAAACCTCATGAATCAATTTCTAACATGTATACTAGGTTTACTCAGATAGTTACTTCACTGCATGCATTATGAAAAGAACTTTCAAACTATGAAAAAGTAAACAAGATTTTGAGATGTTTGCCTTCGTCATATGATGCTAAAATCACTGCAATCACTGAATCTAAGGATTTGACACTTATTCTATTTATAACTTACTTGGCTCACTCATTGCTTACGAGCAAGGGGTGAATCAAAGAAATCTTGATGCAGGTGAGAAGAAGAAGGAGAAAATAGTTGCACTAAAGGCGCACAAATCAGATTCTGAATCTTCTGGGTCTGAAAGCGATGGAGTTTCCTTCATTACAAGACAATTCAAAAGATTTCTAAGGAAGAAGCAAAAGCATCATTGGAGAAAAGGTAAGGATCATAAATATTCTAAAGGATCATCTGATGTCGTTTGTTATGAATGCAGGAAACCAGGACACGTGAGAACTGATTGCCCTACACTTAAAGATCACTCAAGAAAAGGAAAGGGTTAGGAGATATCTAAGTTAAGGAAGGACAAGATGAGAGTACAAAAAGATTTTGGGCAGATTTTGCATCAGACTCATCGGAGACGGAACCAGAAGATGAGACATCGAAATTGTGCTTGATGGCAGATGACAATCTTGATCAAGAAGAGGTATGTGAACTTTCCTACGATCAACTTCTTGAAGTTTCAAAAAAAATTCATGCATCATATAGGAAAATAAAGAAAACACATGCTAGCTTGAAATTAGAATATTTGAATCTACAAAAAGAGCATGAAATTTTGATTAAAGACCATCAAATGATTGATTCAAATCACATGACTTTACTTGATGAATTTGATGAGTTAAATAAAAATCATTGTGAATTAGTTGAAAATCATGATGCATTAAAAGTTTCACACACATCACTTAAATATGATTTTAAGAAGTCTAAAGAGATGGAGAAAAATTTGAAGATTAAAAATGAGGTCTTAAAAAGAACTAATTTGATGATTCAAAATGAATTAGAAACTAGTAAAAAAAACTAGGATGATGCCTACTTTTGATCAATTGCCAAAACCTTGAAAGAGGCATTATAACTCAAACCACTTAAGAAACCCCTTTTCTGGAGTTAGATGTTTTTCATGTGGCATGCTAGGACACATGTCACACACTTGCACAGTTCACCATAGTACACATTGGGTGTGGAGACCTAAGATGCATGATCCATAGCATACCACACATGCATTGCATTCTACTTTTCATAAGAATGAACCCAAACCTGCTTGGGTTCCTAAATCTAACATTTGGTAATTTTGTAGGAGGGCTCTCACAAAAGGCCTCATGAGAGTATGTGGTACCTGGATAGTGGATGCTCTCAACATATGACTGGTGATGCCAACTTGTTTGTTGTACTAGAGTTTAGGACTGGAGGCAACGTTACTCTTGGAGACAACACCACCAAGAAGGTGGTAGGCACAGGTATAATTGGTAATTCCAAGAACCTTATGATTGAAAATATTTTGCTTGTAGATGGATTGAAGCACAACTTGCTCAGCATCAGTCTACTCTGTGACAAAGGCTTCATCGTGCAATTCATTGTAAATTCATGCATTGTAAGTTTAAGTAACAACACTATTTTGCAGGGAAAGAGGATCAACAATGTCTATATGCTTCATTTAAATAACATCGAATGTGCAGCTTCATTTTGCTTAAAAACAGTGATTAATGATTCATGGTTGTGGTACCGGAGACTTTGTCATGCAAGTATGAAAATCCTTAGGAAAGTGACCTAAAAAAACCTAGTAAGAGGTGTCCCCAAACTCAAGTTTTCAAAAGACCACCTTTGTGATGCCTGTCAACTAGGAAAGCAAGTCCACTCCACCTTTCACCCCATTAATGACATTAGCACCTCTAGACCTTTAGAAGTCCTTCACAAGGATTTGTTTGGACCCATTAGCACTGCCATCCTGGGAGGGAAAGTCTATAGATTTGTGATTGTTGATGACTACTCGAGGTTCACTTGGACTAAATTTCTTTCACATAAAAATGAGTCTTTCGAGGAGTTTAAAATATTTTCTACTTGGATTCAGAAAAAGCTAGGTTGTGAGATTTTGACCATCCATAGTGATCATGGGGGAGAATTTGAGAATGAAAGATTTGGAGACTTTTGTGAGGACATGGGGATTAGCTATAATTTTTCGGCTCCTAGGACCCCTTAGCAGAATGGGGTAGCTGAGAGGAAGAACCAGACCTTGGTGGAAGCCACTAGAGCCATGCCTGCTGAGTATTCACTTCCAAAATACTTTTGGGCTGAAGCGGTTAACACAACTTGTTATATGTTGAATATGGTGAATGTTAGAGACAAATTAGAAAAGACACCCTATGAGATCCTTAAGGGTAGGACACCCATTCTTTCCCACCTTCATGTCTTTGGTTGTAAGATTTTTATTCATAATAATGGTAAGTCTCACTTCAGAAAATTTGATCCTAAATCTGATGAAGGAGTATTCTTGGGATATTCTAGTATTTGGAAGTCTTTTAAAATGTTTAACAAGAGAACTTTAATGGTGGAAGAGACAATCCATGTAGTATTTGATGAGTCTGATCCTAAGAAATATGAAGTTGAGAATGATGATGAGGTTGGAGAGATTACTAGTGGAGTAGAAAATTTAGGGAAGGGGATAGAACATCAAAGTAATGAAGGAGTAGGAGAAGTCACCCAAGGAGTAGAAAATATTAATTTGGATGAAAGGGTTGGACCTTCACACACTTTTCCTAGAGATTGGAGATACTATACAAGTCACCCGATCTTAGGAGACCCTTCTAGTGGAGTTAAGACTAGACATGGACTTAGGAAGGAGGTGAACCACTCTGCCTTTATCTCAATGACTGAACCCACCCCCATTAATCAAGCCCTTACTGATGAGTTTTGGATTTTAGCAATGCAAGAAGAATTGAATCAATTTGTAAGGAATGATGTTTGGGAGCTTGTAGAAAGACCTAAGGGACAAAGTTTAGTTGGGACAAAATGAATCTTTAAGAACAAGGTGAATGATTCAGGACTGGTGGTTAGGAATAAAGCAAGATTGGTGGCTAAGGGGTATAACCAAGTAGAAGGGATAGACTTTGAGGAGACTTTTTCCCCTATAGCTAGATTGGAAGCCATTAGAGTGCTATTAGCCTTTGCCTGTTATAAAAGATTTAAGCTTTTTCAAATGGATGTCAAGAGTGCCTTTTTAAATGGAAAAATAAAAGAAGATGTGTTTGTAAAGCAACCCCCAGATTTTGAGAGTTCCTAATTTCCAAATTATATTTTTAAATTAAAAAAGGCTTTATATGGGTTAAAGCAGGCTTCAAGAGCTTGGTATGAGAGGCTTAGCACATTCTTACTAGAGAGGGAATTTGTCAAGGGAAGCGTAGACACCACCCTTTTTCTTAGGAGAATTGGAGATGATTTACTCATTGTTCAGATTTATGTTAATGATATACTCTTTGGATCTTCTAATAAAAAATTGTGTGATTATTTTTCTAAAATAAAGAGTAGAGAGTTTGAGATGAGTTTGATGGGAGAGTTGTCCTACTTTTTGGGGTTTAGCATAAAACAATTGGAGGATGGAACCTTTTTAAATCAAATAAAATATATAAAGGACATTTTGAAGAAGTATGAGATGGACAAAGCTAAGCCAATTAACACTCCCATAACTTCTAGTGCTCCATTGGATAAGGACCCAAGTGGTAAGTCTGTTGATTAGAAGAAGTATAGAGGCATGATTGGATCTTTACTTTACTTAACTGTGAGCCGACCTGATATTAGGTTTAGTATTTGCCTTTGTGCTAGATTTCAAGCTGACCCTAAGGAGTCCCACCTGACTACCGTTAAGAGAATTTTTAGATACCTTTTGGGAACCCAAGGCTTAGGGATTTGGTACCCTAGACACATTACGTCTTTTGAGATTATTAGTTTTTCTTACTCTGATTTTGCAGGATGCAAGGTGGATTGAAAAAGCACTTCAGGAACTTGTCAATTCATTGGACAGTCTTTGGTCTCTTTGTCTAGTAGGAAGCAAAACTTTGTTGCACTTTCCACTGCTGAAGTTGAGTACATTGCTCTCAGAAGTTGTGTGGCCCAAGTCCTTTGGTTGAAACAACAGGTATTGGATTGAGGATTACCTGTAGGCACCATCTCAATCTTTTTTGACAACACTAGTGTCATATGCATCTCTAAGAATCCTATCCAACATTCAAGGACTATGCACATTGATATTAGGCATCAGTTCATTAGAGATCATGTGACTAAGGGAGACATTGAGTTACACCATGTGATGATTGAAAATCAATTGGCTGACATCTTTACTAAACCACTGGCCTTCGACAATTTCAGTTCTTTAAGGACCAGATTGGGTGTGATTGACATAAATGCATAAAACTTGATCTTTTAGTTACTTTCTTTTTCTTTTATTTTTTATTTTCTTTTAGTTTTTGATGTATTTTACCTTTTTTTTCCTTACTTAGTTTTTCAAAATCATCGCTGAAATGATAACATATTCCATGTTCTTATTTTTTGAAAATTTATAGTCAATGTGTTTTTCATCTCTTAATCTCTTAGATTGTAAAAATTTTTTGTGATTGCGTCTCTTTCTCTAACCTATTTTAGTAGCATAGTTTTTTTTTCTAATCAAAAATTTATTTCAAATTAAAGATTATGTATGAAATTAAGAATTTTTCTTAAGCTTGCTTAAGCAAATCTATCTTGTATTTATAATGTTTAAAGTTTTTTTTGTCACATCAAGACCCCTCGTTACTCTTGTCTTTGATTATCGATTCTGCTTGTGGTAATTCTTCCTTATGTTAGAGAGAGAGCTCCTATTCTCTAATATCTAAGAAGATATACTCACAACTAAGGTTTTTTTAAGAAGTTATAAAAGAGAATGTAGCTTGCAAAAATAAAAAAATTTTGGCCAATGATGCCAACAAAAGAAGCGCAAAGACGCCAAAATTGAAAATCTATAAAAAGATACGCAAAGCACCACTCAATTGACAATTGGCATAAAATGAGCCCACTCAACGGCAAGCTATTTTCTCTTTTTAAATCTTTTAGAACTTAGAAGTTTTGATTCTCAAAGGCTTGATTTCGATTGTTTCGCGATCGTGACAGATTTACTTTGGTTCATTATTTTATAAAGATGTTTTTTTTAAAACCAAATGATGGATGGATTCTTTTTCTCATATCCAATTAATTCTATGAGTTAGGTCATTGATTTCAAAAGACGATTCTACCCTAAGAAAACATCTGAGCTAAGGGTAACAATGACCGGATATTCTACCACTCTTTGGATTGTTGAGATTGTTAAATCATTAACCCCCAAGTTTTTAAATCAATCACATGAAATACTACATCATTTTCATGCCTTGTTTTAAAAAAAAAATTTGTTTGCTATTGGTCTTTTTTTGTTCCCTCCTCTTTTTTGATATTGGTGGGAAAAAAATTGTGTCACCACGCAGATTTTGATTTCTCCTATTTTATAATTGAATACTGCATTGAGAATAAAGTACAGTCTCGAGAGGCCGACACAATATTCTATAATGGATTCAATATCAAAATAGGGTTTTGAAAATTGATATTTCTATAATCAAACACAATTTAAAGAATAGCATATTATTTCGAAAAATAAACATGAAATTCTTAAGAATGTGTTTAAAAATAGAAATAAGCTTTTTGAAAAATTTATTCATTCTTTTATTTAGATATAACAAAGAGAATATTATATCATCTTGAAAGACGAACATAACATTCTTCAAGACATCCAAAATCAAGAATGAATTTTATAAAATTCATCATTTCTAAAATTAAATATAACAAGCAATAAATTATATTGCCTGAAAAGACAATAATAACATACTACGAGCATATTTAAAATTAGAAATGAAGTTTTTTTTTTTTAAAGATATCTGCATTCCCAAAGATTCTTCCCTTATTTTATATGAATAAAACAAGGTTTATTTTATTCTGGAGTTCTCAAATCCCTATAGGAGCAAGCTCCTATAGTTAATTACATCCTAGGAGGAATGCTCCTAAGAAAACTCTCGATTAAAGCAGTGATTTCATACCCTTTGACTACAAAGTAGAAGACAAGGAATAGAAGTAGGAATTTTCCAAGGTGAAAGCTCAATGTTGAACATTTATTAGCGAGTTAATGGAGGAAAAGTAGGAGGTGTCGGATTCTGAGAAGCTCAGAGACAACCTCAGTCTATCCTATGTTGGGCTTTACATTTTAAGAGAAAATTTTATGTTTAAGTTGACATTTTATTAGAAATTTGGGATTATATTCCCGGAGGGCGAGGACTTAAGATCTAAAAAGAATCTGCCTCAGAACCTAAATCTAATTTGGGTACTACAAAGTAGCGACCCGAACCTAACTAATGAAGTGCAAATCTGGACTTACCCCGGCCTGGATTGGGGAGCCAGCTAACCACCTAGGCGCTTTAAAACCATGTGTCCAGTCTCTTATGAAAGATAGGTAGGGATGTTGTTTAAGTTTTAAGGAATTGGGGCTGACATCTAAGACAGTTCCTAATTGGCCCCTTAACTTATGTATGATAAGAAATATCTAGAAATGCAATTAAAATTTTAGACTCATTTTAGTTTGTATCTAATGGAATGCATGCTAATTGACTCGAATGCATAAAATGATAATGAAGCAGTTTAAAAATTTAGGCTTAGAAAATAGATTTTTCCCTAGAGATTGCACAACTTCCCCTTGACAGAACTGCACCCTCATAGGTCAAGTGGTCTGCCAGAACCTGCAGGCGGGGAGGTGCCTAACAAGGAAGAGAAAGTATTAATATGCTTATGCTGACTCTCGGCGGTCCCGAGCTTACTTCTTAGATCGTTATAATTACTATGTGAGCCTAAAAATTTTATTAGAATTTCAAGTAAAAGAATTTTGAGCGTACCCTTACGAAAAAAATCTCTCCGATTCGAATCCAGGCTAAAACAAAACACGACATGCAAGGTCCTAAAAAAATCTACTGCACAAACAATGTAAACAATCAATTTTAATAATCCAAATATAATGTCCAATGTCCATATTACACCCAGAATTTGCAGAAAAGTAAAGTGGCCGGGCACCACTAACAACAAACCCGGATTCTAATCCTAAGAATGACGCAAGTGATTTTTTGAAATGGGATATACTGTTCCTTAAATCTTCATTTCTTCATCTTCTTTCTTCAATCTTCTCGTTCTGTCTTTTCTTCTTCTATGAACTTCTCGGGTCCGTCGGGTTCTGGATATCCAAATGAAAAGAAACTCATCCCTAAGAGGGATATTTTCTTTTCTATTTGGATATTGAATCATCCTAATTTGGCTTTCCAAATAAAAGAGAATAATCCTTTAAGGTATATTCTCCTTTCTTTGGATTCCAAATTGGATGTAATATCCCACTTTCAAAATCACTTTCACAATTATTGACTCTTGATATATTATATTTGCATTACATTTCATTTCACAGAAAGGAAAGGAAAATCTAATCCACCTGCAAGGTTATCCTAAGCAATTTATAACAAAAATCATCCCACGCAGTTATATATATATGCAATTGAATTTAAATTATTAAGCCACACTTGGCCACACTCTTCTTCATTTGGGGCTAAGCAGCTAAAGCACCTGTAGCATTTATTTATTATGAATTAATTAGCCCCCTTTTTCTGCCCTGCATGAGTGTGGCCACCTGCAGAAAATCATATTAACAATCCAGATCGCTCCTAGCCTATGGGTAATCTAATCGTCAATCAAACCAACACAGAGTGCAGTAAAAATAAATAAACAAACACACCAACATTTTACAACCAGCATGCAATAAAACTCGAGAAAAAGCCCGTCACAGTGCAGTAAGGAAATAAACACCGGCCTAACCTAAAACTAGAGTCAGTTGTCCTAACAAACAAATCTAAGTGTGTGCAGTAGGCTGTGAGGTTTTGAAATGTCCTAAGTCAATTATTGGCTGAAGCTTTCTAATTGATTGAATTCTAATTTAAAGATATTTACTAATTCTAAAGTGAGATGTCACTAAATTTTCTATGTTATAAGTTTCTATCCTAAAGTGTGCATGCTTCCTAAGTCTAGATTTTCTAAGACCCGGTCCTTAATTTTTGTCCTTAAGTGTCACTACTGTTGTATGAGATAAAAATTTTTTATTACTAACCCTTGGGACATTGAGCGTGTGTAAAAGGGGTTTAAGGATCTAAAAGAAAATAAAAGTAAACCTAATAAAATTAAAGTTACTACAGGGACCTAAAGGAAGGGTTCACGCATACCACATCAAGGGGCCCCTAAAGGTTTTCTAAGTTTAGAAATACTCACAATCACCGGGGGCTACGACCCGGTGGTTCCGCCCGTAGCACCTCTACCCGGTTGGATAGAGGCGACTGCCGTCATTAGCTCCTTGTACTTTTGTCCACTTGATCAGTACCGTTCCTCGCAGTTTATGCAAATAAAATAGAAAAACAAGGATTAGAAAGCACATTTAATAAATCATATTGAAATAATTGAAATTTGCTAAAAGTAAAGACGTACCTTTCTTCGGGCTTGAACATCAATTTGTTGACTTTGCTTTATGAATTTTTCCTTTTCGAAAGCACACTTTGTACTTTTTCAACATTTACCCCAAGGCATAAGAAAAGAGAAGAAGGGGAGAGAGAGAGAGAGAGAGAGAGAGAGAGAGGGAGGACTTTTTACATTCTTCATTCTCATTTTCTAGTAAATTTCCAACTAATTCACTCTCTAACACAATCTACTTTTCATCTCCTTTCTCAAAACTCATACACTTTCCACTTTCAAGACATCCAACTCTTTCTTTTCCAACACACTTTACTTTCCACATTTACACACATCACCCTTTCCTAAACACACAAATTTCACTTTTACACACAAATGCAAATCACTTATTATTTTTCCCAAGCATCACCTTTCAAAACAACCTTTCACTTTCAATATTCATCCTCTCAAAGCACACACAAACTTTTTCTAACACATACAAACACACACACGATTCACTTCAACACTCCACACACTTCACTATTTCACATTTACACATACTTTGTTTTGAGTAGACCTTTACACACTTAGTAGCACACATACATACTTTCCAATACAACTTTGACAAGAATAAATGATCTAGTTGTAAACTTGTTCAATATAGCCGTCCCCCTCAATTGCTTTTTTTTTTTTTTTTTTTTTACTTCATAAATGGAGTTCTAACCAAAATGCAAAGCATCACATAGCCCATGAGAAGAACCAAAATCCTTTACAAGACACACATATGACTTGTCCCCAAATTGGGGAAATATCCAAATGTTTATATCTTATTAAACCATCATTGAACTTTTAAGAAAGAAACATTGACTAGCCTCCGAGATATCCTCCCAAATCTTAAACAATAAAGAGAAATGGAGATTTAGACGTAGTTTATTTATACCAACTTTTGCTCACACTTCATAATCGATCATGCCAATATTTCGATGGGCAGCATCAAAAATAATTTTACCCTTCATTCGTATTTGTGTTTTAGAAAGATTTCTTTTAAAACAAGAAATTCTGCAAATTTTTCGAAGAAAATCTTTAAAAAAAATGTACCAAATTCTTATGATTGAGAGAAAATAATTTCAGCAAAATTAATGTCTCTATATTTCATTGTTCAATAAATTTGATCGTAAATCTAATTTACACAATTTACACAAGCATGAGGAAGATAAATCCCTCTTACATTTTCCAAGAAAGAGAAACCAAGTTTCCTAGATTCTTGATTTCAAATAACGTTGCAAGTATACATCAATACCATTCCTCTTTGAATAACAAGAGCTTTCATTAATTCCCTAACCGACAAAATTTTCATAAGCAACCAAGAACATGGATGCAACCATCGTTCATTTCATTACAAAAGAAGGATGCCGAGGATAGAACAAAAATGTAACTATAAATAGATTACGGAAATTAGTTAATGGCAAAACACAGGCAAGCAAATCAAAAGAAAATCCCCTTTGATTTCCAATCAAGGAAACTTGAACTCTTCCATATCTTTCTTATCAAATTAGTAGGCTAATGATAGGAATGTATGAGAAATAAAATCAGGAAGGTAAGGCAAGAAATGAAGAACCCATATAAAAGAAGAAGTATACCTAAACTCGACTGAGGAAAAGAGAGGTTAGATCGGGGTTTCTAGGGCTGGATATCAGACGGCGTCGGACTCGGGCACTAGAGGCAAACTAGGGCCAGAATCGGTTGGGATCGTCGGCTTGTGCTCGCGAACCGCAGAGAGGGTCGGACTTAGGGCTCGCAAATGGCTGGGAGGAGGAGATGGGGTTCGGCTTTGGAGTTCCTTGCGAATGGAGGATCCCACCTGTAGCTTCTCACGCAAGAAGGCAAGGAAGAGGAAAGGGGAGTTTGAACTGGGTTGTGCGAATAGGGAGAGAGGGAGTTTCCTTCTGTGCGTGCGAATGAGAGAGTGCTTCAGGCGAACACAAGGGGCGACCGGCTGGAGGTTGTTTCTTGCGAATGAGAGGAGAGGGAGTTCGTGCGTGAACTGGAGTAAGAGAAAAGGCTTCGGGTTTTGTGAACTGCCAAGAGAGAGGGATCGTGGGATTGGGGGTTATATCGGCTCAATCAAATTCAAAACCATTTTTCTTTAATTCAAAATCAAAGGTTAGGATTAAATCATATCTAAAAATGAATTTAGGAGTTAGTTTATAATTCAAATTGATTTAGAATATTATTTAGAATTGATAATTTAAAATATATGTTTTTGATTTAAATTTAAAAATAGAAATAATTTTAAAATACTAAATTTATCTCATTTACAATGATTTAAATTTGATTGAGTCGAGGTGAATTGATTTGGGCAAGTTGAACTCATGTCAATTCGATTCAAATTGGCTTATAATAAATTAGTTTGATTTAATCGAAGCTAATTTTGTTAAATGAAATTTGTGTTGAGTCAATTTTGTTTAGAATAGTGACGATTTAAGTTGAATTAAGAGGTTGAATCGATTTGAGTTTAGTTTGGAATTGAATCAGATTTAGATCGAATTGATTTTGATTTGAATTGAGTGATAGGTTCGAGTCGACGCTACGTCAGTGGGTATCCACCTAAGGGAAATCCTACGGGTGACGTCTATTCTAGGCTATGAAAACCTATGTGCTAGAATTGAATTTGGGGAAATTAACCTCAAATAATGAGGTCAACAAATGGACCCCCAATAGGCATGATAAACTTGCCAAAGTTTATCATGCGTATTGGTGTTGACCGAAATGATCAACTAGATCCAGAGTTGAAGTTGAAGATCTGAATATATGAATTGAAGGAATTTTGAGGTTTTGATTGAAAATATGGAGAAAAGTTGATAGGGTTTAGAGTCGATTCAGTGATTTTGAAGTTGATGTTGGCATTGATGGCTTTAGTAAATAATAACTAAAAATATTAGTATTATTTAGTAAAGTCAAGATTTGAAAAAGTTGAATGTAGTTTGGCACGAATAGGAATTTTGAATTTGATTTTGATATGATTGAAACCTTTTTATAAATCAAGACTAACTTCAAGAGTGTAAATATGGATGAAGAAAAGATGCCGCTAGGGATGCTTATACTTAACTTCTAGATGAAGATTAGGATGCCACTGGGGATACTTATACCTAACTCCAAAGATGTCAATAGGATGCCGTAGGAGGACTTATACCTAAAGACGGATTTAAGATTTAACATTTAATGAAGAGAAGATGCCGCTAGGGATGCTTATACTTCTCCTCGGAACGAAGATTAGGATGCCACTAGGGATGCTTATTCCTAACTCCAAAGATGCCAATAGGATGCCGTAGGAGGGCTTATACCTAAAGACGGATTTAAGATTTAACATTTAATGAAGAGAAGATGCCGCTAGGGATGCTTATACTTCTCCTCGGAATGAAGATTAGGATGCCACTAGGGATGCTTACTCCTAACTCCAAAGATGTCAATAGGATGCCGTAGGAGGACTTATACCTAAAGACGGATTTAAGATTTAACATTTAATGAAGAGAAGATGCCGCTAGGGATGCTTATACTTCTCCTCGGAATGAAGATTAGGATGCCACTAGGGATGCTTACTCATAACTTCAAAGATGTCAATAGGATGCCGTAGGAGGACTTATACCTAAAGACAGATTTAAGATTTAACATTTAATGAAGAGAAGATGCCGCTAGGGATGCTTATACTTCTCCTCGGAACGAAGATTAGGATGCCACTAGGGATGCTTATTCCTAACTCCAAAGATGCCAATAGGATGCCGTAGGAGGACTTATACCTAAAGACAGATTTAAGATTTAAAATTTAATGAAGAGAAGATGCCGCTAGGGATGCTTATACTTCTCCTCGGAATGAAGATTAGGATGCCACTAGGGATGCTTACTCCTAACTTCAAAGATGTCAATAGGATGCCGTAGGAGGACTTATACCTAAAGACAGATTTAAGATTTAACATTTAATGAAGAGAAGATGCCGCTAGGGATGCTTATACTTCTCCTCGGAATGAAGATTAGGATGCCACTAGGGATGCTTATTCCTAACTCCAAAGATGCCAATAGGATGCCGTAGGAGGACTTATACCTAAAGACAGATTTAAGATTTAACATTTAATGAAGAGAAGATGCCGCTAGGGATGCTTATACTTCTCCTCGGAACGAAGATTAGGATGCCACTAGGGATGCTTATTCCTAACTCCAAAGATGCCAATAGGATGCCGTAGGAGGACTTATACCTAAAGACAGATTTAAGATTTAACATTTAATGAAGAGAAGATGCCGCTAGGGATGCTTATACTTCTCCTCGGGATGAAGATTAGGATGCCACTAGGGATGCTTACTCCTAACTCCAAAGATGTCAATAGGATGCCGTAGGAGGACTTATACCTAAAGACAGATTTAAGATTTAAAATTTAATGAAGAGAATTGATTTCTTTAAAACTCTGGATAATTTCTCTTCATCACAAATGACATTGACAAAATATAAATATTCTATTATGGGTTAAAACATTTGTATATGTCATTTTCTAGAAGAGAATGAAAAATATTTGGAAGAATTAAAATTTTGAACATTTATTGAATTGAAAATTTGTTCCCCTTTTTTTAATATAGATAATCCCTATAACTTACAAATATTCTATTGGGAATTTTGTTTTTATATTGGATCATCATATATGAAAAAGGAAAACTAATAAAAGGACAATTCTACAGTAGTATTATAGAACATCTCAATCATTTCAAATCTTGCAACCTTTCAATTTTGATTTTCAAAAGTATACAAATCACTTGGACCCAGTACAATATGTGACTTTCAAAAACTTGAGAACAACGTATATTCTGAGAAATCTATAATTTTATTGCAAAATCATCATAACAACGTCATTACACATAGTATTTTTTAAGGAAACGCCCATTGATGGGTAACATAGGACGATCACCCTTACAATCCACCAATTGGTAAGATCCTCCTTGGTAGACTTTCTCCACCACAAAAGGACCTTCCCAGGTAGGCTCAAATTTACCCCCAAACCTTCGATGAGTCAAGATAGGTCTACGTAAGACCAACACAAGTTCTCCTACTCGAAAGGTTCTAGGGCGGACTAATTTATCATGTGCTTGAGCCATACGGGATTTATACAGCTTCTCTTCTAAACCTTCGAGTTCTTCTAGTTGAAGTCGGGCGTTCTGTTCAGATGTGATACTATTATTAACTGCAACTCTTAGAGAGGGAAGCTGTATCTCTAAAGGGAGAACAGCCTCTACCCCAAAGACTAAAGCAAACGGTGTAGACTGAGTTGGGGTTCTATATGTGGTTCGATAAGCCCACAAAGCCTCACCCAACTTTTCATGCCACTGTCGTTTATTGTCCTCTAAGCTTTTCTTTAAAATTCCTACCAACATCTTATTGAAGGCCTCTGCTAAACCATTTGCCTGTGGGTAATAGCTTGTGGAGTATCTCCAATCAATATTGTGCCGTTTAACAAAGTTGTTCAGTTTGGTACTTTTGAAAGAAGGACCATTATCGGATATAATTCGACGAGGAATGCCGAATCGATATACGATATGGTCTCTAAAGAACTGGATCACGTTGTGAGTTTTGACTTCTCGTAGTGGAACAGCTTCTGCCCATTTTGAAAAGTAATCTGTTGCCGCTAGAATGAACCGATGACCTTTAGAAGAGGGAGGGTCGATAGGGCCAATGATGTCTGTGCCCCAACTTTCAAAAGGCCATGAAGCAATTGTTGGATGTAGGACATTAGGAGGTTGGTGTAGTACTACACCATGTACTTGGCACTGGTGACAACGACGTGCAACAGACATACAGTCGTCAATCATTGAGGGCCAATAATATCCTAATCTTTTAATTTTCATCTTCATTTTAGGACCAGATTGGTGAGCACCACACAATCCGGCATGTACCTCGGTCACGATCTTTTGGGCTTCCTGTTTGTTAAGACAACGTAACCATAATTGATCAAAAGACCGGCGGTACAAAGTGTTGTTTATCAGTGTATAAGAGAGAGCCTTTCTCTTAATCTGATCTGAGGCAGATTTCTCTTGAGGGAGTTTGCTTTCTTGCAAGTAGTCAATGAAAGGTTTTCTCCAGTCAACCGTCTCATCATTAACAGCAAGAACAACCTCACCCTCAGAAGGAAAAATCTTATTAATGTATTCCAAGTCTATAGGAGATAAGATTTTGCGACCTTGAACCTCTATAGAGATTGACTCTTCTTCTATACAAGCTAACTCTTTTGCAAGTTTTGCAAGGGCATCCGCCATAGAATTTCTTCCACGGGGTATCCTATACAAAGTTACATTTGGAATTTGTTCGAGAAGCTTCATAGTGTATTGATAGTACGGAAGAAGTTTAGGTTTCAAGACTTTGTAAATACCAGCAACTTGATTGATAATAAGTTGTGAATCTCCAAAGATCTTGATTTCCCTAATTTCCATTGATAATGCTAATTCTAAACCAGTTATTAGAGCTTCGTATTCAGCTTCGTTATTAGTACAAGGCTCTAATAAATGATAAGAATAACGCAATAAACCTTTTTCAGGGGTTATGAAAACCAACCCGATACCGGCCTTCCCTGGGATTATTTCTTGAGATTCCTCAATCTTTTGTGAAGATGCGGCACCATCAAAATATAACTCCCAGGTATTTCCTTCCTGCTCCTCTAAACTCATAATTTGTTCATCAGGGAGATCATCATTTAGAAGGGACTCAGCAGGGATCGGGTGTGCTGCTAAGAAGTCAGCTACGGCTTGACCTTTGATAGCACGTAAGGGTATAAACGTGATATCAAACTGAAGTAAGAACATTGACCATTTTGCCAAACGTCCTGACAATGTTGGACGAGTCATCAGGTATTGGAGTGGATTGACTCTAGAAATGAGATTGATTTTATGAGCTAACATGTAATGCCTTAATTTCTGGGCAGCAAAAATTAAGGCTAAACAATGTTTCTCAATAGGTGGGTAATTAGCTTCAGTTGGTAAGAGTCGTCTACTTAAGTAGTAAAGTGCGTTCTCTTTTCCTTCCTCGTTAGTTTGGGCTAACAAGGCGCCAAGGGAACTGTCTAAAGCTGCGGTGTAAAGTATTAAGGGTTTTCCCGGAATAGGAGCCGCTAAGACTGGAGGTGTTAACAAATACTGTTTTATGTTTTCAAAAGCGTTTTGACACTTTTCATCCCAATGAAATCGGGCATCTTTCTTACATAAAGCAGCAAATGGTTGACACCTACCAGACAAGTTAGAAATGAATCTCCTTAGATATGCCAACCTACCTTGAAGAGATCTTAATTGGGTTAGACTTTTAGGAGGTGGCATATCTAAGATGGCTTTTATTTTGGAAGGATCAATTTCTATACCTCGGTGTCTCACTACGAACCCTAAGAATTTCCCTGAAGTAACTCCGAAAGCACATTTCAAGGGGTTCATCTTTAGGTTATAGCGGCGCAACCTTTCAAAAACGATTCTCAGATCATGAAGGTGGTCTTCCCTTTGACGACTTTTGACAACCAAATCATCGATGTAACATTCCACTTGTTGATGGATTAAATCATCAAAGATTCGGGTCATAGCTTGCTGGTAAGTTGCACCAGCATTTTTAAGTCCAAAGGGCATGACTTTGTAACAGAAGACCCCTATAGGTGTTCTGAATGCAATAAATTTTTCATCTTCAGGAGCCATCTTGATTTGGTTATATCCGGATGAACCGTCCATAAAAGAGAAAATTTCATGCTCAGAGGCAATGTCTACCATGAGTTCTGGTATGGGTAATGGGAACTCATCTTTCGGACATGCCTTATTCAGATCCCTATAATCGATGCATACGCGAATTTGACCACTTTTCTTCTTTACTGGGACGACACTAGCCAACCAAGAGGGATATTTCTCCTCTCGAATAAAGCCTGCATCGATCAATTTCTTAACTTCAGTTATTACTTGTGGTTCAATTTCTAAACGCATGCGTCGTGGGGCTTGTTTGACAGGGATTATATCAGGTTGAATTTCAAGTTTGTGAACTGCTATTTCTGGAGATAATCCGGGCATTTCGTCATAACTCCAAGCAAAGCAATCCTTAAACTCTGAAAGTAACTTGACTAAGTTATTTGACTCATCCTCGTTCAATAAGGCACTTATGAACGTTGGACGTGGATTTTCTTCATTACCAAGGTTAATTTCTTTTAGTTCGTTAATAGTTGATTGGATTTCTTCCTCGAGTTCAGGAGGTGCCTCCTTAACTTGAAAGTCATCCGAATCATCTAAAGTTTCTAAGCAAAATTCATTAAGATTTTCAATGTCCTCTACAAAAAGATGATCAGATCCTACATTGTTAGTAATTACTAAGCAATAATCATCATCATCAAATGGACAAACAGTATTAAAGCCTAGTCCTGCTTTTGACTTTGGTTTATGGAATTCCGTATTCCAAAGACTTTCAAAGGACTGAGCTTGACGTTTAGTCCAAGTAGATGGGGTAAGACCTTGCTCAATTAAATTTTTAACACAATAAGGATACCAATCAAAAGGGAGTTCCACTATTTCATTCATAAAAGTATCATCAACATGTACATCAGTTTCAATATTTTTGCTAGAAGAAGGAATAAACTTAGCAGTTTTACAATCATCGCTCAAAGCAGGTGAAACTTTAACTGCCAACCCAGCTATACTATCTTGCGATAGTGGGGTTAAAGCTAAAGTCTTCACATATCCTTTAAGTCTTTCATAGGTAGACAAATCTGAATCATCCTCTATATTTGCCTGAATTTTATCTTCATCACTGTCATTTTCTAAAGAGATCTCAAATTTTGGCCTTTTGTTACTATTTTCATCCTTCAGTATACATGATTCATCATCTGAACCAGATTCTAAATCGATGTGTATCGTAGGGTTTTGCTTTTGAATGTTTTCATACATTGCACTTTCATGATTTTGCCATCCTCTGCCTCTACCTCGCCCTCGTTGGGTCATCCTACCACCTCTTTGTGAGGGAGGAGCAGGATGCCAACGAATGCTATCTTCGGGGCAGGGATATTCTTCATCTATTTTTTCTTCTTTTTCTTTTTCATTTTTCTTTTCAAGTGCAATTTCATTTTTGGCCAATTTAAGATCTTTGGAAATAACTGTTTGTTTTTTAGGCAAATAATAGGCGGCATCTTCATAAATTCCTACTTCTTGAACCGAGAATGGTTGCAAATCTCCCTTAATACAGTGCTCAGTACCATCTCTGATGTACTTGATACACTGATGCAGGGATGAAGGAACCATCCTATATTCGTGAAGCCAGGGTCTACCTAAAAGAGCGTTAAAAGATGTTGGAGCGTCTATAATATGAAACTTTGCTTCAGTTCTAAAATCCTCAATCTCTAACAACAGAGTAACTGAACCCAAAGCCTTCTCGCCATTTTCATTAAACCCCCGTAAGATCATCTTGTCTGAGCTAAGCTTACGAACGTCTATTCTCAAATAGGCAAGAGTTCTTAGAGTCATAATATTAACTGATGCACCAGGATCTACAAGGATACGTGACAATCTGAAGTTATCTATGTTCACTGTTATGTATAGTGGACGGTTGTGATCAGCCGTCCCTAAACATAGATCTTCATCAGAAAAAGAAATTTCAGGAACTCCTCTGGAACAAAAAGCTTCATCAGGTTGTGCAGCTGCTAACTGGGCCATGCAAATATCCGGATCTAACAAAGCTTTGACTAACGCTTCCCTCATTTCTTTGGAAAGGATCAAGGCATCGTAAATACTCAGTTTGGCAGGCAGCTTCCTGAGATGAGCTAGGACATTGTAATCGACCTTGGGCATTCCACTCTCAATTGGACTCTGAAAAGGAACGGGTTGAGGTGGAAGAGAAGACTCTGGTTCGTCAACAACTTGCTTTCCTTTATCTTCAGAAGAAGCGTGAGGTGGTAACACTTTGCCACTACGAAGCTTGATTTCCACTATCTCTTCAGAAGAAGCGACAGGCAGGTTATCTTCTTCGACCTCAGCTAATTCTGATTTTACTTCTGTTAAATTTTCAGAATCAGACATCTCGGCTTCAATACAGATAGGCATACCCTGCAAATCAAGAGCAGGGACATCACTATCTGAATAATAACCAAGAGAATGTTTTAATTCTTCAAAATTAAATTGATCATGCAGAGAATCATTTTCAGGTGTAGTTTTTAAGTCATCCGTAACATCATTATCAGAAATAGACAAGATATAAGCAGAATCCTTTTTCATTGATTTGACATCATCACACTTAACAAAACAAAAGTCATCTAAGATAAGAGGATTGAGGATAACAGTCTCCCCATCCGAAGAAAACACAACTCTACTAGATACATCACAATCAACACTACTAAAAGCAATAAAATGATCTCTAGTGTCCTCCTTCCCCTGAACTATAGGACCTGGCTGACTCGGGCTTCCTTAAGCTCTGAAGGTGGAGTCATCTCTACATCATCTTCTGGAACTATCAGATCAACCTGGAGAGGCTTCTGAGCTCCCAAAGACTCCTGAAGAGAAGAAAAGTAAAGTTTGTTAAGCAATTTCTTTGAAGAACGGGATAAAATTATATCCCAAGTAGAATCAGAATTTGAAAAAGAAGTAGGAACGATAGGTTCACCAGTCACACATTTAGCTGATCCCTGCCCTGGATCCACTAAGTATTCCTTGGGAATCACTACAACTCCTAATTTCATGTTTCTGTCAAGCCATTCTTTAAAAGTGATGCAATCTTCAAGCTGATGACCCAACATCTGATGGTAAGGGCAATAATTGGGGTGATCTGACCTACCCACTTCTTCTGGCCTTCTAGGTGCAGGCAATTTGAAGTCTGGCTTTTTCAGAAGATTTTTGAAGATCTTCTTCAAAGCCTCCTTCTTAAAGGGGTATGTCTTACCAATCATCTCATTGAACTTTTCCCACTTTTCCTTTCTTTCTTCTGGAGTAAGGTAAGGCTGTTGTTGGTTGAATTCTGACTGAATCCAAAGTGGAGGGTGCTGTGGTGGCGGATACTGTGGCCTCTGATACTGCTGATTATAAAACTGAGGAGGTGATCTTTCTGTCTGAATTTTTATTGGTTGCTTTCCCTTATCCACAGCTGACACCGTCCCAGATTTCTTTTCAAAGACCTTCTGGGGTTTCAGCTTCTAAGGGTCTGAAGAGGACTGATCAACAAGGAAGGAGAGTTGTGAAGCTTCCTCTTGGAGACTGGAGGCCTTATTGAGCAATTTTTCAAATGTTTTAATGGTAAAACCCTTCAAAAGAAAGGCTACCGGTCCATGAATGTTTTTAAGCAGTATCTCAATTGCATGTTGTTCTTGCAATTGAGGTTCACACTTCATGCTCAAGTTCCTCCATCTAAGTATATAATCAACTAGCTTTTCTCCAGGCTTTTGTTTCTCTATTACAAGATCCCCAACTGTAACATGGTGCTGACTGCCTGCAAATCTTTTGACAAACATGTTCTCTAACTCTGTGAAACTGTGCACTGAACCATTTGGAAGATCTGCATACCAATCAAATGCTACCCCTGACAGACTACTGACAAACTGTCTGAAAAGCAAAGCATCGCTACCCCCAGCGTTGCAACAACTGGCTCTAAAGTAGGCTATGTGCTGTCTTGGGTTTCCAGTACCATCAAAGATCTTGAAGGAGGGAGGCACAAACCCCTTTGGGTAAGGAACTGCATCAAACTCCTCTGGGTAAGGTCTACCTTTTGGAGTATATGACGCACTTTGAGATTCTGCTAATGCCTCCCTTACTTGCTTCTCTACCATTTGCTTTAATTCTTTGGATTGAGAAGCCTTTATTTCTGGATTTTGTTGGTGTTCTTCTATAGTCTCAATCATTTGTTTCTTTCCTACCACCTGAACAGGCTCGGGTTGAGAAGACTCAACCTGTGCTCGTGGTGGTAAAGGACCTTGACTTTGGAAAGAAGCCATAGTGGCCATCATTTCTTCTATCTTCTTCTCCATACTTGAAATCTGCTCATCTTTTTGTTTTAATTGCTGTACAAGACGTTGAGTTAAGTCCGGCGCTATGCCTTCCTCAACTGCAACATCTTGTAATACAGCATCCTCAATCTGTTCATTATAAGATGTTGTTCTTGTTTCAACCATAAAGACATCAGCCACTGTATCATCTAACATATCATCTCCATCTAAGTCAAAGTTCAAAGCTTCTTCTTCATCCAGATTTCTAATACTGTCTTTTAGTTCACCTATCATATCCTCTATAGATCTTCCAGAAACATAGTTGGGATCAACAGGAACATACTTTTCACAATCCATGGGATCTGGAGTAGTATTCTCAACCCTCTTCTTCTCTTCAAGTTTACTTTCTATAGGCTTCTCAGGTGAAGCTACTACAGGAGAAGTAGCTTTTTCCTTGGGTTTCCAAACCTTCTTCTCATCAGATGTCGAAGAGGGTTGATTTGAGGATTCCAACCGCTCTACATCAGGATAAGAAGATGGAGTAGGACCCGTAGAGTGGTGCCTATCTATCCGGGGAGAAGAATGGGTATGAGAACTACGTTGAATCTTACTATGACTTAGTGGTGGTGCAGAAGAAGGGGACAACTAACGGTTGACTTTCTGTGGAATATGCTAGGTAGCTTTAAATTTCACTGAAGCATCAGTCAACACAATACTGTCTGTCTTTCTACTGGATCTCCTTGGTTCCCTAGGGTATCCATCAGTGAGAGCAGAGATGGAAGTTGGTTTGAATTTTCTTTTACTATCACTAGTTCTCAACTGACCTCCTACCCTAGTTTTAATAAGTTTTTGCCTTAAGGTTTCTTCTTCAATCCTATCACTGATCAATCTTCTCATTTTCCTTAAAAATTCTTCTTTAGTCTGTGGAGGACCATCAGCACAATCTTGTACTATAGCCTTTACCAAATTCTGAACATGTGTTTCCTTACTTTTTGTTGGCTCAGTGACAGACTTTTTAACAGCAGTAGGGGCTGATCGAGCAATCAACCTCGCATCTTCTTCTCCATCAGCAGCGGAGAGAAGATGGAACCTACTACCACTAAGATGTGGAGAGGTTGGAGGGATAAGCTCCTTTTTCTTTGGCATTCCTAGTTTTTCCATTCTTCTCTTTATACGACGATTCTTATTCCTTCTCTGAGTCTTAGTCATAATCGTCGATAAATTAGAAGAAGATCCAATCTCAAACTGACTGGGTGCACTGAAAGGGACTGAACTGTTTGCTACTACAACTGACTTGAGTTTCTGGTCTTGATTAAGTTGCTCAATCCTAGTAAATACAGAGGGCCTAGGGTCTACAGGAGCAGTTTGAGACCCACATCCCAAAGTGAATTCTAGGATAGGATTCTGATTTGCAACCTCACTAGTTGGAACAATAGTGAACTCAGGTCCACTAACAGACAACTGCAAATCCTCAAATCCTTTTCCAAACTTGATTACACTACCATCAGCAAACGGATTGTAGGACAGGTTCATGTTATCAGACAGGGAAAAGATTAATTTACCCATCATTTTTCCTGAAATTTAAAAGGAAATTTTTAATTAGACTCTGAAAATTTATTTAAATTGTAAAAGTTTAATTAATCCAACTAAATAAACTAAATCCTATCTTATTTCATATATATTGAGTTATATGGAAATATAACTATAATACATAATTTTGAGATAAGGATGAATTTTATTTAGTGTTTTAATTTCAACTTTTGAAATTTTGGACCCAGTGCTAATTCAAACATCAAGCTACAAGAATAATGTAACTACAACGTTCGAATTAACACGGGGATTTACTTTATAAATAGGCCATTATAAAGGAGCTCCTCATTAATTTTCTAACAGGGTCCAAAATAAGACCTCTAAATTTTTTTTTTTTTTTTTTTTAGATATCGGCCAAATTATTCAAGAATGAAATGAATAAAAGAACCGGCGGAAGAAAGGTAGTTACAACTTATGCTAAGCACAAGTATACTACCGATTAAAGGGTATAAAACACTGCTAAAGATGGAGAGAGGATTACTCCCCAGCGGAGTCGCCAGAAAAACCTTGGTGGGAAAAAAATTGTGTCACCACGCAGATTTTGATTTCTCCTATTTTGTAATTGAATACTGCATTGAGAATAAAGTACAGTCTCGAGAGGCCGACACAATATTCTATAATGGATTCAATATCAAAATAGGGTTTTGAAAATTGATATTTCTATAATCAAACACAATTTAAAGAATAGCATATTATTTCGAAAAATAAACATGAAATTCTTAAGAATGTGTTTAAAAATAGAAATAAGCTTTTTGAAAAATTTATTCATTCTTTTATTTAGATATAACAAAGAGAATATTATATCATCTTGAAAGACGAACATAACATTCTTCAAGACATCCAAAATCAAGAATGAATTTTATAAAATTCATCATTTCTAAAATTAAATATAACAAGCAATAAATTATATTGCCTGAAAAGACAATAATAACATACTACGAGCATATTTAAAATTAGAAATGAAGTTTTTTTTATTAAAGATATCTGCATTCCCAAAGATTCTTCCCTTATTTTATATGAATAAAACAAGGTTTATTTTATTCTGGAGTTCTCAAATCCCTATAGGAGCAAGCTCCTATAGTTAATTACATCCTAGGAGGAATGCTCCTAAGAAAACTCTCGATTAAAGCAGTGATTTCATACCCTTTGACTACAAAGTAGAAGACAAGGAACAGAAGTAGGAATTTTCCAAGGTGAAAGCTCAATGTTGAACATTTATTAGCGAGTTAATGGAGGAAAAGTAGGAGGTGTCGGATTCTGAGAAGCTCAGAGACAACCTCAGTCTATCCTAAGTTGGGCTTTACATTTTAAGAGAAAATTTTATGTTTAAGTTGACATTTTATTAGAAATTTGGGATTATATTCCCGGAGGGCGAGGACTTAAGATCTAAAAAGAATCTGCCTCAGAACCTAAATCTAATTTGGGTACTACAAAGTAGCGACCCGAACCTAACTAATGAAGTGCAAATCTGGACTTACCCCTGCCTGGATTGGGGAGCCAGCTAACCACCTAGGCGCTTTAAAACCATATGTCCAGTCTCTTATGAAAGATGGGTAGGGATGTTGTTTAAGTTTTAAGGAATTGGGGCAGACATCTAAGACAGTTCCTAATTAGCCCCTTAACTTATGTATGATAAGAAATGTCTAGAAATGCAATTAAAATTTTAGACTCTTTTTAGTTTGTATCTAATGCAATGCATGCTAATTGACTCGAATGCATAAAATGATAATGAAGCAGTTTAAAAATTTAGGCTTAGAAAATAGATTTTTCCCTAGAGATTGCACAACTTTCCCTTGACAGAACTGCACCCTCATAGGTCAAGTGGTCTGCCAGAACCCGCAAGCGGGGAGTTGCCTAACAAGGAAGAGAAAGTATTAATATGCTTATGCTGACTCTCGGCGGTCCCGAGCTTACTTCTTAGATCGTTAGAATTACTATGTGAGCCTAAAAATTTTATTAGAATTTCAAGTAAAAGAATTTTGAGCGTACCCTTACGAAAAAAATCTCTCCGATTCGAATCCAGGCTAAAACAAAACACGACATGCAAGGTCCTAAAAAAATCTACTGCACAAACAATGTAAACAATCAATTTTAATAATCCAAATATAATGTCCAATGTCCATATTACACCCAGAATTTGCAGAAAATTAAAGTGGCCGGGCACCACTGACAACAAACCCGGATTCTAATCCTAAGAATGACGCAAGTGATTTTTTGAAATGGGATATACTGTTCCTTAAATCTTCATTTCTTCATCTTCTTTCTTCAATCTTCTCGTTCTGTCTTTTCTTCTTCTATGAACTTCTCGGGTCCGTCGGGTTCTGGATATCCAAATGAAAAGAAACTCATCCCTAAGAGGGATATTTTCTTTTCTATTTGGATATTGAATCATCCTAATTTGACTTTCCAAATAAAAGAGAATAATCCTTTAAGGTATATTCTCCTTTCTTTGGATTCCAAATTGGATGTAATATCCCACTTTCAAAATCACTTTCACAATTATTGACTCTTGATATATTATATTTGCATTACATTTCATTTCACAGAAAGGAAAGGAAAATCTAATCCACCTGCAAGGTTATCCTAAGCAATTTATAACAAAAATCATCCCACGCAGTTATATATATATGCAATTGAATTTAAATTATTAAGCCACACTTGGCCACACTCTTCTTCATTTGAGGGCTAAGCAGCTAAAGCACCTGTAGCATTTATTTATTATGAATTAATTAGCCCCCTTTTTCTGCCCTGCATGAGTGTGGCCACCTGCAGAAAATCATATTAACAATCCAGATCGCTCCTAGCCTATGGGTAATCTAATCGTCAATCAAACCAACACAGAGTGCAGTAAAAATAAATAAACAAACACACCAACATTTTACAACCAGCATGCAATAAAACTCGAGAAAAAGCCCGTCACAGTGCAGTAAGGAAATAAACACCGGCCTAACCTAAAACTAGAGTCAGTTGTCCTAACAAACAAATCTAAGTGTGTGCAGTAGGCTGTGAGGTTTTGAAATGTCCTAAGTCAATTATTGGCTGAAGCTTTCTAATTGATTGAATTCTAATTTAAAGATATTTACTAATTCTAAAGTGAGATGTCACTAAATTTTCTATGTTATAAGTTTCTATCCTAAAGTGTGCATGCTTCCTAAGTCTAGATTTTCTAAGACCCGGTCCTTAATTTTTGTCCTTAAGTGTCACTACTGTTGTATGGGATAAAAATTTGTTATTACTAACCCTTGGGACTTTGAGCGTGTGTAAAAGGGGTTTAAGGATCTAAAAGAAAATAAAAGTAAACCTAATAAAATTGAAGTTACTACAGGGACCTAAAGGAAGGGTTCACGCATACCACATCAAGGGGCTCCTAAAGGTTTTCTAAGTTTAGAAATACTCACAATCACCGGGGCCTACGACCCGGTGGTTCCGCCCGTAGCACCTCTACCCGGTTGGATAGAGGCGACTGACGTCATTAGCTCCTTGTACTTTTGTCCACTTGATCAGTACCGTTCCTCGCAGTTTATGTAAATAAAACAGAAAAACAAGGATTAGAAAGCACATTTAATAAATCATATTGAAATAATTGAAATTTGCTAAAAGTAAAGACGTACCTTTCTTCGGGCTTGAACATCAATTTGTTGACTTTGCTTTTTGAATTTTTCCTTTTCGAAAGCACACTTTGTACTTTTTCAACATTTACCCCAAGGCATAAGAAAAGAGAAGAAGGGGAGAGAGAGAGAGAGAGAGAGAGAGAGAGAGAGAGAGAGAGAGGACTTTTTACATTCTTCATTCTCATTTTCTAGTAAATTTCCAACTAATTCACTCTCTAACACAATCTACTTTTCATCTCCTTTCTCAAAACTCATACACTTTCCACTTTCAAGACATCCAACTCTTTCTTTTCCAACACACTTTACTTTCCACATTTACACACATCACCCTTTCCTAAACACACAAATTTCACTTTTACACACAAATGCAAATCACTTATTATTTTTCCCAAGCATCACCTTTCAAAACAACCTTTCACTTTCAATATTCATCCTCTCAAAGCACACACAAACTTTTCTTAACACATACAAACACACACACGATTCACTTCAACACTCCACACACTTCACTATTTCACATTTACACATACTTTGTTTTGAGTAGACCTTTACACACTTAGTAGCACACATACATACTTTCCAATACAACTTTGACAAGAATAAATGATCTAGTTGTAAACTTGTTCAATATAGCCGTCCCCCTCAATTGCTTTTTTTTTTTTTTTTTTTTTTTTTTTTACTACTTCATAAATGGAGTTCTAACCAAAATGCAAAGCATCACATAGCCCATGAGAAGAACCAAAATCCTTTACAAGACACACATATGACTTGTCCCCAAATTGGGGAAATATCCAAATGTTTATATCTTATTAAACCATCATTGAACTTTTAAGAAAGAAACATTGACTAGCCTCTGAGATATCCTCCCAAATCTTAAACAATAAAGAGAAATGGAGATTTAGACGTAGTTTATTTATACCAACTTTTGCTCACACTTCATAATCGATCATGCCAATATTTCGATGGGCAGCATCAAAAATAATTTTACCCTTCATTCGTATTTGTGTTTTAGAAAGATTTCTTTTAAAACAAGAAATTCTGCAAATTTTTCGAAGAAAATCTTTAAAAAAAATGTACCAAATTCTTATGATTGAGAGAAAATAATTTCAGCAAAATTAATGTCTCTATATTTCATTGTTCAATAAATTTGATCGTAAATCTAATTTACACAATTTACACAAGCACGAGGAAGATAAATCCCTCTTACATTTTCCAAGAAAGAGAAACCAAGTTTCCTAGATTCTTGATTTCAAATAACGTTGGAAGTATACATCAATAACATTCCTCTTTGAATAACAAGAGCTTTCATTAATTCCCTAACCGATAAAATTTTCATAAGCAACCAAGAACATGGATGCAACCATCGTTCATTTCATTACAAAAGAAGGATGCCGAGGATAGAACAAAAATGTAACTATAAATAGATTACGGAAATTAGTTAGTGGCAAAACACAGGCAAGCAAATCAAAAGAAAATCCCCTTTGATTTCCAATCAAGGAAACTTGAACTCTTCCATATCTTTCTTATCAAATTAGTAGGCTAATGATAGGAATGTATGAGAAATAAAATCAGGAAGGTAAGGCAAGAAATGAAGAACCCATATAAAAGAAGAAGTATACCTGAACTCGACTGAGGCAAGGAGAGGTTAGATCGGGGTTTCTAGGGCTGGATATCAGACGGCGTCGGACTCGGGCACTAGAGGCAAACTAGGGCTAGAATCGGTTGGGAACGTCGGCTTGTGCTCGCGAACCGCAGAGAGGGTCGGACTTAGGGCTCGCAAATGGCTGGGAGGAGGAGATGGGGTTCGGCTTTGGAGTTCCTTGCGAATGGAGGATCCCACCTGTAGCTTCTCACGCAAGAAGGCAAGGAAGAGGAAAGGGGAGTTCGAACTGGGTTGTGCGAATAGGGAGAGAGGGAGTTTCCTTCTGTGCGTGCGAATGAGAGAGTGCTTCAGGCGAACACAAGGGGCGACCGGATGGAGGTTGTTTCTTGCGAATGAGAGGAGAGGGAGTTCGTGCGTGAACTGGAGTAAGAGAAAAGGCTTCGGGTTTTGTGAACTGCCAAGAGAGAGGGATCGTGGGATTGGGGGTTATATCGGCTCAATCAAATTCAAAACCATTTTTCTTTAATTCAAAATCAAAGGTTAGGATTAAATCATATCTAAAAATGAATTTAGGAGTTAGTTTATAATTCAAATTGATTTAGAATATTATTTAGAATTGATAATTTAAAATATATGTTTTTGATTTAATTTTAAAAATAGAAATAATTTTAAAATACTAAATTTATCTCATTTACAATGATTTAAATTTGATTGAGTCGAGGTGAATTGATTTGGGCAAGTTGAACTCATGTCAATTCGATTCAAATTGGCTTATAATAAATTAGTTTGATTTAATCGAAGCTAATTTTGTTAAATGAAATTTGTGTTGAGTCAATTTTGTTTAGAATAGTGACGATTTAAGTTGAATTAAGAGGTTGAATCGATTTGAGTTTAGTTTGGAATTGAATCAGATTTAGATCGAATTGATTTTGATTTGAATTGAGTGATAGGTTCGAGTCGACGCTACGTCAGTGGGTATCCACCTAAGGGAAATCCTACGGGTGACGTCTATTCTAGGCTATGAAAACCTATGTGCTAGAATTGAATTCGGGGAAATTAACCTCAAATAATGAGGTCAACAGATATGTCAAAAGGGGGAGAAGTTTTTGATGTTTTTACACTTGTCAATCTCAAAATTTTACTGCTAACTATCTTCATAGTGTTTTTCCATCATCAAAAAGGGGGAAATTGTTGCAAATCTATTTTCATGACTTATGTTTGGATGATTGACAAACACTATTGATTCTCTTAGACTACCTGTTACTTCTAACTTTTCAGGAATCGAAGATCCGACGAACAAATGAACTAGTTCAAGATTGCGTAGGTTTAAAGTTGAGTCAGTCTATACTTTATTTTTTCTCTTCTTGAGTCTATTTGTAATGTTCAAAGAGACTGATGCTAAGTAACCCTACACACACACTTGAGAGACTTAGAATTTCTATTTTTACACATATCGGCCAGGACGATATTTACATCGTCCAGGATGATCGAGCTTAAAACAGATAATCTAAATAAGGATTCTTAATTAAGGCAGCCGTCATCAACATACTATCCTGGATGATACGTGTATCGGCCATGACAATAAGCTTAAAATAAAAAGAAGTTGTCTCCATAGATAATTAAGGTATTCTATATTTTTTAATAATCGGCCAGGATGATCATTGATCGGCCTGGATGATATTCACAAATTATGCCTTAATTGACCAGGAAATCAAGAGAGTAATTAAGGTTGATTGATACGATCATATCGACCTGGACGATCACATGATCGGCCAGGACAATTTATTCAAAAACCTTAGTTACTTCTGGATGATAAATATCGGCCAGCTCAAATTCAGGGCGATGCTCTGGATGATTTTCCTCTGATTTGAGTTGATCTGCCGGGATGATTATGAGATTGACCTAGACGATCAAGCCAATTTTAAATCATCCAGTTTGCATTCAGGGTGATGCTCTTGCCGATCTTCTGAGATTTGTACTGATCGGCCAGGATGATGTCCATATCATCCTAGACGATATTGTCAGCAAGTTGTAATTAATGAGCTCCTTTGAAGCTCTTCAAATTAAGAGCTCTTGTTCAACATTTTAAACAATCTTTTGCTGTTGCCTTAACCTGAGAAGGCCTTGAGGAGAGAAAGAGAGAGAGAGGGAGAGAGAGAGGTTCTTGTGAGGGGGAGCTTATGAGGGGATTCATAAGGGTTGCTTCAAGGATCGCTCTGCTTCTTCTTCTTCTAGAGTTTCTAATCCGTGGAAGGGTCGGTAGAGGTAAGGAGTCAGCATCTGGTTATGGTTCTCTGCCAGCTTCAGGAGGAAGCAAAAGGAAATAAGTTCTCTTCCTTGCCGGGGTGGCAAAAAGAGATTCGTTGTAAAGGCTTCTCCGCCTAGCTGTGAGGGCTAAAGGAGAGTCACGATTGTAGTGCAATACTCGGAGGGTGCCTCCGGGGAGTGGACATAGGTTGAGTTGATCAAACCACTATAAATTTCTATGTTCTTATTTCTTGCTTCCACACTTTAAATTTCCGCGCTTATTTTTCTTGTGGTATGATTTTCGTTTATGAGATTTTTACTTCTTTGTGAAAAGAATTTTTAAAATTTTAATTCACCCCCCCCTCTTGGTTAGCTTGGTCAAGTTCTATAGAGCTTAACATCCCTAACGAACTTTCAGTCTTGACCTGAGAAAATCTAAAGGATAGAGAGAGAGAGAGGGAGAGAGAGAGAGGATCTTATGAGGGGGAGCTTGTGAGGGGATTCACAAGGGGTTGCTTCAAGCATTGTTCCACTTCTTCATCCCTAGAGTCTCTTATCCTTGGAAGGGTTGGGAGAGGTAAGTTTCAATAAGTGATCGAGGTTCTCTACCTGCTTCAGGAGGAAGCAAAAGGAGGAAGGTTCTCTGCCTTGCCGGGTGTGGCAAAAAGCGGTGTTTGTAAAGGCTTCTTCGCCTAGCTATGGGGGCTAAAGGAGAGTCACGATTGTATTCAACACTCAAAGGGCGCCTCCGACGAGTGGACGTAGGTCGAGTTGATTGAACCACTATAAATCCTTGTGTTCTTATTTTTATTGCTTCCGCATTTATTTTCTTCTGCACTTGTATTTTGTGGTGTTTTGATTTGTAAAATTATTTGAGCTTTGCTTAAAGTTTTTAAATACCAATTCACCCCCCTCTTGGTTAGCCTCGGGCCAGTTCTATAAGGCTTAACATCCCTAACAAAGTTTCAAGTGGTATTAGAGTGGGATTCATAAAAACTGAGTTTGAAAACTTTTTGAATTTGATCCATGGCTAACTTTTGGAATCGTAACACTACTGAAGGATATTCGATTACATGACCTCCCTTATTTGATAACCTACCTTTTGCTTTTTGGAAAACCCGTATGGCAACGTTTTTACAATCTACTGATTATCGCATGTGGATGCTTATTAAAGAAGGGTATTCTCCACCTTCTCGTGAAATCAACGGAATTAAAATGGAAGTTGGTTTTATTGAATGGTCTTTTGATGAAAGAGATTTAGCTCAATAGAATGCAAAATTTTTGAACTGCATTTTCTGTTCTTTAAAATCAGAAGTCTACATGTGTGTTTCCACTTGCAAAACTGGTAAAGAAATTTGGGATATTGAATATTCTTTTGCATGACTAAGAACTTTTTCGTATGAAACCTTCTGAATCTATTTCTGACATGTATACAAGGTTTACTCAGATTATTACTTCATTGCATGCTTTAGGAAGAGAACTTTCAAACTTTGAAAAAGTAAATAAGATTTTAAGATGCTTACCTTCGTCATTTGATGTTAAAATTACTGCTATAACTAAAACTAAAGATTTAAACACCTATTCGATTGACAACTTACTTGGGTCACTCATTGATTACAAGCAAGGAGTGAATCAAAAAAATCATGATGCAGGTGAGAAGAAGAAGGAGAAAACGGTGGCATTAAAGGCGCACAAATCAAATTCTGACTCTTTCGGGTTTGAAAGCGATGAATTTGCCTTTATTACAAGGCAATTCAAAAGCTTTCTAAGGAAGAGGCAAAAGCATCATTGGAGAACAGGTAAAGATAATAAATATTCAAATAGATATTCTGATGTTGTCTGTTATGAATACAAGAAGCCTGGACATATGAGAGCTGATTGTCCTACACTTGAAGATCATTCAAGCTAAGAAGAGGGTGAGGAGAAACCTAAGTTAAGGAAGGAGAAGAAGAGAGTTCAAAAGACATTTTGGGCAGATTCTGCATCGGATTCTTCAGAGACAGAACCAGAAGAAGAAACAACAAACTTGTGCTTAATGGGAGAAGATCATCTTGATCAAAGTGATGAACAAGAGGTATGTAAACCAACTTATGATCAATTGTTTAACAAAAGGAATATGAAATTATTCTCAAATATCATTCTACAATTGATTCAAATCACATGGCTCTACTTGATGAATTTGGTGATTTAAACAAAGAGCATTCATAATTAATTAATAAGCATGATGCATTAAAAGTTTCACACACCTCACTCAAATCTAATTTGAAGAAATCTAAAAAAATAAAGCGCAACTTGAGGATTGATAATAATGCTTTGGAAGATACTAACTTAAGGCTTAAAGATGAATTGGACTCAATTAAGAGAAATTGGATGACACCCACTTTTGGTCTAAACCAAAACCTACGAAGAGGCATTATAACTCTAATCATTTAAGAAATCCTTTTCATGGAGTTAGATATTTTTCATGTGGCATGCTAGGATACATCTCACACACTTGCACTGTTCACAGTAGTACACATTGGGTGTGGAAACCAAAACTGCATGATTCATAGCATAGCACACATGCATTACACTCTACTTTTTATAAGAAGGAACTCAAACCTATTTGGGTTCCTAAGTCTGACAGTTGTTGATTCTTGCAGGATTGCTCTCACCAAAGACCTCGTGAGAAGCATATGATGCTTGGACAAACAGAGGCACGCAGCTCATAACTGACTAAATTTGCTGCTTAACAAATTCTTGAATTGCATTTTGATTATTGCTATGTTTTGTTTTTGTGATAGTTTTTGTTTAGTTGTTCTAGTCATTTTTACTTTTATTTTCTTTATGTTGATCTTTCCTTGTTCTTAAACTTTGGAGATTTGTGGCCAATGATTATCATTTCTAAATCGGTTAAAGGGAAAAAACACCGTTGATGGTTTCCCTTCCTCTAACTTCTTTTGGTGATATAGTTTTCTTTTCCAAACAAAAAGTCTATCTCATTTTAACAAATGGTTTTTGAAATTAAGATCTTTTTTATCTTGTTACAATAGTATATCTTATATATATGATCCAAAGTTCTTATATATCATTCAAGTTAATTGAAATCTTGCCATTACACTTATCATATGATTTTGATTTTATTTTGTGGCTTGTTCTTTTCTATGTTAGAAAGAAAGCTCCTCTTCTCTAATATCTAGAAGATATAATCACAACTAAGAACTTTTTTTTAAAGGTTTATTAAAGAGTTCTTAGATTGCAAAAAAAAAAAAATTAGTCAATGACGTCAAATTGAAAAGAAAAATATATACACTAAAGTGTATCAAAATTCAAAAGATGCTCAAAGAGCCAATCAAAGTGTCAAGAGGCATAAAATGAGCCCACTAAATGCAAGCTATCCTCTCTTTTCAAAACTTTTAAAACTTAGAGGGACTCATGGGTTATTTGATATTTTCAAAGGCTTGATTTCAAATTCCATGATAGAGACAAATTACTTTGGTATACTATTTTATAAGATATTTTATTTGTAACCAAGTTTTGAACTGATCTTCTTTTTATCCAATTTATTTTGAGTTGGACCTCTTATTTTTAAAAGATAATTTTTATCCTGAAAGAAGTCCGAGCTAGGGTAAACAGGATCGGATTTTCTACTGTTTTCAGATTGTGACATTTTTAACTCATTGATCTATCAAATCTTTAAAATTTAATTATTTGAGAATTTTTTCAAATGCTTGCTTTGATATATATATATATATATATATATATATATATATATATATATATATATATATATATATATATATATATATATATATATATATATATATATATATATATATATATATATATATATATATATTGAAAAATCATAAAAACAAAAACATCTTTTTCTTTTCCTTATCTATTTTTGTTGCTTTTTTAGTTTGTTTTTTTGTTTGTTTGGATTTTCTTTGATCATCTCCATATTTTCTTGATTTTCTAATTATTGTCACATCCTGCTGGCCGATACCTATATAGTCTTGGACGATATGACAATTTCTCTTCAAAATTCCATCTGCTGAACCTTTTTTTGAGATTTCTGTAACTCATCGTCCTGGCCGATATGATCGAACTCTATTACAATCATTTTTGACCGTCTTGGCCGATATAATTTTCTTCTTGGCCGATGCATTTATGGTAATCGTCCTGGCCGATACACTAGATCATCCTGGATGATCCACGTGTCAGTATGTTTAGAATCCTTAAAATCGGCCCCGGACGATCCATTATTGGACAGTCGTCCTGGCCGACCCACTGTTCGTCTTGGACGATACACACTACATAGATTTAAAATGTTTTAACTTCGGCCGGTATAATCTATTATTATGCATCGTCCTGTATGATACACCTAATCAGCCCGGACGATC
This sequence comes from Dendrobium huoshanense, assembly GCA_016618105.1. Taxonomy (NCBI): domain Eukaryota; kingdom Viridiplantae; phylum Streptophyta; class Magnoliopsida; order Asparagales; family Orchidaceae; genus Dendrobium; species Dendrobium huoshanense. The sequence goes on along the minus strand of CM028350.1, from coordinate 13,853,656 downwards.
TGCTTTTTCAACAGTCGTCCGGCTTGACTCCTCGGGACGATCGCCTGTGTCTAATCATCCTGGCCGATCGGACCGCCTTTTTGATCAATTGGCCTGTACGTAATAATTGAACCAAATCATCATGGCCGATTTTGCGATCAGCCTGCACGATATGGTCATTTCTTTAAATTCAGGCCATTCCAGCCATTGCTTTCACCTCAACCTTCTTGTTCTATTGTGTTTTCTTAATGGTTTCTTGCTATGGTTGGTGGGAAGCGAGTCCGATAAACTTCTGGGAGTTCTTTGAGGGCTAGGATTGACCCTCATTTTAGGGAGGTAGAAGATGAAGCTGCTTACCATTGATATAAAGAATGTGGGATAATTGTCTCTAGAGTCATCAATCCTGTCCACCTTTCGTATCCGGTAATGGATCTCTTTGCTCACACTTCTCTCTGTTTTATTCTTTCTCTCATTGTCACCTTTCATACTGAGCTTCTTCATGAATTTTTCACAAATCTTTGCATAAATCCTACTTTTACATCCTTGACCTCCTATGTGAATCGACGCCCGATCGAGATCACATATTAGGACTGTGCTGAACTATTGCAGCTATCCACCACTGGGGATAAGCTGCATATAATTATCTCAGATCCTGATTTTAACTGGTCCATTGCAAATCATTTCCTTTGCCATATCAATGCACCTTTTCATGTTAGAGAGACTAGCTCTTTAGTCAAAGATGTTAGGACAATTCAGCATGTCCTTTGAACCTCCATTATTCCAAAAGCTGGGGACCGAATCCACATCACTCCTTTACTTTCTCTGTCTACTTTTTACATCATGGCACATATAGAATTTAATGCTACTAATTTAATTTTTTGATAAATTGATCATTTAATCACAATCCAGGTCATAAGAGGAAACCCAATCTGGCTTTAGGACACCTCATAGCCTATGTTCTTGAAACCAAATATCAACTTTAATATCTTGCTCCTCCCAACCTCCCAACTCTCTTCTACTCAAATAGTTCCTTCAATACCCTTCACAGTACTCGTCTCAACCCAGGGGATGAGGAACCTCAAGGGGCTGAGGAGGAGGAGGCTCCCGCTCCAGCTCCTGTTCCTGATCCTGCTTCTCTTCGTCAGCACTCATAGTTTGACCAATTAGTGGAGAGATTTGATCATTGGGAGACCTGTTTCTACGCTTACATTGCTACACAGGAGCAGCAACATTCTGAGGATATTGCCCGCTACGAGCAGCATCGCATAGAGGACTTAGCCTGTTTTGAAAGCTACATTACTCACCAGCAGCAGCGGCACGACCAGGACATAGCCTGGTTTAATGCTCAGTTTACTATGCTAGCTAGCTACTTTCAGCAGGCTCCACCACCTCCACCTCCATCTGATGATCAAGATCTCTCATTTTTTTAGTTTTAGTTTCTGTTTTCTGTGGATTTTCCTTTTTATGTATTGTGTTTTTTTCCATTGCTTTAGTTTTTTTTTAGTTTCCTCCTCCTTTTTGAGATGTCAAAAGAGGGAGTAGTGTATTTGTACTGCTCTTGTAGTATGTTTGTACTTATTCAGTTTGAAAAATCAAAAGCTTGGTTAGTTTTGCATTACTGTTTTAGAATTGATTATCGATATGTTTACCATCATCAAAAAGGGGGAGATTGTTACAAACATGTTTTTAGATCATGATTTTGATGATAGCAAATAAATCTTATTTCACTACGACTTCCATTTTTCTACTGACTTTTCAGGACTCAAAGATCGATTGAAAATCAGAATCAGGTCAAGATTGGGTAGATTAGGGTTGAGTCAGTCTGTAATATTATTTTTCCCTTCTTGAGTCAATTGTAATTGTTTGAAGTGACCGATGTCAAGGTAACCCTACACACACACTTGAGAGTTTTAGAACTTGTGTTATACTCACATCATCCCGGATGATCGAGTTCAAAATAAAAGTTCTAATCATGATTTTCTTATTAAGGTAGCCGTAATTAACTTATCGGCCTAGATGTTACTTGTATCGGCCAGGACGATAGGCTCAAAATAGAAAGAAATTGCCGACATAAATAATAAAGGTATTCTATATTTTTGGTAATCGGCCAGGGCGATCGTGAGATCAGCCTTGACGATATCACACAATGATGCCTAAATTAATCCAGGAATCAAGGAAGTAATTAAGGATGACTGATACGATCACATCATCCTGGACGATCTCAGGATCGGCCAGGACGATATATTAAAAAACCATTAGTTACTCCTCGACGATAAATATCGACCAGCTTGAATTCAGGGTGATTCTCAGGACGATTCTCCTCTAATTTGAACTAATCGGCCGAGACGATCGTGAGATCATCCTGGACAATCAAGCCAATTTTTCAATCATTCAGTTTGCATTCAGGGCAATGCTCTAGCCGATCTTCTGAGATTTGTACTGATCGGCCAGGTCGATATCCATATCGTCCTGAATGATATAGTCGGCAACTTGCATTTAATGAGCTCTTTTGAAGCTTTTCTACTTAAGAGCTTTAGTTCAACATTTTTGAACATCCTAGGATGCTGTCTTGACCTGTGAAAACCTATAGGAGAGAGAGAGAGGGAGAGGGAGAATGAGAGAGAGGATCTTGTGAGGGGGAGCTTGTGAGGGGATTCACAAGGGGTTGCTCCAAGCATTGTTCCACTTCTTCTTCACTAGAGTCTCTTGTCTTTGGAAGGGTTGGGAGAGGAACATTTCAACAAGTGATCGAGGTTCTCTACCTGCTTCAGGAGGAAGCAAAAGGAGTAAGTTTCTCTGCCTTGCTGGGTGTGGCAAAAAGAGGTGTTTGTAAAGGCTTCTCCGCTTAGATGTGGGGGCTAAAGGAGAGTCACGATTGTAGTGAAATACTCAGAGGGCACCTCCGGGGAGTGGACGTAGGTCGAGTTGACCGAACCACTATAAATCATTATATTCTTGTTTTTACTACTTTCGCACTTATTTTTTGTGATGTTTTGGTTTGTGAAATTTGTTGAGCTTTTCTTAAAGTTTTTAAATACCAATTCACCCCTCCCCCTCTTGGTTAGCCTCAAGCCAGTTCTATAGGGCTTAACATCCCTAACAAACTTTCAGATAGGGATTCATTTATATTTGTAGGTTCAATCATTAAAATGAAGGAAGAGTAGTTTACTTCCTTTTTAAGTCTATGCCTAGTCCTAATACTTTTAGATGGGTCTCCTAAGATCAATTCTTTATGATGACTTGAAGAATATTTCCATTCTCTAAGTAGTTTATTTTCTGGTTCTAACCTTTCCTCCAGATTTTGAAACTCTACTTCTTGGGTAATTTCTACAGCCTCTTCTTCTACCCTAGACTCTCCAAAATTATCAATTCATAAAAAAAACTATTTAAGTTCTCTCCTCTAGTACTAGTGTTCTTTTATTAAAAACTTTAAAGGATTTCCCAACAATTGAGTAACCTAAGAACACTCCATTAGTTTTAGGTTCAAAATTTCCTCTTAGGTATTTCTCATTATTCAAAATTAACACTTTACATACAAAGATATGAAGGTGAGAGAGGTTTGGTGTTCTACCATTAAAGATTTTATAAAGTCTCTTGTTAAGATTGGATATAATAATAACCCTATTCAAAACATAACAGGCTGAATTCACTACTTCTAATAAAAAAATATTTATTAAGTGAGTACTCAACTAACATGGTTTTAATAGCTTCTACTAGGATCAGGTTCATTCTTTCATCTTCATCATTTTGTTGAGGCTTTTGGGAGCAAAAAACTTATGATCTATCACTTACTCCTTACAGCATATTTTAAATTCACCACCATGATCTCTATAAATTATTAGAATTTCACAATCTAGCTTCCTCTAAATCCAAGTTGAGAATGTCCTAAATTCCTCGAATGATTCACTTTTATGATAAATAAATCTAACCCAAGTAAACTTTGAATAATCATTAACAATCACATACCCAAAGACTTTCCCTCCTAGGCTTGTAGTGCTGACAGGTCCAAAGAGATCCATGTGAGGGACTGTTAATGGTTTACTAGTGTTAATGTCGTTGATTAAGTAGAAGGAGGATTTGACTACTTTCCTAACTAACATGCATTACGCAGGTGGTCCTTAGTGAATTCTAGTTTGGGTATGTGTCTTACTAAGTCTTTTTGGGTGATTTTTCTAAGACTTTTCATGCATGCATGACACAATCTCCTATGCAATAAGTAAGATTCATTAGCAATTATTTTTAAGCAAAGAGTAGTATCAGATTTTATGTATTTTATATCAAGCATATAAATATTGTTTATTCTCCTTCCCTGCTAAATAGATTTTTTATTTAAGCTTATTATACAGCTGGTAGATAGAATTTTTATATTAAAGCCTTTATCACAGCTTTGATTGATGCTGAGCAGATTATGTTTTAATCCATCTACCAATAAAATATTTTCAATGATGAAATTTTTTTAGTTGTGAATTATACCTGAGCCTACAACTCTCCTAGTGGTGTTATCTCCAAGTGTAACCTTACCTCTTATCCTTGCCTCCAGTGAAATAAATTAATTTTCATCTACAGTCATGTGCCTTGAACATCCATTATCTAGGTATCATATGCTCTCACGAGGTCTTTTGTGATACCACACCTACAAAAACACCATATGTTAGATTTGGGAACCCAAACAAGTTTGAGTCCCATCTTATGGAAAGAAGAATGATATGCATTCATTTTATGCCATAAATTTTAAAATTTTGGTCTCCACACCAAATGTGTTCTATGATGAATGGTGCAAGTGTGGGAGTTATGTCCTAGCAAGACACAATAAGAACATCTAACACCAAGAAAAGGATATACTAGTCTATTTGGGTTATGGGGCCTCTTCTTAGGTTTTCATGATGCATGCTTTTATGATAGTTTTTGAAACACTTTAAGTTTATGTAGTTTCTTATTTTCCTTAAAAGCAATTTATTTAACTTCTAAAAACCTATTTACACTTTTGAGAATTGAATTTTTTACTTTCAATGCATGCTCCCTATTATCTCATTTAGATGATAAAGTTTCTATTTCCTTGAATGCATTTTTTATTTCAACATGTGATATTTTCAAGGAATCATGTTTAATAGTTAATTCAAAATGCTTCTAATTTATAATTTCAAATTCAACTAACAAAGCCATATGAATATTATCTAGAGTGGAATGATCTTTCCTTAGGCATTCATGATCTTTCTACAAAATTGAAAAGTCAAATTTAAGGTTGGCATACAATTTTTTAAGATTCCTATATAAAGTATGATTTAAAAAAAAAAACTTCAAATAATATATAATTGGTAATCTTACATACCTTCTCTTGATCAAAATGATCAAGATGATCAACTTCCATTAAGTATAGATTGGTTACCTCCTCTTATGCTTCAATTTCTGAAGAGTCTAATACCCTGGAAAGCTTTTTGAGACCTTTACTTAACCTTTATTAAATTTTTGTCTTTCTTCACCCTTCTCCTTGCATGGGTGAGCTTTAAGAGTTAGTATATCAGACTTCTGGTGCCCTGCTTTCTATATTCAAATCATATAACATCAGAAGAAATTTTAGAATATTTACTACTCTTAACTTTATTCCATTATTTATGACATTTTTGCTATTTCTTTAAAAAGCTCTTGAATTGCATAATCATCACTGCAATGTCATCATAATGTTGTCAAGAAAAGTAAGTGCCAAAATCATTAACCTTTACGGATAAAATTTTCTCTTTTCTCTTTTTACCTACATCAATCTTCCTTTTACTCACTTCCTTCTTATAGGTAATGAGTGGCCCAAGTACTTTATCAATGGAATAAATATTCAAATCTTTAGATTCAGTAATGGAAGTGATTTTAGCATCATAGGAAGAAGATAAACAACATAAAATCTTGTTAACTTTTTTAAAGACAGTAAGTTCTCTTCCTAAGGCATGTAGGGAAGTAAAAATCTGAGTGAACCTAGTATACATTTCAAAAATATATTCACCAGGTTTCATATAAAAAAGTACATAATCATGAAGTAGAATGTTTATCCAAGATTATTTCACTTTCGTTATTTCTTCATATGTTATACAGAGTTTATCTCAAATCACTTTACCAATAGAGCAAGTATAAACATGTATGTAATATTCATATTTTAAAGCACAAAAAATAGTTTAAACATTTGACATTCAATTGGGTTAAATCTCTATCATATGTACTCCATTCAAAAAAGGGTATTTAAGTTTTAATATCATTTACTAAATGTGAAGGAGCAGAATATCCTTCCTGGACTAATATATATAAGTGATAATATATAGATTGTAAAAAGGTAGTCATGGAAATTTTCCAAAAATCAAAACAAATATTATCAAATAAAGGTGGTCGTGTGATTGAGTATCCTTCTATAGTATTATTATTTCCAAAATTAGCCATTAATCTTTTTTCAAAAGTTTTCTAAAACTTAATTTATGAATACCATTCTAATACCACTTGAAATTTCGTGAGGATTTTTAAATATTTATGAACTAGCATATGGCTAACAGAGAAGGGGTTGAATTGGTTATTATAAAATTTTATTAAGGAAAAGGAAAATATTTTAGAAATATTTTATAATATTTTAAAATAAATTATTTTATACTATAATAAGGAAGCAAAACTAATTTCATAATAATAAAAATTAGAGATTTCAAGCACAAAACAAATCACAAAAATGTGTGGAAATCAAATATAAAAAAGTAAATAGAAAGAACACACTAGAATTATAGTGGTTTGGTCAACTCAACCTTCATACACTCCCCAGAAATCTCCTTTCTAGGTATTGTACTAAAATTAGTGTCTCTCATTTTACCCCAAGAGAAAGGCAAAGAAGCCCTTACAAAATCAATTCCCCAACTCAATGAGGCAAAGCACCTTGAATCCTTTTACTCCCTCCTAAAGTGGGCAGAGAACCAGGAAATCCTTCTACTCCCTCCTAGAGTTGGCATAAAACCTTAGAATCATTTTACCACCTCTTAGAGTAGGCAGAGAACCTTGGAATCCTTTTTCACCCTTCTTGAGAAGGTAGAGAACCTAGATCTGATGTTGATGAATGTCTCCCAAGAGTCACCAAGGAACTAAGGAAGAAGCTTAAAGAAGATGACGGAAATCTTTCTTGGACCAAACTTTTTAAATCCCTCAGAACTCCCCTCGCAAGGATCTCTCTTACTTCTCTCCCAAAGTTCTACTTCTCTTCCTTCTCTAAGTTCTTTCTTAAGATAATTCAAAACCAAAGATTTTTCCCAAAGACAAATACAATTTTTTATATAGTGAGCCTTCAAAAAATTCATAATTTTTACAGCACTTATCATCAAGTATGATTATATGATTATCCTGTATGAATCATTCAAGAACACCTACTCAGATAGTACAAATTATATTCCACTATATAACTAGTTTAAGAGAAATAGTCTGATTATCCTGAATGATTAAAATATCATTCTAGATGATTAGTATAAAACTATTGAACATTGTCTTACATGATACACAGTGATGCCTTATTCTCCCATGCAAATCTCTGTCATTTATTATAAAAAAGGTTCATCTCCTGGATGATTAGTTCAAAAGTAATGGTCATCATTTAGTATGATGGACGATGATCCCTTATCATCTCATTCATGTTTTGTATCATTTATGATGATCTTCATCAATCATCATGTACGATCAGATTAAATTTTTTATTATAATTATTCTCCTAATCATAGGATTAATTTAGGCATGATTGTCATCTATCATTCAGGATAATGTAGATCATCATGTACGGTATGAACAAATTTGGAATTATAAAATCTTTTACCGAATTATGATTGGAATCTAATTTCTTGATTAAAATTAATCATCCTGTATGATAATGATCATCGAGGATGATTAGCTTAATACATCATAATTTGCAAAGATGCCCTAATTAGGATTTTCTAGTTAACAGTTCATCTAGTATGATATAAATCATACAGTATGGAAGTTTGTTAGGGATGTTAGGCCCTATGAACTAGTTCCGAGGCTAACCAAGAGGGGGTGAATTGGTATTTTAAAAAAATTATTAAAAAAAAGAATAAATATCACAAACCAAAGTCACCACAGAAAAGCAAGTGCAAAAATTAAAGTGCGGAAGCAGTAAAAAAAATGCAAGGGTTTATAGTGGTTCGGTCAACTTGACCTACGTCCACTCCCCAGAGGAGCCCTCCGAGTATTGCACTACCAACGTGACTCTCCTTTAGCCCCCACAGCTAGGTGGAGAAGCCCTTACAAAAACCTCCTTTTTGCCACCCCCGACAAGGCAAAGAACCCCACTCCTTTTGCTTCCTCCTACAACAGGCAAAGAACCTCGATCAATAGCTGAAGCTTACCTCTCCCAACCCTTCCAAGGATAAGAGACTCTAGTGGAAGAAGAAGTGGAACAATACTTGGAGCAACCCTTGTTAACTCCCTCACAGGCTCCCCCTCATAAGATCCTCTCTCTCTCTCCTTTAGGTTTTCTCAGGTTAAGACAGTAGCCAATGATGTTAAAAAATGTTGAACAAAAGCTCTTAAATATAAGAGCTTTAAAGGAGCTCAATAAATGCAAGTTGCCAACTTTATCGTACTGTACGATAATAATATCGTCCTGTACGATCAGTTCAAATCACAGACGATCGGCCAGAACATCGCTCTGAAAATGAACTGGACAATTGAAAATTAGCTTGATCGTCCTGGCCGATCTCAAGATCATCCCGGATCATCAGTACAAATTAGAGTAAAATCGTCTAGAGCATCACCCGAAATTTGTGTTGGCCAATATTTATCGTCTAGGAGAAACTAAGGACTTTTGAATAGATCGTCCAGGATGATGTGATCGTATCAATCATCCTTAAGTGCTTTCTTGATTGCTGGATCAATTTAGGGATAATTATGAAATATCATCCAGGCCTATCGAAAATCATCCTGGCCGATTTCCAAAAATACAGAATACCTAAATTGATTATGGAGGCTATTTCTTTCTATTTTGAGCCTATGGTCTTGGACGATACAAGTATCATCTGGGCTGATCTACTAATGATGACTACCTTAATTATGAAATCCTGATTAGAGTTTCTATTTTGAACTAGATCGTCCAAGCCGATATAAATATCGTCCGGAACGATGTGAGTAAAAACAAAAATTTTAAATCTCTCAAGTGTGTGTGTATGGTTACTTAACAGTCACTTCAAACATTTAAAATTGACTCAAGAAAGGGAAAAAATAAAATTACAGACAGACTGAACCCTAATCTACCCTGTCTTGAGCTGGTTTTGATTTCCGTCTGATCTTTGAATTCTGAAAATGTCAGTAGTAGATTGCAGTCGAAAAGAAGCAAGAGTGTTTGCTAATCATCCAAAAGTAATCCATGAAACCAAATTTATAACAATCTCCACCTTTTTGATGATGGCAAACACTTTGACAATTATTTCAAAAATAGTAGTGTAAAACATGGAATTGAAAGTGCAAGCATACATAGGGAAGAACAATCCACAAAATAGAATCAATAACAAATGACAAGGGTAACGAGAAATCTTGATGTGATAAAAAGATTTTGATCATTATTAATACAAGATATATTTATTGTAGCAAGGTTAGAAAAGATCTTAATTTCATACACAATCATTAATTTGAAATAGATTTTTGATTAGAAAAGAAAATTGTGCCAGTAAAATAGGTTTAGAGAAAGAGACACAATCAACGGTATATTTTTACCATCTAATAGATTAAGAGATGTAAGACATTGACTACAATTTTCAAAAGTAATGACAAGACATGCAATATCATTTTAGCGATGATTTTGAAAACCAAATTCAAGAAAAAATAAAGTAAAATAAACAAAAAAAAACTAAAAGTAAAGCAAAAAGAAGAAAAGAAAACAAAGAGCAAAAATAAAAGTAAATAAAAGAAATAAAAAGAACAAAAGTAAAAGAAAACAAGTAAAAGATCAAGTTCATGCATTTATGTCAATCACACCCAATCTGGTCCTTAAAGAGCTGAAAGTGTCGAAGGCTAGTGATTTGGTAAAGATTTCAGCCAGTTGATTTTCAGTTGTCATACGGTGTAACTCAATGTCTCCCTTAGTCACATGATCTCTAATAAAGTGATGCCTAATGTCAATGTGTTTAGTTCTTGAATGTTTGATAGGATTCTTAGAGATGCAAATGGCACTAGTGTTGTCACAAAAGATTGAAATGGTACCTATTGGTAATCCTAAATCCAATACCTATTATTTCAACCAAAGGACTTGGGCCACACAACTTCCAAGAGCAATGTACTCAGCTTCAGTAGTGAAAAGTGCAATAGAGTTTTGCTTTCTACTAGATCATGAGACCAAAGATTGTCCTATGAATTGACAAATTCCTAAAGTGATTTTTCTATCCACCTTGCATCCTGCAAAATCAGAGTCAGAAAGTCCAATAATCTCAAAAGAAGTGCTATGCCTCAGATACCAAATCCCTAAGCTTTGGGTCACCAAAAGGTATCTAAAAATTCTCTTAACTATAGTCAGGTGGGATTCCTTGGGGTCAAGTGGGATTCCTTGCACAAAGGAAAACACTAAACATAATATTTGGCCGGCTAACAGTTAAGTAAAGTAACGATCCAATCATGCCTCTGTACTTCTTCTGATCAATAGACTTACCACTTGGGTCCTTATCCAATGGAACACTAGAAGTCATGGGAGTATTAATTGGCTTAGCTCTATGCATCTCATACTTCTTCAAAATGTCCTTAATGTATTTTGTTTGATTTAGAAAGGTTCCATCATCTAATTGTTTTATGCTAAACCACAAAAAGAGGGACAACTCTCCCATCATACTCATCTCAAACTCTCTACTCATTATTTTTGAGAACTCATCACAAAGTTTCTTACCAGATGATCCAAAAAGTATATCATCCACATAAATTTGAACAATGAGAAAATCATCTCCAACTTTCTTAAGAAAAAGGGTGGTGTCTACGCTCCTCTAACAAACTCCCTTTCTAGTAAGAATGTGCTAAATCTCTCATACCAAGCTCTTGGTGCCTGATTTAACCCATACAAAGCCTTTTTTAATTTAAAAACATGATTTAGAAATTGGGAACTCTCAAAACTTGGGGAATGTTCTATAAATACATCCTCTTTTATTTCCCCATTTAAAAAGGCACTCTTTACATCCATTTGAAAAAGCTTAAATCCTTTATAACAGACAAAGGCTAATAGCACTCTGATGGCTTCCAATCTTGCTACAGGGGCAAAAGTCTCCTCAGGATCTATCCCTTCTATTTGATTGTACCCCTTAGCCCTAATCTTGCTTTATTCCTAACCACCACTCCAGAATCATTCACCTTGTTCTCAAATACCCACTTTGTTCCAACTGCACTTTGTCCCTTAGGTCTTTCTACAAGCTCCCAAACATCATTCCTAACAAATTGATTCAACTCCTCTTGCATGGCTAAAATCCAAAACTCATCAGAAAGGGCTTGGTTTATGCTGGTGGGTTTAGTCATTGAGATAAAGGAAGAGTGGTTCATCTCCTTCCTAAGTCCATGTCTAGTCTTAACTCCATTAGAAGGGTATCCTAAGATAAAATCCTTGGGGTGACTAGTAGAGTATCTCCAATCTCTAGGCAAGGTGTGAGAAGGTCCAACCCTTTCCTCTAGATCTATATTTTTTACTCCTTGGGTGACATCTCCTACTCCTTCAATGTTTTGGTGACCCACTCCCTTCTCCAAATTTTTTACTCAAGTGGTAATCTCTCCAACATCATCATCATTCTCAACTCCAAGATTTTTAGGATTAGACTCATCAAATACTACATGTATAGTCTCTTCCACCATCAAAGTCCTCATGTTAAACACCCTAAAAGACTTCCCAACACTAGAATATCCCAAGAACACCTCATCAGATTTAGGATCAAATTTGTCCAAGTGACACTTCCCATTGTTGTGAATGAAAACCTCACAACCAAAGACATAAATGTGGGAAAGATTGGGTGTCCTACCCTTAAGGATCTCATAGGGTGTCTTACCTAGTTTGGCTCTAGCATTCACCCAATTCAACACATAACAAGCTGTGTTAACCACTTCAGCCCAATAGCATTTTAGAAGTGAATACTCAACAAGCATGGCTCTAGTAGCTTCCACCAAGATCCGGTTCTTCCTTTCAGCTACCCCGTACTGCTGAGGGGTCCTAAGAGCTGAGAAGTTGTGGCTAATCCCCTTGTCCTCACAAAAATCTCCAAATCTTTCATTCTCATACTCTCCCCCATAGTCACTATGGATGGTTAAGATCTCACAACCTAGCTTTTTCTGAATCCAAGTAGAAAATGTTCTAAACTCCTGAAAAGACTCATTTTTATGTGAAAGAAATCTAGTCCAAGTGAACCTCGAGTAGTCATCAACAATCACAAAACTATAGACTTTCCCTCCCAAGCTGGCAGTGCTTATGGGTCGAAATAAATCTATGTGAAGGACTTCTAAAGGTTTAAAGGTGCTAATTCCTTAATGGGGTGAAAAGTGGAGTTGACCTGCTTTCCTAGTTGGCAGGCATCACAAAGATGGTCTTTTGAAAACTTGAGTTTGGGGACACCTCTAACTAGGTCTTTTTGGGTCACTTTCCTAAGGGTTTGCATACTTGCATGACCATGAATCATCAACAACAATTTTTAAGCAAAATGATGAAGTGCATTCTATGTTATTTAAATCAAGCAAGTACATGTGTTGATCCTCTTTCCCAGCAAAAAAGTATTATTACTTAAGCTTACAATGCATGAATTTGCAAAGAATTATACGATGAAGCCCTTATCATAGATTTGATTGATGCTGACCAGGTTGTGCTTTAATCCATCTACAAGCAAAACATTTTTAATCATAAGGTTCTTGGAATTACCAATTATACCTGAGTCTACCATCTTCCTGATGGTGTTGTCTCCAAGAGTAACCTTGCCTCTAGTTCTGGACTCCAGCAAAACAAATTGATTGGCATCACCAGTCTAGGTACCACATACTCTCACGAGGCCATTTGTGAGAGCCCACCTACAAAATCATCAAATGTCAGATATAAGAACCCAAATAGGTTTGGGTCCCTTCTTATGAAAAGTAGAATGCAATGCAAGTGTAGTATGCTGTAAATCATGCACCTTGGGTCTCCACACCTAATGTGTACTATAGTGAACAGTGCAAGTGTGTGAGATTTATCCTAGCATGCCACATGAAAAGCATCTAACACCTGGAAAAGGATTTCTTAAATGGTTTGAGTTATAATACCTCTTCCTAGGTTTTTTCTTTCAATAAAATGTTGGTTTCATCCGATTTTTCTTAAGTGAATTCAGTTCATCTTTAATCCTCAAGTTTGTACTTTTTAATACCCATTCTCAACCCTCAATTTTTTTTCCATTTCTTAAGATTTCTTAAAATCAGATTCAAGTGAGATGTGTGAAGTTTTTAGTGAATCATGCTCTTCAATTAATTCACAATGCTTTTTAATTAACTCATCAAATTCATCAAGTATAGACATATGATTTGAATCAATTATTTAGTGATCTTTAGTCAAAATTCCATGCTCTTTTTATAAATCTAAAAATTCCAATTTCATGCTAGCATGTGTTTTCTTAAGTTTACTATATGGTACATGAATTTTTTCAAAAACTTCGAGGAGTTAATTGTAGGAAAGTTCATATACCTCTTCTTGATCAAGATGATCATCTACCATTAAGCATAAGTTTGTTGTTTCATATTCTGGTTCAGTCTCCGATGAATCAGATGTAGAATCCGCCATAAATGCCTTTTAAAGTCTCCTTTTATCCTTTCTCAACTCTAATTTCTCCTCTCTTTTCCTTGCTTATTTGTGTCTTAAGTGAAGGGAAATCTTCTTTCACGTGTCCAGGCTTCCTGCATTCATAACAAACTACATCAAAATATTCTTTAGAATATTTGTTATCATTTCGTTTTCTCTAATTTTGATGATGCTTTTGCTTCTTTCTTAGAAAGCTTTTGAATTTCCTTGTGATTAAGGCAATGTTATTGCTTTTAGATCCGGAAGAGTCAGAGTCTGATTTGTTGGCCTTCAGTTCCACTGTTTTCTCCTTTCTTTTATCATCTGCATTAAGATTTCTTTGATTCACCCCTTGTTCGTAAGTAACGAGTGAGCCAAGTAAGTTATCAATCGAATATGTGTTTATATCCTTAGATTCAGTAATTACAGTGATTTTAGCATCAAAATATGAAGGCAAGCATCTCAAAATCTTGTCTACTTTTTCATAATTTGAATGTTCTCTTCCTAAGGCATACAAAGAAGTTACTATTTGAGTAAACCGTGTATACATTTCAGAAATCAATTCAGAATGTTTCAAACGAAAGAGTTCGTAATCATGCAAGAGAATATTCAAATGAGATTGTTTCACTTCATTGGTTTCTTCATAAGTAATGCACAACCTATTCCAAATCTCTTTTCCAGTAGAGCAAGTAAAAACACGCATGTAATCTTTAGAATTTAAAGCACAGAAAAAATAATTCAAATACTTCATATTTAATTGAGCTAAATATCTTTCATCAAAAGTCCATTCGGTAAAAGCTACTTAAGTTTTAATTCCATTAATTTCTCAAGAAGGTGGAGAATATCCATCTTTAATAAGCATCCACATGTGATAGTCAGTTGATTGCATAAAAGTAGACATGCAAGTTTTCCAAAAATCAAAAGGAAGGTTGTTAAACAAAAGAGGTCGTGTAATAGAATATCCATCAGTTGTATTACGATTTCCAAAGTTAGCCATGGAGCAAAATTCAAAAAGTTTTCAAACTCAGTTTTTATGAATCCCGCTCTGACACCACATGAAAGTTCGTTAGGGATGTTAAGCCCTATGAACTAGTCCCGAGGCTAACCAAGAGGGGGGGGGGGGGGGTGAATTGGTTTTTAAAAAAAATTCTTTAAATAAAAGAACAATATCACAAACCAAAGACACCACAAAAAAGCAAGTGTGGAAAATTAAAGTGCGGAAGCAGTAAAAAGAACACAAGGGTTTATAGTGGTTCGGTCAACTTGACCTACATCCACTCTCCGGAGGTGCCCTCCAAGTATTCTATTACCAACGTGACTCTCCTTTAGCCCCCACAGTTAGGTGAAGAAGCCCTTATAAAAACCTCCATTTTACCACCCCCGACAAGGCAGAGAACCCCACTCATTTTGCTTCCTCTTGAAGCAGGAAGAGAACCTCGATGAATCGCTGAGGCTAACCTCTCCCAACCCTTCCAAGGATAAGAGACTCTAATGGAAGAAGAAGTGGAACAATGATTTGAGTAACCCTTGTGAACTCCCTCACAAGCTCCCCCTCATAAGATCCTCCCTCTCTCTCTCCCTTTCTCCCTCTCCTTTAGGTTTTCTCAGGTCAAGATAGCAGTTAAGGATGCTCAATAATGTTGAACAAAAGCTCTTAAATAGAAGAGCTTCAAAGGAGCTCAATAAATGCAAGTTGCCAACTTTATCATCCAGGAGAATAATAATATCGTCCTGTACGATCGACCAGAACATCGCTCTAAAAATGAACTGGATGATTGAAAATTGGCTTAATCATCCCAGCCAATCTCACGATTGTCCCGGATGATCAGTATAAATCAGAGAAAAATTATCCAGAGCATCACCAGAAATTTGATCTAGTCGATCCCGATCGGCCAGAACATTGCCCGAAATTTGTGTTGGCGATATTTATCGTCCAGGAGCAACTAAAGGCTTTTGAATATATCATCCAGGTTGATCTTTCGATCATCCAGGATGATGTGATCTTATCAATCATCCTTAATTATTTCCTTGATTGCCAGATTAATTTAGGCATAATTATGCAATATCATTCAGGCCTATCCAAGATTGTCCTGGCCAATTTCCAAAAAAATAAAATACCTAATTTAATTATGGCGACTATTTCTTTCTATTTTGAGCCTATCGTCCTGGATGATATAAGTATCGTTCGAGCCGATCTGCTAATGACGGTTGCCTTAATTAAGAAATCCTGATTAGATTTTCTATTTTGAACTAGATCATCCAGGCCGATATAAATATCATCCGGGATGATGTGAGTAAAAAACAAAAATTCTAAATCTCTCAAGTGTGTGTGTGTAGGTTTACTTAACATCAGTCACTTCAAACATTTACAATTGACTCAAGAAAGGGAAAAAATAAAATTACAGAATGACTCAACCCTAATCTACCCAGTCTTGAGCTGGTTCCAATTTTCGTTCGATCTTTGAATCCTGAAAATGACAGTAGTAAAAGGAAGTTGAATTAAAGCAAGAGTGTTTGCTAATCATCAAAACATAATCCATGAAATTGAATTTGCAACACAGTATGATTAGTTCAAAAAATAAAAAATTTTCTAACTCTCTAACTATCTCCCTTGAGTGTATGTGTGCAAGGTTACTTAGATTTTGGATCCACTACAGTATATTTTGTACTCAAGAAAGGTAAAATAGCTTTGAAAGAGAAATTACAGACTGACTCAACTCTATTCTACCTAGTCTTGTGTTGATTGACATTACAAGTGATTTATGGACCTAAAATGTTAGCACAAATAGAAAATAGATATGTAAATAAACTCAATTATTAGGAGATTACATAGTAAGAAAATAATAATGTTTGTTTTCATCAAAATCACACTACTTGAGCCCAAATTTGTAGTAAGGTTTACTATGGAAGCTATATATTTATTTAAAGGTTTGATGGAGAAGTATAGAGAGAATAAGGTGGATCTACATATGATATTTATTGATTTAGAGAAAGTAATAAAGTTCAAAGACATGTGCTATGGAATATTCTAGAAAAGAAAGTGGTTAATAATGCTCATATTGAGGTTGATAAGGATATATATATATGCATGAGATATCATTTGTGTTCAAAAACACAGTGGTTTGACCAAGCATTTTCCTATTTAAGTTGGATTACATTAAGGATCAGCCTTATCTCATATCTTTTTTTGCTTTAATTATGGTTGTTCTCACTAAACATTTATAAGAGGTTATACCCATGCTTTATCTGTTGATATTCTTCTTGTTGTTAAGATTAGAGAGGGAGTTAAAGGTCAACTTGAATTATGGAGGTCAACCATAGATTCTAAAGGCTTTTATTTAAATAGATCTAAAACTAAATATATGAAGTGTAATTTTGGTAATAATAGATTTAGTGAGGTTATTGTGACTTTGGGCGATCAAGTCTTTAATAAGAATACACAATTTAAAAATCTTTGGTCTACTGTTCAAAGTGATGGTGAAATAGATGTGGATATTATTAGTATAACTCATGTTGGGTCTTTAAAGTGAAGAAATGCATACAAGATTGTTCTATGATAGAAAGTCCCACTCAAATTTAAGGTAATATTATGTAACATGGTAGTGATACCTGTAATGGTGTAGAATGTCGAGCAATAAAAGAGAAGTATAATATTAAGTTACGTGTTGTAGATATGAGGAGGCACAAGTAAATGAGTGTCTTTACTCTAAGAGGTAGGATATAAAATAAGCACATACTTGAAAAGATTGAAGTAGCTATAGTGGATGATAAGATTAGAGAGAGTCGCCTTAGATGGTTTGGTCATATAAAATGGCGTCCTTCTGATGAATCTGTTAACAATATAGATGTATTAGATAAAATTTGTATTAAGAATTGTTACAGTAGATCTAAAAAGACTTAAATGGAAAATATTATAAATAACCTTTCTTTATTAGATTTAAATGAGAATAACTCTTAATAAGATACAATGGAAATAAAAGACTCATGTAGGCGACCCCGTATAGTGGGATAAAGGCTTTATATTGTTGTTGTTGTTATTATTGTTTTTGTTAGTAAAAAATATATATATATTAGTAAACATGTGCATTTTAAATTTTATTTAAAATTATTGGAATAAGAACGCATTTAGAACACGACTAGGCTAAAGAGAAAAGAGAATATGAAAGAGGTTAGTAAGGCTAAGAAGAAGATGAGAGAGGATAAAAGAGGCAACAATTTTATTTCTCATTTTTGCTTAACACAAACTCAAAAACATCACTATTATTTATAATAGTAGTACCCTATTAGGATAGCTCCAACACATTTCAATCCAATGGTTACAAATGACTTTCCTATCTTCTTTCATAAATTACATTAAATGTTTTTTTAGACCTTTCTAAGAATTACGTTATAATATGTTTATTGCATCTTTATAATAGATTATTCTTGAATATTAGCTTCAATCAATACCCTAAATACCAATCGTCCAAAATTAAGTTTCATTTTCAAAACCCCCTCTTAAACTTAATTTTTTAACTCTAAGAAAATTTCTCAACATGATAAAGTCCTTATAGTTAAGGGGGTTAATGGAGATGTCATTAATTTCATCTTGTGACTTCACAAACCCTACTTGTACTTCCTTCCTTATAATAGATTCTCTAACATAGTAATAGTGTATATCAATGTGCTTGCTTCTATCATAAAAATTTGGATTTTTGTCTAGTGTCATTAAAAACTTGTTGTCAATATGAATCTTCATTACTTCTTCTTGTGATAAGTTTAAATTTTTTAATAGATTTTGTAGCCAAGTTGCATGATAAACACATAATGTTGTAGCTATTTATTTTGCTTTTTAAGTAAATAGAGTGATAATTAGTTGCTTCTTTGACATCTTGGTGAAACTAATATATCCCATGAAGAACACATAACCATTGGTGCTATGTCTATTATCTATGTTGCCAACCAAATCAATATCTCTATATCCTACAAGCTTGAAATTGTTAGATGAGGAGCAAAGTTAGCCAAAGTGAATTGTACCGTTTAATATAACATTGGATTCTCTTAGAAATTTTTATGTAACTAGTAGTTGGAGTCTCCATAGAGCAAATAACATGTTCATCAACATAAAGAATATTAGGCCTCATGTATGTTACGTAGCATAAACTCTCAACTAGTCTCTTGAAATATGTAAAATCGATTCCTTCCCCTTCATCATGCTTTGATAGCGTGACTCCACATTTAACAGGAGTACTTATAGGTTTATAGTTATCCATCTTGAACTTTTAAAATACCATTTTTTCATAGCTTTCTTGTAATATAAATATTACATCTTCCATTTAATTGACTTCAATGCATAGGTAATAAGCCAAAAGACAAATCTTAGTCGTTTCAAAAATCTATATTCTTTGATTTTTTAATTCTTAAAGCATCATAAGATTGTTTTTATTAAAGATCAAGTCATAAACATGCAACCAAGCAATCGAAACATCTTTATTCTTATTTTTGATGTAATGGTTATGCTCATAAGGACATTTGATAAAACATTTTTCTTTGAAGTACTTATCTGTCTAGCTATTTCAAGTTCTTAGTGCTTGCTTCAACCCATAGAGATACTTTTTGTTTTAGAACTTTATTTTTTCTTGACTTTTAACCTCATATCTTGGTGTTTGTTAAATATATAATTCTTCCTCAGGAATTCAATTCAATAAGGCAATTTTTATATCCATTTGATGTATTCTCCATTTATTTTGAGGTTCTAAAGAAATTATTTGTATGATTATTTATAAAAGAGCAACATGAGTAAACACCTCGTTATAGTCTTTTCCTACTCTTTGATTATAGGCTTTTACAACTAATATTTTATTTTATCTTTAATTTTCTCCTTTGACATTCTTCTTTTGTTTTACACCATTCTCCTTGTGCCCCTGAGGAAGTGAAACTAGCTCCCATGTGTCATTCTTATCAATTACCTTGATTTCTTCACCCCATGTCTTTTCATTCTTTTCTTTGTATGGCTTCTTAAATAAAATCCCATGGCTCAGCTAACAAATAGATAAAAGATGATAAGATTTTTTTGACTTTCTGTTACCTTATTTAGATATTGTAAGCTCTTGAAGAGTGGTACTCTTTCACTAGAATTTTCTTGATTACCTATAGTTGGTTTTTTTAGTGGGGTATTGGGATCCTCCCTTGCTTGCTTCATTCATGGTTACTCCATATATTCTCATTCTTCTTCAAATTTATAATCTTTATTATATGATCCCTAGTCTCATTCTCCTCGTTCATTGAATATGACATCTCAACTGATAATTGCTTTTCAACATTTTAATTGTATAGCTTGTATCCTTTTGAGTTGTTGTCAAAGCAAATAAAAATGAACTTCTCATTTTTATCATCTAACTTCTATCATGTCAGGTACGTGCACATGAGTTATGCTTCCAAATCTTTTAGATGATAGATTTCAGGCTTTCTCCTACTCTATTCTTCTTGTGCAGTCCTTCCATACACACTTCTTGTTTATGAACAATTAGCCCAAAATTGTACATGAGTCTTCTTATGCCTAAAATTCTTTTAGCAACCTCTTAGTTTTAAGCAAGCTTGTTTACCTCATTTTTATACGAGGTCATTATATCATATCCTCCTAGTCATTAGGCTTTCCTACCCTAGTATAGAAGCTCATAAGGAGGATACACAGTGATCTTGTTTTGACTAACCTAAAATGGCCAAACTCTTAAGAAACACATTGCAAGCAAGTCATGTAAACATGATCAAGTGCATCGAAACTCATATGTGTTTTCTTCAAATGGCCTCCTTTTAAAAAACAGACTTTGCAAGGACATCCAAAATATCCCAAAACTTGTAAAGACATCCATATTGCCTAGGGTTTAACCTGATCTAATTTTATTAAATATATCTATGCCGCATCATATCAACTTGATATCAAGCTAAATTTTCTCGACTTAAAATTATTTCAACCCAAATTAATCTATGTTGCATCATATCATTAGCTCTGATCAGCTCAAATTGACTCATCTGGAGTCAATCGAAATTGAATCTATGTTAATTGGATAAATAACTTGATTTGAATTCTCCTCCATTTAAATTTCATTCTATCTAGCTACTTCTTCGTGCCACTCTCTTGATCATCCTTCTATAATCATCATGTCTTTGTGCTAGTTCACCTTTCATCATAGGAATTTTGTGGTTTTAAGTAACTCATTTATGAATATGTATTGTTGGTAAGGTCTGGCAATTATTTTTACATTTTGAGGCTGCATAAAATACCACTCTTTTTGTCATGGAAAGAGACATAGTTGTGGAAGACTATGATGAATATGATAAGCATCTTTGAGAAATTTTAAATACAAGTTATGATAATCCTCTTTACTGTGCACAATAAGCTAATTGATCCTTTCTAGAGGTTGGTGTTGCGACCCATGACCCTGAGTTTGAGATTTTGATGATGATAAATAATGTTGCATGAACTACTCTTCATTGAATATAATTTATTGTTTGCTATTGTCCGTGAGTACTAACATTTCGGGAAAATCACAAGCCACTCAGGACAACAGAAAGACTCAAGACTAGTTAGATTAGGAGTATGAGTCTGACAATGTAATTTATTATTTATTTTATTTTTTATTTTCTTAAGTTTGGCCAAAAAATGTAGGTGAGTCTGAGCAATCATGCACACACACAGGAGAGAAGGTTTTTAAAAGTAAAAAATATAGTTTTTCATTGTTAGTTAATCATACTATATGAAGTTATTTTGTACTGTATGATATTATATTATAAACGTGTTCGGTGCACAAATCATACGGTACAAATAATAATGTACTGTACGATGAGTTTCAAATCCAAAACCCTAGCATCACATTAACTTAAGTAAGTTAATCTGCACCATTCATACTGAACAAAGACCTTCGTACTATACACTCTATTTTAAATACTTACTTAATTTAACCCATGATTAGTGCAAAAAAATCAAGGCTTAATTACAAATTAAAAACTTACTGTACGAACACATTCATACAATACTATGAACAGAGACGAATTCAGATTAACCTGGATATCGTCATGGACGATCCCTTGTTTTTATCTCATCGTACTATATGATATAGATCATACCATACGATGAACAGAGACAATATTTGATCATCCCAAAATTCATCATGGACGATGCCTTGATTTTCACCATTCGTACTGTACAATGTGTATCATACCATATGATGAATAGAGACAACATTTGATCATCCCGGCTAACATCCTGTAGGAGCAGTAGTGTTGAGGATTGTACTATATGATTTAGAATCGTACCGTATGATTAGATTTTGAACTATTCGTACAACCTCATACCAGGATGAAGCCTGTTTATACATATCATACTATACGATGATAATTTATATTGTATGATTGTAACAGCTACTTTGAAAATTTTAGAGATTTTGGAGCCCCTTTTATGTGTCAAAATTGTTACATTATGAGAGAGAGACAAGAGGAGGAAAACGTGATTAGAGAGGAAAATCCCTGGGAGAGAGCTCTTGAGAAGTTTTGAGAGTTTGAGAGAGGAAGGAGAAGGTGAGCTTGGTGAGGGAGAAGAGGTGTAAGGGAGATCACATGGTTGCTCCGATCTTGCTGCATCTTGCTCCTCCGGTGGCCTGAGAGAACTTAAGAGAGGCTCTCTAAGGGGGAGACTCTTCTACATCCGTGACCTCAAGGTACTCTGCCTTCTCCAAGAGGGAGAAAAATGAGAAGTTTCTCTGCTGTCACCAGGAGGGTAAAATAGCGCTTGGCACTCCACCACGCCAGGTTGGTGAAAGGGAGTATTGTAAGGGCTTCTCCGCCTTGCCGAGGGGGGGGGGGGGGGGCAAAATGAGAGCTATAGTTTGTAGTGAAATTCCCAGAGCGAAGGACTCCAGGGAGTGGACGTAGGTCATGGTTTAACCGAACCACTATGAAAATTCTGGTGTATTTTTTCTTTATTGCTTTTTATTCTTGCGTGCATTTTTTTTCATAATACTAGATCGCTGAAAACTTTTGAAAGAAAAAGGATTCTATTATTGCACATTGAGTACAATTGTTTGCCTTCGTAGTAGTTTAAATTTTCATGTTAAAAATTTTAAAACATCAAAAAAAAATTAGAACTCCTGCTTAGGTTTTAATTATTGCATTAAAAATTTCATAATTCACCCCCCCCCCCCCCCTCTTGTTCATTTAGTAATTTCAATTGGTATAAGAGCCTGCTTTAAAAAATAGTGTTTTAGAAAACCTTGAAAAATGATCATGTCTTATTTTGGTAATTGTAACACCAATGAGGGTTATTCAATAACCCGTCCACCACTTTTTGACAATATTCCATTTGATTTCTGGAAAATTAGGATGTTTACATTTTTGCAATCTATTGATTACCGCATATGGATATTAGTCAATGATGGATATATTGTACCTTTTAAAATTGTGAATGGAGTGAAAACTCTAATACCTTTTAATGAATAGTTAAATTAGGGTAGGAAATTAGCCCAATTGAATGTTAAGTGTTTAAATTGCTTTTTTGTGCATTAAAGTTTGAGGATTATATGAGAGTTTCTACTTGTGCTACTGGTAAGGAGATTTGGGATAGACTTTGCATTATATACGAAGGAACAAGTGAAGTAAAGTAGTCTAGGCTTAACATTCTATTGTATGATTATGAACTCTTTCGTATGTAACCTAGCGAAACAATATATGACATGTACACTAGGTTCACCCAAATCATGACATCCTTGCATGCGTTAGGTAAAGAGATTTCAAATTCTGAGAATGTTAATAAGATTTGAGATGCTTACCTAGTTCTTATGATGCTAAGATAACAGCTATCACTGAATCTAAAGATCTTAATATTTATTCCATTGATAATCTCCTTGGGTCACTCATTATATACGAGCAAGGAGTGAGTCAAAGACAAAGTGATGTAGATGAAAAGAAGAAGGAGCGAACGGTGGCACTAAAAGTAAATAACTTAGAAAGTGACAGCTCTGCAGGGGTGGAAGAAGACGATATAACATTGATGACCCGACAGTTTAAGAACTTCTTAAAAAGAAAACAAAAGTGTCAACAGAACGGCTGGAATAAAGGTAAATGCTCGAAGTATAATAAATTTTCATCTGATACAGTCTATTTTGAGTGTAGGAAGCTAGGTCACCTTTGAGCTGATTGCCCCAACTTGAAGAGCCAACCAACTAAGGATAAAGGAGAGGAAAAAAGCCAAGTACAAGAAAGGAAAGATGAAGACACAAAAAGCTTTTTGGGCTGACTCTTCCTCAGAATTGTCAGAAGAAGAAGCAGATGAGGAGGTAACAAATTTGTGTCTTATGGCTATTGATAACATTTATCAATTGGATCAAGATGAGGTATGTCAACTTTCATATAAAGAATTATTGATTAATTCTAAGAATATCCATTACTCATATAGGAAGTTGAAAAAGATGCATGCTATTCTTAATATTGAATTTAATTCTTTACAAACTGAGCATGCTAACATAATTAAGGAAAATTCTAATTTAGACAGAGATCATATGCTACTTTTTGAGTATGTTGCATTAAATAAGAAACATATTGAACTAACTAAAATGCATAACACCTTGAAAACCACTCATGTTGAACTAGAAGAGGCCTTTCATAGATTAGACAAACATGCATTAGAAGTAGATCACAGTGAGCATTTGTTAAAAATAGAAGTTCATGGATTGACATATCAAAACAACACGTTTCAAGAAAGAATCAAAGAATTAGAAAAGGAAATTGCATCACTCACATTAGCTCAACCTAGTCAATTCTCAACACAGCATGCATCACATAACTTTAGGAAGAGGCATCACCACCCACATAGGTTAGTGAATCCATTTCCTGGTGTTAGGTGCTTCTGTTGTGGCATGCTAGGTCACATAGCCCGCACATGCACTATTCACCGTAGGATACACTTAGTATGGAGACCTAAACTGTATACATCATAGCATAGCATGCATATATCTCATTCATGCAGGCATAAGGAGGAACCCAAACTCACTTGGGTTCCTAAATCTAATCCTTGAATGAAATTGTAGGGATGCTCTCACAAAAGTCCTAGTGAGAGCATGTGGTACCTGGATAGTGGCTGCTCGCAACACATGACTAGAGATATAAAGAAGTTCATCTTACTGGAGACTAGAACTGGAGGAAAAGTAACATTGGGAGACAACACTACCAGGAAAGTGATAGGCTCAGGTACTGTTGGTAATGCTAAGAATTTTTTAATTGAAAAAGTTTTATTAGTTGATGGTTTGAAGCATAACTTACTAACCATTAGTTAATTGTGTGACAAATGTTTTGATATAAAACTTCTGTCTGATAAATGCTTGATTAGTTTAGATGATAAACTAGTTTTAGAAAAAAAATGAATGAACAAAATTTACATGTTTGATCTTGATTACATTTATAGTTCATATTCATTTTGTTTGAAAACAAAAGTTGATGACTCGTGGCTATGGTATAGGAGACTATGCCATACTAGTATGAAAACACTTAGAAACATCACTCAGAAAAACCTAGTTAGAGGCGTACAAAAGTTAGACTTTACTAAGGATCACTTATGTGATGCTTTCCAACTAGGAAAATAAGTCAAATCATCATTCCATTCAATTAGAGATGTGATCGCCTCTAGGCCATTAGAAATCCTACACATGAACTTATTTGGACCCGTTAGTACAACCAGCCTAGGTGGAAAATATTATGGATTTGTGATTGTAGATGACTTCACTAGATTCACTTGGGTAAGATTCCTAGCACATAAGAATGAGTCTTTTGATTAATTTAAGATATTCTCCACATGGATTCAATAATAATTAGGTTGTGAAATCACAATAATCCATAGCGATCATGGTGGAGATTTTCAAAATGGTATATTTGAATCATTCTGTTAAGAGATAGGAATAGAACACAATTTCTCAGCCCCTAGAACACCTCAATAAAATGGTATAGCAGAAAGGAAGAATAGAACTTTGGTTGAAGTTGCTAGGGCAATGTTAGCAGAGTACACCCTTCCTAGATACTTTTGGGAAGAAGCAGTAAACATAGCGTGTTATGTTTTAAATAAGGTAAACATTATATCTAAGCTGAATAAAACTTCTTATGAATTCCTTAAGGGTAGGACACCGAACCTTTCACACTTACATGTCTTTGGGTGCAAGTGCTTCATCTTGAATAATGGCAAACATTCCTTAGGAAAATTCTATCCCAAGTCTGATGACAGTGTCTTCTTAGGTTATTAATCTATAGGTAAGGCCTATTGAATCTTAAATAAGAGAACCCTACTAGTAGAAGAGTCCACCCATGTAGTATTTAATGAATCAGATAAGTCCTCTGAAAATAAAATTGAAGATGATGAAATAGAGGCAATTCAAGGAGTAGAGACTATGACATTAGGTGAAAGAGTAGAACCTCAAGGAGATTTGCCTAGAGAATAGAGATATTCTTCTAGTCATCCTAAAGAGTTAATTTTAGGGGACCCATCAAAAAGTGTATGGACTAGGCATGGACTTAGGAAAGAGGTTAGTCATTCAGCATTCATCTCTATGATAGAACCTACAAGTATAGATCAAGCCTTAGGAGATGAATTCTAGTTTCTAGCATTGCAAGAAGAGCTAAACCATTTCACCAGGAATGACATTTGGGAGTTAGTCAAGAGACCTAAAGAACAAAGTGTTGTTGGAACAAAATGGGTCTTCAAAAATAAAGTGAATGATTTAGGAACACTAATAAGAAATAAAGCCAAATTAGTAGCTAAGGGGTACATCCAAATTAACGGAATAGACTTTGAAGAAACCTTTGCTCCTATTGTTAGACTAGAAGTCATAAGGGTGCTCTTAGCTTTTACGTGCTTCAAGAACTTCAAACTATATAAAATGCATGTAAAGAGTGCTTTTTTGAATCGGATAATTAAGGAAGATGTCTATGTTGAGCAACCCCCCTGATTTGAAAGTTCACAATTTCCAAACAATGTGTTCAAATTAAAAAAAGGCACTTTATGGATTAAATCAAGCACCTAGAGCATGGTACGAAAGACTTAGCTCATTTCTATTGAATAGAGGATTTGAAAAGGGTAGTGTAGATACTAGACACTTTTTATAAAATATCAAAAATAAAATTCTCATTGTTCAGATTTATGTGGATAATATTTTATTTGGATCTTTAGGTAAAATGTTATGTGATGAATTTTTAAAAATAATGAGTAATGAGTTTGAAATGAGCATGATGGGAGAACTTAATTATTTTCTTGGCTTTAGTGCAAAACAAATGGATAACAGAACTTTTCTTAGTCAAATAAAGTATATTAAGGATATTTTGAAAAAATACAAAATGTATAGTGCTAAACACATGAACACTCCAATGAGCTCAACAATCCAATTAGTCAAAGATCCTAGTGGAAAATAAGTAGATTAGAAAAAATATAGAGGAACGATTGGATCCCTTCCAAACTGCCAGTAGACCGAGCATAATATTTAGTGTGTGCCTCTGTGCCCATTTTTAAGCCAATCCTAAAGAGTCTCGCTTAACTGCGGTCAAGAGAATCCTTAGATATCTACTAGGCACCCCGAACTTAGGAATTTGGTATCCTAGGCACAACACTTCCTTTGAAATCTTAGGGTACTCAGATTCTGATTTTGTTGGGTGTAGGATAGATAGAAAAAGCACCTCTGGTACATACCAATTCATAGGACATTCTTTAGTTTTTTAGACCAGTAGGAAGCAAAACTCAGTAGCCCTTTCCACGGTCGAGGCAAAATATATTGCAGTAGGAAGTTGCGTTGCACAAGTACTATGGTTAAAATAACAAATTCTTAATATTGGCCTACCTGTAGGAACCATCTCAATCATGTGTGATAATATAAGTGTGATCTGCATCTCTAAGAACCTAATTCAGCACTCTCGAACGAAACACATAGACATTAGACACCATTTCATAAGAGATCACATTACTAAGGGAGATATATAATTGCATCACATCGCTACAGGAGATCGATTGGCTGACATATTCACAAAACCACTAGAATTCGACACCTTGAGGACTAGATTAGGTGTCATAGACATTACTGCATAAAAAAAAATCTTCTAAGGCTGTTCCTGATCATCACACACTCACTACCCAAAACCATCGAATGTGATATTTTATTATCGTATTGTACGATACACCGATCGTACTGTACAATAAATCTCAATCTATATAAAACACAAATTATAGGCAAATTTTGCCTCTATTGATTGTACCGTACGACCTACATCGTATTATACGATACAATTGGTAGTCATTCAATCCATCTGGTACATCATTATTGAGCATCGTACTATACGATACCTCCACTTCGTACTGTATGATCCACATCAGCAAACAGATTGGGACGAATTAACTCTGTTAAGTATGTTATTATTGGTGTTCATACTGTACGATACCTCCACTTTGTACTGTACGATCCAACTTAGCAAAATGGATGAGAATGACATAAAGGTGTCTGGTATGATATAAATGTCATTCGTACTGTACGATACGCCTATTCGTATAGTATGAAACATTTGTTCAAAACGTGTATTGACAACCCTTGGGATGATTGATATTCTTCTGATCGTACTGTACGATATACATCGTACGGTATGCTTTGACCACCTTTTTCCGAAATGATCAGTCAGAACATTTATTACCAATAGTACTGTACGAAGAACGATCGTACTATACGATTGTGCAAAATTTCTATAAAATGGCTGGCTAGGCAGATATCTTCACTTGTAACTCACTTGACTCACTACACCTGTTCTTTCTCACCATTCACATAGTCTCTACATGATGTCTAGTTCCAGCAAGAGGATTCATTTGGCAGCGAGAAGTTCATCTTCCTCTAGCCATCACCGCACTCGGTTCCTTAGTGCTGAAAATGAGGAAGCTTACCATAAGTATAAAGCCTGCAAAATTACACCTTACAAAATGCTCAATCAGGTTGCCCTTAATTTTGAGGTAATGAACCTATTTGCTTCCACCACCTTTTAATTCCTCCTCACTCTAGCCTTCCCCTACAACTCTGAACTTCTTTTGGAATTTCTAGCAAATCTAACCTACACCGTCGACAACACAACTTTCCACTCTTTTATTTGTAGTCAAAACATAAAAATCACCAGATCCGACATTGCCCATTATATTGGGCTATCCACTGAAGGTCTTAGGGTTCGTTCCTTTCTCAGAAATGAATTTTATTGGAGTGAGGTTAATCAAGTCCTAAGGAATGCCGCATTCTATCAACACCAGCCTCTCGTCCAATCACTAAATTAAAATGCTAGAATTATTCAACATGTCCTTATAATATCTATAATACCCAAAGCTGGCGATCGGATCAACCTGACCACGATTTTATCTGTCGCTACCTACCTTATCTTGTCCAACACCAAATTTGACGAGGCCGATTTGATTATTGATTATATTTGCCATATGACCTTTGTTCGCCTCCCTACTACTTGCTAGAAACAACATCTATCTCTTGGTCCCCTTATAGGATACATCCTTCAGAATAAATACCAACTAACCTATCCTGGTGAACCTGATAATCTTCCAATCTTTTATACAGATGCCTCTTTCCGTATTCTTTTCCATCGGGGATAAGATACTGAAGAACCCATCTTTGATAAAGAACAAGGAGAAGATGCCCCCGCAGCAGCTCCAGCACTAGCTTATCCTCATGACGATTTAGTCAAACATTTTGACCAACTTCAAACTCATCTCGATACGCACATTCAAGAGCAACATCAACAACAAAAGACTGACATTAAATGGTTTGGGGAACACTTCAATATGATTGATCAGCCACACCCACCTCCACCTCCAAGAAATCAGGATCCTTCCCTTTGAAGCATATGTGTTGTATTTTTCTTTCTTAGTGTTTGCTCCTCTTTTCGGTGCTGTCAAAAGGGAGAGAAGGTTGTTGTAGTTTTCCTTATGTTGTAGTTTGTTTGCTCTTATGTTTAATACATGCATTTCCTTTTAGTTCATACTGCATTTTTCTTTTTATTATTTTTTTCTTGTTCTTATGTTTAATTTAAAAAAAAACCAAAAAATGTCATTCAAACTTACTTACAACAAAAATTATTTGACATCATCAAAAAGGGGGAGAATGTTGCGACCCATGACCACGAGTTTGAGATTTTGATGATGACAAATAATGTTGTCTGAACTACTCTTCATAGAATATCATTCATTATTTGCTATTGTTTGTGAGTACTAACATTTTAGGAAGATCAAAAGCCACTCAGGACAACGAGAAGACTCAAAACTAGTTATATTAGGAGTATGAGTCTGACAATGTAATTTTTTATTTATTTTATTTTTTATTTTCTTGAGTCTGGCCCCAAAATGCAGATGAGTCTGAGCAATCATGCACACACATAGGGGGAGAAGGTTTTTAAAAGTAAAAAATATAGTTTTTCATTGTCTGTTAATCGTACTGTATGAAATTATTTCATACTGTATGATATTATATTATAAACATGTTCTGTGAACAAATTGTATGGTACGAATACTAACGTACTATAAAATGTGTTTCAAATCCAAAACCTTAGTCATCACATTAACTTAAGTAAGTTATTCTACGCCATTCATATTGTATGAAGACCTTCGTACTGTATGTATTATTTTAAATACTTAATTTAACCCGTGATTAGAGCAAAAAAATTAAGGCTTAATTACAAATTCAAAATTTTACTATACGAACACATTCGTACATTACGATGAATAAAGACGAAATCAAATCGTTCCGGATATCGTCCTAGACGATCCCTTATTTTTGTCTCATCATACTATACGATATAGATCGTACCATATGATGAACAGAGATGACATTTGATCACACCTGAATTCATCCTGGACGATGCCTTAATTTTCACCAATCGTACTGTACGATGTGTATCATACCATATGATGAATAGAGATGAAATTTGATCATCCCGGCTATCATCCTGTACTAGCAGTAGTGTTGAGGATCATATTGTACGCTTTAGTATCGTACCGTACAACTAGATTTTGAACTGTTCGTACAACTTTGTACCAGGACGAAGCCTGTTTATACATGTCATACTGTATGATGAGAAATCATACTGTACGATTATAACGGCTACTTTAAAAATTTCAGGGATTTTGGAGCCCATTTTATGTGTCAAAATTGTTATGTTTTGAGAGAGAGATAAGAGGAGGAAAACATGATTAGAGAGGAAATTCCTTGGGAGAGAGCTCTTGAGAAATTTTGAGGGGTTGAGAGAGGAAGGAGAATGTGAGCTTGGTGAGGGAGAAGAGGTGTGAGGGGGATCACACGGTTGCTCTGATCTTGCTGCATCTTGCTCCTATTGTGGCCCGGGAAGAACTTGAGGGAGGCTCTCTAAGGGGGAGACTCTTCTACATCCGTGACCTCAAGGTACTCTTGCCTTCTCTAGGAGTAAGAAAAACGAGAAGGTTCTCTACCGTCACCAGAAGGGTGAAAACAGCGCTTGGCACTCCGCCACACTGGGTTGGTGAAAGGGAGTATTGTAAGGGCTTCTCCGCCTTACCGAGGGGGGCAAAATGAGAGCTATAGTTTGTAGTGAAATTCCTAGAGCGGAGGACTCCGGGGAGTGGACGTAGGTCATGGTTTGACCGAACCACTATAAAAAATCCAGTCTAATTTTTCCTTATCGCTTTTTATTCTTGCATGCATTTTATTTTCATAGTACTTGCTTGGTGAAAATTTGTGAAAGAAAAAGGATTCTATTGTTGCACGTCGAGTAAAATTGTTTGCCTTCATAATAGTTTAAATTTTCATGTTTAAAATTTTAAAACATCAAAAAAATTAGAACTCCTGCTTAGGTTTTAATTATTGCATTAAAATTTTCACAATTCACCCCCCCCCCCCCCCCCCCCTCTTGTCCATCTAGTAATTTTAGTTAAATATTAACCTCCTTAGTGCTAGAGAAGGAATATCCTCCTAGCAAAAAATATACCAAACATATTTATCTTGTAAGCAAGTCTCCTAAACTTTATAAATCTCATAGCCTACTATATAGTTGGATAGTATGTCGATTTATGGTCCTGATGATCAAAAACTCCAACAAAAAGGAATTAATTACAAAATTTCTGAGATGGTTGTTTGACAAAATAATTCAAATTTTCCATATGACAATTCCCTCACACTATTATTTGATGGCATGAGAATCAAAGAGAGTACAACCATCAAGGATAAGTGGAATCATGTGTGCGACTAAGGAAGATGAATGGAATGGTTTGGATCTCCATTCCTGCTGAAATAAAAACAAAAGAATTTAGAAAGGAGAGATGAAATTATTTTTTTCTCAGGTTCTTCATCCCGCCTCCCTATTTCTTCTTAAATATTGAGAGTTAGGGATGTCGGATGAAGAGAATGCAAACGATTGGTGCAAATGAGACCTATAGAAGAAAGAAGATAACATTATACCTTTACCGAGAAGCAATTGTTGACCACAGATGCATTCATAATGGCTGGATCACAACAAACATCACCGAATTATCAATTTTTGTTTACAACTGGATTATAACTCGATAGTTGATTATTGTAATCTAATTGTCCTCAATCTTTGGGACAAGTCAGTCATTGTAATCTAACCAAATACTAGTGGAATCATTTCAATTAGGTGCATACTCTAGTTTCTCCTTATTCTAGGGTTTTCCATTTAAAATTTTGGTGTTCCTTTTTTACTTTATTTGTGTGCTAGATATCCGTACAAGGCTAAAATGAAAAATTTCTAACTCTATCACCGCATATATTCTAGCCCGTAATAGTTTGGCACCATCTATAAGAATAAGTATTTCGTCAATGGCCAACATGCATAGCAATCGCACCTTGGGAGTTTCCCACTCCAATACCCATCAATCTAAGAATCAATATATGATTCATGGAATATTATGAATCATGGATGCTAAGTATCTTCCTCTTTTTATCCGGGAGGCAAAACGTTAATGTAAAAGGAACTTCAGGACCTTCCTTAGTATAACATATCTAAAAGATGGAAGAATCTCAAAATGAGATTCTTTTACTCCTACAAGAGACTCGACAACTAATGGTAGCATCATAAGAGGAGGTTATTCTACCTTGAGATCCACCACTTGCTGATGATGTTTAACTCGAACATCTTCACGTAGAGATTCCTCTTCCTCCGCCAAGGAGGCATATGAAATAACATCAAGAAAATGAAGTTGCTAACACTATAAGTTATATCCATCCTTTGTATATAGGTCGCCAACCTCGCATTCCTTTGGACATCCCTAAAGACTTAGTTTAGCTACACATTATTGAGCACCCTCACAGTGTGCTATGTTATGAACTACAAAGATTGGTCTAACAAGTGTTCCTAATGGAAGGTTTAATACAACCTATTCATTAGTGGGATTTCTATGAGTCATTAGCCCTAACTATAGCCATTCTTCAATACCCTATTCTGACAGGATTTAAACTACATAGCAATACTTCCTATGATAGGACATCTGACCAATACAAGTATATCAATCACTATAGAACCATCATACATATTGAGTAAGTCTTAAATATGCACCTCTATCTAGTTTTTCTTGCTACCCTCAAATGACAAGCTCGAGTGTAGTTCTATTCACTTCCATTAGGAATGATCCCTATATTCATCAAATTGGCTAAAGTGTTTGTCAAATAATTTGTAGTCAATCAGAGAATTGCTAAGGATTCTTCTCACCTCTTTGAGATATGCCAAAATGAAGAAGAATCATTAAAGAAGTATTATCATTAATTTTTCTTTGAGGCTCATCATAGATCCAGAATTATTAAGAGGAGTCATTCTAAGTGGCCTTTATCCTGGTCCATTTTATTCGACACTCATGTGAGAAACGGTTCATTCAGAGATCAACCCGATCCATCACATGGAGGCACAAATCTCTGCATATAAAGTTATAAATGCTAATAGAAAGTAGTTCAAGCTAACAAATGGAAAGTGCAAAAGTACACCTATGATGGACAATTCATTCTCATAATGAAAGTGTTGCAAATCTATTTTTTTATGGCTTATGTTTTGATGATTGACAAACACTATTTCTCTTGGACTGCTTGTTGCTTCTAACTTTTCAGGAATCGAAGATCGGACGATCAAGAAGAAGACAGTTCAGGATTGCGTAGGTTTAGGGTTGAGTTAGTCTCTACTTTTGTTTTTCACTTCTTGAGTCTACTTGTAATTGTCAAAGAGACTAATGCTAAGTAACCCTTCACACACACACTTGAGAGACTTAGAATTTCTATTTTTGCCCACATCAGCTAGGCCGATATTCATATCATCCTAGACGATCAGCTTAAAACAGAAAGTCTAAATAAGGATTCTTAATTAAGGCAGCCGACATTAACAAATCAGCCTGAATGATACGTGTATCGGCCAGGATGATAAGCTCAAAACAGAAAGAAGTTGCCGCCATAGATAATTAAGGTATACTGTATTTTAAAATTATCGACCAGGACGATCCTAGGATTGGCCTGGATGATCTTCACAAATTATGCCATAATTGTTCAGAAAATCAAGGGAGTAATTAAGAATGATTGATACGATCATATCGTCCTGGACGATCGCAGGATCGGCTAGGATGATCCAGTCAAAAACCTTAAGTTACTTCAGGACGATAAACATCGGCCAGCTCGTATCCAGGGCTATTATCAGGACAATTTTCCTCTGATTTGAACTGATCGGCCAGGACGATCATGAGATTTGCTTGGACGATCAAACCAATTTTTAATCGTCCTGTTTTACATCCAGGGCGATGCTCTGGCCGATCTTCATTGATTTGTACTGATCGGCTAGGCCGATGTCCATATCGGCCTGGACGATATTGTCAGCAACTTGTAATTAATGAGCTCCTTTGAAGCTCTTCTATATAAGAGCTCTTATTAAACGTTTTTAAAGACCTTTGGCTGCTGCCTTGACCTAAGAAGACCTTGAGGAGAGAAAGAGAGAGAGGGAGAGAGAGAGGATCTTGTGAGGGGGAGCTTGTGATGGGATTCATAAGGGTTGCTTCAAGGATTGCTCTGCTTGTTCTTCGTCAAGAGTTTCTCGTCCGTGGAAAGATCGGTAGAGGTAAGGAATTAGCTTTTTGTTTTGGTTCTCTGCCAGCTTCTATAGGAAGCAAAAGGAGGTAGGTGCTCTGCCTTGCCGGGTTTGGCAAAAAGGAGGTTCTTGTGAGGGCTTCTCCGCCTAGCCGTGGGGGCTAAAGGAGAGTCACGTTTTGTAGTGCAATACTTGGAGGGTGCCTCCAAGGAGTGGACGTAGGTCAAGTTAACCGAACCACTATAAACTTCTATGTTCTTTCTTTTGCTTCCGCACTTTTACTTCCGCACTTTGTTTTTTCGTGATGATTTTGGTTTATGCAATTTTTATTCTTTGGGAAAAGAAATTTTTTTAATTACCAATTCACCCCCCCCCCCCCCCTCTTGGTTAGCTTGGGCCAGTTCTATAGGGCTTAACATCCCTAGCAAACTTTCAAGTGATATCAGAGCGGGATTCGAAAATTTAAGTTTAAAAACTTTTTGAATTTGATCTATGGCTAACCTTGGGAATCGTAACACTACGGAAGGGTGTTCTATTACCCGACCTCCCCTGTTTGATAACCTACCTTTTGATTTTTGGAAAACTCGCATGTCAACATTTTTACAATCTACTGATTATCGCATGTGGATGCTTATTCAAGAAGGTTACTCTCCACATTCTCGTGAAATTAATGGCATTAAAACTGAAATTTCTTTTACTGAATGGACTTTTGATGAACGAGATCTAGCTCAATTAAATGCAAAATGTTTGAATTAATTTTTTTTGTGCTTTAAAATCTGAGGATTACATGCGTGTCTCAACTTGCAAAACTGGTAAAGAGATTTGGGATAAATTGTGCATCACCTATGAAGGTACTAATGAAGTTAAACAATCCCGTTTGAATATTCTCTTGCATGACTATGAACTCTTTCGCATGAAACATCATGAATCGATTTCTGACATGTACACTAGGTTTACTCAGATAGTTACTTCACTGCATGTACTAGGAAAAGAACTATCAAACTATGAAAAAGTAAACAAGATTTTGAGATGCTTGCCTTCGTCTTATGATGCTAAAATCACTGCAATCACTGAATCTAAGGATTTGAACACCTATTCTATTGATAACTTACTTGGCTCACTCATTGCTTACGAGCAAGGGGTGAATCAAAGAAATCTTGATGCAGGTGAGAAGAAAAAGGAGAAAATAATTGTACTAAAGGCGCACAAATTAGATTCTGAATCTTCCAGGTCTGAAAGCGATGAAGTTGCCTTCATTACAAGGCAATTCAAAAGCTTTCTAAGGAAGAAATAAAAGCATCATCAAAATTGGAGAAAAGTTAAGGAACATAAACATGTTAAAGGATCTTCTGATGTTGTCTGTTTTGAATGCAGGAAACCTAGACATGTGAGAGCCGATTGCCCAACACTTCAAGATAACATGAGCAAGGAAAAGATTGATGAAAAATATAAGTTTAAAAAGGAGAAGAAGAGAATCCAAAAGGCATTCTAGGCAGAATCTGGTACTGATTCCTCTGAGACTGAATTAGAGGAAGAGACAACGAACCTGTGCTTAGAGGAAGATCATCTTGAGCAAAGTGATAAGGAAGAGGTATGTAAACCAACCTATGATGAATTGCTTGAAATTTGTAAAAAAATTCATGCATTATACAAAAAACTTAAGAAGACACATGCTAGCTTAAAACTGGAACTTGTGAATTTGCAGAAATAGTATGAAGTCATTCTTAAAGATCATTCAATGATTGATTCTAATCACATGGCTCTTCTTGATGAATTTGATGACATAAACAAGAAATATTTGGAATTAATTGATGAACATAATGCATTGAAAGATTCACACACATCTCTTAATTCTGATCTTAAAAAATCTAAAGAGATTGAGAAAAATTTGAGGATTGAGAATGATGCATTAAAGAAAACTAACTTGAGGATTCAAAATAATTTGGATACAATTAAGAAAAATCGGATGACAACTACTTTTAATCCTAAGCCAGAATCTAGGAAAAGGCATTATAATTCAAACCATTTAAGAAACCCTTTTCCTGGAGTTAGATGTTTCTCATGTGGCATGCTAGGAAACATCTCACACACTTGCACTGTTCACCGTAGTACACATTGGGTGTGGAGACCTAAGATGCATGATTCACAGCATACCATATCTACATTACATTCTACTTTTCCTAAGAAGGATCCCAAACCTGTTTGGGTTCCTAAATCTGACTGTTGTTGAGTTTTGCAGGTGTGCTCTCACCAAAGACCTCATGGGAGCATAGAATAACTGGACATAAGGAGGCTCGCAGCTCAAAATTGCTTAAACTCGCTGCTTTATCACTTGCTTGAAATCTTTAGTTTTTGTGTATTTTTTGTGCTAGTTTTGTGCTAACTTTGTGTTGTTTTTAGTTTGCTTTATTTTTATTCTATTTTTTGTGTTTTGTTTTTCACATTGTTTCTTAAATTTGGCCTTCCATATGATGAATCCTTTAAAATTTTTAAATATTGGAGTTTTAGAGATAGGGTTTAGCTTCTTCTAAATTGGTTAAAGGGAGTAATATTGTTGATGTTTTCCCTCCTTCTGACTTTTTGTTAGTGGTATAATTTTCTTCTCTAAACAAAAGTTTAAACTCAGTTTAACCAATGGCTTTTTATTTAAGATCTTTTTCTTATCTTGCTACATTAATTTATCTTATGCATAATAGCCAAAGTTTTTAGATATCATTCAAGCTTTTGAAATCTTGCCATTGCATTTATCACATGATTTTGATTTTGTGTTGTGGATTGTTCTTTCCTATGTTAGAGAGAGAGCTCCTATTCTCTAATATTTGGAGGATATACTCACAACTAAGTTTTTTTTAAGGGTATATTAAAGAGTTTCTAGCTTGCAAGAGTTAAAAAGGAAAGAGGCCAATGAAGCCAAATTGAAAAGAAAGCTATATACACAAAAGTGTATCAAAAATCAAAAGATGCTCAAAGAGCCAATCAAAGTGACAAGAGGCATAAAATGAGCCCACTAAATGCAAGCTATCCTCTCTTTGCTAAAACTCTTAAAACTTAGAGAACTCATAGATTATGTGATGCTTTCAAAGACTTGATTTCATTTTTCTATGATTGAGAAAAATTAATTTGGTTTATTAAATATGAGATATTTTCTTTGTAAATAAGTCTTGAATTGATCTTCTTATCCAATTTTGTTATTCTGAGTTAGGCCTCTATTTTCCTAAAGAATTTTGTACCCTGAAGGATATCCGATCTAGGGTTAACAGAATCAGATATTCTACCTTCTTCTGATTGGAATTTATTAAACTTCTTGATCTCTTGGAACTTTAAAAATTTAACTTTTGAAAAGAATTCTCATATGATGCCTCCATGAAAAAAAAAATAGAAAAATTAAAATCCAAAAATATTCGTTGTTTGATTTTCGTTGTGTTTTTGTTTTTGTTTTCCTTTACTATGTGTTGACTATTTTTTTTGTTTTATTTTTTAGGGTCTTGATCATCATCATTCCTTCCTTGATTTGACTTTCTAGTCACATCGTCCTGGCCGATACTTTTATTGTCCTTGACGATATGACAAATTCTATTCAAAATCCATCTACTGACCTTTTTCTGTGCTTACTGTAACTTATCGTCCTGGATGATCCAAGATCGTCCTGGACAATTTGATCAAACTCATGGTGATAGTCCTGGCCGATAGTATATTTGTCTGGCCGATGCAATTTATATGCATCGTCCTGGCTGATACACTGGATCATCCTGGACGATCCACGTGTCAGCACGTTTAAATCTTTAAATTCGGCCCCGGACGATCCATTATTGGACAATCGGCCGGGCCGATCCACTGTTCGTCCTGGATGATACACGTGGCATTGATTTAAAACATTTTAACTTCGCCGGTATGATCAATTATTGTGCATCATCCTGGACGATACACCTAATCGGCCTGGACGATCTGCTTTTTCAACGGTCGTCCGAACTGACTCCTCAGGACGATCGCCTATGTCTAATCGTCCTGGCCGATATTTGATCGGCCTGGACGATCGGACCGCCTTTTTGACCAATCGGCCTGTACGTAATTATTGAACCATATCGGCCTGGAAAATTCTGTGATCGACCAGGACGATATGGCCGTTCCTTTAAATTCAGGCCGTTCCAGCCATGATTTTTCACTCTTCATCCTTTCTCCTTTTGTGTTTTTACTTAGAGCTCTCAATGGCTGGTGGGAAACGCGTCCGACAAACTTCTAGGAGTTCCTCGAGGGCAAGAATTGACCCTCATTTCAGGGAAGCAGAAGATGAAGCCGCTTACCATCGTTACAAAAAATGTGGGATAACTGTCTCAAGAATCATCAATCCTGCCTACATCTCTTACCCGATAATGGATCTTTTCGCTCACACCTCCCTTTGCTTCATTCTGTCTCTTGCTTTCCCTTTCAATTCAGAGTTTCTTCGAGAATTTTTCGCAAACCTTCGCATCAACCCTACCTTCACAGCCCTGACCTCCTATGTGAATCGACGCCCTGTCGAAATCACATATCAGGATTGTGTTGATCTTTTACAGCTATCCACCACCGGGGATAAGCTGTACTTAATCGCCTCTGACCCTGATCTTGACTAGTCCACAGCGAATCACTTCCTTTGCCAGACCAATATACCTTACCATGTTAAAGAGACTAGCTCTTTAGTCAAAGATGCTAGGACAATCCAACATATCCTTCGCACCTTTGTCATTCCAAAAGCCAGCGACCAAATCCACATCACCCCTCTGCTTTCACTCACTACTTTCTACATCATGGTTCATAGGAATTTAATACTGTGGACCTAATTTTCCGATAGATTGATCACTTAACCACAATCCGTGATCCAGGCCACAAAAGGAAAACTCTAGCCTTAGGACACATCATAGCCTATGTCTTTGAAACCAAATACCAACTTCAGTATCCTATTCCACCAAACCTCCCAACTCCCTTCTTCTCAAACAATTCCTTCAGCACCCTTCACAGTACTCGTCTCGACCCTGAGGAACCTCGGGGGGGCTAGAGAGGAGGAGGCTCCCACTCCCTCTCCCTTTCCTGACCCTGTTCCTCTCCACCAGCACTCACCGGTTGATCAGTTGATTGAGAGATTTGATCGATGGGAGACCCGTTTTGACGCCTATATTGCTGCACAGGAGCAGCAACACTCTGAGGACATTGCCCGTTACGAGCATCACCGTGCTAAGGATCTAGCCCGATTTGATAGTTTCCTTACTCACCAACAGCAGCAGCATGACCAGGACATCGCCTGGTTCAATGCTCAGTTTACCACGCTTGCCAGCTACTTTCAACAGCCACCTCCACCACCTCCATCTGATGATCAGGATCCCTCGTTCTTTTAGTCTGTGCTTTCTGTTGTTTATTTCCTGTGTTTTGTATTTTGCTTTTAGTCGTTATATGTTTTTTGGACCCTCTTTTTGTGATGAAAAAAGGAGGAATAGGGTGTGGTAGAAAAAGCTGTTGTAACCTTGATTTTCTAATGAACCTATTTTTTGTTTAAATTTTCCTACTTGTATTTGCCATCATCAAAAAGGGGGAGATTGTTGCAAATCTATTTTTTTATGGCTTATGTTTTGATGATTGACAAACACTATTTCTCTTGGACTGCTTGTTGCTTCTAACTTTTCAGGAATCGAAGATCGGACGATCAAGAAGAAGCCAATTCAGGATTGCGTAGGTTTAGGGTTGAGTCAGTCTGTACTTTCATTTTTCACTTATTGAGTCTACTTGTAATGGTCAAAGAGACTGATGCTAACTAACCCTTCACACACACACTTGAGAGACTTAGAATTTATGTTTTTGCCCACATTGGCCAGGCCGATATTCATATCGTCCTGGATGATCAGCTTAAAACAGAAAGTCTAAATAAGGATTCTTAATTAAGGCAGTCGATATTAACAAATCGGCCTGGACAATACGTGTAAGAATTGCTAAGAATTTTCTAATATCAGAAATGAGCAAATCATATCCTAAATTATTAAAAGTATGACCTATACATGAGTTGCTAAGAATTTTCTAATATCAGAAATGAGCAAATCATATTATATAGATTATATGATATTTTGCAACCATCATAAACAACTTTTTCATACTAAACATGTAAGGAGTTTAGAGTTTTTTTTTTTTTTTTTTTTTTAATATAATTCAAATGAAAAGGGTTATCAATGCCTTAGTTTGTTTATCCAAGGATAAAGGAACTCAAAGCAAAGAGTTATTTTCCGCACTTAGGAGATTTCCTTATGTTTAAAAACATTCAAGAGGATGATCAACGATAGTAGACTTGAAGACTAATAAAAAAATCAATTTATTATTTTGTAAAAAGACTTGCAACATTTATAGGTATAAAAATATAAGTTGTTGTTGGTAAAACCTGGCCACTTTTACATTTTGTAGATCCTAGGTTTTATTAACTGGTATTTTACATGTGAACATTGAACCTTTTTACTTTCACTTTGCTTTGGTAATTGACTAATTTTTGTTTAAGTTACTTGCGCACTAGTTACCAGTGCTCCTATAGGTTTATTTTAGTATGTGCTTTTTACCTGGATGTTGTTTAAGCTCTTAGAAAACAAAATATTTTCTACTCAAATCTAATAAAAAATTTAGGATTACCTAGAAAGAAAACCAATTTAGAAAGTAAGCCAAAGCTAAGGCGATTTCGATTAGGAAGTTCTGCTCTTCCAAGATAAAACCTATTTTTAAGTCTTTTTAAAACTTCATATTTTGATTTATTGCATAAGAGTTAATTAGCATGACTTGCATTAGAAACTAATTTAAAAAGAAAATATTAATCACATTAGCTTAAAAGCATAACATGCCCTTAATTATCCAGAAGAGCCTATCATTCCCAAAACTCTTTTTCAAATAGTCAAAGATATAAGGCCGGTTTCATTATCTTATATATTGTTAGACTAGGTTCAAATTACTATCATGTAGTGGTTCACTTTAATTCCAGGATATGATATAGACCCAAAATTATAAGTCCTGCCCCTCAGGAAATATAATCCCACATTTCTAATAAAATATAAACTTAAATAATAAATTCAATCTTAAACTTTAAATCCCAACATAGGATAGGCTGGGGTTGCCTCAAAACTTCTCAAAATCTGGCATCTCCTACTTTTGTCGTTTGACTCGCTAAGTGCAATATTAAGTTTTTTTTTTGTAAAAAATACACATTTGTTTCCTTATCATCTACACTATAAATCAAAGGGTATGAAATAATTTATTTAATATAAACTCATTTTAAGAATGCTCCTCTTGATATATAATTAACAATAGACGCTTGCCCCCATAGCCTTTATGGGGTATTGAGAACTCCATATTAAAATAAATTATATTTTATTCTTATAAAATAGGGGGGGTGGGGGGAATATCTGGAAATATAGATCTTTCTTTTAAAACATATGTTAATTTTAAAATACATTGGTATAATGTCAATATCATCGCCTCTGATAATACGATTTTTTCTTTATTATAATTAATTTTAGAAATGTCACATTTTTTAAAAATCATTCTTACTTTTAGATCCCTTATATAATATTATTTTTATATTATTCTCTCTTTTTTTGCATTTAGTTTTAGGAATAGCTGAATTACTTTTCTCTTTTCAAATACTTTCTATATAATTTCATATTCATCTTTTGAGATGACATGTTATTCTTTGAATTATGTTTGATTATAAAAATAAAACTTTTTAAAGTCTTATTTTAATTGTCATTAAATCCATTAAATAATATCATGTCTATCTCTCAAGATGGTACAATATTTCCAACATAGCATTTGATCCAAATATAGAAGAGCACACCAAGTTAGTGTTTCATTTATTTTCCTATAATGTTCCTCACCTTGTCTTGGATTTTTTTGTTCTTTCTTTCTACTACTCCATTTTGTTGAAGGGATTCTTGAATATTTAGAGATTGATATATCCCATTTGCTTTATATTATTCAAAAAATTCTTTTTAAGTGAATTCTCCTCCCCATTCAGATAATATAGCTTTGAGCTTGAGTCCACTTTCTTTCTTAATAGTAGCCTTCAAATTCTTGAAAACTTTGTAGACCTCTAATTTTTGCTTCAAGAAATAGAATTATGTTTTTTTTTTTTTTTTGTGAAAAGTCATCAAATAAAAAGTGGTTGCTCTTATAAACTATGCTTTTCCTTTTTGGTCCATAAACATTTGTATGTATGATCTCTAATGGCCTTCAAGTTCTTGAACTTGATTCTTTTGAAAAGATTTTTCTAAAATGCTTCCCAAGTAGTCATGTTTCACATAATTAATTGGGATGTTTAATCTAAGTTAGACCTCTCACTATCTCCTTTTTTTAAAGTTGTTCATATCTTTCAAAGTTGAGATGCCTAAATCTAATGTGTCATAACCAAGAATCATCTTTACAATAAGCTTTGAGACACTAGG
Organism: Dendrobium huoshanense; assembly: GCA_016618105.1. NCBI lineage: Eukaryota > Viridiplantae > Streptophyta > Magnoliopsida > Asparagales > Orchidaceae > Dendrobium > Dendrobium huoshanense. Next base: position 13,810,375 of record CM028350.1, on the reverse strand, counting down.
TAAAATATTTTGATTTAAAATAAATATTAGAAATTAATTAATGCTTTTCATTCTTCAAGCGAATAAGTATGTTATCTTTGCCTTTTACTTTTTTAAATCATCACTAAAAGACAAATTGAAGTTCACTGATTCATCAAGCTCTACGAATATGCTTTTTTTCCACACATATGATTACTCACTCTAATGGCTAGGTACCATGTTTTATCTTCATTCTTTAATTATCTTTATAGGCAAGTAATTAAAAGTTAAATAAGTTGTTAGACCTAATATAATTGTCCCCAGGCAAACCAAGAGTGAGGGGGTGAATTGGTAATTTAAAAACCTCTTGGTAATTTAGAAAACTGATTTAGATATTTTGCATAATAATTAATTTTTTCAAAATATTTTTCCAGCCACTAATATTTAAACATGCATAAAATAAAAATATAATAAAAAGTAAAGATAAAAGAACATAGAATTTTATACTAGTTCGATCCAACTAGACCTACATCCACTCCTTGAAGACTCCCTCTTTAGGTATTACACTATATCAAAATTACTCTCATTTTACTCCCTCAGCAAGGTAGAGAAGCCCTTATAATAACCTCTCTTCCACCAACCCTAGTGCGACAGAGTACCATCATCCTTTCTCACCCTTCTAATAATGGTAGAGTACCAACAACCTTTCTCACCTTTCTGGTGATGGTAGAGTACTGACATCCTTTCTCACCCTACTGTTGATGGCAGAGTACCAGCATCCTTTCTCACCCTCCTGGTGATGAAAAAGTACGAACATCCTATCTCACCCTCTTGGTGATGGTATAGTATAAATATCTTATCTCACCCTCTTAGGGATGGCAGAGTACCAGTGTTCTTTCTCACCCCCTAGTGATAGCAGAGTACAAACATCCTTTCTCACCATCCTAGTAATGACAGAGTACTGGTGTCCTTTCTCACCCTCTTAATGATGGCAGAGTACCGGCATCCTTTCTCACACTCCTGATAATGGCAGAGTATCGAATCTTCTCCAAAGATATTCTCGCAAGTGTCTTCAAAGAAGTAGGGCAGAGATTTGAAGAACTTATAAAGAGATCTTCACCTTTAGGAAACCTTATAAACCCTTCATAAATTCCACTTGTAAGATCTCTCAATCCTCACTCCCAAACACTCTCACTCTCACCCTCAAGAGAAAATTCATAGAATAATATATGGTAGTCAATTTTTAGGATCCCTATGTAGAAAGGATAAGAAAAATCATCTAGAACATTGAAAATTTTAATTGGACATACTTGGATTATACAATAGAATCGTACTTCGTATGTACAAATAGTATTTAAAAAAATCCTTGTACAATTCTGGATGAACTAATTTCATACTTTATTAGTTATATGTATGAACTAACATCATACAATATAAATAGTTCAAAATTAAACAAGTTTGTCTGGTACGATTTCATACAAATCCATTTTGTAATCTGATTGACATCTGTACAGACCCTACATCATACAGAATGTACTGTTAAATCAAATCAAGTTTCATTTGGTTCAAAAATGGATAAACTCATTTTGTGCTCTGGACGTCGTATGTATGAAACTAATTTTATACAATATGAGCAGTTCAAAAAATTTATATGCTTTTATGTGATGAACTAGTATGTATCCATTTTGTACTATGGACGTCTTCTATATGAAACTGACTTTAAATTATACAATCAGTTTAGAAGATGGTGAGTTTGTTTTGGCTGGTACATATCCATTTCGTACTATATATGTCATCTGTATGAACTAATATTTGTATAATAAAAATAATTCAAAAGAAATTTTCAAGGCATGATTTAATTAATTTAGTTCTTGAGGAACTTGCAGATTTAATCATCCAATACAATTCCAGAATCATACAGTTTGATTAGTTTAAAAATACATGTTTTGACTCACTCCCCTAGTGTGTGTTTGCACGGTTATTGAATTACAATCAAACTTTCTCAGAGTCAAGAAAAATATAAAAAAGTACAGACTTTAATTACAAGAAACCCTAATCTAATATATCTTGAAGTCTTCGATAGTCTGGAGTATGATTCCCCAAAAATGTTAATACATATTAACAATATAAGCACAATTTTTTTAAGATGTGTTAGGAGAAATAATAATCAACATAATAATATTTTGGTATCATCAAAAACTCACATAATATAAAGTATAGTTTTGAAAACTAAATTATAACAGAAATAACGTATCATCTTCTTCCCTTCTTTCTTCCATATAGTTGACTCTTTCATGAACTTTATTTTTGAGATCTCTATATTCTTTAGCATAATGCCCAAATTTATTATAGATGTAACACTTAACTTGAGATATATCATACCTCGAGTTCGAGTGTACTCTACTATGAAATCTTGTTATTTTTTCTTCTCTTTCTTGATTATTGTTGTTGTTGTTGTTGAAATCCATTCCTTATTCATTTACATGAACATGTCCTTTACCAAGACCTCTTCTATGATGGCTTTGTTGTTGATGTTTAATCATTTCTCTTTCTTGGCAAATTTTAGTCTAGCTTGAGGAGTTATTCAATAATACATTCATTCATCTTCTTCCTTTCTACATAGGCTTAAAATGAACCTAAGAGTTGCTCCAATATCATCTCTTATAAATCATTGGACTCCTCATTAACAGTTATGATAATATCAAATTTAAATTTTAAAGATCGAAGAATCTTCTTAATATAATCACATCTTCTAACTTCTCAAGATTTCTTCTTTATTGATCATAAATAGCAAGGACTCCAGAAAAATAATCGAAGACCATCTCTCCTTCTTTTTTATTCAAGGAATTAAAATGGTTTCTTAAGGTTTGAACCCATACCTTTTGAACCTTCTTTTCTCCCTTATACAAGACTTGGAGCTTCTCCCATGCTTTCTTGGATGATGTAGCATTGGAGATTTTCTCAAAGCCATCATCATCTAATGCTTAATAGATGAGGAAAAGACCCTTCTTATCTCTCTTTCTTCAATCTCTTAAACCATACTTCTTTGTTATAGATATATGACATTCACTTGACTCATTATAGAATTTCTCTATAATCTTACAAAATTCATATGCTCTAAGAAGTGCCATCATCGTGATACTCCAATTATCATAATTTATTATCTTGAGCATTGGAATTTAAAAGGAAGTCATACCTCCATCATCAGTCTCTAAAAAGAAACTTGCCCTAATACCTTTTTATTTGAATGAGAAGGCTAAAGATAAAAGAAAATATGGAAGAGGATGATGAGGCTAAGAAGAATATGAGAGACGATGAAAGAGGCTATTATTTTATTTCTTACTTTTTGTTCATGCAAACTCAAAGACATCACCACTATTTATACTAATAATACTCCATTAGAATTATGCCATCACATTTAAATCAAATGGGAACAAAAGAATCTCTAGAATACTCCCTTATCTTTCATCATATATACATTAAATATTATTCTAGACCATTTTGAGAATTATTTTATAAAAGGTTTCTAGCATCTTTTGTAATAGATTATTATTATTACATAAGGGCTTCAATCAAAAGCCCTAAATACCAATGGCCAAAACTAAGTTTAGTTTTTAACATTCCATCTTAAACTTAATTTTATAATGCCAAACAAATTTCTCATCTTGATAAAGTGTTCATACTTAAAGTGGCTTAGTGAAGATGTCAGTAATTTTTTATTGTGACTTCACATATTATGCTTATACTTCTTTTCTTATAATAGAATCTCTGATATATTGATACCATTTAACAATGTTCTTACTTCTATCATGAAAAATTACATTTTGGCTAGTGACATTACGAACTTGTTATCAATATGAATCTTTGTTGCTTCTTCTTGAGGTAGGCTTAATTCATTTATTAGATTTTAAAGCCAAATTGAATAATAAATATATAATGTTGTATCTACATACTCTGTTTCACAAATAGATAGACTGATAATTAGTTGTTTCTTTGACATTCAGGTGTAAACAATATCTCCATGTCATCATTCCAATCATTTTGGCTTCATCTTACAGGCCTAGAATTATTATATGAGTAAAGTTAGATAAAATAAATTAAACCTTTGATTTATAACATAGGATTCTTTTAACACTCTATAAGTAACTAGTAGTTGGAGTCTCCATATAATGACCGACAAGTCTGACACCATAAAGAATATCAAGCCTCATGCATGTTAAGTAGTGCTCCTAATTAGACACTTGACCCCTTCATTGTGCTTTAATAGTTTGACTCCATATTTATATAGGAGTATTATAGGTTTATATTTATCCATCTTGAATATTTATAGGTTTATATTTATCTCACAAGTCAGACACCATAAAGAATATTAGGCCTCATGCATGTTAAGTAGTGCTCCCAATTAGACACTTGACAATTATAGGATCAATTCATTACCCTTCATTGTGCTTTAATAGTTTAACTCCATATTATATAGGAGTATTTATAGGTTTATACTTATCCAACTTGAAATTCTTTAATATCTCTTTTGTATAACTTTCTTGTGAGATAAATACTTCATCTTCCCTCTGATTGACTTCAACACCTAGCTAATAAGCATGAGCCCAATACCAGTCATTTCAAATTCCTTAGTCATTACTTTTTTGAATTCATAAAACATCATTGAATTATTTTTGGTCAAGATCACATCACTAATTTATAATTAAATAAATAAAAGATCATTATTCTTATTTGTGATGTAATGCGCATTCTCATAAGGATATTTTATAAAACTTTTTTTCTTGTAAACACTTTTCATCCAACTATTCCATGCTCTTAGTACTTCAACCCATAGAGAGAATTTTAATAGTTTTAGAACTTTATTTTCTTGCCTTTTAATCTTATATAGGAGGTTGTTGAATATAGACTTCTTTCTCAAGAATTTCATTCAAGAAGGTAGATTTTACATACATTTGATGTATTCTCTGCTTATTTTGAGCTACTAAGGAAATTATTAGTTTAGTTATTTCTAAATGAAGAATAGTATAAAATACCTTGTAATAACCGCTGCTAATCTTTTAATATAGCATTTTGCAACTAATATTACATTATATCTTTCAATTTATCCTTTGACATTCTTTTATATTTTGTATACCCATTTCATGCTAATACCCTTGTGTCCTTGAGAAAATGAAGTTAGTTCATATGTGTTGTTCTTCTCAATTGCCTTGATTTCTTCATCTAGAGTATCTTTCTACTCCTTGTTTTGTATGACTTCTTGAAAATCCATGAGGTCATAGTCAACAAAGAGGCGATATAGAGTAAGATTTTTTTAATTCTCGGTTACCACATATAGATGTCATAAGCACCTAAAGTCTGTATTCTTTCTCTTAAAATTGATTACTGGTGGAGTATTGGGCTCCTCTCTTGCTTGCTCTATCCTTGGTTGCTTAATATCTTCTTCTTCTTCAAATTTATAATATTTGTCTTGTGATCCCTAGTCCTATTCCCCTTCTTCATCAAATATAACATCTTGACTGATAATTACTATTCCAACATTTTGAACTTTATAGCTTGTATCCTTTTGAGTTGTTGTTATAGTCAACAAAAGTGAATTTCTTTTCCTTATTATTTATTTTATTTGTTTTCATACCAAGTACATACATATAAACTTGTTTACCTTATTTTTCACCCTCTACCTGGATCCAGGGGTTGACTTAGTCAAATTAACCAAGCCAGGACCTAAGACATCCTCCTTTGTATTAAATGTGTCAAACCAAGTCTACTGATCCCAGACCTAGGCCCTTGGACAACCTGGTTGACCATGTCAACAAAGGTTGACCCAAATTTACCCATACCCTCTCCACTTGGTTTCAAATCAATTCCCCTTTATCTCAATCCCAATTCTCACCTTCCTTGGACCCAATGTGTCAGACCCAACTCATTGGGCCCAAACCCATGCCCTAGGACAACCTGGTTGACCAGGTAATGCAAGTCGACCCATTTAGCCCATTTATGCCCTAATCAAGATCTAAACCTTTTCAAACCCATCCTATGTTCAAACCCCCACCTCCTTGGACCTAATTGATTGGGTTGACCATGACAAACATTGACTTGGTCAGCCCAAGCTTTAATTAGGTCAATTTTACCTCTTTAGGTCAATTTAAACCCCATTTAAGCCATTTAAAACCTTCCTTTTTTTCCCTTGAGCAAGACCATGGCCAAATCACTCTCTTTTCCCACCTAATTGAAGCTAAATTCAATCTTAGCCACCCATCATGAGCCTTGGCGTATAAATAGATGAGTCAGGATTCTTGAGAGGGGATCTTTGCTTTTGTTCTCTCTCTAAGGGCTCCTAAACTAAGATTCTTGGTTTATGAGCTCCTCTCATCTCCTTCCATACTTTCTAACCCAAATCCATCGCGAAAGCTCACCGGTGACGATCCTCCATCGAACTAAGGGTTAAATTCTTCCTAGATGAATCCACTTCAATCCACTGTGTTTTGAAATGCAATTTCTTCTACAAATAGGAGTGTATATAGTCTACAAGTGCAACAAGCCCTTGTACGGATTAATCCATCCATAAACCAAGGTGAAATCCCTCACCCTAATCTTGGATACTTAGGACAATTTAACTTTTTAATAAGCTCTTTTTAATATCTTGAGAGTCCCCCCCCCCCCCCCCATGAATGCTCTTCAAGTGTATGATGTATGCCTAAAATTTCATCTAATCTGGTCCATTATATCAACTAAATAAAATGAATTATCATTTTAGGATTCAGGTTACGTAACACCAATGATACATATGATCTTATCCATTGATCTTTTGATCAACGGATCAGATCTCACCGTTATGCGGCTCATGGAAACTGTAGATCTTGATCTCATGGATATCTTTCGTCTGGCGTGATCCTGGCCCTCTATTTTGAAACCGCAGAGATCCAACAGTGGATGTTATTTGCTGACTTGGATTAAGTTGAATCCACATCCACAGTTATGATTTAGCAATGATTGCCAGTGGCGCAATCAATATGCCAGCCCGTAATCATTAGCCATAGTTTTGGGACCTAGTGAGAGCCCGTCACATGTTAGCCCGAGCACTACCACTTTTTTTAGTAATTAAAATTGATTTCAAATTAGTTTTTAATTATATTTTAAAGCTGATTAATTTAAATAATTATTATAATTCAATTTAAATCCAACAATTTAGTATAATATTTTTTTTTTTAGCTTTTATTTCTCTTTAAATTAAAATTGGTTTTGATTAAAAATATTATGTATATTTTAAATAATTTTAGAAAATAATTATTAACTATTTTAAATTATTAAATATAAATAATTGAAATATCTTATAAAATTTAATTATTTTATTTAAAAAATTATTTTTATTTCAAAGGATACTTAATTTATTCTAACATCAAATTTAATTTCAATATTTAATTATTTTTAAGTAGCTATTATGTGATATTACATAATTAATATTTAGATGTTATTTGTTGATAAATACTAATAGTAATTATTTTAAAATAATAATATGACTTTATTTTCAACTCTAAAATAAAAAAGCATTTCCTTTTATTATTATTTATTCTTAAAAATTATTATTTAATTTTAAAAATTTTTAGCATTTCTAAAATTTTTTAATTAATTGATAATTATTTCAATAATAAGAAATTTATTTTTTTATTAATAATTAATTATGGCTAACTTTAAAAAAACATAACATTTCCTAAAATATTATATAATTACTATTTTGAAATTATTTTAAGAAAACTTTAATACAAGATAATTTAATAAATATTTTTAAATATTAATTATGTTTATATATTAATTATTTTATATTAGTTATTTTTTACCTTAAACTTCAAAAATTCATATCTAATTCATTTTAAATCCTAAAATTTTACATAATACCTTAATGTTTTTAGAAAATTATTTATTTTTATTTGAAATTATTTTTTAGATATCAAAACTTATTTTTTTGATTTATTTCTACATTAGTTAAATAGTTTAAAATTAAAATTTATTCTCAAATTATTTTGAAACCTTCTTAGGTGACCAGTAGTTCTCTCCTATAATTATGTATGAATTTATATTGAATTATTTTTAATTACTTTACCTTTAAATTTATATATTTAGTATACATGTATTTTAAATTATTTTAAAATCACACATATTGTTAAATTCCTTAATTTAAAATACACATATTTTAGTTTATGTAAAACTTTAAACACCAAAACTTAGTGACATTCTAAACCTCTCAGAATATTCTATGAATTTTTATGACTCTTTAGACCCCTTAATTAACAAACCCTATTTGAACCTTTAATTTTTCTCTCATAACTTCAAAAAATTATAATAAAATCATTTTTAAATTAGAAAACTACCTATAATAAATGAATCTCTTAAAAATTCAGTGTTTAATCTCAAAAAATGAAAGCCCCTTAATTGGTCTTCAATTTGAATATAAATATAATTTATACTAAAAGTTAACTTTTTAATTGAATTAAATAATAAGAAATAATTAAAATTTCTAAATTTTTCCAAAAGACATTGCAACACCACATTAGGTCATTTCTAACCATTGAAAGTGATTCCAAGTAGTTTGGAGCTGGTTTGGATCAAAACTCCTAAAATGCCGCTTTATTAAACAATTTTAATATTTCCTTAAATACTCAAACTTCAAAAATCGATAACTAATTTCAAAAAATTCCAAATTAGGAAAATTAAAAGGCATTCAATTCTAATTAAAATATAGTATTTATTAAAAATAATAGCTCTCTGGTCAAACATAATTCAATAACTAGGGCCCAAAACTTCTAAAAATTATAACTTTGCCTAGAAAACTCCAAATCCAACAAACTTATAGTATAACTACTCCTTGTAAGGTATAATTTTTAATTAAAATATTAAAACCCCTAATCCTATTCTATTTCCATTAGTGACCTTTTAGACCCCCATTAGCTTAGTTGGTAGGATCACCCTAGACATTCTAAAACTCGTTAATTCAACTTAAACTTTAAATATTACTGCCCTAAGTATTAAAATGGATTCACAAAAAAAATTAACTAAAATAGATCATAATTCTTTAATACTTAAACCTTAATCAAATTTCCCTTTCTAGCTTTTAACATACTTGAATACATTGTAATTTGAATTAATTACCCAATATACGACCTATCTAAACCCACACAAGCCAACTACACACACATTGAATTGCATGGGCACCACTTCTAGCTGTAGGACTAGGGCTGGTGTTTTACTCTTTTTTTTGTACCTATGATTTGATGATTTTGTATGTGGCATGTGAGTTAATTATTTTGAGGTGTTGTCATGATTATTATGATGTTTTATTTTATTAATATACTTTCTCTTTATGATGTAATTTATGTTATAGGTTACCCATGGGTTAGGGGCGCCTTTGATATTAACGTTGTCTCCTGTAGGTTGCCAAGCTCATACAACACTAAAATAAAGGGGGGGAAAAAATTAAGCTTTAAAACTAACGCTATTTTTTATAAATGCTTTAGAAATTGTTTAGGCCTCTTTAAAACTAAAAGTGCATGGCCAAGTGTGTTTACATTTTCACATAATTATTAACTACTTGGGATGTGATGTATAAATTGCTTTGGATTCTTTTCTATATTAGGATAACCATATAGGAGAGTCTAGCATTTTTATTTTTTGAAATGTAATATAATTTATAGAAGTATCGAGTTATGAAAGTCTTCAAAAGTAGGGCATTTCAAAAACTGGGTACCTAAAGAGAAAAAGAAAGACCCTTTATAGGGAATTTTTTAGCCACTTTGGTACCAACCTGGAGGACGAACCTTATGGAGCTCAAAGGACAAGATATGAAGGAAGACAATCTAGAGGAGGATGATCCACTTGTAGATGAAGACTTAAAGTTGAAATGCCTTACTTTTAAGACTTGCATCATTCTGTAGGATTAGAATCTAGATTATTGTTGGTGTGGCCTAGCTACCATTACTTTTCTAAATGCCATGGGTTGTACTTATATGGAACTTATTGTGGACTTTCTTTATTTACTTTATTATGGTTATTTATATTGATATGTTTACTTTTGATTGCATAGTAAAAATTGCCTACTTTTCTTAGGTTTCTTTCTTATATGTGTTTGGCCTATTTTTTTTAGGCTCTCTAGGATAAAAATATTTTTTCTACTAATATCTAATCTCTAAAATTATGAGAAATAAATAATATAAAAATCTAACAATCTAGGAAATAGCCAGAGTCGTCCAAGGTCACATACATATTAATGCATTCCCTTCTCCCTTATTACAAGACACCTCCTCGTGTGTGGGTAGAGTTCGAATAATCTCACCTATGAGGATGAGGTGCTGGACCTGGGGAAGCCATGTCTTTTCAAAAAATTTATTTTATATAAGTATTTTTAAAATCTCAATCATACTTGATTTAGAAGCCTTTAATCAGTATGTATTGCATTAGAAATTAACTAAATAAAAACTTTAATTGCATTAGCTCTAGGGAAATTCATTATACATAAGTCTAAGGCCAATTAAGAAACTCTCTAGATGTCAACCTTACATCCAATAATTGGACTACCTATTTATCTTTCATAAAGAATGGACAATATGGATTTTATACATTTAGGTGGTTAGCTAGCATTCCTTTTTTAGGCACGACATAATCCTAGATGCTTTAGCTAGGACAAGAGTGTTAGTGTTGGATGTAGAACACTATGCCCACCTTAGATTTAAGGTTCAAGGCTACTATATTTAGTGTCTCATATTACACCTTATTGGTAGGTAACTCTCCTTTTCTTTAGGGACTATAAATTCTATCTATCCATGTCACATGGGTGATGCCACTTCCATCCTTTCCCTCTGTATGCTTTGAGTGATTTGTTTCCTTTCTCTAATATTCTTAGTACCTTAGTCCCTCCGGATGTTATTGTGAACTCTATATGTTGACTAAGACCACTTGAACCCTTTATTTCTCATTTGAGTAGGATTTCCTAGTCTTCATTCTCTATGTCAATCCCCTTCCAGAAATAATAATGTTAGATCCTTAATCAAAAGTATTCTCAGGCTTTGATCTGAGATGTAATTAACCATGGGGGCTTATGCCCATGGAAAATGGAACTTAACCATCAAATAAATCTCACTCGAGTTGATATATTGAATGGGAGGAAGTCATTGTTTTGATCAGGTTGTGCATATTACTACCAATCAGTGTGCATTGGCAATAGTCGCTATCCTCAATAATTAATTGTATGTGCGATCTAATCTGCCCTTCTATTGGCTCACTTGTGAAGAGCATGGAGGCCTATGATCATCTCATCATTTGGAATGGTGAGGTCATACACCCTCTACACTCTATTCCCCTATATGGTAGTGTCCTTTTGGAGATCCATAAGTTTTTGGTGACCATGGTGGGACTCATTTTTCTCTCCATCTTTAAATCTTATATTAATTTTTTCTTGTGTGTACTCTAAGATTGGTAATCCTTAGATTAGGTCCATCCCACTCTTAATTAGGATCTTTTTTTAGTTAGGTTTCCTATTTTAGTTAGGGTTTCCCCTAGCTATAGTCCCTTTTATTCTAGCCTTATAGGCCATTCCTTACCTTATCAATTCAATTTTTCTCTCATAATTTCCACTCTAACTAATCCTTTTAAATTCTTTATTCTTTTGGTAGCAGTGCAATGGCTTCCTGTATTTCCTTTATGACTTTTTTCTTTGGCTTGGACACATAGGTGAGTCTCCTTGAATTTCTACTGGCTAGTGCACCTATTGGAGGGATCATTTTTGGTTCTTTCATGGAGCTGACTTTCATCACTCTTAGCGGGCCAACCTCTACTAAGGTTTCCACCTTCTCCCCTCCCCAAAGGAGAGGTTGTACAACCATGCACCTCTTTGAATGACTAGTGGCTCGGCGGATAGCATGGGCACATACTTGTCCCACTCTTATTCTTGTGTAGCCAGTACACCATATGGTTAAGCAGCCAGTGCCAAGACCACTCCTGGTTCCTCCCATTCATCCAATTGATAGACGACCCATGCCTATTATACCCATAATGCCAGTAGCTAGTTGTTGCTCCTTTCGTTGTTCCGGCGGAGGCAGCTCAAGTTCAAATTCACCCTCCTTCCTCTAGGAAGAGGGGTTCTGAGACTGAGCCCCTCTTGCCTTATTACCATCAGGTTTCCATGTTTGCTTGGCTCTCTTATCTTAAGACCGCTAAGCAGACCTCGACACCTCCTTCAGCTCATGATCCTCCTGTTCCCAGGCAGTGGGTTCACATGTACCTTTATCCTCCATCTCTGGCCTTAGGAGAATGGTTTGGAGGAATAGAAATAGAATACTAGATTTGGCTATATTTGAGGCAGATAGATAGAGGATCAAAAAGACAATGGCTTAGTAGGAGCTTGTTCAGAGGAGAGTGGCTTAGTAGGAGCTTGTTCAGAGGAGAGTGTGAGCCATGACCAATTTATGTTACACCTACCCTAGGTGTTGCAGTAGCACCTTAGATAGAAGTAATCCAATGAGGAAGCTTCTCTCCACTAGCACACAGTGGTAACGAGGAGGATGTTGCTCACATTGTGACAACCCCTCCTATTGTCATTACTTTATCCTGAGCTACTTTCCTTAGGGACAATGTTGCCTGAACCCTCTCTTAGAGGATTCAAAGTACCATCTGCCTAACATGAGGTTGAGGGCCTATCAGTTGGGAGAGATAACTCTATCAGATCTCTCAGATTTCCATTCAATTGCAGAGGCAAACATTAAGGTAAAGATATAGGTGGCAGAGAGGATAGCCACTGTTAGAATAGTTGCTATTTGAATGCTTTACATTTTCGCAACTTATGTAGTTTTGATGATTCCAAATATTATTGTTCAAATGTGTAGTTATCTCCTAACAATTTTAGAATATTTGTATTTGCTCTTGTGTGTACTAACATTTCAGGAAAATCAGACTCCAGACTACGAAAACTTCAAATCAAATTCAACATGAGATACTTTGTTAATTTGAAACTTGCATTTTTCTTTTAATTAAATTTGAAAGGGAGTGATTGTAATTGAGTGAATAAAAACATACACACACACACACATAAAGAGATCATAAAAATTTTATACGGATCGTACCGGACGATATCCGATTGTACGGGACGATCAGACAGTTATCTCCTATAGAGCACATGGAACGAATAGGAACTTGCTAAAAAAATTTTCTAAGTCCTATTCATCCAGGACGAAATTAATCATCGTCCAGGAAGATTGGTTCACTGTAAAATTTTTGTCCAGACAAATTTTATCATCGTCCATGGCGACTGGTCTGGAAAAATTTCGTCCAGACGAAATTAAAAATCGTCCAGGACGATCGGGTCTCTCACAAATTTTCGTCCAGACGAAAATAAATTATCGTCCGTAGCGATTGGTCCTCTGGAAATATTTCGTCCAGACAAAGTCAAGAATCATCCAGGACGATCGGTTCTCTGTAAAAATTTTGTCCAGACGAACATATTTTCGTCCAAACGATTAACCGACTTAGAACAGTTTTCAGCAGTTTCTAGAACTGACCTTGTAATAACTGTTCGTACTGGACGAACCTAAATTCGTACAGGATGATCAGCTGTACGAAGACATTTCGTACACATATTCAAATAGGGTCATTTTAGATCGTTTAAGTAAAATCGTCCAGGATGATCCACGATCGTACAGGACGATCCACTGCGTACAGAATTGAAAACTTGCAGTTTTTGGATGGTTTTTCTTGTCTTTTATATAAATAGTCAAAATTAGACTACCACCTAATCTTTTTATCATTTGATCTTCGTGCCTCTTGAGAGAATAGCCAAGGAGAGAGTGGAAGAGAGCATTCAAGGGAGGATTCCTACCACTGGAGTGAGAAGGCTTCACTTGGATTTCAAAGGTAAGAGTCTCTACTTGTGAATTTGGATTACTTCACTCTTTTTCTTGTTCCTTCTAGATTCTTATGAGAAGATCAGTCAAGGATATCCGGTTCACTGCTGACACTTGGAGAGTGTGAACAGCCAAAGGGTTCTCAGCCTACACTTGGAGAGTGTGAACAGCCGTAGGGTTCTCTGCCCACATTAGGAGAGTGCAAAAGAAGAGTCACTATTGGTATTAGTGCAATACTCAGAGGGTGCCTCTGAGGAGTGGATGTAGGTCTGGTTATAGACTGAACCACTATAAATCTGGTGTCATTTACAGTTTTTTTATTTCCGCATTTTATTTTAATTTTTAACAACTCTGTGGTTGAAAAATATTTTCTAGAAAAACTTTAAAAGAAAAATTTTCATTTCGGTTCAACTTAATCTTCAAAGAGGGTTTAAAATTTTTAAAACTACCAATTCACCCCCCTCTTTTGTAGCCTTGGGACATTAACTTAGGCTTAACAACCTAATTACTAGATTCAACAGCCACTAGGTAGCCTATTAATTTAGTTCCTTCAGTCCGACCACAAATAATTGCTCCTAGTGTTAGATGACCCCCACATCATCATAGACTAAGATAGAAATTAGAGCCTTCTCGAACTCATATACATTCAGTTGTTATGGCCCCTCAGGAGTTAGTTACTCATTGTGGGTCCCATTATAATAGGTGGGTTTAGAGATAATGATTGGCGGACACCCCTGTCAGGATAGTACAGTCAATAGAGGTAGTTGAACAAATGGAGATTGTTATTCCTTCCAGATCTAGGGTAGCCCTGATGATTTGTAATATAGATGTTGTAGTTCCTCAAAACTATTCACCAGTTCAGGTAAAGATAGTTTCAGTTCCAAGCACCCAAAGGATCTCTTCCCCTATGGGTCCCTACATAGAAGCACTTTATCAGAACTTCTCCTAGGAGGACATACTCGAGGATGAGTCAGATAAGGATATATTGGTGCATAGGGTTTATGTGATTACCTAATGAGGCTACTCAAATAAGTAGAGAGAGCTAAGCATGATGATGAGTAATGAGAGACCAAGGAGGGTGGATCTCTTAGGTTAGTGGATATAGAGATTACAATTTTGCACCTTTAGACTCAAATGGTAGAGATAGCCAGAGCTATGGCAGTAATGACAGCACAATTGATAACTTTAGGGGTGATTCCAAAAATGATGGGTGTAGGCACTCCTACTATGTCCTGTGATGAGCACGTAGCACCACCGATAAATTCGAACCCTGTAGGAATTTATAGGGTCAAGAGAGCAGTCTCAGAGCCACCTATAGAAGCTACTTTTATTTCCCTAATTCAGAGTCAGTTGATTTAGTTATTAGTATGACAGATTTAGGACTTGATAGCCTAGAAGATCTAGTAAGCTGTTTCCTATAGGAAGTTAGAGAGGTTGTTAGTAGGAGGAGACCCTACCCAGTGAAGTATGAGATGAAGCCTTACGCCCTAGTTTCATTCCCCCATGGTTAAGAGTGTCTGATGGGTTTGGGAACCTGAGGTAGTATAATGCTCAATACCAGGTCGTATGTTATAATATAAGGGGGAATGACTCCCTGGTGTTGAGACTCTTTATCAATAGTTTACTTGGGGTAGCCTTTGCTTAGTATGCAAACCTCCCCAATGACTCAGTCCACACTTTTATAGAGTTAGAGTAGTTATTTATGAAGAGATTTGTCAGTATTGAGCATCGGGTCATAGTTGGAGAGTTAGTTGTGGCTAGACAACATCCTCAAGAGACTCTCCAAGATTACATAATCAAATGTTGGAACCTTAACATATAGTTGTTACAAATCTGATTTTATGGATTAGAATTTTGAAGATAGTAAACATTCATGATTTTCTATGACTGCATTGCCTACTAACTTTTCAAGTCCACAAGATCGAGTGCAACTCAAGCCAGTTCAACATTAGGTAGATTAGGTCTGAGTCAGTTTATAATTTTTCCTTTCTTGAGTCTATTGTATATAAAGTGGTTCCTGATGCTAAGTAACCTTGCACACATACACATGGGAAAACTTTTCTTTCTATTGATTAGAGTTATCTATTTTGATCACATTGTCCGAGATAATCCTTAAATTGACCTGGATGATCATCTAAAAATAGAAACCCTAATTAGGGCATCCTGGTTAAGGCAGCTGACATTAAGCAGATCATTCTAAATGATATTCGTATCGGCTAGGATGATAGGCTCAAATAAGAAAGAATCAGCCGCCATATCTATTTAGGTATTCTTTATTTTTAGATATCATCCTAGATGATGCAGCATAATTATGCCTAAATTAATCTCGTAACTATGGAAAATAATTAAGATTTGATTGCACGACCACATCAGCCTGGACGATCACAGGATCGTTTAGGGTGATAGCTTGAATGATTGACATTGACCAGCTTCTATTTAGAGCAATATTCAGGATGATTTACCTTGAATTTGAACTAATTATGCAGGATGATCATGAGATCGGCCTAAACAATCAAGCTATTTTTTCATCATCTAGACATTCTTTCAGAGCAATTTTCTGGATGATATTCAAGGAACTATACTGATCATCTAAGATGTGACCAAAAACCAAAAATCTTCCAAATCCCAAACCGATGTGTTGAGCAAAATATGCTGAAGGATAATATCTTCTGGTTGATAAAGTCAGTTTGTACAAAATAAGCTATTTTGAATCTTTCTATTTAAGCTCTTTTTTCTACCCAAAAGTTATCTTTTGGGTGCTAAAGGAGAGGAGAGGGAGAGCAAGGGAGAGAGAGAGGATCTTGTGAGGGGGAGTTTGTGAGGGAGTTCTAAAGGTTGTCCAAGGTATTATCTTCTCCAATCATCGTGCCTTGGGGGTTCTAATACTCAGAGATCAAGGTTTTCTTCCTGCAGGAGGAAGCAAAAGGAGTCTGAGGAGTGGATGTAGGTCTGGTTATAGACCGAACCACTATAAATCTGGTATCATTTACTTTATTTCTTTTACGTTTCCGCACTTTAAATTTCAGTTTTAACAACTCTGTGGTTGAAAAACATTTTTCAACAAACTTTAAAAGAAAATTTTATTTCGGTTCAACTTTATCGTTAAGAGGGTTTAAAATTTTTAAAACTACCAATTCACCCCCCTCTTGGTAGCCGTGGGACATTTACTTAGGCTTAACATCCTAATTATTGGACTCAACAAGTGGTATCAGAGCATAGTTTCAAAATCATAAGTTTAAACTACTTTTTTATTAACGTAGATGGCTATATTTGGAAACCGAAACACACCTGAGGGTTACTCTATCACTAGACCTCCACTGTTTGACAATATTCCTTTTGATTTTTGGAAAACACGCATGTCTTCTCTGCCACTTTCTTCTCTGCCACAGTGGATTGTGTAAAAGGATGACACTTGATTAAAAGGATCGCATGTGGATGCTAGTCCATGAAGGTTACTCAAAACCAACTAGATTAGTTGATGGAATTAGGGTAGAAACACCCTATGCAGATTGGACTATAGAAGAACGTGACTTAGCACAATTAAATGCGAAATGTTTAAATAGTTTTGATGGAATTAGGGTAGAAACTTGCAGATTGTGAAGAACTTTAAAATTAAATGCTGAAGTTTCTTTTGTGCTTTACTACATGCGAGTTTCCACTTGTAAAAGCGGAAAAGACATATGGGATAGACTTTGTATTACTTATGAAGGGACAAATGAGGTTAAGCAATCAAGACTCAATATCTTGTTACATGACTATGAATTATTTCGCATGAAACCTAATGAATCTATATCTGACATGTACACAAGATTCACTTAAATTGTCACCTCTTTGCATGCACTTGGTAGGGAATTAACTAATGCTGAAATGGTCAATAAGATTCTTCGTTGTTTACCTACTGCATATGATGCTAAAATTACTGCAATTACAGAGTCTAAAGATCTGAACATTTATTCCATTGACAATCTTCTCTGTTCACTCATTGCTTACGAGCAAGGAGTAAGTCAAAGAAAGATTGATGCAGGTGAACCAAGAAAGGACAAAAATATTGCACTAAATGTGGAAGAGTCAGAAAGTGAACACTCACAACCTGAGGATGAAGATGATATTGCACTGATGACTAGACAATTCAGAAGCTTTTTAAAGAGGAAGCAGAAGAGACGCCAGCAATGGAATAGAGGTAAGTATAACAGAAATTTGCAAGGTTTCTAATGAAGTGATTTGTTATGAATGCAGGAAACCAGGTCATATAAAGACTGATTGTCCAAAACTCAAAGCCACTCCTAGCAAGGAAAAGGTAGAGGAGAAACCAATGGTAAAGAAGGGCAAGAAGAAGTTTCAAAAGGCTTTTTGGGTGGACTCAGCGTCAAACTCATCTGAGACTGTTAAAGAAAAAGAAGTCACCAACCTTTGCTTGATGGCAGATAATGCTGAACAATCAGATCAAGAAGAGGTATGTGATTTAACCTATAATGAATTGTTTGAAGTTTCTGAACACATGCATGATGCATATAGGAAAATGAAAAAGATGCATGCTAGTTTAGTTTTAGAATTGGAAGAGCTTAATAAGGAACACGAAATCCTTAGGAAAGATCATGCTTTAATTGATAGCAACCACATGAAACTACTTGATGAATATGATGACTTGAATAAAAATTTTGAGAAATTAAAATCATCCTATGCTGAACTTGAAAAAGAATTTAAGAATTTTAAGGATGAATCTGAGAGCAAGACATATAGAATCAATTATACCAATCAAATCTTGGAGGATATGAATTCATTTTACAAACTCACTATAAGAGCTCTCGAGGATAATAGGAACCCTCATACACTTGAAGATTTTACAAATCCTAAATATTATCCTAAATTCATGAAATCCCTTAGAAGACAATCATATGAAAGAAAACATAGGAATATTTTTCCTAATGTTAAATATAACAATTGTGGATTTTTGGGATATATATCTCACACCTGCACTTTAAAGATGAAACCTAATTTGGTGTGGAGAACTAAGATGCATAAACCTAGACATATCATACATGCATCTGATTATAAATTTCATAAAGGTGAACCCAAACTAGTTTGGGTTCCCAGGTCTAACATTTGAGAATTTTGCAGGTATACTCTCACACAAGACCTCGTGAGAGTATATGGTACCTAGACAGCGGATGTTCAAAGCACATGACTGGAGATACTGCTCAATTCATAACGCTGGAAGCCAGGAGTGGAGGCAAGGTTACACTTGGAGATAATACCACAAAGAAAGTGGTTGGATCAGGTATGATTGGAAATTTGAAAAACTTTTTCATAGACAATGTTTTATTAGTTGAAGGCTTAAAACATAATTTGCTTAGCATAAGTCAGTTATGTGATAAGGGCTATAATGTAAAATTTTTACCTACAAGCTGCATAATTAGCCTAAATGGGAAAATTGTGTTAAATGGAAAAAGGGTAAACAATGTCTACATGCTAGATTTAAATTGTATTCAATCTCCTACTGCTTTTTGTTTGAAAACTGTTTCTGATGAATCATGGCTTTGGCATAGGAGACTTTGTCATTCTAGTATGAAAAATCTTAGAAGAATTACCAAAAAGAATTTGGTGAGAGGAATACCTAAACTAGACTTTACCAAGGACCATCTATGTGATGCATGTCAATTAGAAAAACAAGTGAAGTCCTCTTTTAAGTCCAAGAAAGATATTAGGACCAGTAAACCTTTAGAAATTCTACACATGGATCTTTTTGGACCTGTAAGCACTGTTAGTCTAGGAGGAAAGGTATATGGATTTGTTATAGTAGATGATTTTTCAAGATTCACCTGGGTTAAATTTCTTTTTCATAAGAGTGAATCATTTGAGGAATTCAGAAATTTTTCAACTTGGATACAAAGAAAACTAGGAGGTGAAATAATTTCTATACAAAGTGATCATGGAGGAGAATTTGAAAATGAAAGATTTGAAGATTTCTGTAAAGAAAAAGGGATTGATCACAATTTTTCTACACCTAGAACTCCTCAACAAAATGGAGTAGTTAAAAGAAAGAACAGAACATTAATAGAAGCCGCCCGAGCAATGTTAGCAGAATACTCGCTTCCTAGATATGTTTGGGCTGAGGCGGTTAGCACTGCATGCTATGTTCTGAATATGGTGAATGTGAGATCAAATTTGAATAAAACACCCTATGAGTTGCTAAAAGGTAGAACACCAAATTTGTCTCATTTGCATGTATTTGGTTGCAAGGTGTTCATACATAATAATGGAAAATCTGCCTTAGAAAAATTTGATCTAAAATCAGATGAAGGAATTTTTGTTGGATATTCAAGTGTTGGAAAATCTTATAGAGTATTCAACAAAAGAACTTTAGTCATTGAAGAGACCACACATGTTGTTTTTGATGAAAATGGAAACATGGAAGAGCCAAATGTTGTTGAAGAAGAAATTGAAGAAAACTCCCAAAAGATTGATAGATTAAATTTGGAAGAAAATGTGAAAGAAAATTTAGAAAGAGAAGACCATTTGCCTAGAGATTTGAGATTTTCTAAAAACCACCCAAAGGAATTGATTATAGGTGAACCAAGTGAGGGTGTTAGAACTAGGCGTGGATTAAACAAGGAAGTCAATCATTCAGTCTTTATTTCAATTATTGAACCCACTAACATTGATCAAGCACTTTCAGATGAATTTTGGATATTGGCCATGCAAGAAGAGTTAAATCTATTTGTAAGAAATAAAGTTTGGGAACTAACTACAAGGCCAAAAGATCAAAGTGTTGTTGGAACCAAGTGGGTGTACAAAAATAAAATGAATGACTCAGGAGTAGTCATTAGAAATAAGGCTAGATTAGTAGCTAAGGGGTATAACCAAATTAAAGGAATTGATTTTGAAAAAACTTTTGCCCCTGTAGCTAGACTTGAAGCAATTAGGGTTTTACTAGCCTTTGCCTGTTTTAAAGGTTTTAAATTGTTTCAAATGGATGTCAAAAGTGCCTTTTTAAATGGGGTAATTGAGGAAGATATTTTTGTAGAACAACCTCCAGGTTTTGAAAATTCTAAATTTCCAAATCATGTTTTCAAATTAAAAAAGGCATTATATGGATTGAAACAGGCACCTAGGGCTTGGTATGAGAGGTTAAGCACCTTCCAACTTGAAAGATCTTTTGAAAAAGGAAGTGTGGATACAACTCTCTTTTTGAGGAAAATTGGAAAGGATATACTTATTGTTCAAATTTATGTGGATGACATCATCTTTGGATCTTCAAATAAACATCTTTGTGATGATTTTTCTAAAACAATGAGTAATGAATTTGAAATGAGTCTAATGGGAGATTTAAATTACTTTCTAGGATTTAGCATTAAGCAACTTGAGTAAGGTACTTTTCTTAGTCAAACTAAATATATTAAGGACATCCTCAAAAAATATGAAATGGACAATGCTAAACCTGTTAGTACACCAATGAGTTCTTCAGTTCAGTTGGATAAGGACCTTAAGGGAAAATCTGTTGATCAAAAGAAATTTAGAGGGATAATTAGATCTTTACTTTACTTGACTGCTAGCCGACCATATATTATGTTCAGTGTTTGCTTATGTGCTAGATTTCAATCAGATCCAAAAGAATCACATTTGACAGCAGTGAAAAGGATTTTAAGATATCTACTAGGAACTCAAAACTTAGGAATTTGGTATCCTAAGTTTAGCTCTTCATTTGAAATTATTGGTTACTCAGATTCTGACTTTGCAGGCTGTAGAGTGGATAGGAAAAGCACTTCTGGAACATGTCAATTCATTGGAAATTCATTAGTTTCATGGTCTAGTAGAAAATAAAATTCAGTGGCACTATCTACTGCAGAAGCAGAATACATTGCATTAGAAAGTTGTGTGGCACAAGTACTTTGGTTAAAACAACAGTTGATTGATTTAGGATTAACTATAGGCACTATTCTAATTTATTGTGACAATACTAGTGCTATTTGCATTTCCAAAAATCCTATTCAACATTCTAGAACCAAACACATTGATATAAGGCATCATTTCATAAGGGATCATGTATCCAAAGGAGAAATTGAACTCATACATGTTTCAACTGAAAATCAACTTGCAGACATTTTTACAAAACCTTTAGCCTTTGATACCTTCAGTACTTTAAGAACAAGGCTTGGTGTTATTGATTTGAATGCTTAAACAAAATGTCTTTGCAACATTGATATTTGTTATGTTTTGTTTTTTTTTTTTTGATTTTGTGAAATTTTGTGTGTTTTGAATGAATTGTTTTTGAATTTATGGTTTTGTTTTATGTTTTCTGTGTTTTTGAATTTTTTGGTTGATTTTCTTAATTTAAAAATTCAAAATTAAAAAACTTTTTTTTGGAGGAAATCGTTCAGGACGAACATGGTTTCGTACGGGACGATGTGTGAAGGAACAGTTTGCGTGAATTTTAACCGTTTTGAGAGCAGTTTTTAATTAGATCGTCTGTACGATCTAATGATCGTCCAGGACGAATTTTTTTTTCCTCAAACGTCGGGACGATTGAATGCAGCGATTGAGTGGATAAGACAGTTTTTAATATGAACTTCGTCTGTACGAAGTTTTCGTTCATCCAGACGAACATGTGTCGGTTCATTGTAGGGGACGGTTTTCAAGAGTCATTAAAACGATTTACTTTTTGATCGTCTGTACGAAAATTTTTCGTCTGTACGATCGGTCAAGTCAAAAAGCCTGTACGAAGGGACGCATCGTAAGTTGTGTTGATTACGAAAAGCCGTTACATTTTGGACGAATTGGATCGTCTGTACGAAATTATTTCGTCCAGACGAACGATGATTTTTCGTCCAGGACGAATATTTTCGTCCAGGACGAACGTATCGTTTTTCTTTAAATATGAAGGCTTTCTAACTTAACAATCTCACTTCCAAACTTCATTTTCAATCCCTTTCTATTTCAAATCAACAATGGCCTCCTCAAGCAAGAGAAAAGGTATTGGTGAAGAAACCAAATAGGAATGCTCCAGACAACTTTCTTTCTAAGGCGAATGAGGAATCTTTTCCTCGTTTTGCATCCGCCAAAATCACTCCCTCTCGCATTCTAATTCAAACTGATTTGAAATTTCGGGTAATGCACCTCTTTGCCTCAACCCAACTTCACTTCATTCTTTCTCTCGTCCACTTCTACAACAAGCAAGCCTACCACTACTTTCTAGCTAACATGAGTTTCAATTCTGACTACTCCACCATTAGTTCTTATGTTTTTAAGCAAAAAGTTGAGATCACCAAGCACGACCTTGGTGTATTTTTAAACTTAAGAACTGAGGGATATAGAGCCAATACCCTAATGAGTGAAAAGAAATTCGAATGGTATGAAATCAATAGGGTGATTAGAGAAATAGGCATAACCTATCATGTTGCTAAAGTTTCTGGAATGACCAAAAATGCCAGAATCATCCAGCATATCCTTCGATCCTCAATCATTCCTAAAGCTGGTGATAGGATTAACATTACTCCTCTCCTTTCTTCTCTAACTTTTTTAATTATGGAAAGACATCCTATTGATGAAGCCCAATTTATCATAGACCATATCTATGGGCTTTCAGAAATAGGACATGCAGATCAGAAGAGGAAGAAGAACATTTCATTAGGACACTTAATCACTTATATTTTGGAAAAGAAATACAACATAGTGCATCCTGATGAAGAATATGAAGAGCCAGTTTACTATAATGATGCATCATTCAGATTGCTCTTTAAGGAGGAAAAAGGAAAAGCACATGCCAATGCTTCAGAAGAGGAAGAAGAAGAAGGAGTGCAAGCTTCTGCTCCTCAATCAGATTATCAGAATCTGATTGAGAGATTTGATAGATTAGAGACTCACATTGATCAAAGGTTTGATCAATTTGATGCTCAACTTACGCAGCAGCAACAAGACATTGGTAATATTATAAATGAAGTTCATGAAATTAATACCAATGTAATGTTGATGACCTCCTACTTCAACCTTTTTGGCGGCATTCCTCCTCCTCCAGAATAGTAGAAATGTTTTTATGTGTGTCTGTTGTATTTTTTTTTGTTTTTATCGTGTCTGTTTTATTGTTAAGTGTTTGTTTTTATGTTGATTTTTCTTTTTAAGTTCAATGTTTTTTTTTTATGTAATCCGTTTCTTTAATATCAATGAAAGTTTGTTTTTATTAGATTTGTTTTGAAATGTGGTTAATGTTTATGAATTTCATTAGTATTATTTAATCTACATAGTGCTTAAATTTGATTGTAATTTGAGATTATCTATATTAGAAAATCTAGACTTTCTAAATTTTTAAGTTGTTTATAACTTGTTGTAATTAAAACTTTTAAATTCATGTTTATTCATTTAGACTACATAAAAATTAATATTACTATTGCAATTTAGATGTTTTCTTATTTTGTATTTCTATTCTCAAATGATATTTATGCACCTAGAAATATTTGAAATTTTAGATTATAGATTTTGGAAAGAATTGGTCTCAATTACTCTTGAACATTGTACAAATGTACAAAAATTAAAAGGAATTCGCAAAACAATTTGCAAAGTGAAAAAGAGGCACAAAATAAGCCCAACTAAGAAAAAATGCACAAAAATGTGCCCCAAAATTTTGAAAAAGATGCGCAAAGCGCCACATGTGGTAATTCTCTTCTTTCCAAATTCGTTCAATCTCTTAATTCAAATTGATCTTATGTTCATTTATATTCTATTGAACTTTCAAATATAGAATTTTTATACATCTCTCTTGTAATGAATTTCTATAGTCAAATGTCTAAATTGAATCATGTCTTTGATAAATTCTTCTTACTTACAATGTTATATCACTTCTTAAATTGTATGAATTTCTATGATTGACCTAATATCTTTAGTTTAAAATTGCATACCCTATGTCAATCACAATTTAGATTAAATTTTAAAAATGAATTTCATATAATTACTTACATTTCTTGTCTATTTCTTCTTCACTTTTTGTTGCTGTCAAAAAGGGGGAGAAATTATTGTGTTTTCTGTTGTGTTTTGTGTTTTCTATTTTGAATGTTCTATTTGCAAGTTTTTATCTTTGTAGTTGTTTGTGTTAAAAATTTTGAAAAACAAAAATATTGTTCTTTATGCCTCCTTATTTTATTGTACTCATCAATTCAGGGGGAGTTTAGGAGATAGGAGAATTGTTTAAACTTGAAACCATACAAACAATAATTGTTTTGCCATCATAAAAAAGGGGGAGATTGTTAGAATAGTTGCTATTTGAATGATTTATATTTTTGCAACTTATGTAGTTTTGATGATTCCAAACATTATTGTTCAAATGTGTAGTTATCTCCTAACAATTTTAGAAGATTTGCATTTGCTCTTGTGTGTACTAACATTTCAGGAAAATCAGACTCCAGACTACGATAACTTCAAATCAAATTCAACATGAGATATTTTGTTTATTTGAAGTTTGCTTTTTCTTTGAATTAATTTTGAAAGGGAGTGATTGTAATTGAGTGAATAAAAATCTCACACACACAAATAAGGAGATCATAAAATTTTATACTGATCGTACAGGACGATATTTATCGTACTGGACGATCTGTCAGTTATCTCCTATAGAGCACTTGGAACGAATAGGAACTTGCTTGAAAAAAAAAAAATTTAAGTCCTATTCGTCCAGGACGAATTTTATTATCATCCCGGACGATGGGTTCTCTGTAAAATTTTCGTCCAGACAAATTTTATTATCGTACGAGGCGACCAGTGCTCTGGAAAATTTTCGTCCACAAAAAATTAAATATCGTACCGGACGATCAAGTCTCTGGAAAATTTTCGTTCATACGAAAATAAATTATCATCCGTGGTGATTGGTCCTCTGAAATATTTTTGTCCAGACGAAATTATTAATCGTCCAGGATGATCGGGTCTCTGGAAAATTTTCGTCCAGACGAACATATTTTCGTCCAAACGATTAACCGACTTAGAACAGTTTTCAACAGTTTCTAGAACCGACCTTGTAATAACCGTTCGTACTGGACGAACCTAGTTCGTACAGGACGATCATCTGTACGAAGTCATTTCGTACACATATACAAATTGGGTCGTTTCAGATTGTTTAAGTAAAATCGTCCAAGACGATCCAGATCGTACAGGACGATCCACTGCATACAGAATTGGAAACTTGCAGTTTTTGGGCGATTTTTCTTGTCTTTTGTATAAATAGTCCAAATTAGACTGCCAACCCAATCTTTTTGTCATTTGATCTTCGTGCCTCTTGAGAGAATAGCCAAGGAGAGAGAGGAAGAGAGCATTCAAAGGAGGATTCCTACCACTGGAGCGAGAAGGCTTCACTTGAATTACAAAGGTAAGAGTCTCTACTTGTGAAATTGGATTTCTTCACTCTTTTCTTTCTTCCTTCTAGATTCTTATGAGAAGATCAGTCAAGGAGATCCGATTCTCTGCTGACACTTGGAGAGTGTGAACAGACGAAGGGTTCTCTGCCTACACTTGGAGAGTGTGAACAGCCGTAGGGTTCTCTGCCCACACTAGGAGAGTGTAAAAGGACGACGGTTCTCTGCCAGCACTGTGGATTGTGTAAAAGGACGACGGTTCTCTGCCAGCACTGTGGATTGTGTAAAAGGACGACGGTTCTCTACCGCACCGGGTAGTGGTGAAAAGAGTGTGTTGTAAAGGCTTCTCCGCCTTGCTGTGGGTGCTAAAGGAGAGTCACTTTGTGGTATTAAAGCAATACTCAGAGGGTGCCTCTGAGGAGTTGATGTAGGTCTGGTTATAGACCAAACCACTATAAATTTGGTGTCATTTACTTTATTGCTTTTACGTTTCCGCACTTTAAATTTCAGTTTTAACAACTCTGTGGTTGAAAAACATTTTTCTACAAACTTTAAAAGAAAATTTTATTTCGGTTCAACTTTATCGTTAAGAGGGTTTAAAATTTTTAAAACTACCAATTCACCCCCCTCTTTGTAGCCGTGGGACATTTACTTAGGCTTAACATCCTAATTACTGGACTCAACATCAGTTAGCCTTAAGACTAGTTCATAAGGGCTTAACATCCCTAATGAACTTTTTAGTGTCATCAGAGCACTTTTAAGTGTTATCAGAGTGTGATTCATAAAATTAAGTTTGAAAACTTTTTAAGTTTTGATTCATGGCTAACTTTGGTAATCATAATACAATGGAAGGATATTCTATTAAACATCCACCTTTGTTTGATAATATCCCTTTTGATTTTTGGAAAACTCCTATGTCTATATTTTTACAATCGCTTGATTATCGTATGTGGATGCTTGTTAAAGAAGGTTATACACCACCTTCTCTTGAACTTAATGGCATTAAGATTAAAAGTCTTTTTACTGAATGGACTTTTGATGAAAGAGATTTAGCACAACTTAATACAAAATGCTAAAATTATTTTTTATGTGCTTTGAAATCTGAAGATTATATGAGTGTTTCAACTTATGCAACTGGTAAAGGAATTTGGGATAGATTATGTGTAACTTATGAAGGAACCAATGAAGTTAAATAACATCGATTGAATATTTTATTGCATAACTATGAACTTTTTCATATGAAACCTTCTAAATTAATTTATAAAATGTATACAAGGTTTACTCAAATTGTCACCTCAATGCAAGCTTTAGGAAGAGAGCTAACTAATTATGAAAGGGTCAATAAAATATTGAGATGCTTGCCTTCTTTTTTTGATGATAAGATCACTGCACTTACTGAATCTAATGATTTGAATACTTATTTGATTGATAACTTACTTGGATCACTCATTGCTTACAAGCAAGGGGTGAATCAAAGAAATCTTGATGTAGGTAACAAAAAGAAGGAGAAACTATAGCACTAAAAGACAACAACACAGACACTGATTCTTCCGGATCTAAGAACGATGATGTTTCCTTCATCATTAGGTAACTAAACAGTTTTCTAAGGAAGAAGCATAAACACCATCATAAGTGGAAAAAAGGTAAAGATAGCAAAAATTATAAAAGTTCTTCTAAAGCTATTTTCTTTGAATGCAGGAAGCTTGGACATGTTAAAGTTAATTGTCCTACACTTAAGGAGCACCCAAGCAAGAAGAAGAATGAGGAGAAACCCAAATACAGGAAGGACAAGAAGAGATTCCAAAAGGCATTCTGTGTGGATTCTACATCTGACTCCTCTGAGACTGAAGTAGAGGAGGAAACCACAAACTTGTCTTTAATGGCCGATAATCAACCTGAACAATCTAATCTATAAGAGGTATGTGAACCAACCTATAATAAATTAGTTGAAATTTATGAGAGAATTTATGCATCATATAAGAATCTTAAGAAAAAGTATGCTAGCTTGAAATTAGAGTTTTTAAATTTATAAAAAGAGCTTGAAATTCTTCTTAAAGATCATTCTATAATTGATAGTAATCACATGTCATTACTTGATGAGTTTGATGCATTAAATGGAGAGCATACTGAATTATCAGAAGACATGATTCCTTGAAGTCATCTAATACTAAGTTAGAAAAGAAGTTTAAGAAATTAGAAAATCTCAAAGTTTTTAATAACAAATCAGCATTGCATGTAACACATAAAAGGAAGCCTCACCACCTAAGTAGATTTGTACATTCTTTTCCTGGCATTAGATGTTTTTTATCTACAATATTAGGACACATTGCACAAACTTATACCATTCACCATAGTACATAATGGGTGTGGAGACCCAAATTGCATGATTCACAACATAACACACATGCATTATATTCTTCTTTTCATAAGAAGGGAACCAAATCTGTTTGGGTTCCTAAATCAAATGTTTTATGATTTTGCAGGCTTTCTCTCACAAAAGGCCTCGTGAGAGCATGTGGTACTTGGAAAGCAGATGCTCACAACACATGACTGGAGATGCTAATCAATTCATTCTTTTGGAGACCAAGACAGGAGGAAAGGTTACTCTTGGAGACATCACCACTAGAAAGGTAGTGGGCACTGATATAATTAGAAACTCCAAGAACATTTTGATTGAAAATGTTTTGCTTGTAGATGAACTAAAACACAATCTGCTCAGCATTGGTCAGCTTTATGATAAGGGCTTCATCATTAAATTTTTGGCTAATACTTCCATTATAAGCTTAAATAATAACACTATTTTGTAGGGAATGCGGATTAGTAATGTTTACATTTTTGACTTAAATAATATTGAAAGTGCTGCTTCATTTTGCTTAAAAACTACTGCTGATGATTCATGATTGTGGCACAAGAGATTATGTCATGCTAGTATGAAAAACCTTAGGAGAGTGACCTAGAAAGACCTAGTTAGAGGTGTCCCCAAACTTAAATTCTCAAAAGACCACCTTCATGATGCCTGGCAACTAAGAAAATAAGTTCATTCCTCTTTTCCACTCCATTAAGGTGATTAGCACCTCTAGTTCTTTAGAAGTCCTTCACATGGATTTGTTTGGACCCATTAGTACTGCCAGCTTAGGAGGAAAATTCTATGGTTTTATGATTATCGATGACTACTCGAGGTTTACTTTGATTAGATTTCTATCTCATAAGAATGAGTCTTTTGATGAGTTTAGATCCTTCTTCACTTGGATTCAGATAAAATTAGGTTATGAGATTTTGACCATCCATAGTGACCATGGGGAACAGTTTAAAAATGAAAGATTTAGAGACTTTTGTGAGGATAAGGGGATTAGTTACAACTTCATAGCTCCTAGAACCCCTCAGCATAATGGGGTAGCTGAAAGGAAGAATTGTACCTTAGTTGAAGCCACTAGAACTATGCTTGCTGAGAATTCACTTCCAAAATATTTTTGGGCTGAAGCGATAAACACAGCTTGTTATGTATTGAATAGGGTGAATGTTAGAGTCAAACTTGATAAGATACCCTATGAGATCATTAAGTGTAGGACACCCAATCTTTCTCATCTCCATGTCTTTGGTTGTAAGCTTTTCATTCATAATAATGGGAAGTCAAACTTAGAGAAATTTAATCCAAAATCTGATGAAGGAGTGCTCTTAGGATATTCAAGTATGGGGAAATTCTTTAGGGTGTTTAATAAGAGGATTTTAGTGGTGGAGGAGATAACTCATGTAGTGTTTGATGATTCTGATCCTAAGAAATCTAATGTTGAGGAGGAAGATGAAGTTAGATAAAATACCACTGGAGTTGAAAATTTGGAGAAGAGGGTAGATCTCCAAAACACTGAAGGAGTAGGTGAGATTACCTAAGGAGTAGAAATTATAGATTTGAAGGAAAGGGTTAAACCTACACACACCTTGCTTAGAGATTGGAGATATTTTTTGAGTCATCCTAAAAAACTGATCTAAGGAGACCCTTCTAAAAGTGTTAAGACTAAGTATGAGCTTAGGAAGGAAGTGAACCACTCCGCCTTTATCTAAATGACTGAACCCACCAACATCAATCAAGCCCTTTCTAATGAGTTTTGGATCTTAGCCATGCAAGACGAGTGAAACTAATTTATTAGGAATAATATTTGGGAGCTTATAGAAATACCAAAGGGACAAAGTATAGTTGGAACCAAATGGGTCTTTAAGAATAAAATGAATAAGTCTGGTGTGGTGGTTAGGAATAAGGTATGAATAGTGGTTAAGGGGTACAACCAAATAGAAGGAATTGATTTTGAGGAGACCTTTGCCCCTATAGCTAGATTGAAAGCCATTAGAATGCTACTAGCCTTTACCTATTATAAGGGATTTAAGCTTTTTCAAATAGACATTAAGAGCACCTTTTTAAATGGGGTAATAAAAGAGGATGTGTTTGTAGAGCAACCCTCAGGTTTTGAGAGTTCCCAATTTCCAAATCATATTTTCAAATTAAAAAAGGCTTTATATGGATTAAAGAAGGCATCCAGAGCTTGGTATGAGAGGCTTAGCACATTCTTATTAGGGAGGGAGTTTGCTAAGGGGAGTGTAAACACCACCCTTTTTCTAAGAAAAGTAGGAGATGATTTACTCATTATTCAGATATATGTAGATGATATACTATTTGGATCTTCTGATAAAAGGCTATGTAATAATTTTTCTAAAACAATGAGTAAAGAGTTTGAGATAAGTATGATTGGAGAGTTCTCATACTTTTTGGGATTTAGCATAAGATAATTAGATGATAGAACCTTTCTAAACTAATCAAAGTACATAAAGGAAAACATTAGGAAGTATAAAATGGATAAAGCTAAGCCAATTAATACTCCCATGACCTCCAGTGTTCAATTAGATAAGGGCCCAAATGGAAAGTCTTTTGATCAAAAGAAGTAGAAAGGGATGATTGAATCTTTACTTTACCTTACTGCTAGCCAACCTGATAAAATGCTTAGTGTTTATCTCTGTGCTAGATTTCAAGCTGATCCTAAAGAATCCCATCTTACTGCAATTAAGAGAATTTTTAGATACCTCTTAGGAACCCAAAACTTAGAAATCTGGTATCCTAGGCACAATACATCTTTTGAGATTATTGGATATTCTGATTCTGATTTTATAGGTTGTAAGGTGGATAGAAAGAGCACTTTTAGGAATTGTCAGTTCATAGGATAGTCTTTTGTCTCCTGGTCTAGTAGGAAGCAAAACTCTTTTGCACTTTTTCTCTACTGAAGTTGAGTATATTGCCCTAGGAAGTTATGTGGCCCAAGACCTTTGGTTGAAGGAGCAAGTTCTGGATTTAGGATTACCTTAGGTTGAAGCAGCAAGTAGGCATAATTTCAATCCTTTGTGATAACACTAGTGCCATCTGTATTTCTAAGAATCCTATCAAACATTCAAGGACCAAGCACATTGACATAAGACATCATTTTATTAGAGACCATGTGACCAAAGAAGACATTATGTTACACCATGTGGAAACTGAGAATCAGTTGGCTGACATCTTTACTAAATAACTGGCCTTTGACACTTTTAGCACTTTAAGGATCAGATTGGGTGTTATTGACATAAATGCATGAACTTGATTCTTATTGATTTCTGTTTTATTTTTTTCTTTTCTTCTGTTATTCTATTTCTATAGTTTCTCATTGTTTATTTTTGTTTGTTTTTGTTTGATTTATTTCTGATTTTTTTTTAATCATTGTTGAATTGATATCTTATGGCTAATCCTATTTTAGGAAATTTGTAAGATAAAGATTGACATCTCTAAATCAATTAAAGGGGGAAAACACCATTGATTGTTTCCTTCTCTCTAACTTCTTTTAGTGGCGGAATTTTCTTTTCTAAACAAAAATCTATTTCACATTAACAATTGGATTTTGAAATTGAGGTCTTTTCAATCTTGCTACAGTAATTTATTATATATATATATATATATAATATTCAAAGTCTTTATTTTACCTTCAAAATTTTGTAATCTTGTCGTTGAATTTATCATATGATTTTTTATTCTGTTTTGAGGTTTATTCTTCGCTTTATTAGAGAGTGAGGTTTTCGTCTCTAATAACTAGAAGATATACTCATAAATGAGAATATTTAAGAGTATTGAAAAGGGATCTAGCTTTGAAAATAAGAAAAAAAGTGGCCAATAATGCCAAAATTAAAAGATGCATAATGATGCCAAATTTAAAAAAATATAAACAAAGAAAATCAAAAATTAAAATGCTAAAAGAGCACCAATCAAATTGACAATAGACATAAAATGAGCCTACCAAAAGCAAGCATCTTCTCTTTCAAAATTTTTAAATCTTAGAAGAATTCATGTGTCACTTGATATTTTATAAAGGCTTGATTTGAGATTTCATGATTGTAACTAATTACTTTGATATATTATTGTATAAAATATTTTTCTGAAACCAAGTTTTGAATAGATTTCTTTTTCTTATCCAAGTGTTTTTTATGATTTAGATCCTTGTTTTGAAAAGATGCTTTCCCTTGGGAAAAGTCAGAGTTAAGGCTAATAGGATCAATTGTTCTACCATTTTCTCACATTTTGAGAATATTAACTCATTGATTCTTACAAATTTTTAATTCAATCACATGGAAAACTTATCATATTCAAGCTTTGATTAAAAAAAACCTTTCTTTTGCCTATGTTCTTGTCTTTTTCATTTTCTCTAGTTTGTTTCTGTTTTTTCGTCTCTTCTTTTATTTATGTTTTACTCTCCTCCTCCTTTTTGTGATATCAAAATGAGGAGTTGTTAGTGGTATTGGTTGTTTTGTAGTTTAATTCTGTTGTTGGATAGTTAAAATCGTGTTTATTTCTTCTCACTGTTTCTTTTAAACTATTCTTGAACTACTTAGATTATTTTTTTTGTTTGCATCATCAAAAAGGGGGAGATTATTACGAAAACTAATTTTCGGCCTGGACGATCACAGGATTTTAATACATATGATCTCATCTTTTGTTGCTTCTTTGACCTAAAGGAGTTGAGTTCTCTGCCTGCTTCGGAAGGAAGCAAAAGGAGAGACACTGAGTTTAGTGCCTACTTCAGGAGGAAACAAAAGGAGTTGAGTTCTCTGCCTGCTTCAGAAGGAAGCAAAAGGAGTTGGATTCTCTGCCTGCTTATGTAGGAAGCAAAAAGAGTTGGGTTCTTTGCCTCACCCGGGTTGGTGGAAAAGAGGGTTGTATAGGATTCTCTGCCTTACTGTGGGGGCAAAAGAAGAGACACTGAGTTTAGTGCAATACTCGGAGGGCGCCTCTGGGGACTGGACATAGGTCAAGTTAATTAAACCACTATAAATTTTTATGTTCTTTATTACTGCTTCCGTATTTATTTTTCAATTTTTAATTTATATGGTGAATCTTGGTTTTTATTTTAGGATTGTGTTTTGATTGAAAGATTTTTTAAAATACCAATTCACCCACCTCTTGGTTAGCCTTGGGACTAGTTCATAAGGGCTTAACATTCCTAATAAACTTTCTAGTGCCATCAGAGCACTTTCAATAGTGTGAGCCCTAGTTACAGGAGTAGCATGTAGTAAAGATTTTATTGAATAACATATATGATCCCATAACACCCTACTTGAAGGGTTTTGGTATTAAAACCATATAGAAGTTGTTGACAAAGGTTATTAGTTTATACGATAACATACCTGATGTAGTCCATCCTAAAATTGAGAGTCAACCTTCACATAGACCTCAACCGTAGGAGTCTTTAGGGGCACCTCTTCATAGGAAAGTGGAGGTACACATTAACTATGTGACACCGAATAAGGGCAAGAAGCCTGCAGTCTATTCAGTACCACCATAGTAGTCATACTCACTAAGTCAATCAGCAGCATAGCCCAGACTCTCCCATAGGACTCTAGAGAGGTACAGTACTTATATGAGAAGCTTAGTAAGAAATACCCATTAAAAAGAGAAAGTGTGAAAAATATCTTCAAATTCCTTATTAAGAAGAACATCTTAATATTCTTGAAACAACAGTAGAGTGGAGGAGGGATAGACATACTACCCACTTTATTATCCCTTTCATAAATTTATCGGGCATGTTATAGAGGACTGGTACGTATTCAAGGATAAAGTTGAGAGGCTCATAACCAGTGGGAAGATACACCTTCATGATAATGATTTAGTGTAGCCCTAGGGAAAGGTTACTCAAACAGTTCAGATGATTTCTAGTTATAGCCCTAATAGTAGTTATAGTAATAGTGAGAGCATCCGTAGTAGATCACCTCGAGCTTCTGAGAGAAAGTGGCAGCTAAAACTCTCTCAGAAGATAAATAAGATGATCAAGAAAGTAGTTTAGAGTTCAGAGATAGTTGAGAGGAGGCCTTCCTAGGCCAAGTCGACACTTGCTACCCTAATTGCTATGCCAGCACCTTTTTCTCCATCTTCTTTTATTATAGTGCATGTTGAGCATATTTCTTCTTCTTCTTTTCTTTGTACTAAAAAGATGTATGAAAAAGAAAATATTATTGTAACATCATAAGGAAAGATGGGGCCCCTTCTAGCGCTTATGCTGAATGACTTCATTCTTCTTTCAATTGATGATGAAATAATATAAAAAGGTAATTATGACTACTTTTGATCTCTTGCTTCTGATACTTTTACTTCTACTTCTTCTAGCACTCACTCTTTTTATATATTATAAACTTCTTGCAATATAAATTATCTTATATATAAAGATGAGTCTGAGTGTTATGAAGAACCTATCTTTATTATCCAAGAGGGTGGTTGTTATATGGATTCAAAAGATAAATATGAGAATCCAATCCATGCACTCTCCTTAGAGCTAACACAAGCCATTACCATTGAGCTAAGTGAATCTTCTATTGATGATGACTCGATTCAGGAAGTTCACTTACGTTAAGAGAAGGTCCTTTCACCTTGGATAGCTAAGAATGTATAAGCGAAAGATAAAAATATTAGTATCTAGCGGGATGATCCTACCCCTTCTTCCCAAGAGCAATCTAAGGAGAAAGGGAAAGGCCCTCAACTAGATGTTAACTATAATTTATTAGCTCACTTAAGGAAAATTCCATCCCTTCTTAGCATCTATAACACTTTAATGATATCTCCTAACTTTAGAGAGACCCTAGTAGCAGCGCTGCTTGAGCTGAAATCCTATCAAGCTTTCCTTACTTCCAAGTCTTTTAGTGATGCATGCTATTTGAGAGAGATGTCATGCATTACCTTTTTATATTGTGATCTTCTTTTGACGACTTCTGAGATTAATCGTCCACTATATGTCACTACTAAAGTAAAAGGTTATGAGTTGAACAGATTCTTCATTGACCAAGTGGTTTCAGTCAATATTCTTACATATGAAACTTTAAAGAGCCACTCCCTAGGTCATTTAAAGCTCACTTCTGACAATATTATGTTGAAAAGATTTAATGACCAAGGTTAGTGTGCTCTGGGGTCTATTATCCTGCCATTGAAGTTTGGAATTTTTCTAATTGGGGTAATGTTTCATGTGATTGAGGCTGATACTTCATATAGGGCTCTCTTATGAAGGCTTTAGCTCCATGTGTATGGAATGGTACCCTTTACCTTACACAAATGTATGAAGTATATGAGGAATGATGCCAAGTATTTTATTGCTGGAGATACCCAACCCTTTTTCATGTACGAGGTCTCTATTTACGATAATATTGAGTATTATGTACCTCAGAAGATTTATAGACCTCCCTCTGCCTAGTAACTAGTGATACTTACTAGTGTTGTACATGATCCTATGTAGTAACCTATAGAGGGTTATATACAACCATTATTATAGGATCTCTATCACAGGTTAGTATTAAGGCAAATGTTTCCATTGCAAACTCTGATAGATTTCCCTTCCAGTATATAGTTGGACATAATATTCCCCCTAGAAGAGGTAGGGGAGGATAAGGTAGAGGTAGAGGTAGAGAGTCGACTCACTCACCGCAAAAACTACGACACTTGAAATCCCCCTCCCTCGCATCTTTACACTTCTTCATTGACTGTTAAGTACGACTCTTGAGATGATGAGATGATCTATGTCCATCATCATTCAGTCCCTTCACCTACCCCAATTTTCATTGGTTATAAGTCACTTCCTACCTTTCATAGATACTTGATATGTGAGGGTGGATTAGTTATTAATAGTAGCTCATATGAGGAAGGAGACTTTTGATGTCAAACTACTAGAAAATAACCTATTTCCCATTAGATATATAGAATAAGAGTCAAGGATATCATCAAAGAACTTCTAACACACCATACACTAGTTGTGGTGGTTCACTACAGACTAGATAACACTCTATACCCTCACTGTATGAGATATTCAGGTCAGCATGACCTAAGGAGTGTCCCTCTTTATCCTATAGTGTAGGTGCCCAATTAGGTCCTAGGAGTCAGGATCTGATAAAGACTTCTATGGATATGGAGGTTACGAGTTTCCCTCATTACTTTTCCACTATTATTGAGCGTTATATAGGTGTCATTCTTTCAACTTGGTTGGATGAAAAAGCTATACAATAAGCCCATGTTTGGCAAACTGATCTCCCTCGAACCCTAGAAAGTGTGGGTTATATGGGGCAGAGTTGGTCTACTCATACAAATATTCATAATATCTCTCATTCTTATCTAGTTATTTCTATTATCAATGAAGAAAACTCAGATGATGTTGAGGGCAGAGCCCTTATTGCTCTACAAGAGTTTGAATATGGCACCACTTCTGCCATGGATGCACTATGTGAGGTAAACTTAGGTATTGAATTAGAACTTAGGACTATTTTCCATAGTGATTTACTGTGATTCAAAGGCTCAAGATTAAATCAAGCTACTCTTGGAATTTAAGAATGCTTCGAATTACACTGAGATGTCTGGCCTGAATCCAGAGTAGTAGTCCATAAGTTGGCTATTAAGCTTGATGCTGAAAGTTCGATGGGGATGTTAAGCCCTATGAACTTAGTCCCAAGCTAACCAAGAGGGGGGGTGAATTGGTATTTTAAAAAATTCTTTTCACAAAGAAAGAAAATTACATAAACCAAATCACACCACAAAAAAATAAATGCGGAATTTAAAAGTGCAGAAGTAAGAAAAGGAACACAGAAATTTATAGTGGTTCGGTCGACTCGATCTACGTCCACTCCTTGGAGGTACCCTCCAAGTATTGTACTACAAAACGTGACTCTCCTTTAGCCCCCACGGCTAGGCGGAGAAACCCTCACAAGAACCTCCTTTTTGCCACCCCGACAAGGCAGAGAACCTATCTCCTTTTGCTTCCCCCTGAAGCTGGCAGAGAACCAAAACCAAAAGCAAAACTCATTACCTCTACCGACCCTTCCACGGATGAGAAACTCTAGATGAAGACGACGCAGAGCGATCCTTGAAGCAACCCTTGTGAATCCCCTCACAAGCTCCCCCTCACAAGATCCTCTCTCTCTCCTCTCTCTCTTTCTCTCCTCAAGGTCTTCTCAGGTCAAGGCAGTAGCCAAAGGTCTTTCAAAACGTTGAATAAGAGCTCTTAAATAGAAGAGCTTCAAAAGAGCTCATTAATTGCAAGTTGCTGACAATATCGTCCAGGCCGATATGAACATCGGCCTGGCTGATCAGTACAAATCAATGAAGATCGGCCAGAGCATCGCCCTGGATGGAAAACAGAACGATTAAAAATTGGCTTGATCGTCCAGGCCGATCTCAAGATCGTCCGGGCCGATCAGTTCAAATCAGAAAAAATCATCCTAACAATAGCCCTGGATACGGGCTGGTCGATATTGATCGTCCTGAAGTAACTTAAGGTTTTTGACTAGATCGGCCTGCCCGATCCTGCGATCGTCCAAGAAGATATGATCGTATCAATCATCCTTAATTACTCCATTGATTTCCTGAACAATTATTGCATAATTTGTGAATATCGTCCAGGCCGATCCTAGGATCGTCCTGGCCGATAATTTAAAAATACAGTATACCATAATTGACTATGGCGGCTACTTCTTTCTGTTTTGAGCTTATCGTCCTGGCCGATACATGTATCATCCAGGACGATCTGTTAATGTCGGCTGCCTTAATTAAGAATCCTTAATTAGACTTTCTGTTTTAAGCTGATCGTCCAAGCCGATCCGAAAATCGTCCTGACCGATATGAGTAAAAACAGAAATTCTAAGTCTCTAAAGAGTGTGTGTGAAGGGTTACATAGCATCAGTCTCTTTGACTATTACAAGTAGACTCAAAAGGTGAAAATCAAATGTACAGACTAACTCAACCCTAAACCTACGAAATCCTGAACTTGGCTCTTTCTTGATCGTCCGATCTTCGATTCCTGAAAAGTTAGAAGCACCAAGCAGTCCAAGAGAAACAGTGTTTGTCAATCATCAAAACATAAGTCATGAAAAATAGATTTGCAACAATCTCCCCCTTTTTGATGATGGCAAAACACTACAAAAAAAAGTTAATAAAAAAATTCAGGATTGATGAAAAAAGAACCTCATAAACTTCTCCCCCTTTTGACATATCAAAAAGGAAGGTACAAGAAAGCACAACAAAAGAGATTCCTTCTCTTTTTTTTTTTTCTTTTTTTTTTTAATCAAGGCATGTCAATGATATAGTATTCCATGTGATTGATTTAAAAACTTTTGAGTTAATGAGTTACCAATTTCATTTAATCCATAGAATAGTAGAATATCCGTTCATGGTTTACCCTTAGCTCAAAAACGTTTTCTTAGGGTAGAATCATCTTTTGAAATCAATGACCTAACTCAAATAATTAATTGGATATGAGAAAAAGAATCTACCCACCCATTTCCGTAAGAAAAATATCTTCATAAAGAAATGAGGTAGATTTGTCACAATCGAACGATAATCGAGATCAAGCCTTTTGAGAACCAAAACTTCTAAGTTCTAAAAGATATAAAAAGAGAGAGTAGCTTGCTTTTGAGTGGGCTCATTTTAAGCCTCTTGTCAATGTTGTGGCGCTTTGCACATCTTTTTATAGATTTTTCAATTTTTGGCGTCTTTGCGCTTTATTTGTTGGCATCATTGGCCAAATTTTTTTTTTTTTTTTTGCAAGCTAGATTCCCTTTTAGAATCCTTTAAAAAAACTTAGTTGTGAATATATCTTCTCAGATATTAGAGAATAGGAGCTCTCTCTCTAACATAGGGAAGAATTACCACAAGCAGGATCGAAGACAAGAGTAACAAGGGATCTTGATGTGATAAAAAAACTTTTAATCATTATAAATACAAGCTAGATTTGCTTAAGCAAGCTTATGAAAGGATCTTAGTTTCATAAACAGTCTTTTGAATTGAGATAGACTTTTGATTAGAAAAAAAAATTATGCCACTAATACTAAGTTAGGGAAAGAGACACAATCACAAAATATTCATACTATCTAAGTGATTAAGTAGATGAAAATATATTAACTACAAATTGTTAAAAACAAGAACAAGAAATATAATACTATATCAGTGATGGAAAAATAAAGCACACGAAAAAGTAAAAAAGAAAGCAAAAAAGTAAAAGAAAACTTAGCTAAAAAGTTTCATGCATTTATGTTAATCACACCCAATCTGATCCTTAAAGAACTGAAAGTGTCGAAGGCCAGTGGTTTAGTAAAGATGTCTATCAGTTGGTTTTAAGTTGTCACATGGTGTAACTCAATGTCTCCCTTAGTCACATGATCTCTAATAAAGTGATGACTAATGTCAATGTGTTTAGTTCTTGAATGTTGAATAGGATTTTTAGAGATGCATATGGCACTACTGTTGTCACAAAAGATTGAGATGGTGCTTACATGTAATCCTAGATCCAATACCTGTTGTTTCAGCCAAAGAACTTGGGCCACACAACTTCCAAGAGCAATGTATTCAGCTTCAGCAGTGGAAAGTGCAACAGAATTTTGCTTCCTACTAGACCAGGAGACCAAAGATTGTCCAATGAATTGACAAGTTCCAGAGGTGCTCTTTCTATCCACCTTGCATCCTGCAAAATCAGAGTCAGAAAAACCAATAATCTCAAAAGAAGTGCTATGTCTAGGGTACCAAATCCCTAATCCTTGTGTCCCCAAAAGGTATCTAAAAATCCTCTTAACAGCAATCATGTGGGATTCCTTAGGGTCAGCTTAAAACCTAGCACAAAGGCAAACACTAAACATGATGTCAGGTCGGCTTGTAGTCAAGTAAAGTAAGGATCCAATCATGCCTCTATACTTCTTCTGATCAACAGACTTACCACTTGGGTCCTTATCCAAAGGAGCACTAGAAGTCATGAGGGTGTTAATTGGCTTGGCTTTGTCCATCTCATATTTCTTCAAAATGTCGTTTATGTATTTTGTTTGATTTAGAAAAGTTCCATCTTCCAATTATTTTATGCTAAACCCCAAAAAGTAAGACAATTCTCCCATTAAACTCATCTCAAACTCTCTACTCATTGTTCTAGAAAAATCATCACACAAATTTTTATTAGAAGATCCAAAGAGTATATCATCAACATAAATCTGAACAATGAGTAAGTCATCTCCAATTTTTTTAAGAAAAAGGGTGGTGTCTACGCTCCCCTTGACAAACTCCCTCTCTAGTAAGAATGTGCTAAGCCTCTCATACCAAGCTCTAGGTGCCTGCTTTAAACCATACAAAGCCTTTTTTAATTTAAACACATGATTTGGAAATTGAGAACTCTCAAAACCTGGAGGTTGTTCTACAAACATATCTTCTTTTATCTCCCCATTTAAAAAGGCACTCTTGACATCCATTTGAAAAAGCTTAAATCCTTTATAACAGGCAAAGGCTAATAGCACTCTAATGGCTTCCAATCTAGCTACAGGGGCAAAAGTTTCTTCAAAGTCTATTCCTTCTATTTGATTGTACCCCTTAGCCACCAATCTTGCTTTATTCCTCACCACCACTCCTGAATCATTCACTTTGTTCTTAAATACCCACTTTGTCCCAACTACACTTTGTCCCTTAGGTCTTTCCACAAGTTACCAAACATTATTCCTAACAAATTGATTCAACTCTTCTTGCTTTGCTAAAATCCAAAACTCATCAGAAAGGGCTTGGTTAATGGTGGTGGGTTCAGTCATAGAGATAAAGGCAGAGTGGTTCACCTCCTTCCTAAGTCCATGTCTAGTCTTAACTCCACTAGAAGGGTCTCCTAAGATCAAATCCTTGGGGTGACTAGTAGAGTATCTCCAATATCTAGGCAAAGTGTGTGAAGTTTCTCCCCTTTCACCAAAATTTTCTATTCCTTGGGTAACTCCTTCTACTCCTCCATTACTTAGGTGTTCACTCCCCTTCCCTAGATTTTCTACTCCACTTGTAATCTCTCCAACATCATCATCTTCTACTCCATGTTTCTTAGGATCAGACTCATCAAAAACTACATGGGTTGTCTCTTCCACCATCAAAGTTCTCTTGTTAAACACCCAAAAAGACTTCCCAACACAAGAATATCCCAAGAATACTCCTTCATCAGATTTAGGATCAAATTTTCCCAAGTGAGACTTCCCATTGTTGTGAATGAAAACCTTACAACCA
This sequence comes from Dendrobium huoshanense, assembly GCA_016618105.1. Lineage (NCBI taxonomy): Eukaryota > Viridiplantae > Streptophyta > Magnoliopsida > Asparagales > Orchidaceae > Dendrobium > Dendrobium huoshanense. The sequence continues at coordinate 13,768,661 of CM028350.1, read as the reverse complement.
AAGACATGAAGGTGGGAAAGATTGGGTGTCCTACCCTTAAGGATCTCATAGGGTGTCTTTTCTAATTTGACTCTAACACTCACCCTATTCAACACATAACAAGCTGTGTTAACCGCTTCAGCCCAAAAGTATTTTGGAAGTGAATACTCAGCAAGTATGGCTCTAGCGGCTTCCACCAAGGTCCGGTTCTTCCTTTCAGCTACCCCATTCTGCTGAGGGGTCCTAGGGGCTGAAAAATTGTGGCTAATCCCCTTATCCTCACAAAAATCTCTAAATCTTTCATTTTCAAACTCTCCCCCATGATCACTATGGATGGTCAAAATCTCACAACCTAGCTTCTTCTGAATCCAAGTAGAAAAAGTTTTAAACTCCTCAAAAGACTCATTTTTATGAGAAAGAAATCTAGTCCAAGTGAACCTCGAGTAGTCATCAACAATCACAAAACCATAGACTTTCCCTCCCAAACTAGCTATGCTAATGGGTCCAAACAAATCCATGTGAAGGACTTCTAAAGGTCTAGAGGTGCTAATGTCCTTTATGGGGTGAAAAGAGGAGTGGATTTGCTTTCCTAGTTGACAGGCATCACAAAGGTGGTCTTTTGTAAACTTAAGTTTGGGGACACCTCTAACTAGGTCCTTTTGGGTCACTTTTCTAAGGGTTTTCATACTTGCATGACAAAACCTCCTGTGCCACAACCAAGAATCATTAATAACAGTATTTAAGCAAAAAGAAGCAGCACATTCAATGTTATTTAAATCAAGCATGTAGAGGTTGTTGACCCTCTTTCCCTGCAAAATAGTGTTGCTACTTAAACTTACAATACATGAATCCGTGAAGAATTGCACGATGAAGCCTTTGTCACAGAATTGACTGATGCTGAGCAAGTTGTGCTTCAATCCATCTACAAGCAAAATATTTTCATTCATAAGGTTCTTGGAATTACCGACTATACCTGCTCCTACCACCTTCCTGGTGGTGTTGTCTCCAAGAGTAACCTTGCCTCCAGTCCTGGACTCTAGTACAACAAACTGGCTAGCATCACCAGTCATATGTTGAGAGCATCCACTGTCTAGGTACCACATACTCTCACGAGGTCTTTTGTGAGAGACTTCCTACAAAATAATCAAATGTTAGTTTTAGGAACCCAAGCAGGTTTGGGTTCCTTCTTATGAAGAGAAGAATGCAATGCATGTGTGGTATGCTGTGGATCATGCACCTTAGGTCTCCACACCCAATGTGTACTATGGTTAATTGTGCAAGTGTGTGAGATGTGTCCTAGCATGCCACAAGAAAAACATCTAACTCCATGAAAAAGGATTTCTTAAGTGATTTGAGTTATAATGCCTCTCTCTAGGTTTTGGCAATTGATTAAAAGTAGAAGTCATCCTAGTTTTCTTACATGCTTCTAAATCATTTTGAACCTTCAAGTTTGTGCTTTTTAAAACTTTATTTTCAATCCTTAAATTTTTCTCTATCTCCTTTGCCTTCTTAAAATAAGATTCAAGAGATGTGTGTGATATTTTCAATGCATCATGCTCTTCAACTAACTCACCAAGATTATTATTTAACTCATCAAATTCATCAAGTAAAGTCATGTGATTTGAATCAATTATTTGATGGTCTTTAATCAAAATTTCATGCTCTTTTTGTAGATTTAAGAATTCTAATTTCAAGCTAGCATGAGTTTTCTTTAATTTCCTATATGATGCATGGATTTTTTTTGAAACTTCAAGAAGTTGATCGTAGGAAAGTTCACATACCTCTTCTTGATCACTTTGATCTTTTCCCATGAAACACAAGTTTGTAGTTTCTTCCTCTGGTTCAGTCTCAGAGGAATCAGTACTAGATTCTGCCCAAAAGCTCCTTTGGTTTTTCTTCTTGTCCTTCCTAGGCTTAGCTTTCTCATCACCTTTTTCTTTGCTTGATTGATCTCTAAGCTTAGGGCAATCAGTTCTCACATGTCCAGGCTTTCTGCATTCAAAACAAACAACATCAGAAGATCCGTTTACATGTTTTTGATCCTTACCTTTTCTCCAACTTTGATGATGCTTTTGTTTCTTCCTTAGAAAGCTTTTGAATTGCCTTGTGATGAAGGCAACTTCATCGCTTTCAGACCCGGAAGATTCAGAATCTAATTTGTGCGCCTTCAATGCAATTATTTTCTCCTTTTTTTTCTTACCTGCATCAAGATTTCTTTGATTCACCCCTTGCTCGTAAGCAATAAGTGAGCCAAGCAAGTTATCAATAGAATAAGTGTTCAAATCTTTAGATTCAGTGATGGCAATAATTTTAGCATCATAAGACGAAGGCAAGCATCTCAAAATCTTGTTAACTTTATCATAGTTTGAAAGTTCTTTTCCTAGTGCATGCAATGAAGTAGCAATCTGAGTAAACCTAGTGTACATGTCAGAAATCGATTCATGAGGTTTCATACGAAAAAGTTCGTAGTCATGCAAGAGAATGTTTAAACAGGATTGTTTTTAACTTCATTAGTGCCTTCATAAGTGATGCACAATTTATCTCAAATTTCTTTACCAGTTTTGCAAGTTGAAACACGCATGTAATCCTCAGATTTCAAAGCACAGAAAAAACAATTCAAACATTTTGCATTTAATTGAGCTAAATCTCGTTCATCAAAAGTCCATTCGGTAAAAGCAACTTCAATTTTAAAACCATTAATTTCACGAGAAGGTGGAGAATAACCTTCTTGAATAAGCATCCACATGCGATAATCAGTAGATTGTAAAAAAGTTGACATGCGAGGTTTCCAGAAATCAAAAGGTAGGTTATCGAACAGAGGAGGTCGGGTAATAGAATACCCTTCCGTAGTGTTGCGATTCCCAAAGTTAGACATGGATCAAATTCAAAAAGTTTTCAAACTTTAATTTTCAAATCAGGCTCTGATACCACTTAAAAGTTCGATGGGGATGTTAAGCCCTATGAACTTAGTCCCAAGCTAACCAAGAGGGGGGCTGAATTGGTATTTTAAAAAATTCTTTTCATAAAGAAAGAAAATTACATAAACCAAATCACACCACAAAAAAATAAATGCGGAATTTAAAAGTACGGAAGTAAGAAAAGGAACACAAAAATTTATAGTGGTTCGGTCGACTCGACCTACGTCCACTCCTTGGAGGTACCCTCCAAGTATTGCACTACAAAATGTGACTCTCCTTTAGCCCCCACGGCTAGGCGGAGAAACCCTCACAAGAACCTCCTTTTTGCCACCCCGGCAAGGTAGAGAACCTATCTCCTTTTGCTTCCTCCTGAAGCTGGCAGAGAACCAAAACCAAAAGCAAAACTCCTTACCTCTACCGACCCTTCCACGGACGAGAAACTCTAGATGAAGACGACGCAGAGCGATCCTTGAAGCAACCCTTGTGAATCCCCTCACAAGCTCCCCCTCACAAGATCCTCTCTCTCTACTCTCTCTCTTTCTCTCCTCAAGGTCTTCTCAGGTCAAGGCAGCAGCCAAAGGTCTTTCAAAACGTTAAACAAGAGCTCTTAAATAGAAGAGCTTCAAAAGAGCTCATTAATTGCAAGTTGTCGACAATATCGTCCAGGCTGATATGAACATCGGCCTGGCCGATCACTACAAATCAATGAAGATCGGCCAGAGCATCGCCCTAGATGGAAAACAGGACAATTGAAAATTGGCTTGATCGTCCAGGCCGATCTCACGATCGTCCGGGCCGATCAGTTCAAATCAGAAAAAATCGTCCTAACAATAGCCCTGGATACGGGCTAGCCGATATTGATCGTCCTGAAGTAACTTAAGGTTTTTGACTAGATCGGCTTGCCCGATCCTGCGATCGTCCAGGACGATATGATCGTATCAATCTTCCTTAATTACTCCCTTGATTTCCTGAACAATTATGGCATAATTTGTGAATATCGTCCAGGCCGATCCTAGGATCGTCCTGCCCGATAATTTAAAAATACAGTATACCATAATTGACTATGGCGGCTACTTCTTTCTTTTTTGAGCTTATCGTCCTGGCCGATACATGTATCGTCAAGGATGATCTGTTAATGTCGGCTTCCTTAATTAAGAATCCTTAATTAGACTTTCTATTTTAAGCTGATCGTCCAGGCCGATCCGAAAATCGTCCTGGCCGATATGAGTAAAAACAGAAATTCTAAGTCTCTCAAGTGTGTGTGTGAAGGGTTACATAGCATCAGTCTCTTTGACTATTACAAGTAGACTCAAAAGGTGAAAATCAAATGTACAGACTAACTCAACCTTAAACCTACGCAATCCTGAACTTGGCTCCTTCTTGATCGTCCGATCTTCGATTCCTGAAAAGTTAGAAGCAACAAGCAGTCCAAGAGAAACAGTGTTTGTCAATCATCAAAATATAAGTCATGAAAAATAGATTTGCAACAGATGAAACCCCTGTTAAATAATCCCCTTGTAGGATGAGGTCACAAATTGAATAATAGGCGATCGCTGAAACTAAGAAGCTCATAGAAGTGGAATTTATTCATAAAGGGAAGTATCCCACTTGGCTTGCCAATATTATTCCAGTTCCGAAGAAGAGTGAACAGATTTGGGTCTGTATTGACTTCCATGATTTGAACAAGGTATGCCCCAAGGATAATTTTCTTCTTCCTATCTCCGAGCTTATGGTGGATATAGCATCCTCCCATAACATTTTCTCTTTTATGAATGGTTCATCTTGTTATAATTAAATTAAGATGTATCTTGAAGATGAGAAGTTTATTGCATCTTGTATAAATATAGGTATATTTTATTACAAGGTGATGCCCTTTTGTCACAAGAATGTCGAGGCCACCTATCAATGTGCTATGACTATTATGTTCAATGAGATGATACACAAGCAAGTTGAATGCTATGTGGTTGATCTAGTGGTCAAAAGCAAGGTCCATAGAAACTACCTTTATGATCTATGAATTATTTTTGAGAAACTTCACAAATATAATTTGAAAATGAATCTTGTATAGTGCGTATTTGGAGTTAGCACAAAGAAGTTCTTAGGGTTCATAGTCCATTATCATGGTATTGAGATTGATCCTTCTATAATCAAAGCTATAGTGGATTTGAAACTTCCTAAAAGTCCTATCTAGTTGAGATCTTACTAGGGTAAGCTTACTTTCTTGTGGAGATATATTACCAATCTTTCTAGTATATATCATCCCTTCAGTTCTCTGGTGAAAAAGGATGCTTATTTTCATTTGGATGAGCATTGTTAGGAGGCCTTTGATAGTATAACGTGCTACCTAATGAACCCCCCATTTTAGTTGCACCCATCCTAGGAAAGCTATTTATTCTCTACATTATGGCCCTGGATGAATCCTTAAGTGCATTTTTAGCTCAAGAAAATTAGGAAGTTAAGGAAAATGCCTTGTACTACCTCAATAGATAATTGATACCAACATAGCTAAAGTACCCAGTGATGGAAAAGTGGTATTTGGCTTTGATCTTCATGGTGTAGAAGCTTAAACACTTTATGCGTTCATATAAGGTTAACTTGATTTCTTGAGTTATCCCCTTACAATATTTGATGACCTATCTAACCCTCTTAGGTCTTTTAGCATGCTGATCTATGATCCTACTATAGTTTGATATTACTTTTATCTCTCAATGGGCCGTCAAAGGACAGGCTTTAGTTGACTTTCTTGCTGCTCACCCGATCTTTATGGATTTCCCACTCAATGATAACTTACCCTGATGAACTAATCTTGAGTGTGGATAAACAGAAGTTCCCTACTTGGGAGATTTACTTTGACAATGCATCATCTGTTAAGGCTTTATCTATTGAAACTCCCATAATTAGAGTAGGTTTAGGCCTTATTTTTGTATCTCCTAAAGGTCGTACTATTTAGGGAAACTGATAAGGAAAATTCTTATTGTAAATAAATGAGAGTAGCATGATAAATTACCCGAGGCATTATTGGCCTATAGGACTACATACCGTACTCCTACTCAGTCTACCCCAAACACTTTGGCTTTCAGGGTTGAAGCAGTGCTCCCACCTGAGTTTGAGCTCCCCTCACTGTGTGTGGCAGTTAGTCATAATTTTTCTCAGGAAGATAATGACTTAATATAGTTGGAAGAGCTTGACGGTTTAGAAGAGCTGCGTTTATAAGCTTATAAGAACCTCAAGCTATACTAGGCCTGTATGGTCCGATCACATGATCATCTTGTTCGACCCCATACTTTTCTGGTTGGTGACTTAGTTCTTATTTTGCATAGGCCTATTATTTCGCGTTGTGGCCAAAGTGGTAAATTTGAGCCTATTTGGGAAGGTCCCTTTATTGCAAATAAGTCTATGAAGGTGGTGCTTACCTACTTGTTGAAGCAAATAGTGTGCATCCTATGTCTATCATCAACAGGCAATATTTAAAAAAGTAATATGCTTGAGTTTAGCACATCACTAGGGGAGCCTCCCTACCTTATGTAAATATCCCTATGTATTTATACCCCCTAAAAGGATCCTTATTACTTTTTAGCAGTCTTTGTGGACATGATGATTTGTCCTCTAACACATGATGTTCATTACAAAGAGTATAAGGTTATCCTTAAAGGTGATATACAGATACGTTGTAGGAATATTTGTGCTTACGCTTATGCACACCAATCGTCTTGGTGCTAGCACATAAAACCCTTGATTTATCCTCCCCTTGTGAGGATTTGTTCTCCATAATTTTTCTTATCACCCCCTATTGTGGTCTGGGATATTAAAACCAATAATTCAAGCCCATTTTTGAGATGAGATACTGGATCCATGCCCTCCTATGCTAGTCACGTGTATTGATGTTGATCCACTATCCTTATGTTGATTTATTTCTCCAATAAATTCTTTTATAATTGTACTCCCTAGTTCATTCACACGAGTTGAACATGGTCTGGGCTAAGTCTCTTAAAAGATGTAATAATGGGTCCATGTTAACCCTGCCAGTGGGTAGCGGTAATGTTGATCCACTATCCATATATAACCTCCATTCATTCATTCATTTTGATATGATTGTGATCTCTAGTTTCATTCATATGGCAAATGTGGCATGGGTTATTAAAGCTAATATTTCAATATTTTTCTAGATCCTACAAAATTCATCTATCCCCAATTTTGTTCATGTGGAGAACATGGCCTGGGTTATCAAAGCCAATCTTATCTCCCTCTCTTTATGTTCCAATCATTAGAGGATTTATTCAGACCTAAATGTCCCATCTACCTTGTGTTATCTTTGGATAATAAGGAGTACACCCAACCTATGATTGTGAACAGATAAATGAATGTAAAAAAATATATGATAAAAAAAGAGGGAAGTACTTAGGCAAAACATGTTGCCCTTATCACAGGTGGAACCTGACTTTACTCTCTAAGAGCACAAATACCCCTTTTTCTATTATTTTGATGATAAAGTTAGTTAAGTAATTCCACCGGCATTTGGATACTCGTGGCCACGATGATTTCTCCTCTATCATGTGGTAACTAAAAATTGACTTGAGAATTCTTAGACAAATTTTTCCTTGGAATTCTTTCACTTACCCTTACTTTCTCCCCCGCATCCCTACAAAGATCTGGTTGCTGTTCAGGTGACTTTCACCTTTGATCCTGCTGTTTAGATATGGTCAGGTAAGTAATTGGTTACTTGGTGGAGTGCCTGATAAAGTCCCTCAGAGGCATACCCCATGACCCTTGACTCTTTATTCATTATTTTGAAACAATCAAGTGAGTATTGAGCCTATTCCTCATTTACTTAGCCAATCTGGTCAGGTAGATGTTGAACCTTACCTAGTTGAGAAAGCCCGACAGAGTCCCTGTGAAGCATTCCTAACCACCCTTTTTCTTTTTTATTATTCTATTGTTATCAAGAAGGCATTAGATCCTGACTTTTTATTCACTAGTTCAAAATGATCAAGGGAGTATTAAGGCCATTTCTCATTTGCTAAGCCAATATGATCAGGCAGATGTTTAACCTTACCCAGTTGATAGAACTCGATAGTGCTTGGGAGGCATTCCTCACTATCCTTTTTCTTTCTAATTATCCTGTTATGATCAGGCAGGCATCAGACCCTGACTATTTATTTGCTTATTTGAAATGATCAAGTGAGTATCAATCTTATTTCTCATTTACTGAGCCAATTTGGTCAGGTAGATATTAAACCTTACTTGATTGAGAGAGCCCAATATAGCCTCTATGAGGCATTTCTCAACACCCTTTTTCATTCTGAATGTCCTATTATGATCAACCAGGCATTAGATCCTGACTCTTTATTCACTAATTTGAAATGATTAAGTGATTATTGAGCCCGTTCATCATTTGTTGAGCTAATCTAGTCAGCAGATGTTGAACCTTACCCAGTTGACAGAGCCCAACAGAGTCTCTGTGAGACATTTCTCACCACCCTTTTTATTTCTGATTGTCTTATTGTGATCAAGTAGGCATCAAACATGGCTTCTTTATTTACTGGTTCAAAATAATCAAGTGAGTATTGAGCCCGATGCTCATTTACTGATCTAATAAGGTCAGGCAGATGTTGCACCTTATCCAATTAAGAGAGCCTGATAGAGTTCTTGTGAGGCATTCCTCACCACCCTTTTTCTTTCTAATTATCCTGTTTTGATCAAGCATGCATCATACCCTGACTCTTTATTCATTGGTTTGAAATAATTAAGTGAGTATTGATCCTATTCCTCATTTATTGAGCTGATCTGGTCAGGAAAATATTGAACCTTACCAAGTTGAGAGAGCCTAATAGAGTCCCTATGAGGAATTCCACACCACCCCTTTCACCTTTTATTATATTATTTTGACAAGGTTAGGCAGATAGTTGGTTTTTTTTCCTTGGGCATCCTATTCACTATTTTGATATGGTCAAGATAATGTGAGACCCTTTCACCTTCTATCATACTATTTTGATATGGTCGGGCGGGTAGTTGGTCCAATTTACCTCTACTTTCCCCTCTATTCTGCCCTTACAAAAGAGAGGTGAATAGATGATCTACTCCATCTTTCCCCTTTAATGAGCTTTTGTTTGCAAACATTACTCTAATTTATTTATCATATTTGATCAATGCCAACATGCACGATTCACTAGTTTATTCATCGCTCCTGTTGGGGGTCCATTTGTTGACCTTATTTTCATCCTCTACCAGGGTCAAGGGATTGACTTGATCTAATTGATCAAGCTAGACCCTAGGACCACCTCCTTTGTGTTCAATGGGTTAAACCAAGTCTTTTGAGCTAAGACCCAAGCCCTGGGTCAACTTGGTTGACTAGGTCAACATAGGTTGACCCAAATTGACCAATACCCTCTCCACTTGGTTTCAAATTAATTCACCTTCATCTCAAGCCCAATTCTCACCTCCCTTAGACCCAATGGATCAGACCCAACCCATTGGTCCTAGACCCATGCCATGGGTCAACCTAGTTGACCAGGTAAACTCAGGTTTACCCATTTAGCCCATTTAAGCCCAAATCAAGATCTAAACTTATTCAAACCTATCTTAGGCTCCAACCCCCACCTCCTTGGACCTAATTTATTGGATTGACCAGGTCAACCATTAACATGGTTAACCCAAGCTTTAATTAGGTCAATTTGACCTCTTTAGGTTAATTTAAACCCCATTTAAGCCATTTAAAACCTTCCTTTTGTTCCATTTAGCAAGACTACAACCAAATCACACTCTTTTCCCTCCAAATTGAATCTAAATTCAATCCTAGCTACCCATCATGAGCCTTGGCCTTTAAATAGAGGAGTTAGGATTCATGACAGGGGATCTTTGCTTTTATTCTCTCTCTAAGGGCTCTTAAACCGAGATTCTTAGTTTGTGAGCTCCTCTCATCTCCTTCCATACTTCCCAACCCAAATCCATCGGTGAAAGCTTACCGGCAAAGATCCTTTAGTGAACAAGGGGTTAAACTCTTCCTAGAAGAATCCACTTTGATCCACTGCATTTCGAAACATGGTTTCTACTATAAATAAGAGCATGCACAGTCTACAAGTGCAACAAGCCCTTATACGAATTAATCCATCCATAAACCAAGGTGAAATCCCAAACCCTTATCTAGAACACTTAGGAGAATTTAACTTTTCAATAAGCATGTTTCAGATCGTGAGAGTTACCCCCACAAATGCTCTTCACAAGTATGTTGTATGCCTAAAATTTCATCTAATTTGGTCCACTAGATCGGCTAAATAAAATGATTTAGCATTTTAGGGTTCAGGTTATGTAATGCCAGTGTTACATACGATCTGATACGTTGAACTTTCGATCAACGGATCAGATCTCACCATTCCACGGCTCGTTCAAATAGTGGATCTAAACTTTAGGGTCATTTCTTTCGTTCGGTGTGATCCCGACCCTCCATTTAAAAATTGTGAAAATTTGATGGCGGATGCGGTTTGCTGAATTGGATTTAGTCGAAACCACATCCACAGTTATGATTTGGCAATGATTGCCGGTGGCGTAATGCACAAACAGTACACGCGGTTCCAGTACCCAGTGAGAGCCCACCATGTGTCAGCTCAAGTGTCATCATCATTTTTAATAATTAAAATTGATTTTAAATTTGTTTTTAATTATTTTTGAAAGACAAATTCATTTAATAATTCTTAAAAATAAATTTTAAATCAAAAACTAAGTATAATATAACAATTTTTTTAGTTATTCATTCTCTTTAATTTAAAATTAGTTTTGATTAAAAATATTATGTATATTTTGAATAACTTTAAGTATTAATTATTAACTATTTTAAATTATTAATTAAGCAAAAATAATTGAAATATATTAAAAAATTTAATAATTTTATTTTAAAAACAATATTTTTATTTCACAGGATACTTAAGTTATTTTAACTTCAAATTTAATTTCAATATTTTATTAATTTTGAGTAGGTATTATGTATTATTATATACTTATTATTTAGTTGTTATTTATAGATAAATATTAATAGTAATTATTTTAAAATAATAACATGACTTTATTTTCATTTCTTAAATCAGAAAGCATTTTTTTAATATTATTTAATTTTAAAAAATTATTATCAATATTATTATTTTAAGTAATTTATAAATATTTAAATAATTAAATACTTATGTTTTTTATTAATAATTAATTAAGACTAACTTTTTAAAAAATAACATTTACTAAATAATTATATAATTATTATTTTGAAGTAATTTTTAGAAAACTTTAATTTAAGATAATTTAATATTTATTTTTAAATATTAATTATGTTTAAATATTATTTATTTAAAATTATTTTAAAATAGCTCTTAATTTTCTTAAATTACAATAATTCATATTTAATTCATTTTAAATCCTAAAATTTTACATAATACCTTAAACTTTTAGTAAATTGTTTATTTTTATTTGAAATTATTTTTAGACATTAAAACTTATTTTTCTAATTTATTTCTACATTATTTAATTATTTTTATTATTTAACTATTATTTAAATAATAATATGTTAAATTTTGAAATTAAAAATTATTTTTAATTTATTTTGAAAACTCGTTGGATGACTAGTAGATCTCTCATATATTTATGTATGTATTTACAACGAATTATTTTTAATTACTTTACTTTTGATTTTATATATTTTATATATGTGCTTTTTAAATTATTTTAAAATTATATATATTATTAAATCCCTTAATTTTGAGAGTTCTTTATCATGAAATTTTAAACACATATCATGCAGGTGAATAACATTCATGGGGGTGGATTAGTGGGTGATTGAGCTCCAATTATTCTCTAATCTCATCGATATGTGTGCTTATTTATTTACTTCATTATCTTTTGTATGTGTAAGATGCACGAACACCTAGTTTAGGCCCTCTAGATCTTAGGACAGGTGTGTTTATATTTTTCTATGCACTCGCTTTATATCTTTCTAAGGGTTAGTCTTGAACATTTAATTTAAACCTACTTAACGTAGCGACACCCTAAGGACAATAATTAATGATCTGTCTAGCAAACTCTAAAAAATTCTAGGAGCTAGAGTAAATCCCAAATTAATATGAACCTTCAAGTAATTGAACTTAATGACATCTTACACCTCTAAAAATTTTCTAGAAATTTTTAGGACCCTTTAGACCCATTAATGAATAAATCCTAATTTATCCTTTTATTAAGACACGATAACCTCAAAAAATTGTAATAAATTCATTTTTAAATCAAAAAATTAATTATAATATATCAAACTCTTTAGAATTCAAAGTTAAATACCAAAAAATTAAAAGACTTTTAATTGGACTTCAATCTGAAACTTAATTTAATTTTGACTAAAAATTACCTTTCTAATTAAATTAAATAATTAAAAATACTAAATTTTCCTTAAACACTTGGGAACACCTCTTTAGGTCATTTTTGACATTTTTGAATGATTTCAAGTAGTTTGGAGCTAATTTTGATCAAAACCCCTAAAATGCCCCTTTACTAAATAATTTTAATAATTTTTGAAATACCCAAAATTTAAAAATTCATAATTAATTCTAGAAAATTCCAAATTAGAAAAATTAAAAAGAATTCAACTCTAATTAAAATATAATATTTAATAAAAATATTAGGTTTCTAGAAACTGACCCAAAATCAAAAAGTCATCTCTCTGGTCAACCGTAGTTCATTAACTAGAACCCAAAACTACTAAAATTCATAAATTTGCCTATAAAATTTTAAATCCAGCATACACATAGTCTAAGTACTCCTTGTAAGGCCTAATATTTAATTAAAATGCTAGAACACTCAAACATAATCTATTTCGAATATTGACATTCTGGACCCCCCTCAGCTTAGCGCGTAAGATCACCCTGAACCTTCTAAAACTCATTAATTCAACTTAAACTTTAAAGATTACTATCCTAAGTATTAATATGGATCCACAAAGAAACTTGAACTAATTACTTGACATATGACCTATTTAAAGACACACAAGCCTACTACACGCAAATAAAATTATTAGGGGATCACTTTTTACTCTAGGATTATGACTGATGTTTTACTTTTTTTTCTTTCTATGATGTGATGCTCTTGTTTGTGGCATGTGTGTTCATTGATATGATGTGTTGTGATTATTGTTGTGGTGTTTTATTTTATTGTTATACTTTCTCTTTGTGATGTGATTTGTACGATAGATAACCCATGAGTTAGGGAGACCTTTGATACTAACATTATCTTTTGCAAGTGGTAATACTCATGCAGTATTAAAATAAAGGGGGCAAAATAATTAAGCTTTAAAACTAACGTTATTTTTTGCAAATGCTTTAGAAACTGCTTAGCCCGCTTTATAATTAAAAAAGTATGGCCAAGTGTGTTTACCTTCCCGTATAAATACTAACTGCTTGTGATGTGATATATAAACTACTTGGGATTCTTTTCTTTATTAGAATAATCATGTATGAGAGTTTAGATTTTTTTTTTAAATGTAATATAATTTGTAAAAGTATTGAGTTATAAAATTTTTTAAAAGTAGGGCATTTTAAATACTAGGTACCCAAAGAGAAAATAAAAGGCACTTTATAGGAAATTTCTTAGTCATTTGGGTACCCTTCTGGAGGACGAACCTTATGAAGAAAGAAGGAGATGATCTGAAGGAATATGATCCAGAGGAGGACGATCCACTGGAAGACGAAGACTTGAAGATGAAATATCATTCTTTTAAGACTTGTGTCATTCAATAGGATTAGAATCTAGGTTATTATTGGTGGGGCCTAGCCACCATTAATTTTCTACATAACCTAGGTTGTACTTAAACGACACTTACCGTGGACTTTTTTTCTTTACTTTACTCTGGTTATTTATATTTATGTGTTTACTTTTGATTGCGCGGTAGAAATTAGTTGTATTTTTTAGATTTCTTACTTGCATGTGTGTGTCCTATTTTTACTAGGCTCTCTAGGATAAAAATCTTTTTCTACTCAAAACTAATATATGAAATTTTAAGAATTAAATAACATAAAAAATTTAATGATATGGGGAATAGTCAAAATCGCCCGGGGTCATATGCATATTAATATATTCCCTTCTCCATTGCTATAAGATACTTCTCTACCTAAAGGTAGAGTCTGGATAATCTGGCCTATGAGGATGAAGTATATATCGGACCTTGGAAAGCCCAGTCTTTTTTTAAAATTTATTTGTTATAAGCATTTTTAAAATATCAAGCATACTTGATTTGGAATACTTTAACCAAGATGCATTGCATTAGAAATTATTTAAATGAAAACTTTAATTGAATTAGCTCTAGGGCATTCACCCTAAATAAGTCCAAGGCCAATTAGAAAACTATCTAAACATCGACCTTACATCCAATAACTGAACTACCTACCCATCTTTCATAAAGATTGGACAGCATGGATTTTATGCGCTTAAGAGGTTAGTTGGCATTCTTTTTTCAGGCAGGATATAAGCCCAGATGCATATGCTAGGATATGGATGTTAGTGTTTGGTGTAGATTGCTAAGCGCACCTTAGATTTAAGGTTCAAGACTACTACATTCAGTGTCTCATAGTTCACCTCATCAGTAGGTAAGTCCCCTTTCCTTTAGGAACAATTACCTATTCGCGTAACATAAATGACGCCACCTCCATCCTTTCCATTTATATGCTTTGAGTGATTTGTTTCCTTTCTCTAATCTCTCCTTAGTACCTTAGTCTCTATGGATGTTAGTGTGAATTGTTCATGTTGATTAAGCCCAGATGACTCTTTCTTTCCCCTTTAAGTAGGATTTCCTAGTCTCCGATTTCTAAGTTAATCATCTTCTAGAAAGAATAATGTCAGATCTTTAATAGAGAGTATTCTCATGCTTTGGTTTGAGATGTAATTAATCATGGGGGCTTTCTCCCATGGGAAACAAAACTCCAACATAAATTAAATCCCACTCAAGCTGATGTAACGGGTGGGGAAAGCCCGTTATTTTGATTAGGTCATGTGTATTACTATCCATTGGGAAGTATTGGTGACAGCCTCTACTCTCTATGATTAGTCATATGTGCAATCTAATTTGCCCTTCCATTAGCTCGCTTGTGAAGAGCGCGGAGGCCTGCGATCGTCTTGTCCCTCGGAGTGCTGGGGTTGTATACCCTCTGTATTATGTTCCCCTGTACGGTAGTGTCCTTTTGGAGGTGCATAGTGCTATGCTTTAAAGAACTTTTATATGAGATACTTCGTGCTATATTTCTTATGCAATCATTCCTTACACACATCTTGTTTGTGAATGGTTAGCCAAATAAATTGCACATGAGACTACTTTCACCCAAAATTCCTTTAGTAATAGCTTGCTTTGAAGCAAGCTCCTCGCTATGTCATGGATGGCTCTATTCTTCCTTTTCACTACCCCATTTTTTAAGAGGATCATGAAATAGTTAGAGATCATTGTGTTCCATTTGCCTCAAAGAATTCTTGAAATTCCTTTGAAGTGAATTCTCCTCCTTGATTAGATCACATAGCTTTCGTCTTGAGTACACTTTCTTTCTCAATGGCATCCTTAAATTTCTTGAATACTCTAAAGACCTCTGATTTTTTCATTAAGAAATACACCTTTGTTTTTCTTGAAAAATCTTCAATGAAGAGAAGAAATTAATTGCTCTTACTGAGTGAGTTTGGCTTTATTAGTACACAAATATCTGTATGCATGAGTTCTAATGGCTTTCGAGCCCTTGATATTGATTTTATTGGCTTTTTTTGAAATACTTTACAAGTAGGAATGCTTCACATAATTGATCGGGAAGTTTGATGCAAGACAGACCTATTACAATCCTCTTTCTTGAAAGCAACTCTAGTCCTCCAAAATTGAGATGTCCAAATCAAAGGTGTCAAAATTAAGAAATATCTTTATAACAGGCTTTGAGGCACTTGGCAACAACATTTTAGATAGTTAGCAAGAACATTCTATTTCATGACATTGGTACCTTAATTTGCAATCAAATTGTCAATATTATCTCTTATGAAGAAAAAAATATCTTTGAAATAAATATTATATTTTTTCTCTAAAAGTATCAATTCATTTTCAATATTTTATTTAGCACAGAAATAAATTTTGAAAATGAATTGTTAATTCACATTCTTCTAGTGAATAAGGATGTTACATTTGTCTTTTGCTTCTATTTTTGAATCATCTCTAAATGACACATTGCATATCATCGATTCATCAAGTTCCACAAATATATATATATATATATATATATATATATATATATATATATATATATATATATATATATATATATATATATCACATATATGATGGCTTTCTCTAGTATTTAGGAACTATGTCCCATCTTCACATCATTCATTATTTTTTGTAAGCTAGCAACAAGGTGCCATCTTCTTCTCTGCTTTCTTCCCAATAGATGACTTTTTCTTTAACTTTTATTTTTGAGTGCTTTACATTATTTAGCATAATACCCAAATTTATCAAAATTATAGCACAAACTTGAGATTTATCGTACCTCAAGTTTGAGTGTTCTTTAACAAGCTCTCTTATTATGTTCTCTTATACTTCTTGCTTATTATTGTTGTTGTTGACATTCCTTGTTCATGACCTCTTCCATAATGATGTTTATTGTTGTTGTTGATTCTTTCCTCTTTCTTGGCTAATTTGAGATCTAGTTTGAGGAGTTGTTTTGTAATACATTCATTCATCATCTTTCTTACTTCATCACTCATTTAATTTTTTGCACACATATGATTTTTTGCTCTAGTGTTTAGGTATTATGTTTCATCTTCACATCATTCATTATTTTTTGTAAGCTAGCAACAAGGTGCCATCTTCTTCTCTGCTTTCTTCCCAATATATGACTTTTTCTTGAACTTTATTTGTGAGCGCTTTACATTATTTAGCATAATAATAAAATTTATTAAAATTATATCACATAACTTGAGATTTATCGTACCTCAAGTTTGAGTGTTCTTTAACAAGCTCTCTTATTATGTTCTCTTATACTTCTTGCTTATTATTGTTGTTGATGACCTTCCTTGTTCATGACCTCTTCCATAATGACTTTTATTGTTGTTGTTGAATCTTTCCTCTTTCTTAGCTAACTTGAGATCTAGTCTGAGTTGTTTTGTAATACATTCATTCATCATCTTTCTTACTTCATCACTCATTTAATTTTTTTCACACATATGATTTTTTGCTCTAGTGCTTAGGTACTATGTTCCATCTTCACATCTTTCATTATTTGACTAAGCTAGAAATAAGGTGTCATCTTCTTCTCTTCTTTCTTCCATATAATTGAATTTTTTCATGAACTTTATTTTTGAGTGCTTTACATTCTTTAGCATAATGCATCAAACTTATCGTACCTCAAGTTTGAGTGTCCTCTACAACGTCCTTTTATTTTGTTTTCTTATCTTTCTTGTTTATTATTGTTGTTGTTGACCTTCCTTGTTCGTTTGCATAATCTCAACATTCCACTGACCTCTTCCACATTGACTTTTATTGGTGTTGTTGAATCTTTCCTCTTTCTTAATTGATTTGAGATCTAGCTTGAGGTGTTGTTTAGTAATCCATTCTTGCATCATCTTTTTATTTCTTCGTAGGTTTGCATTGAAACCAATGTGGCTCTATTATCATCTTTTGTAAATCCTTGATCTCCATGATAATAATTGTGATGCTATCAAATCTCGATTCTAAAGATCAAAGAGTCTTCTCAGTGATAATCACAAAGAATTTTTGTACTTGAAAACTACTTTAATAAATAATAAGAAAGCTATCCCAAACGAAGCAAAATCATAATTTGTTTCGATTTTGCTTGGTTTGTGTTTACACAAGATTCTAAGTTGAATCTCTCATATGATTTTCACTAAGATTTATATTTATCAAATGTTAGACATAGTATAATTTCAAAATTTGTTAAGAAAACGTGAAATTAATTCACAGTTTCTTTAAAAAAACATAAAATTATGTTTTCTATTAAACATAAAATTGCGTTTTCCAAGAAACGTAAAATAATTTTATATTTTTTTAAACAGTTTTGCTCCTCTTTAAATATATTTTATGACACTTTTTATTTAAAAAAAAAATTTAATTTATCTCCTTAAAATTTGTCCTAAATAAATTTGACTCGACTTCTAAGTCCACTTGAGCCAGGATAAGATTGACTTGAGAGATCCCTACCGACAAAATTCCAATTTTAAAATTCTATGGCCTTAATTCAACGAGGAAATATCGAAAATAATAACATAAATCCATTTAAAGATGCAATCCCATAAATACGCATAAACATGATTTCACAAAGAAATTAAAATAAAAAATAAAAACGCTGATCTCTTCATAAATCCTGAGAATAAAACTCTATGATTTCCCTAAGATTGAGCCGAAACAGTGGAGAAGATGAATACGAATCATCGGAGAAGTCGTTATAGACAGACCAGAGCATATGATCAAAGAGAATGGAATCGACGTGGAAGAATAAAGCTTCTCCATCGCCAATGATTCCCCTTCCATTGCACGCCATCTCCATTAGAACCCTAAATGGCTCTGTCTGAAAAACAAAGGGGTCCACTAAGAACTCCCTTCTCTCCTTCCCCACCACCACCCTCACTGCTTGGGAAGCTGCTACTGGAAGAGCAGAACAGCGGCTGTCGATTGCCGGAAGGGTTTGGTAGGCGTGTGATGAAGATCGCCGGACAAATATGCAGCAGCCAAGCTCACTACAAACCATCGAGAAAGAGAGAGAGAGAGAGTGAGAGAGATAGAGAGAGAGAGAAGTCTTCTCTGGTGTTTCTTAGAATGGAAGAACAGATCACTTTTTAAATATTTGAATAGCTGGTGAAGAGCCAACGGTCGGCTAGCTTTCCTTTAAGAGCCGGTTTATGAATCTCTTGTATTAGCCAAAAAAAGAGCCGTTAGAAAGGACAACGGAATTATTAGTGACAATTTAAGTTAATAGATCTGACTAAAAAATGATCTGATATAATTTCAATTCAGATCGAATTATAATGAGTAGTATAAATTTAATCCGAAAAAAATATGATTATTTTAATTGGACATAGATAATTCGGAAAATTCGGACATGATCATTCAGAAAACAAGCAAAAATTTATAATTGCATGTTTTATATTAAAAGAATAAATATTCAAATCAAATCGATTGGTTGTTGATGGATCTCTATTATTATTTTATTTAGTTTTGACTAAAACTTTTGCCAGAGTAGTATTAAATGTTATTTTTATAAATCAAATCTATGGGTTGTTATTTGGATAGAGAAAATCATAGAATTTGATTCATAAATATTAAAAGATATTGCCCTTCCCTATAATTTGAAGAGTCAATTTAATATAAAAGATTAATTAGTTGTTGTACTATTTAGAGTGACAACTTAAGATGATGATCAATTCATTTGATAGTTTTCATGGCGCAAATTTTACAGGAGGGAAATACGGCACAAATTTTAAGGGGCTCGTAAATAATTGAATGTTGTGCCATAAGATTGATGTCTATGATACACGAACACGGACACGGCGACACGGACACGACACGACACGGACACGGGACACGGCTTTTTTTTAAAATATAGGACACGGGCATGGCGCGGACATGTCAATACATTGTTTTATATAGTATATATATATATATATATATATATATATATATATATATATATATATATATATATATATATATATATATATATATATATATATATATATATATATATATATTAATGTAATATCATATTAAAAATGACAAACAATAATAAATGAATGACATGATAACTTGTCTAGCTTATAATATAAATATTTAGTACAAAATATCTAATACAACCACAAAAATATAAGCAAATAATCACTTACTACAACATCAAGCATTCAAGCTTCAACTACTATGATTAACTTTAGAGGTTTGTTTTTGGCCTTCAATATCATCAACAATTGAATATCATTGCTTTCAACTCTAGTTCAACAAGAGAAAGATTTGTAATTGTGCAAAAAGAGAGGAGATAAAAATACCTTCACTGCCAGAGAGAAATGAAAATGAGAATATTCGATAAATTGGTATTAAATGCAGGCATTGATTTGGTATTGTGGATAGGAAATAAGAAATTTAGTTTAAATCTCGTCAAATATAAGAAATTATATTTTTAAAAAAATTATAAAATATTTAAGATATGCGTGTCGGACACGCATGTCCAATTTGTTTTTAATATTTTTTTAATCGGACACGTTTTCGTCGTGTCCGACACATGTCGGATGAGTGTCGGACGAGTGTCGTGTCGGACACGGTGTCGGACACTGCACGCCTCTTTGAGGAGAAGTGTCGGTGCATCATAGATTGATGTCAATGGCAACAAGACATGACTTGGTATTGCATCTATTTTTGTTTAGCGATAATAGTAGCATAAATTCTAATATTGTGAAATTTTTTATGCAAGGTTATGACAAATCCATAAGTGTGGATAATTATGGCAGGTACAAAGGACATAGTTTTAGTTTAAGACTTGATGTAGTCATTTTTATGGTGATACTAAAGAGTGTCATTTTAAGTATTAATGTGTTGATAAGAATTCGTTGAACTTCTCATAGGATTCAAGAAGTCTCTATACCTGAACAATTTTCCCAAATGCATTGAATCAAGGATTAACCATGAATTTTATGAAGAAAATTCTTTTCCTTTTCATTTTTTTAAATAATCTTTAGTAACCAAATATAAGGTGGGGAGGTCATTGCTTGTCAATGCCTTCTTAAGGATGATTATTAAGGCCAAGCCTCCGGTAATGTTCACGATCCTCCATTTGGATTCACATAAGGAAATGATGGTACTTGCCAGAGTCAATTATTTCACTTCAATGCATTAAACTGCAATTTATTTATTAATAACTTTAAGGAATTTTCTTTTGGGTGGTTCTCGTGTCTTTCAACAACTTGATCATATCTTTTGTTGAGTTCAAAAGAATGTTCATTACATGGTTTGTTAATACGTACAATTTTCCAAAAAAACTCTAAAGCCTTACTAAGGATGAGACAAAAGTCGAGTGAGTTACTAGGAGTTTTATCACTCAGTTTCATAGGGAGATGTTCGATGTGATATATTTGGATATGGATATAGTCTGTATTGCTCTTACCCAAGGTCTTAAATAAGGCCATCTAATATGCACTAGTTTTGTAGTAATCTAGGATTTTAACCTAGTTTTCAAAACTTGCTAATAATTATATAAATCTTGAGTGCAATACTGAGAGCAATGTCTATATTACGACCATGAGAAAGGAGAGGTGTCATATATAAAAAATTTGAAGCAACTTTATGGACCATAGAAGCTGGCCCATGAGTCGGGCAAAAGGAGGTTCTACTATGATTACAAAAGATCCACATAGCATCAGAGAACTCATACCATTGATTGGCGAGTATACATTAAGGAGCAATGTGATTATCACCATGGTGAAGGGTATACTGCTACCTCAAATTGACTCACTATCGATTATGACTCTACTGCAATAATCTTATTGATTGAATCAGTTGAGGACATTTAAAATAAGGATGACTTTAATAGGTCAATATTTATGAGGGTAGTAGTCACCTTCGAGACCATGCTTTTCATTATGGAAATGAACATTACTATATGAAACATCAACACCAATGAATCTTACTAAAGGAACTCATTAAAGAAAGTAACCTTAAAGAATTTTTTTTCTTATTTATGCAGTACTAAGATCATGGAAGGTGCCCATTGAGTAAGTTTACAACAAACCGATTCAAGCATAAGTGTTCCTCATTACTAGAGTGGTTCCCATTATCTATGGAGCTGGCGAAAAGGCTTCCCACATAATTAGCCATAAATGTCCAAGGTTAGGAGAAGTGAACTCGGTGAATACCTCGAGGGTCCTTATTATTTTAATAAAGCTAATTGACCGACAAATGGTAATTCCTACAATAATGTAGTGGTCATCACAATACTCAAAACTAACTACCACATCTACATTATTCTTATATACACAGAGAGGTTGGTTAATTTCATTTTTAAGAGTCTCTATTAGAGAATGAATGTTGGTGCATCCTGCATGTGACTAACTTCTAATACTCATAACTAACCACCACATCTACATTATTCTTATATATACAGAGAGGTTGGTTAATATCGTTTTTGAGAGTCTCTATTAAAGAATGAATATTGGTGCATCTTGCCTGTGTGTAACTTCTAATTCTCTTTTTAGCTTGTCCAGGATTAGTAGAAAAATAGAGGGGTAATCTCCCTATTTAATACCTAGTGAGAAGGGCTTATTCAATTTCATTTTTTTATTTTATAATAGTTGATGCACCAACTATATACAACACAATCTTTGACTGACCACTATTAAACCCTTTTGAGTAGTCATCTTTATATATCATGTCAAAGTGAGAATTTTAGCATTTGGACATGAAGTAATAGTTAGAGGTGACTTACTCTACCAAGGGATTACTATTTCAATGTCACAACCCAACCTAATATGACTGAATACCACAGAAGTTATATCATGCCCGATCATGACAAGAACAAGAAAGTGATCTCAAGAACTAGTTTGAGAAGTACTAAGAAAATTGAAACTTCTAATTTATATTTCACAAAGCCATTACTGAATATAATATAAAGTGGAAAACTAAATCTCAAAAATAATTTTTCTATATATCATTCCAAAATACATGTACAATTTGAGGTATATTTATAATAGTACTTGATAATATTAAGTATAATAAAATATACCCAATCCTATAAAAATGAAACTAACAAAGAAGCATGCCTACAACATAGATCAGAGCCTACTATCAAAGTACTTAGCTTACTCCTTATCCTTTCCCTAACCTAAAAATGAAAGCAAAAGCAAGAATGAGCTAACACAGGTTAGTTGACTATCATAGCCTAAAATAGAAATCAATAGCTTAAACCAAAATGACTAAAATTTCTATGTTGTAATAATAAACTGAAGCACTATACAAAAAGCTAAAACTAAAATAGATACATATATTAAATTTGTAATATACATTTAAATAACTATTGAAAATGTGCTGAGAGTAAAACATAAACAAATATCATAATAGTCCTCAGGTTCCAACGTCTAGTATATACAAACAAACAACATAATCCTTTCATGGTGAAAATAGAATATTTTCTCTCTACCAACAAATCTCATCATAGAAAATATCATAATATCCCTAAGCATCAAAATTTTTATAACATAACAAATATTAGAATTATTTTTTTATCGCCAACAAAATGTCTCTCAGCCAACTGAATCTCTTCTCTTCGCTAAAAGAACTTCACATTCATTCAATATACATATATTTCAGTGCATTACATTAAGTAAAGTATAATTGAAAAAAATTCAAAACTTTTCAAAATGCCAAAACGGTAGGCACCAAAAATCTTATTGAGCAAAAAATCACATTTTTAAAAATTAACCAAATTACAAGAGGTTGTGTATAGATGTCAAAATAAAAATTTGAATTAATAAAAATCACTACTTTTCAAAATCACTAGACAAAAAATCTTGAATAAATATTTAAAATGACTAGAACATACATACTAGTAACATTTCAAAAAATACATAGATAAAAGTTAATTTGATAAATTTTTATTTTTGTAAAACCAAATTATAAATTTGAATATTCAATCAAAAAAATCTCCAAAACATCCAATTATTGAAAACTTAAATAGGTAAAATATAATCTACATTGATTGGAGAAACTTTTCTAACTAGGCCGATGAATAAAATTAATGTGAAGCCTCTTAAAATGGATGATCTCTCACAAAAAAGCCCTCTCTATCTAGGCACTACTCAAAAGGAACATAACAGAATGAATAGTGGATTTGGAAAATTTTAAGTGCAAAATTTTGTCAAACGTCTAGGATCCACTATTTTTGCATCAGGCACTAATGCTAGGGTGCCAGAAAACACAACACCTAGGCATTCCAGGGGAAAATTCCAGATTTCATTAATATACCTTCAAAACTTAAATCCCATTCCAAAAAAAAATGCAAAACCTTTCCATACATACAAATTAATCATTTTGAGAAACATATAAATGAGCTCAATATGCAAAGATTCAAGCATTTATCTCTTTTGAATTGGGTTAAAACAGATTGATTTAAATATTGAAAATGGAGGTACCACAATTCTCCCCTCCTTTGAAAAATATCGTCATCGACATTTCTAAATCAAAATAAGTCAGAAAAAATCTAGATTTAACTATCTCATCTAAGATTTCTTGTTCCATGTAGCCTCTCCGGCGGTCATGTGTTTTCCCTATATCTTAACCAACAAAATCCTTTTGCTCCTTAATTTCTTGACATCGTATACTAGAATCATATCAAGATCTTCCATATAGTGTAGATTAGGAAGAACCTCAATATTATCAGCAAATAATTTATTCTTAGAATTAAATACGTACTTACTCATAATCAAAGAAGATATCTGAAATACATCGTGTATATCTGACATGTGATCAGGAAACAATAACCTATAAGTAGAACAACTATTTCTCTCAATAACCTTAAAAGGTTCAATGTACCTAGGACTCAACTTACTGATTCTTCTAAATATTCTAACACCTTTCATAGTTCTGACAATGATATAAATAAAATCACCAACTTGAAACTCAACTATTCTATGCTGTTAATCATAATATTTCTTATGTATATGTTGTGTCATTAATTATAATATTTCTTCTACCTATTCTATGTAGCCTTCAATCTTTCTTTGATTAGACATATCTTTTTTGTAGTGTCATCTAGAAATACTGATCCTATCATATGGAGATCACCCACTTCTATTAAAGATAAATGGGTCAAATACTTCCTATCCTACAGAGCTTCATAATGAGCCATACCTATGCTAGACTGATAGTTATTATCAAAAGTAAACTCTATCAAAAGAGTATGATATTCCTAATATGGGCTCCGAAAATTCAGCTTCGACCTCTCTCGTTGCTTTTTCGGGGGAGTTTTAACGGGATAAGATTTGGGGTAAATTTTGGGAAGGCAAATGGGTTTGTAGATAAGACACTACATAGAGATTTTACTATCATTTTATGAGGGATTTATGATCTGAGTTTTGGTTTCCTATAGGCGAGGGCCCCTATAATTAATTACCCCTCCCGATAACAAGAGAGAACTTTTGATTAAGGCTAGTCGTCGATAATATACGTAAATATACATGTTATCTGGCATATAGTAGCTGCATGGGTTTAGATATTGGAATTTTGATATTTAAAATTTAGAATTTCACCTTTTTTTCACTTAAAGAATATGATGGGGTAAGGGATGTTGGACCCAATAAAGATCCCATGGTTCCATCATCTTGTGCCATCGTAGTCCCTGGTCTACTTAGTCAGAGGAGGCATTCAACCCAACCTGACAAAAGGATCCTTATTGACAGCCATAGGTTTCTTCGTCCTAGGAAATCTTGCAAACCTGGGATTAATGTTTATCTAAGGGGATAAATTTGAATCCACCTTATCTAACAGAGGGTTTTGTGCCCTATCTATTATATCATATTGATTCATATCTCAAAGATTTGATGCCACTAAGGAACGTATTAGCTCTAACCATGATCGTAATTTAGTGGTGCCACTTGGCGAAAAAAACACTCAGTTCAGAGGGCCTTGGGTCATAACCATTTATCCTGCAGTACCATTTGGCTACCAAACCACAGGTCAGAGGATACGTACCATGTCCTTATTGGTAGGAGATTATTTGAGAATGAATCCTAGTAATATTTTTGACTAGGCATTGGCTGTCTGTGAGTTGAAGTATAATCTAATTTGTCCATCCTAGCAAACTATTATAGAGGGTGGATGAATTTTACTTTAAATGATTTGATGGGTTATTTAAATTTTAAACCTCTTTGGATCTTTGGGATTTTGGATTTTTTTGAGCTTTTGTGGGCGTTTGGGAGGTATTTGAAATTAACCCCTTAGTTAAGATCTGCATTTTGCACGGCCGTTGTTGGGGTGTTTGAGAACATTTTTATTTGAGAATTAAGCCTTGTCGACTCTGCCAATTTGTCAATAGAGAATTAGGTTTGTTGTTGGCTTTGTGGTTTTTTTAATGAACTTTTTTTGTTGGAGGCCTTGAAGGCCTTATATAAAGTATAAAATAGATATTTCGATCAACACCTTGACCGTATATCTATTTGATACTTTGAGCAGTGTAAACTCCTATCTATTCATATAAAAGGATTGGGTTCAAAATGTGTTCATTTATTAACCTGCGCATCATCCCTAGACGTTAGATGTGTACCCATAACATGCTTGTCGGGGCCCATACATGTGTTATGGGGCATTTTATAATTATTTATTGAAACTTGTTGACTCTTATTTACCTACTTAGGATGATTTGGTTCAAATTTATTGACCCACAAAACATCCCTATATGTCATATTTATTCCTACAATATGCTCGTCGGGGCCCACATGCGAGTTTCATGATTATACTAACTTCTTTTGTGTACCTATGTGTATATAAATTACGGTTCATGTGCAAAATTTTGAACATTTGATGGATCTTCTATGATAGCTTATAGAAGTTTACATTTTTCGTAGTACGTTAATATTTGTTCATAAGAGTTATGTTGGATGCACAACCACTGATCATAATCTTATCCAACTCAATGTTCAAAACCTGGTTGAATTGAGATTCACTCACTCCATTATGATTTGATCTAGCTTTCTCTTCCTAAGAACTCGTAAAGGAATTAGCAGGCAACTCCTTGATTATGCGATCATCATTATCTTCTATTGTTGGCTTAAATAAAGAATCAATCATTTCAACCTTGGATGACTACGTCTTTACTAATACCTTAGGTTTAGGAGTTAGGGCCATAGTCTTATACTAACAGTTTGTTCATTTTCGCTGTGTATCAAATCCTTATGATTATAAGGAATCAATGCTTTTAATTTATATTAAGTGGTTGTTGAACTATGAGGCGGTTTAGCATCCACCTCATATTATTTGCCATCACCTTTGATTGGACTTTTGTTTGAGTGAGAGCTCTCTTACATCCTCTTATAAATTCCCTTGTTTTTATGTAATATACTATACAATTCGTTACATTTATTCTCCCTTACATTTCTTCATCTGTATGGAATTTACATGTTTCTTGGATATTTAATTGGCATTTATTGTGGAGATATTGCAATATTTATCACCTCCTATTATAACAGCCTGTAGGTATTTTATATGTAAGGCTCATCATTCATGGAATGCTTAATGTGTTCATTCGCATATTGATGGTGACTACCGATTGAGTTATACCCTTCAATAATTTCTTTGTGCATATTAGCTATGAATTTGCTATGCTCATAGCACATAGATTTTTAAAACATGAAAGAGACTGCAGTCTTTTATTTGCTTATTGTTGCATGATTTTGAGTGGTAGACATGCAGCTAAATTCACTACACATGTCTTATAGTGCTTGTGGGGACAATCATCTACAACTGTCATTGGTTTGTAGGGGGGTTTGCTACATTTCCAACGATTCAAATGAGTTATTACTTATGGATGAATCAAGATCAATGATCATAATTTTGTGATCAAACCACATCTACTGCAGTCTTCTTGTTGATTGCAAACAAACTTCACTTGCAAGTTATTTATCTTCAAAGAGGATTTCCCATTTGCATGATGGGTTTGATATCAAATTTCTCAATATTTTCATTTTAAATTGAGAAGATCCCCACAAATTGATTTTTATTATTTAAATGAAGTTTCTTTGTTGCTCATTTATCTTAGACATATTCAACTTGGAGTTAGGTTCATGTTCATCACACTTCCACCTAACTTCTTACTTGCATGTTGATCATGCTTGGAAGCCTTCCTTCATGAGTCTCATATTTGTAAGTTTGAGATTAATTTTCAACATTTTCCACAAGTTCATTTAGTGTTCACTTTCAAATTGAAATGATACTCTTCTCTTTTTTTTTAATTGAGAACTTAGTATTACGATTCAAATCAATCACTAAATTGATTATTCATTCAATTAAATTGTTGAATCAAGTTAAGTGCAATATCATTTGAGTCCAAGTCAAATTTCAGTCTAAGTACTTTGTAGTCAAGTTTGAATTCAAGTTTGATTTAGTTCATATGATGTCTAAATATAGCCCACTGTTTGTTTCAAGTTCTTGTCCTTTTTAGATAAACGTTCGATAGCCTCTTCACGTCTCCCATATTTGGAGGAAATTTCAAAAGTCTAGGCCTCCCACCATGCTAGAGAAAAGCGTGAATGGGTGGTATCGGATGACACTGAGGCCAAAAGTCTTCAATCCCACTATGTCATAGAAAGGCGTGCATTGGTCTTCGGGCACTTATTTGAAAAAGTTGTTTTTTCCTCGCACAAGAGTACTTATATTTTTGTCACGCCGTACTAAGAAAGCATACACAACGCTCGCTTGCCTCATTGTAAGCGCCGTACCGAGTTCCCTTCCACCATGCTAGAGAAAAGTGTACATAGGGGGTCCCTCGGCTCATCGCAAATACTGAAAGTTAGACTTTAGAAGGGAATTACCCTCCTCGCCACAAGCACCATGACAAACTTTCTCCTACCTTGCTAAAAAAAGGATGCGTGAGTAGTTATTCGTTGTGCTGCAAGTGTCAAAATAGGTTTTCCTAAGTATGGAGAGATTATGCGTTTGCAACGCTGGTGGTGACTATGATGAGGGAAAATGCACAAACATATTTCTTCATCTTCTTCATCTTTCTCTTTTTTTTTTTCTTTTTTTTTTTCTTTTTTGAAAACACTTTCTTTCTTTTGTTTTGCTTAACACACGTAGACACATATAATCTTATATATAATATTAATTAATAACTAATACGAGTTGATAAAAATAAATAAAATAAAATAAAAATCTATACCTAAGATTGGGTGAGATAATAGGATTTGCAGGTGACAGATAGTGAACAAGGCTTGAGGAAGATCATAGGGTATATGATTTGAAGAGGGATTTAATTCAAGTATTGGGGTAGGTTTACGAATGGGAAGAACAGGAGGTGCCGATAGCAAGCGACAAGAGGTGGTATTCGACTAGGGCTTAAGGAGTCGGGTACAACAAGAAAGAAGTCAAACTTGATGGAGGAAGAGGTGGAGTGGTCTATGGAGATCAGAGTTAGTTCGGCTACTAGAGATGGCTATGGACAAGGAAGGAGGCTAAAGAAGAGGCTTCAAATCTGGCTAAGGCATAGAGGTTGAAGGCTTAGGATCTCGGGGTCTTCGGCTACAGACAATCAATTGTATGGATCAAAATAGGAGGTAGAGACTTGTTCATTTGTTTGTGAGGTATTGAGCTCTCTCTCTCTTTCTCTCTCTCTCTCTCTCTCTCTCTCTCTCTCTCTCTCTCTCTCTCTATATATATATATATATATATATATATATATATATATATATATGTGTGTGTGTGTGGACTGATGAACTTGGATGGGGTCTGTGAGGGCAGAGAGGATTAAGCGGCAGTGAGGCAAGCCTTCTGTCTATGAGGGAATTAGAAGAGTAGAGGTCTTCGGCTATATGGGATTGAGGTCGGAGATCTTGCATAAGGTTGGCAGCTGGAAGGCTGGAGCAAAAGTTGGGGTTCGGGTCTAGTAAGGATGCAGAGGTTTTGTGGCTTTGGAGGTTGAGAGGGTATCGGATGGGGGATCTATCGAAGTAGGAAGTAGCGAATTAATGGCTGGATTTTGAATGGGAGGAGAGTTTGATAGAAATGCACATAAGGCTCACCTGCCTCGTTGTAAGTGCCATATCAAATTTTTCACCCATCATGCTAGAGAAAAGCGTGTATAAGGGGTCCATCAGGCGCTACGAACACCAAAAATAGGACTTTAGGAGGGGATTACTTGCCTCACTACAAGCACCGCGATAAACTTTCTTCCACTGTGTTTAGAAAAGCATGCATGTGTGGTTGTTCGCCATGCTACAAGTGTCGAAATGGGTTTTCCCAGGTTTGGAGAGATTATAAATTTGCAATGTTGGTGGAGACTATGATGAGGGATTATGCACAAACAAATTTCTTCCTCTTCTTTTTTTTTTTCTTTTTTTTTTTTCCTTTTTTTCTTTTTTTCTTTTTCTTTTTCTTTTTTTTCTATTCTTTTTTTCTTTTTTGAAAACACTTTCTTTCCTTTGTTTTTCTTAACACACACACATAACTATATAATAATAATTAATAACTAATAACAATTGATAAAAATAAATAAAATGAAATAAAAATATATACCTAAGATCGGGTGAGATAGCAGGATTTGCGGGTACAGATAGTGATCATGGCTTATGGAAGATTAGAGAACATGTGGCTTTGAATAGGGATTTATGTCGAGGATAAAGGTGGATTTGTGAATGGGAAGAGTAGGAGGCGTTGGGTAGCAAGCGGCGAGAGGTGGTTTTCGACTGGGGCTTGAGGAGAAGGCACAACAAGTAAGAGATTGGATTGGATGGAGGAAGAGGCAGAGTGGGTTATAGAGATCATGGTTAATTTGGCTACTAGAAATGGCTATGGATAGGGAAGGAGGATAGGACAGAGGCGTCATATTTAACTAAGGTGTAGAGGTCGAAGGTTAAAGATCTTGGGGCTTCTGCTATAAGCAGGAGGTAGAGACTTGTTCGGCTATTTATGAGGTATGGAGTTCTCTCTGTTGAGTCCAGTAATTAGGTTGTTAAGCCTAAGTAAATGTCCCACGACTACCAAGAGGGAGGTGAATTGGTAGTTTTAAAAATTTTAAACCCTCTTAATGATAAAGTTGAACCAAAATAAAATTTTCTTTTAAAGTTTGTAGAAAAATATTTTTCAACCTCAGAGTTGTTAAAATTGAAATTTAAAGTGCGGAAACGTAAAAACAATAAAGTAAATGACAACAGATTTATAGTGGTTCGGTCTATAACCAGACCTACATCCACTCCTCAGAGGCACCCTCTGAGTATTGCACTAATACCACAAAGTGACTCTCCTTTAGCACCCACAGCAAGGCGGAGAAGCCTTTACAACACACTCTTTTCACCACTACCCGGTGCGGCAGAGAACCGTCGTCCTTTTACACAATCCACAGTGCTGGCAGAGAACCGTCGTCCTTTTACACTCTCCTAGTGTGGGCAGAGAACCCTACGGCTGTTCACACTCTCCAAGTGTAGGTAGAGAACCTTTCGGCTGTTCACACTCTCCAAGTGTAGGCAGAGAACCTTTCGGCTGTTCACACTATCCAAGTGTCGGCAGAGAACCGGATCTCCTTGACTGATCTTCTCACAAGAATATAGAAGGAAGAAAGAAAAGAGTGAAGAAATCCAATTTCACAAGTAGAGACTCTTACCTTTGTAATCCAAGTGAAGCCTTCTCGCTCCAGTGGTAGGAATCCTCCTTTGAATGCTCTCTTCCTCTCTCTCCTTGGCTATTCTCTCAAGAGGCACGAAGATCAAATGACAAAAAGATTGGGTGGCAGTCTAATTTGGACTATTTATATAAAAGACAAGAAAAACCGCCCAAAAACTGCAAGTTTCCAATTCTGTACGCAGTGGATCGTCCTGTACTATCCTGGATCGTCCTGGACGATTTTACTTAAACGATCTGAAACGACCTAATTTGTATATGTGTACGAAATGACTTCGTACAGATGATCGTCCTATATGAACTAGGTTCGTCCAATACGAACGGTTATTACAAGGTCGGTTCTAGAAACTGCTGAAAACTGTTCTAAGTCGGTTAATCGTTTGGACGAAAATATGTTCGTTTGGACGAAAATTTTCCAGAGACCCGATCGTCCTGGACGATTATTTATTTCGTCTGGACGAAAATATTTTAGAGGACCAATCGCCACGGACGATAATTTATTTTCATATGAACGAAAATTTTTCAGAGACTTGATCGTCCGGTACGATATTTAATTTCGTCTGGCGAAAATTTTCCAGAGGACTGGTCGCCTTGTACGATAATAAAATTCGTCTGGACGAAAATTTTACAGAGAACCCATCGTCCGGGATGATAATAAAATTCGTCCTGGACGAATAGGACTTAGAAAAAAAATTTTCGAGCAAGTTCCTATTCGTTCCAAGTGCTCTATAGGAGATAACTAACATATCGTCCAGTACGATAAATATCGTCCTGTACGATCAGTATAAGATTTTATGATCTCCTTATTTGTGTGTGTAAGATTTTTATTCACTCAATTACAATCACTCCCTTTCAAAAATTAATTCAAAGAAAATGCAAACTTCAAATAAACAAAATATCTCATGTTGAATTTGATTTGAAGTTATCGTAGTCTGGAGTCTGATTTTCCTGAAATGTT
This sequence comes from Dendrobium huoshanense, assembly GCA_016618105.1. Lineage (NCBI taxonomy): Eukaryota > Viridiplantae > Streptophyta > Magnoliopsida > Asparagales > Orchidaceae > Dendrobium > Dendrobium huoshanense. The sequence continues at coordinate 13,736,452 of CM028350.1, read as the reverse complement.
AGTACACACAAGAGCAAATGCAAATCTTCTAAAATTGTTAGGAGATAACTATACAATTGAACAATAATATTTGGAATCATCAAAACTATATAAGTTGCACAAATATAAATCATTCAAATAGCAACTATTCTAACAATCTCCCCCTTTTTGATGATGGCAAAACAATTATTGTTTGTATGGTTTCAAGTTAAACAAATCTCCTATCTCCTAAACTCCCCCTAAATTGATGAGAACATTAAAATAAGGAGGCATAAAGAACAATATTTTTGTTTTTCAAAAAGTTTAACACAAACAACTACAAAGTCAAAAACTTGCAAACAGAACAATCAAAACAGAAAATACAATAATATCTCCCCCTTTTTGACAGCAACAAAAAGTGAAGAAGAAATAGAGAAGAAATGTAAGTAATTATATGAAATTCATTTTTAAAATTTAATCTAAATTGTGATTGACATAGGGTATGCAATTTTAAACTAAAGATATTAGTTCAATCATAGAAATTCATAAAATTTAAGAAGTGATATAACATTGTAAGTAAGAAGAATTTATCAAAGACATGATTCAATTTAGACATTTGACTATAGAAAATCATTACAAGAGAGATGTATAAAAATTCTATATTTCAAAGTTCAATAGAATATAAATGAACATAAGATCAATTTGAATTAAGAGATTGAACGAATTTGGAAAGAAGAGAATTACCACATGTGGCGCTTTGCACATCTTTTTCAAAATTTTGGGGCACATTTTTGTGCATTTTTTCTTGGTTGGGCTTATTTTGTGCCTCTTTTTCACTTTGCAAATTTTTACGAATTCCTTTTGATTTTTGTACATTTGTACAATGTTCAAGAGTAATTGAGACCAATTCTTTCCAAAATCTATAATCTAAAATTTCAAATATTTCTAGGTGCATAAATATCATTTGAGCATAGAAATACAAAATAAGAAAACATCTAAATTGCAATAGTAATATTAATTTTTATGTAGTCTAAATGAATAGACATGAATTTAAAAGTTCTAATTACAACAAGTTATAAACAACTTATAAATTTAGAAAGTCTAGATTTTCTAATATAGATAATCTCAAATTACAATCGAATTTAAGCACTATGTAGATTAAATAATACTAATGAAATTCATAAACATTAACCACATTTCAAAACAAATCTAATAAAAAAACTTTCATTGATATTAAAGAAATGGATTACATAATCATAAAAAAGAAAAAACATTGAATTTAAAAAGAAAAATCAACATAAAAACAAACACTTAACAATAAAACAAGCACAATAAAAACAAACAAAAAATACAACAGACACACATAAAAACATTTCTAGTGTTCTGGAGGAGGAGGAGGAATGCCGCTAAAAAGGTTGAAGTAGGAGGCCATCAACATTACATTGGTATTAATTTCATGAACTTCATTTTTAATATTACCAATGTCTTGTTGCTGCTGCGTAAGTTGAGCATCAAATTGATCAAACCTTTGATCAATGTGAGTCTCTAATCTATCAAATCTCTCAATCAGATTCTGGTAATCTGATTGAGGAGCAGAAGCTTGCACTCCTTCTTCTTCTTCCTCTTCTGAAGCACTAGCATGTGCTTTTCCTTTTTCCTCCTTGAAGAGCAATCTGAATGATGCATCATTATAGTAAACTGGCTCTTCGTATTCTTCATCAGGATGCACTATGTTGTATTTCTTTTCCAAAATATAAGTGATTAAGTGTCCTAATGAAATGTTCTTCTTTCTCTTCTGATCTGCATGTCCTATTTCTGAAAGCCCATAGATATGATCTATGATAAGTTGGGCTTCGTCAATAGGATGACATTCCATAATCAAAAAGGTTAGAGAATAAAGAAGAGGAGTAATGTTAATCCTATCACCAGCTTTAGGAATGATTGAAGATCGAAGGATATGCTAGATGATTCGGGCATCTTGGGTCATACTGGAGACTCTAGCGACATGATAGTTAAGACCATTTTCTCTAATTACCCTATTGATTTGAAACCATTTGATGAAGGTTTCTGACATTAGGGTGTGGGCTCTATATCCCTCAGTTCTTAAGTTTAAAAATGCACCAAGGTCGTGCTTGGTGATCTCAACTTTTTGCTTAAAAACATAAGAACTAATGGTGGAGTGATCAGAATTAAAACTCATGTTCGCTAGAAAGTAGTGTAAGGTTTGTTTGTTGTAGAAGTGGACGAGAGAAAGAATAAAATGAAATTGGGTTGAGGCGAAGAGGTGCATTACCCGAAATTTCAACTCAGTTTGAATAAGAATGCGAGAAGGAGTGATTTTTGCGGATGCAAAACGAGAAAAAGATTCCTCATTCGCCTTAGAGAGAAAGTTGTCTGGGGCATTCCTATTTGGTTTCTTCACCAACACCTTTTGTCTTTTGCTTGAGGAGGCCATTGTTGATTTGAGGTAGAAAGGGATTGAAAATGAAGTTTGGAAGTGTGATTGTTAAGTTAGAAAGCCTTCATATTTAAAGAAAAACGATACGTTCTTCCTGGATGAAAATATTCGTCCTGGACGAAAAATTATCGTTCGTCTGGACGAAATCATTTCGTACAGACGATCCAATTCGTTCAAAATGTAACGGCTTTTCGTAATCAACACAACTTACGATGCGTCCCTTCGTACAGGCTTTTTGACTTGACCGATCGTACAGACGAAAAATTTTCGTACAGACGATCAAAAAGTAAATCGTTTTAATGACTCTTGAAAATCGTCCCCTACAATGAACCGACACATGTTCGTCTGGACGAACTAAAACTTCGTACAGACGAAGTTCATATTAAAAACTGTCTTATCCACTCAACCGCTGCATTCAATCGTCCCGACGTTTGAGAGAAAAAAAAATTCGTTCTGGACGATCATCAGATCGTACAGACGATCTAATTAAAAACTGCTCTCAACAACGGTTAAAATTTGCGCAAACTGTTCCTACACACATCGTCCCGTACGAAACCATTTTCGTCCTGGACGATTTCCTCCAAAAAAAATTTTAATTTTGAATTTTTAATTTAAGAAAATAAAAAAAAATCAAAAACACAGAAAACATAAAACAAAACCATAAATCCAAAAACAATTCATCAAAACACACAAAATTTCACAAAATAAAAAAAAACAAAACAAAACAAATATCAATGTTGCAAAGACATTTTGTTTAAGCATTTAAATCAATAACATCAAGCCTTGTTCTTAAAGTACTGAAGGTATCAAAGGCTAAAGGTTTTGTAAAAATGTCTGCAAGTTGATTTTCAGTTGAAACATGTATGAGTTCAATTTCTCCTTTGGATACATGATCCCTTATGAAATGATGTCTTATATCAATGTGTTTGGTTCTAGAATGTTGAATAGGATTTTTGGAAATGCAAATAGCACTAGTATTGTCACAATAGATTGGAATAGTGCCTATAGTTAATCCTAAATCAATCAACTGTTGTTTTAACCAAAGTACTTGTGCCACACAACTTCCTAATACAATGTATTCTGCTTCTGCAGTAGATAGTGCCACTGAATTTTGTTTTCTACTAGACCATGAAATTAATGAATTTTCAATGAATTGACATGTTCCAGAAGTGTTTTTCCTATCCACTCTACAGCCTGCAAAGTCAGAATCTGAGTAACAAATAATTTCAAATGAAGAGCTAAACTTAGGATACCAAATTCCTAAGTTTTGAGTTCCTAGTAGATATCTTAAAATCCTTTTCACTGCTGTCAAATGTGATTCTTTTGGATCTGATTGAAATCTAGCACATAAGCAAATACTGAACATAATATCTGGTCGACTAGCAGTCAAGTAAAGTAAAGATCCAATTATCCCTCTAAATTTCTTTTGATCAACAGATTTTCTCTTAAGGTCCTTATCCAACTGAACTGAAGAACTCATTGGTGTACTAACAGGTTTAGCATTGTCCATTTCATATTTTTTGAGGATGTTCTTAATATATTTAGTTTGACTAAGAAAAGTACCTTCCTCAAGTTGCTTAATGCTAAATCCTAGAAAGTAATTTAAATCTCCCATTAGACTCATTTCAAATTCACTACTCATTATTTTAGAAAAATCATCACAAAGATGTTTATTTGAAGATCCAAAGATGATGTCATCCACATAAATTTGAACAATAAGTATATCCTTTCCAATTTTTCTCAAAAAGAGAGTTTTATCCACACTTCCTTTTTCAAAAGATCTTTCAAGTAGGAAGGTGCTTAACCTCTCATACCAAGCCCTAGGTGCCTGTTTCAATCCATATAATGCCTTTTTTAATTTGAAAACATGATTTGGAAATTTAGAATTTTCAAAACCTGGAGGTTGTTCTACAAAAACATCTTCCTCAATTACCCCATTTAAAAAGGCACTTTTGACATCCATTTGAAACAATTTAAAACCTTTAAAACAGGCAAAGGCTAGTAAAACCCTAATTGCTTCAAGTCTAGCTACAGGGGCAAAAGTTTCTTCAAAATCAATTCCTTCAATTTGGTTATACCCCTTAGCTACTAATCTAGCCTTATTTCTAATGACTACTCCTGAGTCATTCATTTTATTTTTGAACACCCACTTGGTTCCAACAACACTTTGATCTTTTGGCCTTGCAGTTAGTTCCCAAACTTTATTTCTTACAAATTGATTTAACTCTTCTTGCATGGCCAATATCCCAAATTCATCTGAAAGTGCTTGATCAATGTTAGTGGGTTCAATAGTTGAAATAAAGGCTGAATGATTGACTTCCTTGTTTAATCCACGCCTAGTTCTAACACCCTCACTTGGTTCACCTATAATCAATTCCTTTGGTGGTTTTTAGAAAATCTCAAATCTCTAGGCAAAGGCTCTTCTCTTTCTAAATTTTCATCCACATTTTCTTCCAAATTTAATCTATCAATCTTTTGGGTGTTTTTTTCAATTTCTTCTTCAACAACATTTAGCTCTTCCATGTTTCCATTTTCATCAAAAACAACATGTGTGGTTTCTTCAATGACTAAAGTTCTTTTGTTGAATACTCTATAAGATTTTCCAACACTTGAATATCCAACAAGAATTCCTTCATCTGATTTTGGATCAAATTTTTCTAAGACAGATTTTCCATTATTATGTATGAACACCTTGCAACCAAATACATGCAAATGAGACAAATTTGGTGTTCTACCTTTTAGCAACTCATAGGGTGTTTTATTCAAATTTGATCTCACATTCACCCTATTCAGAACATAGCATGCAGTGCTAACCGCCTCAGCCCAAAAATATCTAGGAAGCGAGTATTCTGCTAACATTGCTCGGGCGGCTTCTATTAATGTTCTGTTCTTTCTTTCAACTACTCCATTTTGTTGAGGAGTTCTAGGTGTAGAAAAATTGTGATCAATCCCCTTTTCTTTACAGAAATCTTCAAATCTTTCATTTTCAAATTCTCCTCCATGATCACTTTGTATATAAATTATTTCACATCCTAGTTTTCTTTGTATCCAAGTTGAAAAATTTCTGAATTCCTCAAATGATTCACTCTTATGAAAAAGAAATTTAACCCAGGTAAATCTTGAAAAATCATCTACTATAACAAATCCATATACCTTTCCTCCTACACTAACAGTGCTTACAGGTCCAAAAAGATCCATGTGAAGAATTTCTAAAGGTTTACTGGTCCTAGGGGTGCAGATCTTCGAGTATTGGACGAGCCTTCGTTAATGAAGTTGGCTCGAACTCGGACTTCACAAGAGCTTGAGCTCGACTCGAGAGTTCTTGGCTCGAATTGACATGCAATCACTCGATAGATAAACGGTCCTTGGTACAAGCATCACATATAAGTTAACTAGGTTGTACACGTCCTCATCACTAAAATGTAGCAATTTATTTGACAAACAATACATAATAATAGCAATTTTTAATTCAGAAAAAAAAATCTGGATAAAAATATGTAAACAATTAATTCTAAAAATCTAAGATTTTTCATACTAGAATGACAAAGTCTCCTATAAAAACTTTGCCAAAGATGGCCGATGATAAAGGCAAAAAGCTCAACCATGGAAGTTAGCAGAAACAGTTTTCAAACAAAAAGCAGTAGTAGATTGAATACAGGGCTTTCGTTCGGTTCATTTAAATCTAGCATGAGCCCGCTAGACACGAGCCATCGAGCCGGACAGGGTGTTTACCCTTTTTCCTCGATTTAAACGAGTCGAGCTCGAGTCAGCTCAATTTAACTGGTCCTAAGATCTCATTTAAGCTAATTATGCACCAAATTTTTTTGGGTAAAAGCTAGTAGGTAAAGTTTTCAATTTTACATTATAGCCCTTATCACATAGCTGACTTATGCTAAGCAAATTATGTTTTAAGCCTTCAAATAATAAAACATTGTCTATGAAAAAGTTTTTCAAATTTCCAATCATATCTGATCCAACCACTTTCTTTGTGGTATTATCTCCAAGTGTAACATTGCCTCCACTCCTGGCTTCCAACATTATGAATTGAGCAGTATCTCCAGTCATGTGCTTTGAACTTTCTAAGGATTTCGTGTTCCTTATTAAGCTCTTCCAATTCTAAAACTAAACTAGCATGCATCTTTTTCATTTTCCTATATGCATCATGCATGTGTTCAGAAACTTCAAACAATTCATTATAGGTTAAATCACATACCTCTTCTTGATCTGATTGTTCAGCATTATCTGCCATCAAGCAAAGGTTGGTGACTTCTTCTTCTTTTTCAGTCTCAGATGAGTCTGACGCTGAGTCCGCCCAAAAAGCATTTTGAAACTTCTTCTTGCCCTTCTTTACCATTAGTTTCTCCTCTACCTTCTCCTTGATAGGAGTGGCTTTGAGTTTTGGACAATCAGTCTTTATATGACCTGGTTTCCTGCATTCATAACAAATCACTTCATTAGAAACCTTGTCATTTCTGTTATACTTACCTCTATTTCATTGCTGGCGTCTCTTCTGCTTCCTCTTTAAAAAGCTTCTGAAATGTCTAGTCATCAGTGCAATATCGTCTTCATCCTCAGGTTGTGAGTGTTTACTTTCTAACTCTTCCACATTTAGTGCAATATTCTTGTCCTTTCTTGGTTCACCTGCATCAATCTTTCTTTGACTTACTCCTTGCTCGTAAGCAATGAGTGAACCAAGAAGATTGTCAATGGAATAAATGTTCAGATCTTTAGACTCTGTAATTGCAGTAATTTTAGCATCGTATGCAGTAGGTAAACAACGAAGAATCTTATTGACCATTTCAGCATTAGTTAATTCCCTACCAAGTGCATGCAAAGAGGTGACAATTTGAGTGAATCTTGTGTACATGTCAGATATAGATTCATTAGGTTTCATGCGAAATAATTCGTAGTCATGTAACAAGATATTGAGTCTTGATTGCTTAACCTCATTTGTCCCTTCATAAGTAATACAAAGTCTATCACATATGTCTTTTCCGCTTTTACAAGTGGAAACTCGCATGTAGTCTTCAGATTTTAAAGCACAAAAGAAACTATTTAAACATTTCGCATTTAATTGTGCTAAGTCACGTTCTTCATTAGTCCAATCTGCATAGGGTGTTTCTACCCTAATTCCATCAACTAATCTAGTTGGTTTTGAGTAACCTTCCTGGACTAGCATCCACATGCGATAATCAAGTGACCGTAAAAAAGTAGACATGCGTGTTTTCCAAAAATCAAAAAAATATTATCAAACAGTGGAAGTCTAGTGATAGAGTAACCCTCATGTGTGTTTCGGTTTCCAAATGTAGCCATCTACGTTAATCAAAAAGTAGTTCAAACTTATGATTTTGAAACTATGCTCTGATACCACTTGTTGAGTCCAGTAATTAGGTTGTTAAGCCTAAGTAAATGTCCCACGGCTACCAAGAGGGGGGTGAATTGGTAGTTTTAAAAATTTTAAACCCTCTTAATGATAAAGTTGAACCGAAATAAAATTTTCTTTTAAAGTTTGTAGAAAAATGTTTTTCAACCACAGAGTTGTTAAAACTGAAATTTAAAGTGCGAAAACGTAAAAACAATAAAGTAAATGACACCAGATTTATAGTGGTTCGGTCTATAACCAGACCTACATCCACTCCTCAGAGGCACCCTCTGAGTATTGCACTAATACCACAAAGTGACTCTCCTTTAACACCCACAGCAAGGCGGAGAAGCCTTTATAACACACTCTTTTCACCACTACCCGATGCGGCAGAGAACCGTCGTCCTTTTACACAATCCACAGTGCTGGCAGAGAACCGTCGTCCTTTTACACTCTTCTAGTGTGGGCAGAGAACCCTACGGCTGTTCACACTCTCCAAGTGTAGGTAGAGAACCTTTCGGCTGTTCACACTCTCCAAGTGTAGGCAGAAAACCTTTCGGCTGTTCACACTCTCCAAGTGTCGGCAGAGAACCGGATCTCCTTGACTGATCTTCTCACAAGAATCTAGAAGGAAGAAAGAAAAGAGTGAAGAAATCCAATTTCACAAGTAGAGACTCTTACCTTTGTAATCCAAGTGAAGCCTTCTCGCTCCAGTGGTAGGAATCCTCCTTTGAATGCTCTCTTCCTCACTCTCCTTGGCTATTCTCTCAAGATGCACGAAGATCAAATGACAAAAAGATTGGGTGGCAGTCTAATTTGGACTATTTATATAAAAGACAAGAAAAACCGCCCAAAAACTGCAAGTTTCCAATTTTGTAAGCAGTGGATCGTCCTATACGATCCTGGATCGTCCTGGACGATTTTACTTAAACGATCTGAAACGACCCAATTTGTATATGTGTACGAAATGACTTCGTACAGATGATCATCCTGTACGAACTAGGTTCGTCCAGTACGAACATTTATTACAAGGTCAGTTCTAGAAACTGCTGAAAACTGTTCTAAGTCGGTTAATCGTTTGGACGAAAATATGTTCGTCTGGACGAAAATTTTCCAGAGACCCGATCGTCCTGGACGATTATTTATTTCGTCTGGACGAAAATATTTCAGAGGACCAATCACCACGGACGATAATTTATTTTCGTATGAACGAAAATTTTCCAGAGACTTGATCGTCCGGTACGATATTTAATTTCGTTTGGACGAAAATTTTTCAGAGGACTGGTCGCCTCGTACGATAATAAAATTCGTCTGGACGAAAATTTTACAGAGAACCCATCGTCCGGGACGATAATAAAATTCGTCCTGGACGAATAGGACTTAGAAAAAAAATTTTCGAGCAAGTTCCTATTCGTTCCAAGTGCTCTATAGGAGATAACTGACAGATCGTCCAGTACGATAAATATCGTCCTGTACGATCAGTATAAGATTTTATGATCTCCTTATTTGTGTGTGTAAGATTTTTATTCACTCAATTACAATCACTCCCTTTCAAAAATTAATTCAAAGAAAATGCAAACTTCAAATAAACAAAATATCTCATGTTGAATTTGATTTGAAGTTATCGTAGTCTGGAGTCTGATTTTCCTGAAATGTTAGTACACACAAGAGCAAATGCAAATCTTCTAAAATTGTTAGGAGATAACTATACATTTGAACAATAATTTTGGAATCATCAAAACTACATAAGTTGCACAAATATAAATCATTCAAATAGCAACTATTCTAACACTCTCGCCCTCTCTCTCTCTCTCAGGACTGAAGAACTTACATTGGGTCTATGAGGGCAGAGAGGCTTAAGTGGCATGGAGTTATGGCTTTTGTTTATGACGGGAATCAGAAGAGTAGAGGTATTCAACTGTGTGGGCTTGAGGCCGGAGATCTTGCATGAGGATGCTGCTAGAAGGCCGTAGCAAAGTTTGGTGTTTGGATCTAACAAGGACGAAGAGGTTTTGTGGCTACAATGGTTGAGAGGGGATTGGATGGGGGATCTATCGAAGTAGGAAGTAGAGAATCAAAGGTTAGAATTTGCACGGGAGTAGAGCTTGGCAGAGATGGGATTTGAGTAGAACAGGGGCAGAATATTTGGGGGATTCACAATTATGAAGAAGCAAAGAAGGCTCTGGAAGGTCTCATTTTAACGATGAGAATGGAGGCATTATAAAGGTAGTCAGCGAGATACTCGCTATTTTAACAGAGCTGGCAAGGATATGAGGGTTATGAGATTTCTTGTTGGAATATAGGGAATTTGAGCAAAAAAATCAACAGTATTCTGGACATAATCCTTTTAGTTCCTAAGGTAATTCTTGAAGACTCTGATGTAAAATGCTTGGAAGGGGGTTAAAAGGTTGCTGGCTAAAGAACTAAAAGGATTATGTCATGTTAAGCTATCTAGAAATAGGAGTGAATTGGGAAAGAAAGATAGTGCGAGGGCTGTTTCCCCCTCGGGTAAATAAATGGCTTCAATAGTTTTTTGGATTTGTAGAGGAACGAGGAAAAATCAGGCTTCTCCATATCTTAAAGAGTTTGTGAAGGAGTTTGATGTTTTTTTTTTTTATTGGGTTGTTGGAAATCAAGCTTTCTTCCATAGATATGAAGGGGGTTAATAAGCTTATTGGAGTGGATTGGGACTTTTGTTATGTTCCTGCTGAAGGATTATCAAGGGGAATTCTTGTTTTGTGGAATTCTAAGGTGACTTCTTTTAAGGCTCTGCAGTTTTTTTCTCAAGGCATTATTGGGAAACTTGATGTTCATAACAAGGGTGTTTGGCGTATCTTTACTATATATGGGTGTAATGATATTACTAAAAGAATGGAACTATGGACGAAAGTTGAATAGTATTCTTCCAAGAACCTACCTTTAGTTATGGGTGGTGACTTCAATTGTTTGCTAGAGAATTGAGATAAAAGGAGAGGGAGAAAATTCTTTTTTCCTCAATGTCCTAAGGAGATGAAATATTTTCTTATTAATAATGATTATCATGATGTTGACTTTATTGGGCCTTATTTCACTTGGTTTAACAATAAGGTGGATGGGGCTTGGATCTTGGAGAGGTTAGACAGATGTTTTTTGAACTCAAAGTCAATTGAAGTTTCTCAATGGGTGGTAATGAAACGTCTTGCAAGGGCGACTTCTGACCATTGCCCCATTCTGGTCAATTTGTTGAAAAATAATTTCAAGGTAAGGAAGATAACCAGATTTGAAGATTCTTGGGATTCATATCATGCTTCATATGCTATTGTGGCCAAAGCTTAGTCTAGGAAAGTTGTTGGCAGCCTTTCAGAAGTCCTTAGCATTAAGTCTAGAAGGGCATTAAGAGCTTTATTTTTCTGGAGTAAAGCTAAGCTTCTAGATCTTAATTCATTGAAAGATCATCAAAAGAAGGAAATCATGGAACTACAATTGGAGGAATCTACTGAAGGTAGCCTTTCGGTGGAGAAGATGATGATTCATAGATCAGAGGTGGAGGAACTCAATTGTACCTTAGCAATATTAAATACTTGGTGGAGACAATGTTCAAAGGTGAGATTGCTAGCGGAAGGTGATCTAAATTCTATTTTTTTATTATTATTTTGCAAGTGCTAGAAGGAATTCTAATTGGGTATATATGATTAAAGATGGGTTTTGAGATATAGTGGAATATCCCATGCAAATTGAACAGGTCTTTCTTGACTATTTTAGCAACAAATGGTGGCATAGGGATTGTTCATTGAATGGCTGGCCTCCACCCTTGAATATGCTGAATGAAGAAGATAGAGTCTATTTGGAGGAGGAAATGTCATGGGAGGAAGTTTTGGCAGTTGTGAACCAGCTTGGTGGATTTAAATCACCAGATAATGATGGTATTCCTTATTCCTTCATTAAGATTTATAGGAATATTATTAAAAATGATGTGTGGAAAGCCATTTATCATTTCTTCTCAGCTGGATTTAAGGATGAAAAGTGGAAAAAGACCTTAGTGGTGTTAATTCCTAAGGTGGAGAATCCTTTAGTCCCCTCCAACTTCAGAGCTATAAGTTTATGCAAGTCTATTTACAAGATTGTGGCAAAAATTCTTTTGAACATAATGCTAAAGGTAATTCCAAAACTAATTTCGATAGAACAAAAATCTTTTTTGAAAGGTCATTCTATGTTGGAACATTTGTTGTTGGCCCAAGAGATCTTCCACAAATTCAGATTTTCTAAATCAACAAAAGGATTGGTTTCTTTCAAGATGATATGGAGCAGACATATGATAGTATGGGGTGGTCAACTTTGAAACAAGTTCTTCATTACTTTGGTTTTCCCGTTAAATTTTCTAATTTGATTATGGAATGAGTGGAATTTCCTACATTTTATGTTTTAGTTAGTGGGACCTATTCAAATTGGATCAAGGCTCTATGTGGATTTCGGCAAGGTTGCCCACTATCCCCGTTTCTTTTTATCCTTTGCTCTCATTTGCTTTCTAATGCATTGGCTCATAGAGGGGGCAAGATTGGAATCAAAATTCACTCAAATGTTTCTAGTATCTCACATTTGCTCAATGCCAATGATATTGTGATCTTTTCTAATGCTTGTCTTAAAATGGTTAAGAAGGTTAAGAGCATCTTATTAGAATATTGTAGTTGGACGGGGCAAAGTATTAATTTTCATAAATCTGTAGTTCTCTTTGGGAAATCAGTGAAGAAGAGGAAGAGAAGAGTGATATCCTGTTTGATGGGTTTAAAAGTGGGTAAGGAGATGAATTATTTGGGAGTGAAAATTGCATTAAGGAGACTTGGAGTTGATGATTTTAGTTTTCTTCTTCAAAAGTCATTGGGTATACTTCACACTTGGAATTTCCTTGCCGAGCAAGTTAACTTTAAAGAAATCTATTATTTTATCTCTTCCTTCCTTTCAAAGTACTCACTCTTTCTCGTTCCTAAGAGCATACTTTCAGAGTTGGGCATAATGTGCAGGGATTTTATCTGGCACAAACAGGATGGAAAGGATGGGATTCATTATATGAGTTGGGATGTTCTATGTATGCCTGGTAAATTAGGTGGTCGTGATCTTCACTCTTGTGTGAATAAGGTTGGTCCCTCAAGAGCTAAATTCGCTTGGAAGCTTCTTAGTGGATCTTCTTCTTTATTGTACCAAGTTTTGGATGCTAAGTATGGGCCGTGTAATTGGAATGCCCAAATTAAGAAAGGTGCTTTTTCGGTTTGGAAGATTATGTTGAAAGGTTGTATGGCCATTGCTCCGGTTGTCAAGTGGAAGGCGAAGGATGGGCAGTCAATCAATGTACTCAAGGATGTTTGGTTAATGAATAAATGTCTTATTAGGTGGCCAACTTTTGTTTCGGTCCATGTGATGGATGACACGGAACTAGACAAATTCATTGTTCATGGAAGCTAGAATTTAGAATAATAGAAGACTTGCTTTGGAGAAGAACTAGTAATTTTAATTTCTCAAATACAGATATGTTCTGATATTCCGAATGATACTTTGGAGTTGATTCATTTTCAGACAGGGAAAACTCTTTCTGCTATTGTTTCAAAAGTTAATGCTTCAGGTGATCTAATGGGAAGAGAGACTTATTGGAATTGGCTTAGGAAACTCAAGCTTATGCCACGGGTGGAAAATTTCTGGTGGAGACTGTTTCATGAAGCTATCCCAACCTTTGGATTTCTTTTGAATAGGAGATTGAGAATGGACAATGCTTGTCCTATGGGCTTCCTAGAGGCGGAAAATATCAACCATGTGGTGGTAGGATGCTCCAAACGGATTCAGGCAATCCAAGCTATTAATAGATGGGGTTTCTTGTTGCCAGTTTTGCTTCCTTAAAGGAATGTTGTACGCGGATGGAAAGAAGTGCTGCTAAGATTCCCCTACTTGTTAAACATTATTGCATTGTGTTCTTCCTTAATTGGAAATCGAGATGTAAATGTGTTTATGGATACAATGAATACTCTTGCTTATATATAGCAGCTCAAACTATTTCTCTTTCTTCTTTTGTTGAAAATGGAGCTCTCAAATCATGTTACTATTGCACTAATTAGCCAAATAGGTTGTTGATAAGGAGTTGACCCCCCCCCCCCCCCCCCCCCCAGTTGGCTCAAAGTAAACGTGGATGCTTCTTTGTTTCTTTCTTATGAGGCTACAATTGTAGGAGTATTCAATGTCTTTAAAAGAATATTGCTTTTGGCTTTTGGATTTAAGGGAATGCATTGGGACGTCGCACAGTTGGAATTATTGGCTATTCAAGTGTTGAAGGCCATTTTGCAAGATTGGATGTTGGAATATGAATGAGTTATTATTGAAGGTGACAATGCAAATGTCATTAATTTTCTTCGTAAATTTAATAAAGATCCGACCAAGATATTGATTACAATTGGGGTGGAAGAGATGGATTTCCTCAAAGGATTCAAGCATGTTATTTTTAGTAGAGTGAGTAGAGATTGCAATAAGTTAGCTAATATGTGTACTAACATTGCTCATTGTAATAATTTTGTTCGGAATAGCTTTAGTTGGGTTCTATTCCTTTGTTTATTAACGTGCTAAAGGAGGAATGTGATCCTTTTCTTAGTTTGCAATCTCTTTTCCTTTTAATAATATTGCTTCTGCATCTTTTAAAAAAAAAAACCAAAAAGAAGATTCAACCGTACATATCAAATATCTAAATATCATACATATAACAATATACAAAAACTTTTTTTCAAATAAATTTTTTTTTTAATATATCTAAAATTACATAATATTTCATCTTTTTATTGTCTAAAATAGACTACTTCATATTACATGCATGATCAATATATTATAAAAGATCCATTTACAAAACATTAGAAAAGACGCCATAAAAAACGGCTAAAAAATAGAAAATACGTTATAACATAGAAAACTGCCATTTAAGTGATTCATTAGGCTATTAGATACCTTTCACTAGCTGTTCAACTTCTAGGCTAAGTCTGACAACCCCTCTGCTGCATCGATTTGACAATCCAGTTGTTGGCCGATTGCATCATATGAGATATTCATTACAGTGGTGGTCCTTCACCATTATTTACAGTAAAATTTAACTTGTATTTACATAATTCAATGAGCAAATTAACACACTAAGCATTTAAGAAGAAAAACATTACCAAATATTCACCTATGTTGCTCTTTAGCAGGAACTTAAAATGCATTTGCATTTTCCTTCCTTCAGCACTAGCATACTATAAAATACATTAGTAATAATTAATGGCTTGTTGTACTAATTTCAAATTTAAATTTTGATTTTATCTGCATGTCTTTCTAAAACAAGCATGGCAATAGTTTTCCGGATGTTGTTAAGTTTTCGATTGCCTAAACATTTCAATACTTAGAAACTTAATTTGCCTTTTATACCCTCGCTGCTACTACTGTAAAGGAGCAGGTAAAAGCTGGGTTAAATTATGCTAGATCTCACAGCTAAAAGAATTAATGTTGCAGAGACGAAGTTATAGCAGCAGAAAATAATCGATAGAAGCCCTTTACTTCTATATATGTACAATTGGCACCACCTAACATTGTCAGAAAATATGTGACAGTCCAAAAGAGCAAAAACTGCAAGGAATTAAATTATAAACCTCAGGAAATGAATGTTTCAACATCTTTATTGAAGCCTTTTTAAGTCACATTGAGTTAATAAGCAATAGTTACCTGAAAATATCTTAAGCCAAAATAGGAGTAGCCATACCATTAAAGCAGGTCTCTCTCAAACTCATATATTGAATCAGTCACAGCAAGCTCCTTCTTTATCCAGACAATTCTCGCTTGAATTTTGTCTTTAGTAGCTGAATCTGCAATAATGGTAACGGAGCTTGATGAGAGTGTGACCTTCTTTGCAGTGCCCAATTTCTCTACTGATGTGTTCTCCACCAACAAGCCCAGATCTTTGATTTCAAATTCAGCACCTGGACGAAAAAAGGAGGAAGATAAGGTTCTGAGAGACTGGCAAAAGAGCAAAATAGAAGGCAATGATTGATGAAGTCTGCCTTATTGTCTTTCTATGTTATCATGGTAGAAAATTTAACTACAATCCATGTCCAATTTTCCTCAACCAAACAAGAGGGTTAAACTTAATTTCAATTCAACTCTTTCCATTGCTTCAAACCCTATGCCTTAAATCAAAATTCATCTGTAGCTCCAAACTATCAACTTCTGTAAATCAAAAACATTAGAAGTTTCAAATAAAGTGCACAAAATATTTTGCAAAAAATATTTTGAACATTTAGCTCAATGAGTGCCTAATGAAACTGTTGTAGCCCATTTACAGTTCTAATCACAAATCAGCTTTAAAAATCTTATTCTTCTCTCAAACTTCAGCGACAAATTTTAAGATAGTAGATAAAAAGTCATTCAACAAATCCAATGGTAGACATGGTATCCATTATGTCAATTGGAATGTCATGTGTTTACCAATGATTTGGGGAGGAAGAGGGCTTCACTCTTGTTCAAGTATAGTAGGACCCTTAAGAGCTAAATTGGCTTGGAGATACATGGTAGATAAGGAGTCACTGCTGCAAAAAGCATTCTACCCGAAATATGGAAGTGTACTGGAAGATGGAGCTACTAGGAGGACGGGTTCTTCTGCTTGAAAGATCATTGCGGATGGAGGTAAATCTCTTAGGCCAATTGTTAGATGGAATGTTTTCAATGGAGTAGGCATTGATGTATTTAATGATACATGGATCTTGGACAAGAGTATAAACAAATGGCCAACTTTTGTAATTCCAAATGATGGTAGCAGCTTTTCGGTTTCTAATTACATCAGTGATGGAAGATGGAATGTGGAAGCAATTAGAAATCATATGGGAAGTGATCTTGTTAACTTAATTTCTCAAATTAAGATTAACACTGAAACAATTGAAGACAACATTGAGTTGAAGCATCAGTTGAATGGAAAATCAATTTCTGCTATGATCATTGAAAATTCAGCTAGTCTTACCGGAAGCAAGCAGTATTGGAGCTGGATTAAAAAAGCCAAATTGAATCCAAGGGTAGAGACATTGTGGTGGAGGATTTTTAATGATGCTATTCCCACTAACAAATTTCTGGAGTATAGAAGACTGCAATGTTGCAATCAATGCCCGAGTAACTGTTTAGAAGAAGAAGACACATATCATGTTGCGGCTAGGTGCTTGAAGCTGAAAGATGCTATTCTTCAAATTGGAAAGTGGGGATTTCAATTTCCTTTATTTGAATCCTTGATGGAGTGCAGCAATTGGATGTCAAAACAATGCTCTTTCATGAACAATTTATATTGTAATGTGGTGTTCTTTACTTGGAAATCTAGTAACAAGATGATTCACAATGGTAAAGAAGATAGCTCTTTGGTTATTGGTGCAAATTTTGTGAGCTATTCCTCATTCATGGCTCAAGGATCTAATAAACTCTCGGGCATATGGGATGCTAATTATTCGTCAAGGCTATCCAATTTACATTGGTATCCCCCTCCACCCGATTGGCTAAAGGTCAATGTGGATGCAGCCTTACTACCTTCTTATGAAGCTGGAATTGGAGGGGTAGTACGTGATAAATTTTTCTTAGCTTTTGGTAAACCATATGTACACTAGGATATTTCTACTTTGGAGCTTCTTGCTACTCAATCAATCAAGGAGGTGATCAAGGATTGGATGTTCAAGTATAAAGGTATTATAACTGAAGGAGACAATGCTAATGTGATGAAGTTCTTGCAAAAGACAAAACAAAAGGGAACTTCAAGGTATGACAATATTCAATTATTTGTGGGTTTGATCAAATTGTTTTTAACTGTGTTGATAGGAGATGTAATAAGTTAGCGGATTTATATGCTAACTATGGGATTATGAGTTTTTTTATTTGGGAAGATGTCATCAGGAATAAGGTTCCTCCTCTTTCTATGACTATATTAAAGGAGGAATCTAGTGTAGAGAGTTCTTAGTTTGTTCCTTTTTCATTATTAAAGCAATTTTATGCATTTTTCTTCCAAAAAAAAAAAAAAAAAGGCTAGAATCTCAAGTGAGAAACTAATTGATAAAGAAGCATTCCTGTTGGGGTCAATTATCATAACTCTTTACAACTCTTCATAATTTTATTATTTTGGCACTTCTGATAAATAATTATTGTGGAAATTTAATGCTCATTATAAATAAAAACATGTTAATTTTAAATTAACTTGTTTTAAGCTAAACATTTTATACTAAACTTATTAAATTGATGTATCTAATTGCTTAATGGGTAGCAATTGAATAGACAAATTTTAAGAAATCGAGATCCATTCGTCAGCCAAATTGGCAGTTCTTATTGATTCTTACTTGTTTGCTGGAAGGGGCGGTTCTTAAGGTCAGCCTGACAAGTAATATGACTGGTCCACGATCAAGTATTTCAAATTGGACAATACGGGTCCTGTTCTTAAATCACCAAAAATCATATTTATATTGTAGAGAAATAAGGAAAATAAATATTTCATGATATTATATCAAGGAATGGAACACGAATATAATAATTAATTGCATGCGCTAAGTCAATCAATATAAACTGACAAGAAGACAAAAACATAAATAAATTTAATAAATTAACTATGCCATAAATCATACAAATAAAATAAAGGTTAAAAGTGACAAGTTGTCCGAAAATTAAAATAAAGAAAGAAACAAAGAACAATGATTTGTCGGATATGATGAACTGCAAAATAATTTATCAACAGATGTCCAGTTCTCTATTTGTAACAAAACTATGGTAAAAAACAATAGTCCCATTTGAGGAACAAGTGAAAAAGCAAGCTGCCCACTTTTCACCACTACGTGAGAAGCTACAAATGTATATCATTGGGAAAGATATAATCACTTACTACCTAAATCAGCTAATCTTATTTAGTGCAATTGAAGACCCAAAAAAATTATAGAGGATCAAGTACATAAAAATAACTTAAGCAAGCTACTACCACATTAACCTGCAACAAGTAAGTCCATCAAAAGAATTACACCAAAACACAAAAACATGGACAATTAATGAAAACACAAAATTCAACAACTTCCAATAACATCTTTTTTATATTGCTGAGCTCTACTAGGCCATTTTCATCTAACAATAAATCAGGAACTGCATGCTAACCAAACATTATCACAAGAAAATTAATATGTGATTTCCAACAGTATACAACATAATGAATAAAATTTCACAATAGTAGTGGCAAAGAAATCAAATATTTTATAATGAATTTGGTCCACTGGCAACAATAACAATACGAGAAATTGCACATTTCAAAAGATTAAGATGCTCTGTAGAAAGCACAAAAAGAAGTAAATAGATGTTAATCTGAGAATAAAAAGTTAACTTATCTGACCTCAAGATCATTTTTTTAAATCTTCTACATCGACGCACATAGTTCGCTATATATAGAGACAAAATCACCCAATCTCAGCTCAACGAATGATAGTGGAGAAACTTTATCAAATGATGGTTAATATGACAAAAAAAAAACAGTGGTTGACGACTGTACAAGCAGATGTAGCACTAACAAATTTAAGGTAAAACTGAACAAAGTAACACTCAACAAGAAACTTTCAATAAAAAACATTAACAACAACAACAACAATATTAAGCCTTTGTCTCACTACAATAAAAACATTAATAGGAAAAAAAAAATAAAGCCAACGGTATCTACAATGTATTTGAAATAAGTATAAAGCTAGTTTTTTTTTTTGAAGAAAATTATAAAGCTAGTTGAAAGCATCAAATTACAAATGTTTTTTTTAGTGTGCTCTTACATACTGGCATGCCTATTCCTATACTTATTATTGAATGTGTATTCATTGTCAATGCTTATTTAAAGATTATTATCAATTAAGATAGAAGATATGCATGTGACAATTATTAGTCTCTTAACTATTATATTATTCATACGCCTGCCTAGCTGGGATCTCAAGCTTTCATTCTTATTGCGTCCAGGAATATTTAATGTGATACATAAATATAAAGTTTAACGACTTAGCTTTGTATAAAAATCCATAACAAAATCAGATAAAAGAGAGGGTGCAGCGTTCATAAGAGACACCAGAGTTTTTATGCGGAAACACCTAAAAATGGGAAAAACCACGAGGTCTTGCCAAGTTTCAATGAATCCACTAGTGTTTGCAGTCAATTACAAATGAGGGTCTTCCTTGGGGGGGAGGCCATGGTTTGATGTAGCAAATATACATTATATAGAGTGCATTACAACGTGGGATTTGTAAGAATCAGCATTGACATATATTTTTGGTCGATAAGACCATAGTCGACAAGCGAAGGAGGTCGGAAAGACTATTGTTAGGCGATGGAGGTCAGAATGACCGTTGTATGGCGATGGAGGTCAG
Organism: Dendrobium huoshanense; assembly: GCA_016618105.1. Classification (NCBI taxonomy): domain Eukaryota; kingdom Viridiplantae; phylum Streptophyta; class Magnoliopsida; order Asparagales; family Orchidaceae; genus Dendrobium; species Dendrobium huoshanense. Next base: position 13,716,297 of record CM028350.1, on the reverse strand, counting down.
AAAGACCATAATCAGCAATCAATGAAGGTTGGAAAAACCATAATCAACAATCGACTGAGGCCAAAAAGATTGTAGTTAGCGAGCGACAGGGGTCTGAAAAACCATTGTCTGGCAACGAAGGTCGGAAGGACTGTAGTCAGCGGGTGACAATGGTAAAAAATACCGTTGTCTTGCAAAGGAGCTCGAAAGACCGTAACATGTAGACGGAGGTCAAAATGACCGTAGTCGACAGGTGACAGTGGTCAGAAAGACCATTTTCTGGCGACGGAGCTCAGAAAAATCATAGTAGGCTGGCGATAATGGTCAAAATGACCGTTGTTTGAAGATGGAGGTCAGAAAAATTGTAATCTAGAGATGGAGGTCGAAAGGAGCATAGTCTGCAAGAAACTGTGGTAAGAAAGACCAATCTATAGCGACCTTGGTCGGAAAGACTGTAATCTAACAATAGAGGTCTGAAGGACTGTAGTCAGCAGGTGATAGTGGTCAGAAAGACCATTGTCTGGCTTCGCAAGTCAGAAAGACAATGGTGATAGTGGTCTAAAAGATTGTTGACTTGAGATAGAGGTCATAAAGACCGTAGTCTAGCGACAAAGGTTGGAATGACCATAATTGGTGGAGGATAGTGGTCAAAAAGACCTTGGTTTGGTGACAAAGGTCGAAAAGATCGTAGTCGACAAGCAATAGTGGTCAGAAAGATCGTTGTCTAGCGACATAGACCAGAAAGACCATAGTCTGGCAACAAAGGTTGTATGGACCGATGTTGGCTGGCGATAGTGGTCAGAAAGAGTGTTTTCTGGCGACGGAGGTCGAAAGGACTGTAGTTGGCCGGAGGCATTAGTGAAAAAGACCATTATCTGGCAATGGAGGTCGAAAGGACCCTAGTAGATAGGCAACATTGGTTAGAAAGACCATTATCAGGTGATGAAGGTCAGAAAGATCATAGTTTTGTGACAGAGGTCAGAAAGATCGCAGTTGATTGGCGACAGTGATCAGAAAGACTATAATATGGCAATAGAGGTCAGAAGGACCGATGATATTCAGTGGCCAGGTGTAAATCCAAGATTAGTCAGTGTCCATGTAGAAGTTTGGTGTTAGTGCGATAATAGTTGTTTGGTCCGACAGGGGTCAAGGAGGAGTCTGGTGGCAAGAGAACACTAGTTTCTCTCTCTTTATTCTCATCCTCTTCCTTGTTTCAGTCCCCCTTCCATGATAAATGAGAAGTTTATTTATAATTTTTTAAGAGTGGCATGGCCACTAAATAGAAAAGAGATCAAGAGTATGTTGGGAGTGATTTGAATGGATGGCTGATATTGATCCCCTTGATCGTGAATAATCTACTAGGTATTTGAATGTCTTAATCATATCAAAATTTGACGATCTTGGGCTTGATAGATTCATTTCATTGAGCCGCTTAATTTGACAATAATTATGTCACATTTGAAAGTCATTTGGTCATCCACTTTATGGTTTGAACCTTTCAAATATGCTTTGAGTCTTCAATTTGGACCTATTTGGGCTCAGATTAAGTCGAATTTGGTTTCGTTGGGTTTATCTTTTTTAAACTTTCAGTTCGACTATAAGTTTTTTGAAATTAGAGTTCAGATGGAGCTAGATTTAATTTTGGAAGTTTCTAACTTGATTTTGCATTGAGATTCATGCCCATTCATGATTATTTTTTTATGATATATCAGTTGCCCCACTATTTTTGGACGTTAAATCCTTCAAAGTCTGAAAATATGTGTCATAGCTCTTTAAATTGTTTCAAAACATAATATAATTTTCTAATAATTTCATTGCGTGACCATTCACTGGATGTCAATAAGGACCTCCTCTCGAGGCTGTGAACCAAGTAAAATATCATTAATCTTAAATTGAAGATGCCCTAAAGTTGGAGCATTGATTAGAGCAAAAATTGTTAAAAAATTGCACTCTAAAACATTTAAAATTGCTCAAAGTTGATTATAGAGATTCCGTTTAGTTCCGAAATTGCCAAAATTGAATCTGAAACATCAAAAACTGGTTCCACCAATCCCAAAAATGTCTGATTTGACTATATAGGCCAAATTGGGCTCAAACACAAATCAGCAGCCAAAATGACCAGTAGGTGGTCGGATGTCGGCTGTACCCGCCGGAGGCTCTTATGCCTCCATGTGTCTGTAAAGGCGCACCCTTTGAGGCGTGCAATCAATTACACTTGTTTGTAATCAGTGCAGTTATACTTTTTATTTTTAATTTCTTTTGTGGGCACCTATAATTATTTTTTCAAGAATTTTAAAATTTTCAAAATGAGGCTAAAAAAAATTTAAAAAAATCAAAAAATTTTAAAATATTTTAAACAAATTTACTGGCAAATTTCTCCTAGTGTTTTCCTACAAATACTCCCCGAAGGCAGGAGAAAAATTGTCCCTCTTCTCCTTCTCTCTTATTCCTCTAGCTTTTTTACAATTGAGGATTTTAATTGTCTTGAATATGTTGCACCCCCTATTAAGTACAACTGTCCCTTTTTTGTGTGTAAATTAAAGTTTTTAGCCTTCCTCTCTCTCTCACTTCCTTATTTTTCTTCTTTCTTTAGAGTCTTTCCATTATTTTTAATAGGTGACACCCCCTATCCAAATTCAATTCCCTACTTTAGTTTAGAAGAAAACTTTCTTCTCACATTTTTTTCATCTAATTTTCTTCTTATATTAGAGGTATTTCACTATCTAAGATAGGTACATCCCTTATCAAACTTTAGTGCCCCTCTTTTTGTATAGAAGAAATATATAAGAAGTCTCGATAAGAGTTTACTTTCTCAGTAGACTGTCCTTGATAGGTGAAGATTAACTACCTCTTGCATGCAAGGGTAAGCTGAGAAGATATAACGGAAATAATACCTAAGAGGAGAACCAGTGATTGTAAGTAGATGAGAATAATTTTGATAAACTTTGAGTGGAAGTCTATCGGCGATCGATGATCAAATGGAAGTTTAATGGCGTTCGATGGTTGGGAGGACAGCTAAAGGAGATAGGTGGGGGGTGTGCTGTTAATAGTAGTCGAGCGAGAAGCCTTAGATGGCTATATTAAGTGAAGGACTAAAGGCCAACATCAGGAAAAGGGCCAATGATGGCAATGGTCAAGTTACATTTTTTGCTATAGGCAATATGCATCCATACCGATGTGTGCGGACATCAGACATGCTTGATGGAAGGGTTCAAAGTAGTGTGTCATGTTAGTAGTCTGGCCATACACTGATAGTATCAATTGAATGGAGGATAAAATTTTGCTATATAAATCCAATGATATTATATATGAATTTGAGATTATTTTATGAGCTCAATGCTTATTTTTCACTTGAAATGAACTTATCTCCTAGAGGAAACTTATCCTGTGTCTTTCAAGATTTTTTAACCTGCTAAGGTTTTTATAGGAGTGAAGACTTTATCAAACACTTACTTTCATTGAGTCTTTCTAGTTAAGTTATAAACCACTATTAACTTTCCTATTAAGGCTACCTCATATGTGAGATTTTTTTAGGTTATTTGTTAGAACATTGCTCGAAGATTTTAATAGGTTGAGAGAAATCAACAAAGGATAATTGATCTATCCAAGATTGTTTATTAGAGCATTGCTCAATGACATTAACCTGTATAGAGGAGGTTGAGAGAATATACCAAGAATGTATGACTTATCTTAGGTTGTTTGTCAGAGCATTATTCGATAAAGTTAACTTATTTGGAAGACGTCGGATTGAATCCCCTAGGAATTGATCTCCAGCGATCAAGACAATAAAAATTATGTATTTCTCAAATCAAATATATTAAAATTTGATTGACATCTTCCTAGGATTTTAACCTATCTGTGATTGTTTGCCAGAGCATTATTCGTTAATGTTAACCTGTGCAAAAGATGTCAAATCGAATCCCCTGAGATCTATTATGCCTTAATCGAGAGAGGGTGAATGCCACGTGTATCACGAATCAAAGGTAAAAAATGATCAATCTTTATATCATTGTTACCTTTTTGAGGTTCAAGTTAAGACCTTGTCCAAGAAGTAGAAGTCCAATTAGGGATTGTATAGAGGTTATCATTTATTGGAAACATTCTTGCATTTGCTAGGAGTTTCCTAAAATATTAGATGCTGAAAGTATTAGAGTAATTTTCTTAACCATAAATGCAGCCAAGGTCGCCCACCAATTCATATCTAATTCATATGATTCCTCTAAATATGATTTAGCAAAGGCTGATGTAAGGACATTAACATAAACGACCTTTTAAAGTTAATGCAAAAATTACCCAATCAAGAACCACGTTTACAAAAGGCACCAAATTGTTTCATCCTGAAATATTTATGGCTTTAAAAAAATATAAAGTTTAACGTTTTAGATTTGTACAAAGATCCAACAAATAATTATAAAAAATAAAGGATGTAGCGTTCATAAGAGACACCAGACTTTTATATGGAAAGCCCTAAAAAGGGGAAAAATGATTCGGGCCTAGTTTAATGAATCCACTAGTGTTTGCAATCAATTACAAATGAAGGCCTTTCATGGGAGAAGGCCTTTATTTGACGCAGCAAACATACATTACGTAGAGTTCATTACATGGTGGGAGTTGGAAGAATCAATATTGGCATATTTGTTTGGTCAGTAAGACCATAATCGGCGGGCTACAGAGGTCGAAAAGATCATAATTGGATGAAGGTGGTTGGAAGAACCATAGTCGGCTGTCGATGGAGGTCAAAAAGATCGTTGTTAGGCAACGGAGGTTAGAAGGACCATTGTGTGGAAATGGAGGTCAGAAAGATACTGATCTCCCATGGAAGAAGGTTAAAAAAGATTGTTATCAGGCAATTGATGTCAGAAAGATTGTAGTCGGATGACATATATTAAAAGGACTGTAGTTGGTGGTTAATGGTGGTCAAAAAGACCTATGTCTGGTGACGAAGGTCAAAAAGACATTAATCTGGTGATAGTGGTTAGAAAAATTTTTGTCTGACAACAGAGGTCAGAAATATCATAGTTTGGCGACAGAGGTTAGATGAACTACAATCGATGAGAAATTATGGTTAGAAAGATCGTTGTTTGGTGATGGAGGTCGGAAAGACCATAGTTAGCGGACAAAAGTGGTCAGAAAGATCATTTTCTAGTGACAAAGGTCTGAAAAATAGCAGTCTAGTGACAAAGATTGGAAGAACCGTAGTCAACAGGTGATAGAGGTTGGAAAGAATAGTCTGGCGACAGAGGTTGGAAAGACTGTAGTCTGGCGACAGTGGTCAGAAAGACCATTGTTTGGTGATGGAGGTTAGAAAGACCGTAGTTTGAAAATGGATGTCAAAAGAACCGTATTTGGCGGGCGACAATAGTCAAAAAGATCATTATCGGGTAATGGGGGTTAAAAGGATCGTAGCATGGCGACGAAGGTTGGAAGGATATTAATCTACGGGCGAAGTGGTCAGAAAGATCATTGTTTTGCGATGGAGGTCGGAAGGGTTGTAATTAACAGGCGACATTGATCAAAAAAATCATTATCTAGCGACGAAGGTAGGAAGGATTGTAGCTGGCAGGCGATAGTGATTAAAAAGATTTTATTCTGGTGACAGAGATCAGAAGAACTAACGATAGTCAGTGGCCATGTTTAACTTTAGGATCAGCCAGTGGCTGGGCATAAATCATATGTCAGTGGATGGTCGGGTAGAAGTATTGAGTCAGTCGATGGCTAAGTAGAAGTCTGACGACGGCAGTGGTTCGATGGTGGTCGAGGAGTTTGGTGGCAAGAGAACACTAGTTTCTCTCTCTTCCTTCTCCTATTCCTTGCTTCAGTCCTCGTTCCATGAAGAATGACGGGTCTATTTATAATTTCCTAGAACGGCATGACCAATAACTATGAGGAAGATCAAGGGTATGTTGGGAGTGGTTTGAATGGACGGTAGATATTGATCCCCTTGATCATGTATCATTTACTAGATATTTGAATGTCTTAAAAAATGTCAAAATTCAACGATCTTGGGCTCGTTGGTTTCATTTCATCAAGCTGCTTGATTCGACTATAAGCCCTTCACATTTGGAAATAGTTTAGTCATCAATTTATGGTTTGAGCCTTCGAGTTGGACACGTTTGAGCTCAGACTGAGTCGAATTTGGAGTCGTTGGGTTCGTCCTTTTGAGAGCTCATTTCGACTATAAGTTTGTTGAAATCAGAGTTAGAATGGTCCTGTATTTAATTTTGAAAGTTTCCAACTTGATTTTGCTTTGAGATTTGTGTCCGGTCATGATTAATTTTTTATGATATATCAGTTTTGTTTTTCAGTTTTGAGCCACGATGGTGGGTGGTAAATTGTCAGCAATAATCTCCTTAGTAATAGAACTAAATTCAAGTTTTTGAATTTTTTTTTATTTCATAGTAGTTTCACATTGGCCTCATTATGTGGCTTTAAAAATTAGTTTTTATTTATTTTGGTGGATAAACTAAAATGAAGCTGAGGTTTAATTACATCAATGATATTGTTTTCGATGTATATGGATGTATTTTCTCACTGGCATGTTGCACACACGTATAAATTGCATATATAAAAAATTAACACTGCCTCGCTATGCTTCCAAATGTCATAAAAAGGAAATTGAGCATTTTCATGAATTTTACAGTAACCATCATAAATGCTTCTAACAGTCCAAAACAAATGCACGACCCTTATAGTAATGATATGTTTTCTCCCTTCAGGAAATTTCATTAAAAAAAAAAATTTTTCAAAAAACAAATTTAAGATAAACATTGATAGTTACAAGAGAAATATCAGATAACATTTCTCAAGCATCTGAAGCAAGGCATTGCATTTAGAATGAGACAAAGAATCTAAAAATCTAAGAAGTGTTGGAACTTGGATCTATTCAAGAAGTACTGGATACAATCATGAAAAGCCACAGTCTATCAGATAAATGAGGCTTAGTTATACAAGTGTTAAGAGAGTAGTATTCCGCTTGCTTTCTTTAGAAGGATGGCAGCAGTAGGTAGCATTCTCAACAAAAGGCCGCTGAGAACTCCTTGCAAAAGTAAGATAACCAAAACACTGGGGAATTGCAAGAAATTTTATTAAAATAAAAGCAAAAAACTAAAAAGAAAACAAAAGCAATCTCATGCACGAGGCGCTCATGACAAGTCCATGTCCCAAAGAAAAAATAAAATGAGATTGCATATCTCCTAACAAAACCCAAGATACCATAAAAACCTAGTAGATCTAAATAGCTTCTAATACAAAATGGCATTACATTCTGTAAATTGTGTGTTATGACTTCGCTCTAAGAGGAATCAGTGGAGCAAAAATTTTCAAAAGAAGAAATTACCTGAACAATTATTTGCGGGTTAATGGTGATGTGAACGATCTTTGAAGGAAGAAATATGACCCCGATTAGTCAGTTTCTAATTCAAGAAAGAGATTAAAGATGCCAAGAAGTTTCGGGTTCAAGGAAATGATTTGCGGCAGCTTGGGCTTTTGAAGATCAATGAGACCAGGAGATCTTTGGCAACGACGGCAGCGGGACCAGATCCTTATCCTTGATGGCTATGTCACGCAATCATCAAAATAGTAGGCAACAATCTTTGATAGCATTGTCCCATGATCTTCGCAGTGACCAATGGGTTTTTCCACGACATTCTTGAGAGTAGCAACGACCGAACTCTTGAAACAGAGATCGATCTGGAGAGTGGTCGAGCTAGAAAATATATTGAGAGGTCCTAAATTATTTGATTCTAAGTTATTTGATTAAATATTTTTTTTCTATTTTTTTTTTATTTGGATTTGAGACTGGCATAAGTAGTTTAAAAAAAATTAATTCCTGGCAGTTGTGCGCAGTGGCCGAACGAGAGCTCTGCTAGGGTTAGGGTTTTTTTGCGACACGCTTGGCGATTCCTGGCAGTTGTGATCGGAGGGATCCGTTCCGATGGATCCCTCTGGCTTCGAGGAAGCTTTTCCTCCTCTAAAGAGTCCTCTCCTTCCTTCCACTACTGAGGGAAACAAATCTTCTCGCTCGTGGGATCACATCCTTTACGGACCAACTTCTAATGCATGTGAGTTTCTGATATCTCCCTTGCCAACGGAAGAAGAAATCATCAACTTCCCCACTGAGGACATTGCTGATGCTGTTAATGAGTTGGATCTGGCACTTGTTGGTTACTCTCTCGGTAAGAGACCTTACTATGAGGCGCTTCTGAACTCGGTTAAAAAGCTATGGAATCTTAAAGGTAGCCTGAAACTTATCTCTCTTAGCGATGGGTTTTTTCTGTTTAAATTTTCCAACGCGGAAGATTATGATCTTGTCTGGAGTAGAAATGCTTGGTTTATTTTTGGAAAACCTTTTGTCTTTCAAAAGTGGAACTCTCACTTTTCCCCAACTCGTGAAGAACTTACTTCGGTCCCGATCTGGTTTAAGATTCATGATCTACCTTTATGTTGCTGGACTCCTGTTGGAATATCTAAAATAGCCACCAAAGTGGGTCATCCGCTTGCGGTTGACGCTCTTACTGCTTCGAAATCCAGACTTACCTATGCTAGGGTTTGTGTTAAAGTTGATGACAAAGCGATTTTTCCTGAAACTATACCTATTTGTGTTGAAGGAAAACTTTTTAATTTAAAAATCCAATATGAATGACGTCCTACCTTTTGTGAATTTTGCGGCTCTCTTAATCACTCTTCTTCTAAATGTGCTGATAATCCCAACCCTGAAACTAACCAAATTCCTATCCCTCCTAGAGGGAGAAGTACTAGCCGCAAACCCAGACCTCACTCCTTAAACTCGAAAGGCCTTCTTCCTACTCCTAATCCCTCTAATAAGAATTCTGATATTGTGGGTGAGCCTGATAAAAATCTTGAAGGATTACCAGTGGAAAAAGTTAAGGATTTGGTCCCTTCTTCGGCTTTTGCTAATACTGAGGCACCTAATAAAAATGTTCTACCCAATAGTCCTGCTACCCAAACTATTGCGGTGGATATTCCTAATAAAGAGGAAGATGCTCTTAACTCTGAGATAAACAAGATTAACAAAATTGTCGAGCAAGGTTCGTTGGCTGTTAATTATGTCCCGACTAATATTCTAGCAGGGGCAAGCTCTAACATCCCCAATCTCAATTCTCCTACCTCTTTGACTTCTTCTACCTCTGTTCCCATGTTTCAATTGGATGGTCAAAAGGAGTATAGAGTTACTTATGCTAACAAATTTAGTGTGCTTCAGGATGATAATGAAGAGGATTCCTCTTCATCATTGCATAATGAGAGAATGGAAGATTCCAAAGGGTACTCTGCTAAAAACAAGAAAGAAAATTTTGGTAATTCTAACACCAAAATGATGAATTCTTCTGAACCTTCTTCGTATAGAAACACTAGGGGAAAGGGCAACCGTAAAGGCCCTAACCATAAATCCTAGTTTTTTATGAATTGTCCTTCATTGGCTGCCTGGAATATTAGGGGTTTCAATAACCCGGACAAAGTTTTTTGCTGCAGGAATTTGGTCAATGAGCATAAGCTTGACTTAATTTGTATACTGGAAAATCGTATCCTCTCTTCTAATCTTTTGGACCCTTGGTTCTGCTCTACTCACAAAGTTTTTGATAATGAACTCAGTTTCAATAATTTTGATCTTGCTTCTCCTGGACGCATTTGGATTAAATGGAATTCTGGAAAGGTCTCTTTTAATCCTATTTATTCTTCTCCTCAAATGATTTCGGGTCATTTAATGGTGGGGTCTCAAACTATCATGCTTCTATCTGCTGTTTATGCTTCCAATTCTTTTGAAGAAAGAAATAAGCTTTGGGCTGATTTGGGGGAAGTCAATCCGCAAGGTGCTTTGCCTTGGGCCGTGATTGGTGACTTCAATACCTGTCGAATGCAAACTGAAAAAAAGGAGGGAATATTATCACTATGGATAGGCTTTACCCTTTTAATTCCTTTATTTTTGATAATAATTTGATTGATCTCCCTTCAACTGGTAACTTTCATACCTGGTTCAATCAAAGACAAGATAATCCCATTCATCTTAAGTTGGACCGGGTTTTAGTGAATGAAACTTGGATCAATCAATTCCCTAAATCTCACTATAATGTGCTGAGTAGCCTTGTATCCGATCATACTCCTCTCATTCTCAGAGATATCCCTACTAAGAATACCCCGAAGAGGTTTATGTATAAAAACTTTTGGAGCCATATTCCGGAATTTTGGAACATTCTTTTAAATATTTTTCAATCTCCGGACCAAGGGAATCCTATTTTAAGCCTCTATAAAAAGTTGAAACTTCTTAAAAAGGAGATTAAAACTAGAAAGTGGAATTCTTCCAATCACATTGCTACTAAATGTGCTTCTTTAGCTGTCGATCAAGATATATGTCAGAAGATGATTGATAAGGATCCTCTCAACAAGGTTTTGTGTGGTGATCTCAAAAGAATCAATGCTAATATTAACTTTTATAATTCATTGCATGCTTCTTGGACCATTCAAAGATCAAAGATTAAATGGTTAAAGCATGGAGAAGAAGACTTGAAGTTTCTTTACTCCAAAATTAAGAAAAGGAAGGCTTTTAATGGTAGCTCTCTAAATGCTGCTATGAATCATCATGTTGATAATGATAATGGCAATCATTTTAGTTTCATTCAACATTTCAATAATCTATATAATTCTGATCCATCGGTTTTAAATGAAACAAGGCTTATTCCAAGAGGGAATATGGTACCTGAAAATGCCATTCCTTCTTTAGTTAGTCCTGTTACCAATGAAGAAATATATTTGGCTATCAAATCTGGCTGCTCCAAATCGGCTCCTGGTCCTGATGGCTTTAATTTTGATTTTTACCAAAAAACTTGGAGTATCACTGGTCCTCTTGTTTGTAAGGCTATCAAATCTTTTTTTATTAAATGCTATTTGCCTATATGTGCCAAAGCTACTGCTATAGCTCTTGTTCCTAAGAAATCTCATGCTGATAATATTCATGACTTCCGGCCTATATCTCTTTGCAATGTTTTTCACAAAATTATTGCTATTATTTTAGCATGTCGTATGAAAACTATTATGTCTGATATCATTGAGAAAAATCAAGCTGCTTTTATATCTGATAGGATTGCTACTGATAATCCGATTCTGGCCAAGGAAATCATAAATCTTTTCAAAAAATAGAATAAGATGAATCTTTTTTGTGCTAAATATGATATCAAGAAAGCTTTTGACACGGTTTCTAGGAACTTTCTTTTTGCTCGTATGGCTGATAAGGGTTTTCCTAATATTTTCATTAACTGGGTCAAAGCTTGTATTAATGATATCCATTTTTCTATTTGTATGGACGGATCTTTGGATGGGTTTTTTTCTTCTTCCACGGGTCTCAGACAGGGTTGTCCTTTAAGTCCTTTTCTTTTTTGTATAATTATGGATGCATTTTCATGTCTCCTTGAGCATAACTCTGAGTCCAGTGGTTTTGAAGGCTTTAATATGAATAATTTTCAGATTACTCACCTTGCTTATGCTGATGATCTTTTGGTTTTTGGAAAGGCAGATTCTAACAATTGTGACAAGCTTATGAGGGTCATTAATTTGTTCACTATGCTCACGGGGCTACATATGAATCTGCATAAGAGTTCTCTCATTATTTCCCCAAGTGTTTCTTGTTCTAATGACATTTCTAATATGCTTCAAATCCAAAATGTTTTTGATAGGTTTAATTACTTGGGGATTCCTATTACTTTGGGTCGGACTAAGGTGTCTGACTTTGCCCCTTTGATTGAGAAAATCATCTCTTTACTGGCAGGTTGGAAGGCGAAGTCGCTGTCCTTTGCTGGGAGAATGCAATATATTAAATATACTATCACTAACACTGTGGCCTTCTGGATTAGGAGCATGACTCTGCCTAAAGTTATCTACAAACATATTAGTAAATTGTGCTCTAATTTTCTTTATCATGGGGAGACTGATGGTAGGAAACTACACTTGATTTCTTGGAATAATACGTGTAAACCGTATTCTTATGGGGGTCTTGGTATTGCTTCTTTACAAGCTTTAAATTTTGCTTATAATTGTGGTATTATTTTGAGATGTTATAATACTAACTCTCCTCTTGCTAAGTGGTGTCTGGCTAGATATAGCAGTTCCTGGAAACCTGTCATGAACACTGCAACTGCTTTTTGGAAAAATATTTGTAAAACGGCTGAAATTGCAAGGGAGAAATTCACTTTATCCATTACTAATAACAGTCCTATTTCTATTTTCTGGGATCATTGGTGTTTAGGGGAAACATTCCTTGATAAATTTCATATCTTCCCCACTAACATTGCAAAAAATACTCAGTTAAATACTTGGATTCAGCAAGATGTTTGGAACATTCCGGCTTTAGAGATCCCTTCCATAAGAGATTTTATTCTGAACATTCCTATCGTTCCTGATAATAAGTATCATATTAGATGGGACAGCAATGTGAATGACAAATTTAGGGATTTCTATTTATATTATTTTTCTAATGATGAACAAGTTGACTGGTATCATATGGTTTGGCATAAGAAGCATGCTTTGAGATTTTCTGTTTACTCGTGGATGGCTCTTAAAGGAGGGTTAAAAACATGTGATGTGCTAGCCTCGAGAAACATTCATATTTTAGATAAAACATGCTCTCTTTGTCACAATTGTTTGGAGACCACTTCACATATTATGTTTGAATGTGACTACTCCTTTAAAGTGCTCCAATTTCTCATTCCTTCATTTCAAACCTTTTACTTCAGACCAACGATTTTTTTAGCCTTTCAACATATTGATAGTTTGGATAAGCCTAAGAGTTTCAAAAATGGCATCCTCCCTCATTTTAAATGCTGCTATCTACTTCATTTGGATAGAAAGGAACAACAGAAAGTTTAAGTCTATTGCTTTATGTTCTAATTCTCTGATCAAGAAGATCTCGAGAGCTGTTATTATCAAACTTCTGGGGTGGAAGAATGGTATTGAGATTAAAGAAGCGATGAATCTGGTATACTGATGCTTCTTCCTATTATCTATGACTTATGTAAGGTGGTGCTGATTGCCTTTTTGAGCTGCTTTGGGAATTCTGGTAAGGAATTTTGTTGCCTGTCTTTTCTGTGTTGCTGATCAAAACATGTTTGAATGTCTCTGTGGTATGCTTAGGCCCGATATGCAAGTCTTGACTCTGTACTATGATTATCACATTCTATTCACTTTTTGGATGGCCTACGGGCAACCAAAGTGGATAGGACACTTCGGAGATTGCAGCAAAAATATATATTTTTTCCCCATCTCAGTTTTTTAGACTATGTAGTCTGGTTTTTATTTTCTGAATACTGCTTTATCTTTTTTCTGCATATCTTGGATCCTTTTCGGACAACACCTGCTGGGTGAGAATTGATATGGGCTGGAAGATTGTGGTCGGTTGCAATGCTGGTGTTGGACTGCTGGAGTTCGTGGATTCTGGTACACGGAGGCTATTTGAATGTGGTTGAAGATATTCCTTATGATCCTGTCTCAACCTTTGGATTGTCTTCGGCTTGCTTGGATCTGAATTAGCTTCCTTCTGATCGGCTGAGATAATCTGATGTCTGAGATTGTCTTCTTTAATGTTTTTTTTTTCATAATTCTTTTTATGTTGTTTTTCTATAGTTTTGGTTATATTCATTCTATATTTGTTTTAGAATGATTGGTTGTTGTTGTATTTTTCCTTTTTATTTCCTGTATTAGTTTGGACCTTTTTGTTGAACTTTTTATTAGTTTTTAATAAAATGGGCTATGCCCCAAATTTCCCCAAAAAAAAAATTAATTCTTTTTTAAAAATATATAATATTAAATATAAGATAGTAAACAACTTATAATTTATAACATCTACTTTTTCATATTCTAAAAGAGTTAAAAGATTACTTCATTATCTATAGAATTTAAAACTTCTTTTCAATATAAGGAATTAATAAATCATTCATTTATTAATCTCCAATTCTATTATGCAGACGATTTTTTTATAATATTCATGGCAAAAAATGCTCTTTCGACACCTGCTGTAACAACAAGCAATATCAATGCCAGTTCCAGTAGTCTATAAATAACATGATATATAATATATTTTCTACTTTGGATAATTTTCTCACAAGGCCTCATATATCTTTTAATGAAATAAACTGATCATCAGATCGCATATCCATAATATAAGTATCCGATTGATTTTTAAGAATCATCTGATCAAAAAGACTAAAGTTAATAGGATAAAAATGTATCATTCTAATCAACTTTTCTTTGTTGAATACGAAAAACTATTATTAGGTTTCAAACAGATAATACACAAAAGCAGTTTGGTATTTGCTTCAGCAAAATGATTATTCAACTCTTGATGTTGCATATCAAGAATTGTATAAAAAATTTCAATCTGAAAATGATATAAATTTTTTAAATCTTCAGCTCTACGTCGAGGCCGACCACAAGCAACCCATTTATCATCCATTTATGAAATAATTATTTTTTGTTGCTCGCAAAAGTTACATTATTGATGAAGTCATCCCACTTGTTATCACTTTTATCATGTAGTCTCATTTTACATATATGTACCAAAAACATAGCATTTACACTACCTTGTTCTCCTTTCTACAAAGCTTGTGATAGTTCATTAGTGATACCAAGCACATCTTTCATCAAATATAGGAAAAAAGAAAATTCAATGATTTGTAATGACTCTAATAATGCATATTCCTCACCTTTTTATTCCAAGCATACACCATCTTCCAAAATAATTTTCAGAACATCAATTACTGTAGAGAACATGGTGATTAACCTTATTATCGATTCATAATATGAACCCCACTATGTATCGCATGCGCGCCTAAGAGTTATTTTTTTATTTAAGCCTTGCCCAGTTATAAGTTTTTTTACTTTGTAATGCATTTAATGTCTTCTCACGTTGCAGCTCCTGTACTTGATCACATTGCTTACAAGAAACACCAATAGTATTTATCACATTCGACATTATGGTAAATAATAAAGTAATATAAACATGACTTTTAGCAACTGCCACCAATGCTAATTGAAGTTTATGTAAGAAACAATAAATGTAATGTGTTGATGTATTTTTATTAAGAAATAGAGCCTTCGGGCCATTAAACTCTCCTCATATATTACTAGCACCATCGTAACCTTAATTTCATATTCTAGAAATGCTCAAACCATATGATAAATGGAGTTATTCAGTATATGGAACATGAGAAAACCCTAGAAAATTTTCTACTATCTCTCCTTTCCTATCAACAAAACGCACTACAATTTCCATTTGCTCTTTTCCAAATGTGTCACGTGATTCATTAATTAAAATTGAAAAAAACTTATCACCAATCTCCTTAGATATGAACTTTATAATTGTAATAGCAAAACCTCTTATAATATCTTTCTAAATATAAGGTGCAATTAATTTTAAATTATCAGGTGCATTCTTTAGCACCACATCTTGTATATCTTTGTTATGTTTTGCTAGAAACTATGCTAGTTCAAAAAAATTACCCTAATTTTTTTATATTCAAGACTCATCATGTCCTTAGAAAATTAGGCCTTGTTTCAAAAGAAAGCTTATGCAATCAATGGATGAATTAAGGAGTGTACAATATACAAGTGTAGCTTGATTAGATTACTTTTGAAAAAGAAATCCAATTGTGGTCCTCCGAAAGGACACCGCTTAGTGGGGGATAAAGTATAGAGGGTACGATTGCACTATCCCATAAGATAAAATAATCACAGGCCTTTGCACTCTTCACAAGCGAACTAATGGGAGGGCAAATAAAATCATACATACAATTACTATTGAGGGTATCGACTCTCACCTACGCACCTCGATGGGTAATAATATGTATAACTCGATCAGAGTCATGAGATTTCCCCCACTCGATATATTAGCTCGAGTGGAGATTATTTAATGTGGGATTCAGTTTTTTCTGGGCACAAGCCCTAGTAATTAATTACATCATAAGTCAGGGCTTAAGAAGACTCTCGATTAAGGATTATACATTATTCTCTCTGATGGAATTGGCACATAGGGAGGAATCTAGGAAGTTCTTATTCAAAGGGAAAGAAAGGTTCAACTTGGCTTAGTCAACATACGTGGCTCACATCATCATCTAGGACTAAAATAGTGAAAAGAAACTAGAAAAAAGTTAATATTGCACTCAGATCATACAAGAGAGAAGGATAGAGGTGGTGTCATGCATGTGATGCGGATATGCATGATTTATAGCCCCCGAAGGATAGATGACTTATTTGTCGATGAGACATACTACAGGACACTAGTAGTAGTAGCCTTGATAAATTTAAACTGGGTTTAATATTATACACACACAACTAACACCCATTTTATATCTAATGCATTCTTGACTTATATCTTACTTGAAAAGGAAAGCAAGCTAACCACCTAGTCTTATAAAATTCGTGTTATCTGGTCTTTATGAATGATGGGTGAGTGGCTGCATCTTTAGAAATCAAGGTCGACAACTAGAGGGGTTCCTAAGTGGTCTTGTACTTATGAAGGGTAGTATACTTCTAAAACTAATGCAATTAAATTTTAATTTAGTTAGTTTCTAATGTAATATATGCTAGTTAAAGTATCTAAATCATGAGTTCTTGAAATTTTAGAAAGGGTTAAAATATTTTTTTAGAAGAATAGGCTTCCCTAGGTTCAACACCTCATCCTCATAGGTCAGATTATCTAAACTTTACTCGTAGGTAAGGAAGTATCTTAAGATAAGAAAAGAGAGGATGAATTAATATACATGCAACCCCGAACGATCTCCAGCTTATTCCCTAGATCATTAGCTTTCTATATTATTCAATTCTTAAAATTTTGGTTTTTTATTTACGAGTAGAAAAATTGTACCCTAAAGGACCTAGCAAAATTAGGCACACATACATGTAAGAAAAAAACCTATGAAAACTAGATAACTTCTACTGCATAAGTAAAGTAAACACATCAATAAAAATATCCACTAGAGTATGAAAAAGTCCAAAAGTCTTTGGAAAGTGCTATATAATGTATAACTCATTGTCTACGGAAAAATAATAGTGGTCAGGCTCCATGGACAATAACATGAATTCTAATTCAATATAATGACGCAAGTTCTAAAAACAAGGCATTTAATCTCGATCTTCATCTTCTAGTCCTATGGATCGCCTTTCTTCAGTTTTCTTATTATTAGTCCCGCACAAGAATACCCAAATAGAAATAAATTCCCTACAAAGGGTTTCTTTTCTCTTTGGATCCCTCATATTTGAAATACTTTATTTTTATAAACTTTCATAACTCGATATGTCAAATAAAATTACATCATGAAGAAAAAGAATTTTTAGACTATTCTGTAGGATTATCCTAAGCAGTTAAGATAAAATATCACATGCAATTATATAAAAAATAAAAATACTCATGCCAATCACACTTAGTCATACTCTTATTTATTAGGGGGGGCTAAGCGGTTGAAATACTAGTAACATTTATGTATATAATTTATTTTTTTTAGCCCCCTTTTTTAGCATTGGTTGAGTATGGCCGACTGCAAAAATATTATTTGTACCAAGATCATCCATAACCTATGGGTAATCTATCACACACCATATCATAAATATAATATGATAATAAAGCTCAATATCACATTAATCATCATAAAAAATCAAAATAACCAGCACATGTGCCACATGTAGAGTGTTACATAAAAGAAACTGAAAGAAAACACCAGCCTGACCTAGAGCTAGAGGTTGTGTCCTAACAAATAATTCTATGTGTGTGTAGTAAATTGTGTGGCCTTGGATATGTCATATGTTGGTTAATTAGTTCAAATTCTTTGTGATTTGATTTATTAATGGTCGAAGGGGCATTTTGATTAAATTTTAAATATTAATGTTATGAGATCAATTTTAATTAATTTTGTTAGTTGATTAATTTTAATTCTTAGGGTCGTGTTCTCTTAAAATTAAGTTGAATTAGCAAATTTTAAAAGGCTCGGGGTCGTTTTGCCACTAGGTCGGCGGGGTCTGAAGGTAGCTTTTTGATACAAGCAAAGTCATGGGGTCCTAGTATTTTTACTAATTTTTAGATTTTAAGGGGAGTAATTAGACTATGAATTTGATAGATTTTAAGTTTTATACACAAAGTTATGATTTTTAGAAAATGCGGGCCTAGTAATTGAACCACGTTGCCCGAGGAGTCAAATTTTTAATTTAAGTTGATTTCTAGAATGATTTTATTTTTAATAAATAATAGACTTTAATTGAAGTTGAATTCCATTTAGTTTAATCAAATTGAATTTTTCTAAAATTAGTTATATTATTTCAAAGTTTGGGTATTTAATGAATTATTAAAATTGCTTAATTAAGCATATTTTAGATATTTTGATCCAATTCTGCTCCACACCCCTTGGAATCACTTCTAAAAGCCAAGAATGACTAAAGAAAGAGTTTCCAAGTGCTTGGGAAAATTTTAGAATTTTTAATAAATTTTAATCAATTAATTTAATTAAAGGGGTGATTTTTAATTAAAATTAAATTAGTGCTCAAATTAAAGTAAAATTAATGGTCTTTTAATTTTTATGGATTAATAATATAATTTTGAAGAGTTTGATTTTTTATCAGTAATTTTTAGAGTTAATTTGGATTTATTAGAATGTTATGAAGTTATTGGGGTTTAATTAAAGAGTTAAATTATGGTTTGTTAATTATGTGGCTTAAAGGGTTCTAAAATTCATAGAAAATTCTAGGAGGTTTGAAATGTCACTAATTTAAATGATTCAAGTTTTATTTTAATCAGAGGTGTACCATAGTCCCTATAATTTCTCTAATGTTTTAAGATGGGTCATTAATTATTGTCCTTAAGGTATCATTTGGTTAAATAGGTTTCAATCAAATGCCATGACTAACCCTGGGGTAACATAAAGTGAAAATACAAATCATCACAAACCATATCCATAGAACTAAAAGAGTCTAGGCTAAGTACTCGGGTATCCTACACATACGAAAGATTTAAATGATAATTAACAGAATTAGTAATTTATTTAGTGAATAATTGAGACACAATCACTAATCATTCCCCATGAACTCTATTCACATGCAAGATCTATGTTTAAAATTTCATTGGAAACTATCAAAATTGAAAGGTTTAAATATAAAAATAATTTTAAAATATTTTAAAAATACCTATATATTAACCTATACAAATACAAAGGTTTAAAAATAAAATTATTAAAAATAAGTTAAAATGTATTTTTGAGAGATCTAGTGGTCGTCTAAAAGTGGTTTAAATTAATTTCAAAATAAAATTTTAATTTTAGAAAATACTTAATAAAATATTTAGTTAAATAGTAATTAAGTATTAAAGTAATTTAAATAATAAAAAATAATTAAGAAAAATTAGGTTTTAATCTCTAAAATTAATTTTAAATAAAAATTATTAATTTTCTAAAAATGTTTAGCTATTATATGATTTCTTTTAATTTAAATTTATTTTATTATGAATTTTTAAATTAAAGTCGTTAAAAGGGATTTAAAATAATTTTAAAATAAAAAATATTTAAAATAATTATTAAATTAAATAAAATTAAATTTTAAAAGCTCTTTGAAATTTATAATAATTTTTTAAAAAATAACATTTATAAAATTTAGGAAAATATTTTAATTTATTTTTAATTAAATAATAATAAGTATTCAAATATTTAATTAACTAAAAATTATTTTAAAATAAAAATACTTTTTTTATTAAACTTAATTTAATATTAAATATTTAAAAGTAATAATCCTTTATTTTGAAATAAATATTTTAATTATTTGAAAAATAATAATTAATAAATTTTAATATTAATTATATATTAAAAGGTTAAAATAAAAAAATTTTACTTAAAATATAAAATATATCCTAAATTTATTTTAAATTTAAATTAATATATTTTGAAATAATCACCTAATTTTTTAAATCATTTAATTTGAAAATTTTAATATTTTAAAAAAATTAATATAATATAATTTTAATCATATAATATTAACTTTAAAAATTAATAAATTCTAAAAATTTTGATATATTATATATATGTATATATATATATATATATATATATATATATATATATATATATATATATATATATATATATATATATACATATATATATATATATATATATATATATAGATTTAAAACTAATTTTTGAAAGTATGAGATACACCAAGGGAGGGGGGGGGGGGGGGGGGGGGGGGATGAATTGGTATATTTTGAAAGAAAGCAAATCCTAAATATGAGTTTTAATTTTTTGTATTTTTATAAAAATAACTTAACTTAAAGCTGAGGTTATTGATTGAAACCAGATTGCAACACCAGTAATGAAATTTTAAATCACACAACAATGTTTTAAAATAGATTTCTCACCAAGCACTTATAGAAATTGTAAGATGCAAAAATAAAATAAAGTGCATTAAATGGAAAAAACACACCAAAAGATTTATAGTGGTTCGGTCACTTGACCTACATCCACTCCCTAGAGTCCTCCACTCCGAGAATTTCACTACTCTAAAATAATTCTCCTTCTACTCCCACAGCAAGACGGAGAAGCTTTTACACAAACTCACTTTCACCTTCTCTGGTGTGGTGAAGTACCAAATACTATGTAACTCTCCTAGTGATGGCAGTGGACCTTCTCATTTTTCTCCCTCCTATAGAAGGCATAGGACCTATTTGTACAGGATGAATGCTGGGACGACCAAAATTTATCTATGTTCATCATCTGGTATGATCACTTGTAGACCATATATGCTCCTTTTTATAGAAGAAATCACATTTCAAAACATGATGGTTCGATAGAAATTTGCCTTGGAAGGGATTGGACCTCGGTTCGCTAGAGATCTCATCGTCGGTGAGCTTAGACCAATGGGTTTGGCTTGGGAGAGGTGGGGGGGACTAGGGAAGCTCAATGGAATCAAAGTTCTGGCTTGAGGAGGCTTGGGAGAAAAAATAATGCAAGATCCCTCTAAAGATACCCTAATACCCCTATTTATAGCCCTAAGCCCAATATGGATGGCCAATATCATTTCTAGGGTTAATTAGGAGGGAAATAATCTGCCTTGACCGTGGTTTGGGTCAAGGGAGGGTTTGGAAAGGTATTTAATACTTAAGGGGGGATTTGACTTAAATAGGTTAAATTTGACCAAATAAGGCTTGGGTTGACCAAGCTATATGTTGATCTAGTCAACATTGTTAAATTAGTTCAAATGGGTGATGGATTGGGTAAGAGAGGTCTTGGAATTTATTTAAATCAAAAGGGAGGTGATTTGGGCTAGTTTGGTTAACCTAGGTTGACCAGATCAACCAAGTTGACCCAGGACATGGGTTTGCACCCAACAGATTGGGTTGGACCCACCGAACCCAATAGGAGGGGTCTTGGTGTTTAGCTTAGTCAATTTGAATAAATTAACCCCTCTTGACCTAGGTTTTAGTGAAAATCAAGCTCAACAAATGGACCCCCAGTAGGGGTGGTGAATAATTAGTTAACATTGACCAAATGTGATAAGAGTAAAAAGACAAAGAACACATATAGGATCACCAAAAGCAGAAAGTTGGGAGATCATCTATCTGCCTTACCATTTCATAAAGGCAAGATAGAGAAGAAAACAAAAGTAAAGGATCTCACATTCACCTTACCATATCAAAATAGTGAATGTAGATTGTTCAATGTTCACCTGACCATATCGAAATATTGAAATAAAGAGCAAAAGGGAAAAGGTAAAACTAACTACCTGCTTGACCGTATTTAAACATTAGATTAAAAGGTGGAAATAAAAACAAAAGGCCTGAAATTTACCTTACCATATCAAAATAGTGAATGTAGATAACTCGATTTTAACTTGACCATATTGAAATAGTGAAGCAAAGAGAAAAATGGAAAAGTAAACCAATTACCTGCTTGACCAAATCAAAATAATAACATATAAGGTGGAAGGATCCCACGTTCACCTGACCATGTTGAGATAGTGAATGGAGATGACTCAATACTTATATGACTATATTGAAACAACAAATAAAGAAGTCACAAAATCTGATGTCTGCTTGACCATATTGAAATAATAAGACAATCTGGAAAAGAGTCTAACATTCACATGATCATATCGAAACACTGAATGTTCATATGGCCATATTAAAATAATGAGACAATGAGTGAATGAAAGCTCAATAACCCCCTAACCTGAGGTATAAAATAGGGGGAACGAAAAGGTGGTAAAGTATGTATCCTAAGGACCCTGTAGGGAACCCAACCAAGAAAGGTTTAAAATTTGATTGACCATATAAAGCCAACATCAAATTTTTTCTTTCACGTCAAAAAAGAGAGGTGAAATCTCTATCCAGAAATTGGGTTTTGGCCTTCTACCCCTATGTTGATTGGCGGGGTGATAGTGTCAGATCAAGATTTTAAAATCTCCCAACTAATTTTATGAACTTATACAATTTCTAGAGAAAGAAATTGTGGGAATTTCTAGAGAGAGAAACTTCTTCTTGTTTTTTGATTTTGTTTTTCGCGAGCTTTCCGCGATCGGATCCTTGAGGGGGGATGACGATTCCGGACTACCGGCATAGGATCACTGGCAGTAATCATGCATCTGATCCGTCTCATTGTGTTACTATCAAATGTTCTATTGATAGAAAAGTTATTGTTCGTATGGATGATCATGGAACAGCAAGAACTTCTTCTTGTCTGGTTATCAATGAAGGGTTTCAACCTTCATTGATGTCTGAATCTGTTGTAGAAGGGGAAGGAAAAGGTCTTCTTGATGATAGTAATAATGCAAAATTAGACAATCCTAATGATGGGAATCTAGATGATGAACCTATGTCATCTGCAAAGTTAATTCTGAAGATCAACAAATTCACGGGAATGCAAGAACCGGGGTTTGCAGAAACAATCTATTAATGACCTTTTGATTACATCAGGAATAGTTGATAACACTTTGAATGACACTACGGAATTGAAAACAAATTATGTGCTACGTAACAATTCCGCGTCGGCGTGGCAAAAGACTCAGCACATTAAGTTGAATTTCAATAGGAATTATATTCAGTTATCTGGAGATGGTATGGCATTTTTGCTTAATCCAGAGAAAGAATTGGCAAACTCACAGGTGTTGAAGAATTCATTGGTTATTAAGGTACTCGGAAAGAATGTACCTTTCTCTGTTTGTAGTAAAGAGCTTAGAAGACAATGGAGCATATATAGCAGTGTTCATTTAACTACAATGGGTTGTAATTGGATTTTATGTTATTTTCCTAACATTGAATCCAAGGGGGAAGTGTTTAGTGGAGGGCCTTGGTATATTGGCAACCACATTATCGGTATGGATAGGTGGTCTCCCTCCTTTTCTATAGAATCTTTGAAAGGTATCACATCTCCGGTGTGGATTCGATTTTCGGGTCTACCATTAAGCTGTTGGGATGAAGATAATATTTCTATGATAGCTTCCATGGTTGGAACTCACATGTTACTTGATGGGAATTCTTTTAATTGGGGGAAAAGGGAATACGCTAGGGGTTGTGTGCATATTGATTTGGAAAAGAATCTTCCCAAGGGAGTGTGGATAGAAGGTGTACATGGAAGAACATTTCAAAAAGTGGAAGATGAGAAGTTAACATCTCTCTGTTATTACTATGGAAGGGTGGGACACAGTAAAGATCTATGTTATGAAATGATTTCAGAACAGACTATGGTACATAATTCATTTGAAGCTAAGGAAGGTTTGAAGCAATGCACTGATGCAGTTGATAAAGGCTTACAACAGCAAGAAAAAAGATGAATATGGACCTTGGATCCAAGTTAATTTCAAAAATAGAAAATTCAGGTACACAAATAAAAACTGGATCAAATGCTCCAGTTAAACAGGTGTATAGACCTGTGGAGAAGGTGATTAATAACAAAGATGGTGTGCAGAGCAGTGAGCCAGTTATTTCTGAAAAACTGCAAGGTATCATTGGTAGTCCGAAAGCTTATAAAGTTGCTGAAGGGAAGAGGTTTCAGGAAGTACCCATGGTTTTGAAAAAATTTCAAATTCTGGATAATGATTTAAAGGAAGGGGAAGTTATTGAGAAGGCTATCACTGGATTAAATAATGAAGCCAATACGGAAAATTCTGTTAATACTGCTGATATTCCTGATTTGGTTGCTGCTAAAACAGTGAAGAATACTGGAGATCCAAGGATACAATTAATAAATTTTGGCAAGTTCAAATTATCCAAGGAGTTGAGATCTTTGGGACCAATGGAAGAAAATCAAAGGAAAAGGAGAGGTGAGAAGAAATCCAGTAAAATTATAGGCGATCAATCCCCTATTATTACTTAATGGCATCTCTTATCTTTTGGAATTGTAGGGGGGCTAGAAAGAGAGAATCCTCCTTATATCATAAGGAGATAGTGAAAGACTATGAAGGTTTTTTTGTTGGTCTTACTTAAATGAAGTTGTAATCTCTAGATAGATGTTATATCAACATGATTATTGGTAATGAATGGGATTATTTCCATCATCCTGCGAATGGTATTTCGGGTGGTATCTTGGTAATGTGGAAAAGAGCTCTGGCGTCCTTTGATGTCATTGAACATTCTTCCCAATTTATAACGGGAACGCTTAACAGTAATAATTTAGGAAAATAGAATATTGCTACAGTTTATGGATCAAGGGATGTTCAAACCCGTAGGAATCTATGGCAGGATCTTGAAGGTTGTCGGGTAGGTGATAATCCAGCTATCATTTGAGGAGATTTTAATTGTATCCTCTCTAAGGAGGATAAGAAAGGTGGGAAGAGATTCCATTTCTCTGAAGGGCCTAAAGAAATGAAAATCTTCTTAACTAACAATGACTTCCATGATATTGGGTTTGTGGGTCCAAACTTTACTTGGCGTAATAACAAAGAAGGCAATTCGAGAATATGGGAGAGATTGGATAGATGTTTTTTTAAATTCTTAAGCTCTTCACAAAATCCCAATGGCTAAGGTTCATCATTTATCTAGAGTTGCTTCGGATCATGCTCTCATTTCTCTTAATATGGTTGAGCCTCAAAATCTAAAATCAAAATTTGTTAGATTTGAAGATACATGGAAATCTTATCCAGCTACGTGGAACATTATTCTAAAAGCATGGAAGAAAGCATATTTTGGTACTAATGCTGAAGTCCTACAAAGAAAATTAAGGAGAACCTTGAAAGCCCTCTATTTCTGGAACAAGAATAAATGCAAAGAGCTGAACTTTCTAAAAATTGAGCTGAAAAGGGATATTTTACAGCTGCAAATGGAAAAATCAAGTGTGGGTCTTACGGCAGATAAGCTGGATCAGTTAAGAAGCAAAGTTCATGAGTTGAATGTGACTTTGGGTAGATTGTCTACTTGGTGGAATCAAAGAGCAAAAGATAGATGGTAGCAAGATGGTGATACAAATTCAAGATTTTTTCATCAGTATGCTTTTGTTAAAAGAAATGGTAATTTTATTTGGCAAATTAGAAATGAGAATAATTCTATGGTAGAATACTTTGATCAAATTGAAGATGTGTTCTACAACTTCTTTAGGAGAAAATGGACAACTAGGTAGTTCAAGCTTTCGGAATGGCCTTCAGTTCCAGAAAATCTTAGAATTTCCTATGAAGAAGCTAAGTTCCTGGATGCTGAATTTACTAAAGATGACATGGTAAAGCTGTTTTCAGTCAAGGTAATAACAAATCACCTGGTTTTGATGGTATTACAACCTCTTTTTTCAAATTCTATTGGAAGATAGTGGAGGAGGATACTTAGAAGGCTATTGATAATTATTTCAAAATTGGGTGCATGTATAATGAATGGAAAGATACACTTATTATTCTAATTCCCAAGATTAATAAGCCTATTGTTCCTTCTAACTTTAGGCCTATAAGTTTGTGTAAAACAACTTATAAGATTGTGGCTACCATGATTCTAAATAGAATGAAAAGCTATATTTCCAAGTGTATCACTAAAGAACAAGTGGATTTTATCAATGGTCATTCTATGTCTGACCATTGTCTTCTAGCTCATGAGATTTTTAAGAAACTTAGAATCTCAAAAAGCAAAAAGGGTTTAATGGTGGTTAAGCTTGATGTGGAGCAAGCTTATGACAGTATGAGCTGGGAATCTCTTACCTAAGTCTTGGATATATTTGGCATGCCGAAGAATATTTCTAGACTTATTATGAAATATGTAAGGAATGTTAGATTCTTGTTTATCATTAATGGATGAGCTTCCAAATGGATTACTGCAGAGAATGGCTTTCGGCAAGGTTGCCCGCTTTCACCTTATCTTTATATCCTTTTCTCTCAACTCTTCTCTTTAGCCATGTATCAAGGAGGTTATAATCTGGGAATTCAAGTCTTACCAAGAGCTCCCAAAGTGAACCATCTACTGTTTGCTGATGATGTTTTGATTTTTTCATAAGCTACATACCGTTTGGCTGTTAAACTGAGAAGTATAGTGAGGGATTTTTGTTCTTGGATAGGTTTGAAAGTTAATAATTCGAAATCTCAAATTCTGTTTAGTAAGTGTATGTGCAGAGCTGCTGTTTCCCGAATACATTAGGTATTGGAGTTTAAAACTGTAAAAGAAATGCAGTTTTTATGCATCAATATGATGTTAAGGAGACCTCTAAAATCTTATTTCCAATTTCTGCTGGATAAAGAGATGCAAAAACTGAATTCTTGGGGAAGTAAAAATCTATCCTTAGTAGGTAAAATTACTCTTGCTAAGACTTCTCTGTTAACTCTTCCTAGTTTTGTTTCTACACATACATTGGTCCCAAAGATGATTTTACAAGAGGTTGATAAATGTTGTAGAAATTTTATTTGGCATAAGATGAATGGTAAGAGGGGTATGCATTATGTTGGTTGGAAAACTTTGTGCAAGACAAAAGCTAGTAGAGGTTTGAATGTTCATTTGGTGACTAGTACATCAGGATCTCTTAAAGCAAGACTATCATGGAGATTCCTTCAAAACCATGATTCTTTACTTTATCAAGTTAATTCTGCCAAATATGGAAGTAATTTGTGGGATATTAAAAGCAAGAGAGGAAGTTATATTGCTTGGAAGATCTTGCTTGAAGGTTCTCAATACTTAAAACCTTTATTAAGGTGGAAAGTTGTCAATGGTAAGAAAATATATATTCTTAATGATACTTGGTTGCTAGATAAATGCTTGAATGAATGGCCAATCACTGCAAACTGTTTGGAGCTAGATGGTTTAAAATTAAATCGTCTCATTGATGAGAACGGTGGATGGATTCTTCAGAAATTGAAAGATTATTTCCAGAAAGACATTATCAATGCCATCCTTCAGATTCCAATTGATAGAAGAGCAAATAAGGATTATATGGAAGAAACCTGCTTTTTATCTGGTAGGTCTATTACTGCACGAGCAGTTGAGGCTAACAGTAAGTTTAACAGTATTGATGATGATACTTGGTTAAAAAAATTGAGACTTCCAGTTAGGATTGAATTATTTTGGTGGAGATTGAGTAAAGAAGTTATCCCAACAAATGAGTTCTTAAAATATAGGAAGCTTAAAGATGTGGAACTTTGTGCTAATGGATGTAAAGAAACTGAAAATCTGGAGCATATAGCTATCCGGTGTATTCATTTGCATGAGATTCTTTGAATGATTCAAAAGTGGGGATTCTACCAATCTTTAATTCTCTGGAAGAAGGTTTATGTGAGCTGAAGAAGCTTGTTAGTTTTGCTCCTAATATTGCCAAATTATACTGTACTTTGGTATACTTTAATTGGAGGAATAGAAATGAGGTAAACCGGGGGAAATGTGAAAAATCTATAGCTGTTACAGCAGCTAATGTGCTGTCTTCAGCCTTCAAATCTGCTAGTCCAATCATAGATAGTTGGGGTGCTAATCTCTCTAGGGAGTTTCAAAATGTTTGGCACCCTCCACCGCTTGGTTGGATTAAGATCAATGTTGATGTAGATCTTCTAACTTCTTATAATGCTGGAATTGGTGGTTGCTTCCGTGATCATAAAGGAAGATTATTGATTGCTTTTGGAGAAAGAAGAACGCATTGGCATATGGTTCACCTTGAGTTGGATGCTGTGATGACTATTAGAAGATTTCTTCAACCGTGAATGCTTGAGAGTAAAGGGATCATAATTGAAGGGGATAACATCAATGTTATCAATTTCATTCAATATTCTTTGAATAAGAATTGGCAATACTATAATAGGATGGAGGACGATTTTCTCTTTCTGGTCGATTTCAATAAGGTAATTCTTCACCATATACATAGAGATTGTAATAAGGTAGTCGATATGTGTGATACTTTGGCTTTAGATAACAATTTTTTGGTTTGATAGTTCTTCTTTTGCTAACATTCCTCCTTCACTTTGTTCTTTATTGAATAAGGAATGTGAGCCTCTTTTCTAGCTTGTATCTTGGTCTTATTTTTTTTTTCCATTAGTAATTGCTATTGCATTCTTCAAAAAAAAAAAAAAAAGAATGACTAAATACTCACCTGACTATATCAAAATAGTGAGTAGGGAGTCAAAATATTTAATTTTTCTTGACCATATTGAAATAATAGAACAAAAAAGAAAAGTCAACTCAACAATAACATGATGCACACCTGTGTAGGGATGTAAAGGAAAAGAAAAGGTATATAGAAAAATCCTAAGAAAATAATTATCTAAGGAATCCTGAGTCAACATTTTAGTTATCCTGTGGTAGAGGATAAGTCATCGTAGCCACGAGTATCCAAATGTTGGCAGAATTTCTTAGGCAACACTAAAACCATATGAAGCGGAAGCATCTGATTGATGCCTCAATGGACAACATAGACAAATACGCCATCAACAAAGTGTGAGAGGGGTGATCTCATTCCAAGTGAGTAACAACTAATGTAGCGAGGGCACACATTTGTTACAAAGAACAAAACAAATATCGAGGAGAAATAATCTTTAAGGAGTTATAGTGGTGCACCCATACTAACTGATGGAAACCCTATAACAAGTGAGATCAACATCAACACATCAAAGGATCCTCTCTAGAAGCCAAGAGGTGGATCCCAATGGGAATGTATATTACTAAAGAAGAAAGGGAGATGATCTTCTGCTAGAAAATCAATGCTCACAAAGAGGTGATGGTAACATTTGAGGCATGATGTACTACATCAAAATATGGATATAAGTTAAAGTAGCGATGGGACACACTCGCCACCAAGGATAGTAACTTTGAAAATATCAATAATCATCAGAATATTACAGTGGTAACATCCACACCAATAGATAGGACCCTGTGAGAGGTGAAAGCAACACCATCACATCCATAAAACTACTATGACAACTACGAGTAGGGTATGAATGGGAGATTAGGTTACCAAGAGAAGCTAGGGAGCTAATCTTCTGCTAAAAAATTAAAGCCCTCAAAGAAGTGATGCTAATAATTGAGACATGATGTACTACATCACAATCGAAGAAATAACTTTTAGTGAGGTGATACACTTGCCACCAAGGATAATAACTATGAATAGGATCAACAATCATTAGAAGATCACAGCGGTAACATCCACACCAACTAATGGGACCCTATGGGAAGTGAAAGAAAAACAAACACATTCATAGAACTACTCTAGTAGCTAAGAGTAAGATATAAATAGGAGAGTAGGTTGCTAAAATAGAGCAGAAAGGGGGCTGACATTTCCTTAGGAAAATCTAAGCCTGTGAAGAAGTGACATTAACATTCAGAACAGGATGTTCACATCAACAACAAAGATAATAACAATAAAAAAGAATCAGAACAAAATAAGCGTAGGGTTATCCATGAAGCAGTCACCAAGATGCTTTGAAGGAGAGGTAAAGAGAGAGAAGTTTTGGGGGACTTGAGCTCTTGGAGAGTAAAGCTAGGTTCCACCAGTGATAATGGATATATGTTTTGCTCAACAGAGAGCTTCCCTCTCTTTTATCATATATATATATATATATATATATATATATATATATATTCACAGTCATAGATTAGGCATATCCCAAACTGTCAAAGATAACCCATGATAGAGGGAACATTTACCATAACCATGAGTTACTCCTAGTATGAAATATCCTCTAATGATTAGAACATAAAGAGAGGGAGCTATGGTTGGCTTTGATAACCTAGGCCATATTCTCCATTTGAATAAAACTAGGGAAAGAGATATTATATAGGATCTTGTAAAGAAGTGAAGTATTGGCTTTGATAACTCATGCCACATTCCACTCATATAAATGGATGTGGTAGCACAATTACAACAAAATTGATGTATAAATGAAATCTATATTAGGATACTAGATCAACACTACCATTTTTGACTAATATAGGCTTGTAAGAACCCAATATCACATTCCCTAAGGGATCTAAGCTAATAGTTTTGATATCCCAAATCTTATTCAACTCATATGAATGAACTAGGGAGAACAACTATCATAATAAAACTAATAGAAAATAGAAATTCATATTGGGATAGTGGGTCAACATTACCACACCTGACTAGCATAGGCTAGCTATGGACCCTGTATTGCCTTTCACAAGGGGTTTAAACTAGGGGTTTTTGATATCCCATACCACACATAGCAGTGACAAGCAAAACTCGGGAGCTAAGATTTATAGTAAATTTAAAGGCATATGAATCCCATAAGAATATACCAAGATAGGTAAACCATAAAGCTTGAATATACATGAATCATATGGTTTACACTAGAGGAACCAGCAAAATCCAAGAAAATAATACATATTAGTTTTGATAACCTAGACCATACTTTGGGGTGATAAGTGAAACTGGGGGAACTAACCCTTATAAAGGGGAGAAAATTTGAAGGTTCTATGTGATAGCACCAATATAATCAATGTACATAGACATAAGAACAAACATCCCTACGATGTATTAACGTATCACCTTTAATAATAACCTTATACTCTTTATTAGAAATATTGTGTGGTAGAGGATAAATTATCGTGGCCATGCAGACTGTCAAAAAGTAAGAAGACTTCCTTCAGGTGGCACCTATATAGATGGATATTCACAGGCGATAGGGAAGCTCCCCCTATAATTATGCAACTCAAGCATAGTACTTTTTTAATTACTGCCCATTAAAGATAAGCATAGGGTGAACACCATTTACATCAACTACCAGGTTAACACCACCTTCATAGACTTACTCTATAGCAAAGGGGCCTTCCAAAGCAGGCTCAAACTTATCACTTTGTTGATGATGCAAAATGATAGGCTTACATAAGACAATAATTAAGTCACCAACTCGAAAAGTATGGGGGTCGAGTAAGGAAATCATGTGATTTGGCCATATGGGCCTGACATAGCTTGAGGTTCTTGTTGAAACTCGTTCACTATGAATTAGGTTGTTAAGCCTAAGTTTATGTCCCACAGCTAACTAAGAGGGGGGGGGGAGTGAATTTGTATTTTAAGAATTAATCCCTCTTTTGAGTATTTTAAACCAAAATTAAATTTTAATGATTTTTTGTAGAAATAGTTTTTCAACCACAGTTTTAAAATAGTAAATCACAAAAATAAAAAGTAGCGAAAAAATAAAAACACAAGATTTATAGTGGTTCGGTCAAAACCAGACCTACTTCCACTCCCTGGAGGCACCCTCTGAGTATTACACTAATACCACTAATGACTCTTCTTTTGCACCCACAGCAAGGCGGAGAAGCCTTTACAAAAACTCTTTTCACCATTACCCGGTGCGGTAGAGAACCGTCGTCTTTTACACTATCCCCAGTGCTGGCAGAGAACTGTTTATCCTTTCACACTCTCCTAGTATGGGCAGAGAACCCTTTGTCCTTTCACACTCTCCTAGTGTGGGCAGAGAACCCTTCGTCCTTTCACACTCTCCTAGTGTGGGCAGAGAACCTGCGGCTGTTCACACTCTCCAAGTGTCGGCAAAGAACCAAATCTCCTTGATAGATATTCTCACAAGAATTCTAGAAGGAAGAAAGAAAAGAGTGAAGTAATCCCAAATCACAAGTAGAGATTCTTACTTTTGAACACCAAGCGAAGCCTTCATGCTCCAGTAGTAGGAATACTCCTTTAAATGCACTCTCACACTCTCCCTTTGACTCTTCTTTCAATAGGCACGAAGATCAATGAGCAAAAAGATTGGGTGGCAGTAAAAATTGGACCTTATATAGGAGAGACAAGAAAAACCGTCAAAAAACTGCAAAAATTTAAGTCAACACAAAATGGATCATCCCGTACGATCGTAGATCGTCCTGGATGATTTTACTTAAAGTGTCAGAAATGATCCTATTGAGTTTTGGTATGAACTATGTTCATACACAATCAACATCCCGTACGAACTAGGTTCATCCGGACGAACCGTTATTTCATAGGTCAGTTCCCAAATTACCACAGGATGTAACAAACTTACTTAAGTCGGTTCCCATCCTCCTGGTAGAAACAGGATTTATTTGGACAAAATTTTTATAGAGGGCAACTCGTCTTGGCAGATTATGAATTTCATATGAATGAAATTTTTACAGAAAAGACTTCATCCAGGGATGATTTGGATTTCGTTTGGATAAAATTTTTATAGAGCCCAAGTCATCCTGGCACGATTATAAATTTCGTCTGAACGAAATTTTTATAGAGCCTAACTCGTCCTGGGATGAAAATAATTTCGTCATGGACGATTAGGACTTAGAAAAATTTCTCCAAAACTTGTTTGTTCAATTATTCTTATAAGGAGATAACTAACCTGATCGTCCTGTACGAATTGTATTCATCCCATACGATAAGTTCAAAATTTTTAAGATCTCCTCATGTGTGTGTGTGTTTATTCACTCAATTACAATCACTCCCTCTCAAACTTAATTCATACAAAAATTACAAGCTTCAAAATACAAGATATCTCAAGCTGAATTTGATTTGAAGTCTTTAGTAGTTTGGAGTTCAATTTTTCCTGAAATGTTAGTACACACAAGAGCAAAAACAAATTTTCTAAAAAGTGTTAGGAGATAACTACACATAAAATAATAATATTTGGTATCATCAAAACTATATAAGTTGCAAGAATATAAAACATGCAAATAGTAACTCTCTTAACAATCTCCCCCTTTTTGATGATGGCAAAATAATTATTGTTTGTAGAATTTCAAATTCTAAGAATCTCCTAAACTCCCCTTGAATTGATGAATACATGAAAATAAGGAGGCATTGATTCAAAATTTTTGTTTTTCAAAGATTTAATACAAAATCAAAATAATATCACATAAAAAAAAAACAAAAAAGTACACAATGAATAAAAAATACAAAAAATACACTTGACACAAATACACAAGACACAACAAATAATTTCTCCCCATTTTTGACAACATCAAAAAGTGAAGAAGAAAACTACTTGAAATGTAAGTAGAAATATGAAAATCATTTGACAATTTAACCGTGAAAGAGATTGAAATAATGTATGCAAATAAAATTAAAACATTAGATAAATCATAAAAATTCATACAATTTAAGAAGTGATATAACATAGATAATAAAAAAAATTTATCAAAGACATGAGTCAATTTAAACACTAAGATAGAGAAAATCACTGCACTAAGGATGAATAAAAAATTATATCTTTCAAATTTCAATATCAATTACAAATGAACATAAGATCAATTTGAATTAAGAGATTAAAAGAGTTTGGAAAGAAATAACTACCACATGTGGCGCTTTGTCCATCTTTTTCATATTTGTGGCACATTTTTGTGCATCATTTTTACTTTGCGCATTCCTTTTGATTTTTTGTACTTATATATAATTTGCAAGAGTAATTTTATTCTTTCAAAAAATAATAATCTAAAATTTCAAATCTTTCTAAGTGCACAAATAATGATTGATAAGTGAAATACAAAATAATTAATCATCATAATTGAAATAATAATATTAACAATAAGATAGTCTAAAAGAGAGACATGAAATTGAAAATTCTAATAATCTCAAGTTATAACTAAAACTTAAATTTAGAATAATTAGATTTTCTAATGAATTTAATTTTAACTTATAATTCAGGTTATAGCAAAATTAAGATTAAAAACTCTGATGATTTTCATAAAGACTTATAAACATTTCAGAAATAAGTTCAAAACAAAACAAAAGAACTAATATTGATATCACTTGGAAGATATTACAATGATACATTAGGATATCAATACAAAATAAAACATCTGAAATAAAAGAGAAATACATCGAACTACTTAAAATAAATAATAACTAACACATAAAGTAAAAACAATAACAACACAAACACATAACATCAAGTGCATCTATCACTTAGATGGTCCCTGATCTGGAGGAGGTGGAGGAGGAGGAGCACCACCAAAGATGTTAAAGTATGTACTCATCATAAGTACATTGGTACTAATATAATTCATTTTCTCCCTCAAATAGCCCATGTCATGTTGATATTGAGTAGCCTGCTACTGTAAATGAGTCTCAATTTGATCAAAGCGTTGATCAAAATGAGTCTCTAACTGATCAAATCTTTGAACCAAATCCTGATAATTTTGTTCATTAATGAGAGCAGGTGCACCTTCTGGCTCTTCCTCTGTATCACTTATGACATGTGCTTTACCTGATTCCTCCTTGAAGATTGCTCTAAATGATCCGTCATTGTAGTAGAGCAGTTCTTCATATTCTTGATCCAGATAAACCAAGTTGTATTTCTTCTCCAGAACAAAGGTAACTAAGTGTCCTAAGGCAATATTCCTTTTTCTTTTCTATTCTGCATGGCCAATTTCAAAAAGCCCATAAAGGATAAGTTGGGCTTCATCTATAGGCTCATTAGACATGATTAGAAAGGTCACCATAGAGAGAAGGGGGGTAATATAGACTCTATCACTAGCTTTTGGAATGATTGAAGTTCTACGAATGTGCTGGATGATGCGTGCATTTCGGGCAAGACTGGATACCTTAGCCACATGCTCATTTAAACCATTTCCTCAAATCACCTTATTGATTTCATACCATTTATATTAATCATTGGTGATTAAGGTATGAGCTCTTTCTCCCTCAGTCCTTAAATTTAGAAAATGCTTCTAAGTCATGCTTGGTGATTTCAACTTTTTGTTTGAAGACATAGAAGCGAATCATAGAGTGGTCAAAGTTGAAGGACATATTGGCTAGAAAGCAGTGAAAGGTTTCATTATTATAGAGGTGGACGAGGGTAAGGATAAAGTGAACTGAGTTGAAGCAAATAAATGCATTACTTGAAAGGTAATATCTTCTTGGATTGGGATCTGGGAAGGGGTGATTTTGGCTGAAGCAAACCTAGGAAATGAATCCTCATTTGCTTTGGACAGAAAATTTTCGGATGAATTCCTATGTGGTTTCTTGACTAAAACCTTTTGACGCTTGCTTGAATTGGCCATTTGAAAATGATCTAGAGTAAGAAAGGATTTGAAAGTGATGTTTAGAGAGTGACAATTGAGTTGAAAAAATCGTTTATTTATTGAAAAAT
Organism: Dendrobium huoshanense; assembly: GCA_016618105.1. Classification (NCBI taxonomy): domain Eukaryota; kingdom Viridiplantae; phylum Streptophyta; class Magnoliopsida; order Asparagales; family Orchidaceae; genus Dendrobium; species Dendrobium huoshanense. The sequence goes on along the minus strand of CM028350.1, from coordinate 13,680,831 downwards.
GATTCGTTCGTACCAGACAAAAATAGTTCATCCCGTACAAATTTTTTGTTCGTTCCATATGAAAATATTTCATGCAGACGATTCACTATGACCAAAATGAAATGGCTTTTCATAATCAACATGACTTATGAAGTATCATTTCGTACATACTTTTGACCAGTATGATCGTACAAACGAACGTGTGTTCGTCCTGGGACGATCAGAACTTATATCATTTTAATGGCAGTATAAACCGTCCCCTACATCGAACTGACATGTGTTCGTCCAGACAAACCAAAGGTTTGTACGTACAAAGTTTGTATTAAAAACTACCTTATCCATTCAACCGCTTCATTCATTCGTCCCATCGATTGAAAAACAAATCATCCTGTACGATCATAATGATCGTCCAAATGAAGTGATCATTAAACACTGAAAACTGCATGAAGTGATCATTAACCACTGAAAACTGCATGCAAACGATTTAAAATCTGACACATTACACAAATCGTCCCGTACGAAAATTTTTTGTCCTGGATGATTTTCAATAAAAAATTTGATTTTGCACACAAACAAAAACTAAAATTCAAAAGACACATTAAAAACACCATGTACAATAATAAAACATAGATTAAAAATAAATCACACAAAAACAAGATTAAAAACTCATAACGAACACGAAAACATTAACTAGAAAACAAACATCAATGTTGTAGAAAACATTTTTATTTAAGCATTTAAATCAAACACACCAAGCCTTGTTCTTAATGAATTGAAAGTATCAAATACTAAAGGTTTTATAAAAATGTCTACAAGTTGATTTTCAGTTATAACATGAATGAGTTCAATTTCTCCCTTAGATACATTATCCCTTATGAAATGATGCCTTATGTCTATGTGTTTGGTTCTTGAATGTTAAATAGGATTTTTAGAAATGTAAATATCACTAGTGTTATCACAATAAATTGGAATAGTGCCTATAGATAATCCTAAATCAATTAACTGTTGTTTCAACCAAAGTACTTATGCCACACAACTTCCTAATACAATGTATTCAGCTTCAGCAGTAGATAGAGCTACTGAATTTTATTTTCTACTGGACCAAGAGATTAAAGAATTTCCAATGAATTGACATGTTCCAGAAGTGCTTTTCCTATCCATCCTACAACCTACAAAATCAGAATCTGAATAACCAATTATTTCAAATGAAGAGCTAAACTTAGGATACCAAATTCCTAAATTCTGAGTTCCTAACAAATATCTTAAAATCCTTTTCACTACTGTCAAATGTGATTCTTTTGAATCTGATTTGAATCTACCACACAAGCAAACACTAAACATGATATCGGGTCGGCTAGAATTCAAGTAAAGTAAAGATCAAATTATCCCTCTAAATTTATTTTGATCAACAGATTTTCCCTTAGGGTCTTTATCCAACTGAACTAAGGAACTCATTGGTGTACTAACAGGTTTAGCATTGTCCATTTCATACTTTTTGAGGATGTCCTTAACATACTTTGATTGACTAAAAAATATACATTCCTCAATTTACTTAATGTTAAAACCTAGAAAGTAACTCAAACCTCCCATTAGACTCATCTCAAATTCAGTACTCATTATTTTAAAAAAATCATCACAAAGATTTTTATTTGAAGATCCAAAAATAATATCATCCACATAAATTTGAACAATGAGTATATCATTTCCACATTTCTTCAAAAAGTGAGTTGCATCCACACTTTATTTTTCAAAAGATCTTTCAAGTAGGAAGGTGCTCAACCTCTCATACTAAGCCCTAGGTGCCTGTTTCAATCTATATAATGCCTTTTTCAACTTGAAAATATGATTTGGGTATTTAAAATTTTAAAAACTTGGAGGTTGTTCTACAAAAACATCCTCTTGAATTACCCCATTTAAAAAGGCACTTTTGACATCCATTTGATACAATTTAAATCCTCTAAAATAGGCTAAGGCTAGCAAAACTCTAATTTCTTCAAGTCTAGCTACAGGGGCAAAAGTCTCTTTAAAATCAATCCCTTCAATCTGATTATACCCCTTAGCTACTAATCTAGCCTTATTTATAATGATCATTCCTGAGTCATTCATTTTATTTTGAATACCCACTTAGTTCGAACTACACTTTAATCCTTTGGCCTTGTAGTTAATTCTCAAACTTTATTTCTTACAAATTGATTCAACTCTTCTTGCATGGCCAAAATCCAAAATTCATCTGTATAGTGCTTAATCAATATTTATGGGTTCTATAGTAGAAATGAAGGCTGAATGATTGACTTCATTGTTTAATCCACGCCTAGTCCTTACACACTCACTAGGTTCACCTATAATCAGTTTCCTTGGGTGGTTTTTAGAAAATCTCAAATCTCTAGGCAAAGGGTTTTCTATCTCCAAATTTTCTTCAACATTTTCTTCCAAATTTATTTTATCAAACTTTTGGGAGTTATCTACAATCTCATCTTCTTCAACATTTGGCTCTTTCATATTTTCAGATTCATCAAATTCAACATGTTTGGTCTCCTCAATTACCAAAGTTCTTTTATTGAATACCCTATAAGATTTTCCAACACTTTGGTATCCAACAAAAATTCCTTCATCTGATTTTGGATCAAATTTTTCTAAGGCAGATTTTTCATTGTTATGAATGAACACCTTGCAACCAAAAATATGCAAATGAGATAAATTAGATGATCTTCCTTTTAGTAACTCATATGATGTTTTATTTAATTTTGATCTCACATTCACCCTGTTCAGAATATAACATGCAATGCTAACCACCTCAACCCAGAAATATTTTGGAATTGAGTATTCTGCCAATATTGCTCGGGTGGCTTCATTAATGTTCTATTATTCCTTTCGACTACCCCATTCTGCTAAGGGGTTCTAGGTGCAGAAAAATTGTGATCAATTCCTTTTTCCTTACAAAATTCATCAAATTTCTAATTCTCTAATTCTAATCCATTATCACTTTGTATAGAAATAATTTCACACCCTAGTTTTCTTTGAATCCAAGTCGAAAAATTTCTAAATTCCTCAAATGATTTACTCTTATGAAATAGAAATCTAACCCATGTGAATCTTAAGTAATCATCCACAATCACAAATTCGTATACCTTCCCTCCTAGACTCATAGTTCCAACAGTCCAAAACGATCCATATGCAAAATCTCTAAAGGTTGACTAGTTCTAAGATCCTTATTGGACTGAAAAGAGTACTTCACTTGCTTTCCTAGTTGACATGCATCATAATGGTGGTCCTTGATAAATTCTAGTTTAGGTATACCTCTCACTAAGTTCTTTTGGGTAATCCTCCTATGGTTTTTCATGCTAGAATGATAAAGTCTCCTATGCCATAACCATGACTCATAATAAACAATTTTCAAACAAAAAATAGTAGGATAATTAATACAATTTAAATCTAATATGTAAACATTATTTACCCTTTTACCATTCAAAACATCTTTATCATTTAGGCTTAATATACAGCTAGTAGAAAAAAATTTTGCACAATAACCCTTATCACATAGCTAGCTTATACTTAACAAATTATGTTTTAAGCCTTCTACCAATAACATATTATCAATAAAAAAATTCTTAAAATTTCCAATTATACCTGATCCAACCACCTTCCTTATGGTGTTATCTCTAAGTGTAACCTTGCCTCCACTCCTGGCTTCCAGCGTTATGAATTGAGCAGTATCTCCAGTCATATGCTTTGAACATCCGCTGTCCAGGTACCTTATACTCTCACGAGGTCTTGTGGGAGAGCGATCATGCAAAATTATCAAACATTAGACCTGGGAACCCAAATAAATTTGGGTTCACCTTTTAGCAATTTATAATCAGATGCATGTATGATATGTCTAGGTTTATGCATCTTAAGTCTCCACACCAAATTAGTTTTTATCTTCAAAGTACAGGTGTGAACTATATGTCCAAACAATCCATAATTATTATATTTTACTTTTGGAAATGGTTTTATAACTTTTCTAACATTCATTTGTCTTTTTAGGGATTGCATAAATTTAGGATACATAATAGGATTAGTAAAATCTTCAAGTTTATGAGGTATCCTATTATGCTCGAGAGCTTTTATCGTTAATTTGTAAAATGAATTCATATCTTCCAAAATTCGATTTAAATAATTGATTTTATATAATTTGCTCTCTTATTTATCCTTAAAGTTCTTAAAATTTTTCTCTAGTTCTGCATAGGATGATTTTAAATTCTCATGATTTTTATTCAAGTCATTAAACTCATCAAGTAATTTTATGTGGTTGTTATCAATCAAAGCATGATCTTTCCTAAGGATTTCATGTTCTATTTTAAGCTCTTCCAATTCTAAACTAAGGGTAGTATGCATTTTCTTCATTTTCCTATATGATTCATGCATGTGTTCAGAAACTTCAAAAAGTTTGTCATAAGTTAATTCACATACCTCTTCTTGATCTGACTGATCAAGATTATCAGCCATTAAGCATAGATTAGTGACTTCATCTTTCTTTTCTGTTTCTGACGAGTCCGAAGCTAAGTCCGCCCAAAAAGCTTGTTGGAACTTCTTCTTGCCCTTCTTCACAACTGGTTTCTCCTCTACCTTTTCCTCGCTAGAATTGACTTTGAGTTTTGGACAATCCGTCTTTATATATCCAGTTTTCCTGCACTTATAGAAAATAATTTCATTTGAAATCTTGGCATTTCTATTGAATTTACCTCTATTCCACTGCTGTCGTCTCCTCTGCTTCCTCTTCAAAAAGCTTTTGAATTGTCTAGTCATCAATGCGATGTCGCCTTCATCCTTAGGTTGTGAATGTTCACTTTCAGACTCTTCCATATTCAGTACTATGTTTTTCTCCCTTCGTGGTTCACCTACATCAACCTTTATTTGGCTAACTCCTTGCTCATAAGCAATAAGAGAACAAAGAAGATTGTCAATAGATTAAATGTTTAAATCCTTAGATTCTATAATTGCAGTAATTTTAGCATCATATACAGTAGGTAAGCAACAAAGAATACTATTAACCATTTCAGCAGTTGTTAACTCCCTACCCAATGCATGAAAAGATGTGACTATTTGTGTGAATCTTGTGCACATATCAGAAATAGATTCATTTGGTTTCATGCAAAATAGTTCATAACATTGCAATAAGATATTAATTCTAGATTGCTTAACCTCATTAGTCTCCTCATATGTTATACAAAGTCTATCCCATATTTCCTTTCCACTTTTGCAAGTGGAAACCCGCATGTAGTCTTCTGATTTTAAAGCACAAAAGAAACTATTCAAGCATTTGGCTTTTAGTAGTGCTAAGTCACGTTCTTCTACTGTCCATTTTACAAAAGGTGTTTCAACTCTAACTCTGTCAACTAATCTAGTTGGTTTTGTATATCCTTCCTAGACTAAGATCCACATACGATAATCAAGTTACTGTAAAAAAGTAGACATATGAGTTTTCCAAAAATTAAAAGGTATATTGTCAAACAGTGGAGGTCTAGTTATAGAGTAACCCTCAGGTGTGTTTCGGTTTCCAAATATAGCCATCTACGTTAATCAAAAAGTAGTCCAAACTTATGATTTTGAAACAAAGCTCTGATAACACTTGTTAAAACTCGTTCACTATGAATTAGGTTGTTAGGCCTAAGTTTATGTCCCACAGCTAACCAAGAGGGGGGGGGGGGAGGGGTGAATTAGTATTTTAAAAATTAATTCCTCTTTTGTGTATTTTAAATTGAAATTAAATTTTAGTGATTTTTTATAGAAATAGTTTTTCAACCACAGTTTTAAAACATTAAATCACAAAAATAAAAAGTAACGGAAAAATAAAGACACCAGATTTATAGTGGTTCGATCAAAACCAAACCTACATCCACTCTCCGGAAGCACCCTCCAGATATTGCACTAATACCACTATTGACTCTCCTTTTGCACCCACAGCAAGGCGAAGAAGCCTTTACAAAAACTTTTTTCACCACTACCCGGTGCGGCAGAGAACCATCGTCCTTTTACACTATCCCTAGTGCTGGCAGATAACCGTTCATCCTTTCACACTCTCCTAGTGTGGGTAGAGAACCCTTTATCCTTTCACACTCTCCTAGTGTGGGCAGAGAACCCTTCGTCCTTTCATGCTCTCCTAGTGTGGGCATAGAACCCGCGGCTGTTCACACTCTCCAAGTGTCGGTAGAGAATTGGATCTCCTTGATAGATCTCTCATAAGAATTCTAGAAGGAAGAAAGAAAAGAGTGAAGTAATCCCAAATCACAAGTAGAGATTTTTACCTTTGAACACCAAGTGAAGCCTTCATGCTCCAGTGGTAGGAATCCTCCTTTGAATGCACTCTCACACTCTCTCCTTGACTCTTCTTTTAATTGGCATAAAGATCAATGAGTAAAAAGATTGGGTGGCAGTAAAAATTGGACCTTATATAGGAGAGATAAGAAAAATCGTCCAAAAATTACAAAAATTAAAGTCAACACAAAATGGATCGTCCTGTACGATCGTAGATCATCCTGGATGATTTTACTTAAAGTGTCATAAATGATCCTAATGAATATTGGTATGAACTATGTTCGTACATGATTATCGTCCCATACGAACTAGGTTCGTCCGGACGAACAGTTATTTCATAGGTCGGTTCCCAAATTACCATAGGATGTAACCAACTTACTTAAGTCGGTGCCCATCATCCTGGGATGAACAGAACTTCATCTGGACAAAATTTTTACAGAGGGAAACTCATCTTGGCACGATTATGAATTTTGTCTGAATGAATTTTTTTTAGAGAAGACTTTGTCCAGGGATGACTTGTATTTCGTCTGGACGAAATTTTTACAGAGCCCAAGTCATCCTGGCATGATTATAGATTTCATCTGAAAAAAATTTTTACAGAGCCTAACTCATCCTGGGATGAAAATAATTTCATCCTGGATGATCAGGACGTAGAAAACTTTTCTCCAAAACCTATTCGTTCCATTGTTCTTATAAGGAGATAACTGACCTGATCATCCTGTATGAATTATATTCGTCCCGTATGATTAGTACAAAATTTTTAAGATATCCTCATGTGTGTGTGTGTTTATTCTCTTAATTACAATCACTCCCTCTCAAACTTAATTCATATAAAAATTACAAGCTTCAAAATACAAGATATCTCATATTGAATTTGATTTGAAGTCTTCAGTAGTTTGGAGTTCAATTTTTCTGAAATGTTAGTACACACAAGAGCAAAAACAAATTTACCAAAAAGTGTTAGGATATAACTACACATAAAATAATAATATGTGGTATCATCAAAACTATATAAGTTGCAAGAATATAAAACATGCAAATAGCAACTCTCTTAACAGTTCTAATCAGCTTGTAGGAAAAGCTCATTTAAATAATCAAGTTCTTCCAACCATAGTCAAGCATTATCCTTATTGGTAAGATTATGGCTAACTGCCACACACAGCGAGAGGAGCTCGACCTCAAGTGGGAGAACATTTTTAACCCCAAAGGCCAAAGCATATGGAGTAGACTGAGTAGTAGTATGGTCTGTAGTCCTATAAGCTTATATTGCCTTTGGTAACTTTTCATGCCACTCTCACTTATTTTTTATAAGAATTTTTCTTATTAGTTGCATTGAAGTTTTATTAAATACCTCTTCCAAGCCATTTTATTTATGATAGTAAATCAAAAAATACTTCCAATTAATGTTATGGTGGTGAAAAAATCTAAAGATCTTGGTTCCTCTAAACAACAGAACGTTATTAGAAATTATACTGCACATAACATTAAAGAGGTAAATAATGTGATCGTGTAAGAAGTGCCTCATGTTGCAAATCTATTTTTTAAGTCTTATGTTTTGATGATTGACAAACACTGTTTCTCTTGGACTGCTTGTTGCTTCTAACTTTTTAGGAATCGGAGATCGGACGACCAAAAAGGAGCCAAGTTCAGGAATGCGTAGGTTTAGGGTTGAGTCAGTCTGTACATTTGTTTTTACCTTTTGAGTCCACTTGTAATAGTCAAAGAGACTGATGCTATGTAACCCTTCACACACACACTTGAGAGACTTAGAATTTCTGTTTTTACTCATATCGGCCAGGACAATTTTCTTGATCGGCCTGGACGATCAGCTCAAAACAGAAAATCTAATTAAGGATTCTTAATTAAGGAAGCCGACATTAACAGATCGTCCTGGACGATACGTGTATCGGCCAGGACGATAAGCTCAAAACAGAAAGAAGTAGGCGCCATAGTCAAGTATGATATAGTGTATTTTTAAATTATCGGCCAGGACGATCCTATGATCGGCCTGGACGAAATTCACAAATTATGCCATAATTATTCAGGAAATCAAGGGAGTAATTAAGGATGATTGATACAATCAGATCGTCCGGGACGATCGCAGGATCGGCCGGGACGATCCAGTTAAAAACCTTAAGTTACTTCAGGACGATCAATATCGGCCAGCCCGTATCCAGGGCTATTGTCAGGACAATTTTCCTCTGATTTGAACTGATCGGCCAAGACGACAGTGATATCGGCCTGGACGATCAAGCCAATTTTCAATCGTCCTATTTTCCATCCAGGGCGGTGCTCTGTCCGATTATCATTGATTTGTACTGATCGGCCTGGACAATATTGTCGGCAACTTGCAATTAATGAGCTCTTTTGAAGCTCTTCTATTTAAGAGCTCTTGTTCAACGTTTTAAAAAACTTTGGCTGCTGCCTTAACCTGAGAAGACCTTGAGGAGAGAAAGAGAGAAAGGAGAGAGAGAGGATCTTGTGAGGGGGAGCTTGTGAGGGGATTCACAAGGGTTGCTTCAAGGATCGCTCTGCGTCGTCTTCGTCTAGAGTTTCTCATCCGTAGAAAGGTTGGTAGAGGTAAGGAGTTTTGCTTTTGGTTTTAGTTCTCTGCCAGCTTCAGGAGGAAGCAAAAGGAGATAGGTTCTCTGCCTTGCCGGGGTGGCAAAAAGGAGGTTCTTGTGAGGGTTTCTCCGCCTAGCCGTGGGGGCTAAAGGAGAGTCACTTTTTTTGTAGTGTAATACTTGGAGGGTGCCTCCAAGGAGTGGATGTAGGTCGAGTCGACCGAACCACTATAAATTTCTGTGTTCCTTTTCTTGCTTCCGCACTTTTTAATTCCGCATTTATGCTTGTGGTGTGATTTGGTTTTATGCAATTTTCTTTCTCTATTAAAAGAAGTTTTTAAAATACCAATTCACCCCCCCTCTTGGTTAGTTTGGGACTAAGTTCATAGGGCCTAACATCCCCATCGAACTTTCAAGTGGTATCAGAGCTTGATTCAAAAATTAAAGTTTGAAAACTTTTTGAATTTGATCCATGTTTAACTTTGGAAATCGCAACACTACGGAAGGGTATTCTATTACCCGACCTCCTCTGTTCGATAACCTACCTTTTGATTTTTGGAAAACTCGCATGTCAACTTTTTTACAGTCTACTGATTATCGCATGTGGATGCTTATTAAAGAAGGCTATTCTCCACCTTCTCGTGAAATTAATGGTTTTAAAACTGAAGTTGCTTTTACCGAATGGACTTTTGATGAACGAGATTTAGCTCAATTAAATGCGAAATGTTTGAATTGTTTTTTCTGTGCTTTGAAATCTGAGGATTACATGCGTGTTTCAACTTGCAAAACTGGTAAAAAAATTTGGGATAAATTGTGCATTACTTATGAAGGCACTAATGAAGTTAAACAATCCCGTTTAAACATTATCTTGCATGACTACGAACTTTTTTGTATGAAACCTAATGAATCGATTTCTGACATGTATACAAGGTTTACTCAGATTGCTACTTCATTGCATGCACTAGGAAAAGAACTTTCAAACTATGAAAAAGTTAACAAGATTTTGAGATGCTTACCTTTGTCTTATGATGCAAAAATTACTGCCATCACTGAATCTAAAGATTTGAACACCTATTCTATTGATAACTTGCTTGGCTCACTCATTGCTTACGAGCAAGGGGTGAATCAAAGAAATCTTGATGCAGGTGAGAAGAAAAAGGAGAAAACAATTGCACTGAAGGCGCACAAATCGGATTCTGAATCTTCCGGGTCTGAAAGCGATGGAGTTGCCTTCATCACAAGGCAATACAAAAGCTTTCTAAGGAAGAAACAAAAGCATCATCAAAGTTAGAGAAAAGGTAAGGATCATAAACATATTAAAGGATCTTCTGATGTTGTTTGTTTTGAATGCAGGAAACCTGGACATGTAAGAGCTGATTGTCCTACACTTCAAGATCATTCAAGCAAAGAAAAGGAAAAAGGTAAGGAGAAAGCTAAGTCTAGGAAGGAGAATAAGAAAAGACAAAGAGGCTTCTGGGCAGAATCTGGAACTGATTCCTCTGAGACTGAACTAGAGGAAGAGACTACAAACTTGTGTTTCATGGGAGAAAATCAAAGTGATGAGGAAGAGGTATGTAAACCAACCTATGATGAATTGTTTGAAATTTGTGAAAAAATCCATACATCATACAAAAAACTTAAAAAAACTCATGCTAGCCTAAAATTAGAACATTCAAATCTACAAAAAGAGCATGAAGTTTTTCTCAAAGATCATGCAACGATTGATTCAAATCATATGGCTCTACTTGATGAATTTGATGAATTAAACAAGAAGCATTTGGAATTAGTTGATAAAAGTAATGCATTAAAAGTTTCACACACCTCACTTAAGGATGATCTTAAGAAATCTAAAGAGATTGAGTAAAATTTGAGGATTAAGAATGATGCATTAAAAAGAACTAACTTGAGAATTCAAAATGATTTGGAAACATGTAAGAAAGCTAGGATGACACCAACTTCTAATCAAAAGCCAGAACCTAGGAAGAGGCACTTTTACCCAAACCATTTAGGAAAACCTTTTCCTGGAGTTCAATGTTTTTCTTGTGGCGTGCTAGAACACATCTCACACACTTGCACAGTTTACCTTAGTACACATTGGGTGTGGAAACCTAAGATGCATGATTCAAAGCATACTACATCTGCATTGCACTCTACATTTTCTAAGAAGAAGCCCAAACCTATTTGAGTTCCTAAAACTGACTGTTGTTGAGTTTTGCAGGAGTGCTCTCACCAAAGACCTCGTGGGAGCATAAAGATAACTGGACCTAAGGAGGCTCGCAGCTCAATTGCTTAAATCCGCTGCTTTATCATTTGCTTGAAATCTTTAGCTTTTGTGTGTCTTTTATTTTATTTGTTTTTGTTTTCACTTTGTGTTGTTTGTAGTTTGTTTTTTTTATTTTTATGAGTTTTTTTGTTTTTCACTTTGGTCTTTACTTTTAGCCTTCCATATGATAAAACTTCTCAAGCTTTTAAATATTGGAGTTTTGGAGATAGAGTTTAGCTTTTCTAAATTGGTTAAAGGGAGTAAACTGTTGATGTTTTTCTCTTCTTCTGACTTTGTTTAGTGGCATGATTTTCTTCTATAAAACAAAAGTCTAAACTTAGTTTAACCAATGGCTTTTTAAGATCTCTTTCTTATCTTGCTACATTAAAATTATCTTATGCATAATAGTCAAAATTCTTAGATATCATTCAAGCTTTTGAAATCCTACCATTGCAGTTATCACGTGATTTTGATTTTGTGTTGTAGATTGTTCTTCCCTATGTTAGAGAGAGAGAGCTCATATTCTCTAATATTTGGAGGATATACTCACAACTAAGTATTTTTCTTTAAGGGTATATTAAAGAGTTTTTAGCTTGCAAGAGTTAAAAAGGAAAGAGGCCAATGAAGCCAAATTGAAAAGAAATCTATATACACAAAAGTGTATCAAAAATCAAAAGATGCTCAAAGAGCCAATAAAAGTGACAAGAGGCATAAAATTAGCCCACTAAATGCAAGCTATCATCTCTTTGGTAAAACTCTTAAAACTTAGAAAACTCATTGATTATGTGATACCTTCAAAGATTTGATTTCAATTTCCATGATTGAGAAAAATTATTTTGGTTTATTATTTATGAGATATTTTTGTTGTTAACAAGCCTTGATTGGATCTTCTTATCCTTTTTTGTTATTCCGAGTTAGGACTCTGTTGTTTTTAAGAGAATTTTGTACCCTGAAGGATGTCCGATCTAAGGTTAATGGAATCAGTTTTTCTACCTTCTTCTGATTGGATTTTGTTAAACCTCTTGATCTCCTAAAACTTTAAAAGTTTAAATTCGTGAAAAGAATTCTCATATGATGCCTCCATAAAAAAAAAAAAAAAAATTTAATTAGAAAAAATTAAAATCCAAAAATGTTCTGTGTTTGGTTTTCATTGTGTCGTTTTTTTATTTTTCTGTGTCTTTGACTGTTTTTTCTTTTATTTTATTTTTGAGAGTCTTGATCATCACCTTTCCTGTCTTGATTTCAAATTCAAGTCATATCGGCCTGGCTGATTTTTCTATCGTCCTGGCCGATATGACAAATTCTTTCCAAAATCCATATGCTGACCTTTTTCTGTGCTTACTGCAATTCATCGTCCTGGACGATTTGATCGAACTCATGGTGATAGTCCTGGCCGATAGTATATTTTGTCTGGCCGATGCATTCTATGTGCATCGTCCTGGCCGATACACTGGACCGTCCTGGAAGATCAACGTGTCAGCACGTTTTGATCTTTAATTTCGGCTATGGACGATCCATTATTGGACCATCGGCCGGGCCGATCCACTGTTCGTCCTGGACGATACACGTGGCAAGCATTTAAAACGTTTTAACTTTGACCGGTACGATCAATTATTGTGCATCGTCCTGGACAATACACCTAATCGGCCCGGACGATCTGCTTTTTCAACGGTCGTCCAGACTGACTCCTCGGGCCGATAGCCTGTGTCTAATCGGCCTGGCCGATATCTGATCGGCCTAGACGATTGGACCGCCTTTTTGACCAATCGGCCTGTCTGTAATTATTAAACCATATCGGCCTGGACGATTCTGCGATCGGCCAGGACGATATGGCCGTTTCTTTAAATTCAGGCCGATCCAACCATGATTCTTCACTCTTCATCCTTTCTCCTTTTGTGTGTTTGCTTAGTACTCTCAAATGGCTGGTGGGAAACGCGTCCGACAGACCTCTGGGAGTTCCTCGAGCGCAAGGGTTGACCCTCATTTTCGGGAAGCAGAGGATGAAGCCGCATATCATCGTTATAAAGAATGTGGAATTACTGTTTCCAGAATTATCAATCCGGTCCACATCTCTTACCCGGTAATGGATCTCTTCGCTCACACTTCCCTTTGCTTCATTCTATCTCTTGTTTTCCCTTTCAATTCAGAGTTCCTTCTAGAATTTTTTGCAAACCTTCGCATCAACCCTACCTTCACTGCCCTGTCCTCCTATGTGAATCGACGCCCTGTCGAAATCACATATCAGGACTGTGTTGATCTTTTACAGCTATCCACCACCGGAGATAAGCTGCACATAATTACCGCTGACCCTGATTTTAATTGGTCCACGGCAAATCACTTTCTTCGCCAGACCAATGTCCGTTACCATGTTGGAGAGACTAGCTCTTTAGTCAGAGATGCTAGGATAATCCAACATGTCCTTTGCACCTCCGTCATTGCAAAAGCCGGTGACCGAGTCCACATTACCCCTCTACTTTCCCTCACTACCTTCTACATCATGGCTCATAGGGAAATGAACACTGCAGACCTATTTTTTCGTTACATTGATCACCTAACAATAATTCGCGATGCAGGCCACAAAAGGAAGCCAAATCTAGCCTTAGGACACATCATAGCCTATGTTCTTGAAACTAAATACCAAATTCAATATCCCAATCCACCAGACTTCCCAACTCTCTTCTACTCAAACAATTCCTTCAGCACCCTTCACAGTACTCGTCTCCACCCTGAAGAACCTCGGGGGGCTAGAGAGGAGGAGGCTCCCGCTCCAGCTCCCTTTCCTGACCCTGTTCCTCTCCACCAGCACTCACCGGTTGATCAGTTGATTGAGAGATTTGATCGTTGGGAGACTCGGTTTGACGCCTATGTTGCTGCCCAGGAGCAACAACACTCTGAGGACATTGCCCGGTACGAGCATCACCGCGCTGAGGATTTAGCTCGTTTTGATAGTTTTCTTACTCACCAGCAGCAGCAGCATGACCAGGACATCGCCTGGTTCAATGCTCAGTTTACCACCCTTGCCAGTTACTTTCAGCAGCCACCTCCACCTCCTCCATATGATGATCAGGATCCCTCGTTCTTTTAGTTTGTGCTTTGTGTTACTGCTTCTTGTCTTGTTGTAGTTAGTCTTTCGTGATGTTTTTCTGTTGTTTCTGGACTCTCTTTTTGTGATGACAAAAAGGGGGAGTAGGATAGGGTGTGGTAGGAAAAAGTTGTTATACCCTTGATTTTCAAATGAATCTTTTTGTTTAATTTTTTATTCTCCTACTTGTGTTTTGCCATCATCAAAAAGGGGGAGATTGTTGCAAATCTATTTTTCAAGTCTTATGTTTTGATGATTGACAAACACTGTTTCTCTTGGACTGCTTATTGCTTCTAACTTTTCAGGAATCAGAGATCGGACGACCAAAAAGGAGCCAAGTTCAGGAATGCGTAGGTTTAGGGTTGAGTCAATCTGTACATTTGTTTTTACCTTTTGAGTCCACTTTTAATAGTCAAAGAGACTGATGCTATGTAACCCTTCACACACACACTTGAGAGACTTAGAATTTCTGCTTTTACTCATATCGGCCAGGACGATTTTCTTGATCGGCCTGGATGATCAGCTCAAAACAGAAAGTCTAATTAAGGATTCTTAATTAAGGCAGCCGACATTAACAGATCGTCTTGGACGATACGTGTATCGGCCAGGACGATAAGCTCAAAACAGAAAGAAGTAGCCGCCATAGTCAAGTATGGTATAGTGTATTTTTAAATTATCGGCCAGGACGATCCTAGATCGGCCTGGACGAAATTCACAAATTATGCCATAATTGTTCAGAAAATCAAGGGAGTAATTAAGGATGATTGATACGATCAGATCGTCCAGGACGATCGCAGGATCGGCCGGGACGATCCAGTCAAAAACCTTAAGTTACTTCAGGACGATCAATATCGGCCAGCCCGTATCCAGGGCTATTGTCAGGACGATTTTCCTCTGATTTGAACTGATCGGCCAGGACGATAGTGATATCGGCCTGGATGATCAAGCCAATTTTCAATCATCCTGTTTTCCATCCAGGGCGGTGCTATGGCCGATTATAGATGATTTGTACTGATCGGCCAGGCCGATGTCCATATCGGCCTGGACGATACTGTCGGCAACTTGCAATTAATGAGCTCTTTTGAAGCTCTTCTATTTAAGAGCTCTTGTTTAACGTTTTAAAAAACTTTGGCTGCTGCCTTGACCTGAGAAGACCTTGAGGAGAGAAAGAGAGAGACGAGAGAGAGAGAGGATCTTGTGAGGGGGAGCTTGTGAGGGGATTCACAAGGGTTGCTTCAAGGATCGCTCTGCGTCGTCTTCGTCTAGAGTTTCTCATCCGTAGAAAGGTTGGTAGAGGTAAGGAGTTTTGCTTTTGGTTTTGGTTCTCTGCCAGCTTCAGGAGGAAGCAAAAGGAGATAGGTTCTCTGCCTTGCCGGGGTGGCAAAAAGGAGGTTCTTGTGAGGGTTTCTCCGCCTAGCCGTGGGGGCTAAAGGAGAGTCACTTTTTTTGTAGTGCAATACTTGGAGGGTGCCTCCAAGGAGTGGACGTAGGTTGAGTCGACCGAACCACTATAAATTTCTGTGTTCCTTTTCTTGCTTCCGCACTTTTTAATTCCGCATTTATGCTTGTGGTGTGATTTGGTTTTATGCAATTTTCTTTCTCTATTAAAAGAAGTTTTTAAAATACCAATTCACCCCCCCTCTTGGTTAGTTTGGGACTAAGTTCATAGGGCCTAACATCCCCATCGAACTTTCAAGTGGTATCAGAACTTGATTCAAAAATTAAAGTTTGAAAACTTTTTGAATTTGATCCATGTCTAACTTTGGAAATCGCAACACTACGAAAGGGTATTCTATTACCCGACCTCCTCTGTTCGATAACCTACCTTTTGATTTTTTGAAAACTCACATGTCAACTTTTTTACAGTCTACTAATTATCGCATGTGGATGCTTATTCAAGAAGGCTATTCTCCACCTTCTCGTGAAATTAATGATTTTAAAACTGAAGTTGCTTTTATCGAATGGACTTTTGATGAACGAGATTTAGCTCAATTAAATGCGAAATGTTTGAATTATTTTTTCTGTGCTTTGAAATCTGAGGATTACATGCGTGTTTCAACTTGCAAAACTGGTAAAGAAATTTGGGATAAATTGTGCATTACTTATGAAGGCACTAATGAAGTTAAACAATCCCGTTTAAACATTCTCTTGCATGACTACGAACTTTTTTGTATGAAACCTCATGAATCGATTTCTGACATGTATACAAGGTTTACTCAGATTGCTACTTCATTGCATGCACTAGGAAAAGAACTTTCGAACTATGAAAAAGTTAACAAGATTTTGATATGCTTACCTTCGTCTTATGATGCAAAAATTACTGCCATTACTGAATCTAAAGATTTGAACACCTATTCTATTGATAACTTGCTTGGCTCACTCATTGCTTACGAGCAAGGGGTGAATCAAAAAAATCTTGATGCAGGTGAGAAGAAAAAGGAGAAAAAAATTGCACTGAAGGCGCACAAATCGGATTCTGAATCTTCCGGGTCTGAAAGCGATGGAGTTGCCTTCATCACAAGGCAATTCAAAAGCTTTCTAAGGAAGAAACAAAAGCATCATCAAAGTTGGAGAAAAGGTAAGGATCATAAACATATTAAAGGATCTTCTGATGTTGTTTGTTTTGAATGCAGGAAACCTAGACATGTAAGAGCTGATTGTCCTACACTTCAAGATCATTCAAGCAAAGAGAAGGAAAAAGGTAAGGAGAAAGCTAAGTCTAGGAAAGAGAATAAGAAAATACAAAGAAGCTTCTGGGCAGAATCTGGAACTGATTCCTCTGAGACTGAACCAGAGGAAGAGACTACAAACTTGTGTTTTATGGGAGAAAATCAAAGTGATGAGGAAGAGGTCTGTAAACCAACCTATCATGAATTGTTTGAAATTTTTAAAAAATTCCATACATCATACAAAAAACTTAAAAAAACTCATGCTAGCCTAAAATTAGAACATTCAAATCTACAAAAAGAGCATGAAGTTTTTCTCAAAGATCATGCAACGATTGATTAAAATCACATGGCTCTACTTGATGAATTTGATGAATTAAACAAGAAGCATTTGGAATTAGTTGATAAAAGTAATGCATTAAAAGCTTCACATACCTCACTTAAGGATGATCTTAATAAATCTAAAGAGATTGAGAAAAATTTGAGGATTGAGAATGATGCATTAAAAAGAACTAACTTGAGAATTCAAAATGATTTGGAAACATGTAAGAAAGTTAGGATGACACCAACTTCTAATCAAAAGCCAGAACCTAGGAAGAGGCACTTTTACCCAAACCATTTAAGAAAACCTTTTCCTGGAGTTCAATATTTTATTTGTGGCATGCTAGGACACATCTCACACACTTGCACAGTTCACCTTAGTACAAATTGGGTGTGGAAACCTAAGATGCATGATTCAAAGCATACTACATCTGCATTGCACTCTACATTTCCTAAGAAGGAGCCCAAACCTATTTGGGTTCCTAAAACTGACTGTTGTTGAGTTTTGCAGGAGTGCTCTTACCAAAGACCTCGTGGGAGCATAAAGATAACTGGACCTAAGGAGGCTCGCAGCTCAATTGCTTAAATCCGCTGCTTTATCATTTGCTTGAAATCTTTAGCTTTTGTGTGTCTTTTATTTTATTTATTTTTGTTTTCACTTTGTGTTGTTTGTAGTTTGTTTTTTTTTATTTTTATAAGTTTTTTTGTTTTTCTTTTTGGTCTTTACTTTTAGCCTTCCATATGATAAAACTTCTCAAGCTTTTAAATATTGGAGTTTTGGAGATAGAGTTTAGCTTTTTTAAATTGGTTAAAGGGAGTAAACTGTTGATATTTTTCTCTTCTTCTGACTTTGTTTAGTGGCATGATTTTCTTCTATAAAACAAAAGTCTAAACTTAGTTTAACCAATGGCTTTTTAAGATCTCTTTCTTATCTTGCTACATTAAAATTATCTTATGCATAATAGTCAAAATTCTTAGATATCATTCAAGCTTTTGAAATCCTACCATTGTAGTTATCACGTGATTTTGATTTTGTGTTGTGGATTGTTCTTCCCTATGTGAGAGAGAGAGCTCCTATTCTCTAATATTTGGAGGATATACTCACAACTAAGTATTTTTCTTTAAGGGTATATTAAAGAGTTTTTAGCTTGCAAGAGTTAAAAAGGAAAGAGGCCAATGAAGCCAAATTGAAAAGAAAGCTAGATACACAAAAGTGTATCAAAAATCAAAAGATGCTCAAAGAGCCAATAAAAGTGACAAGAGGCATAAAATTAGCCCACTAAATGCAAGCTATCATCTCTTTGGTAAAACTCTTAAAACTTAGAAAACTCATTGATTATGTGATATCTTCAAAGATTTGATTTCAATTTCCATGATTGAGAATTTTGTACCCTGAAGGATGTCCGATCTAGGGTTAATGGAATCAGTTTTTCTACCTTCTTCTGAATTGATTTTGTTAAACCTCTTGATCTCCTGAAACTTTAAAAGTTTAAATTCGTGAAAAGAATTCTCATATAATGCCTCCATTAAAAAAAATAATAATTAGAAAAAATTAAAATCCAAAAATGTTCTGTGTTTGGTTTTCATTGTGTCGTTTTTTATTTTTCTGTATCTTTGACTGTTTTTTCTTTTATTTTATTTTTGAGAGTCTTGATCATCACCTTTCCTGTCTTGATTTCAAATTCAAGTCATATCGGCCTGGCCAATTTTTCTATCGTCCTGGCCGATATGACAAATTCTTTCCAAAATCCATCTGCTAACCTTTTTCTGTGCTTACTGCAATTCATCGTCCTGGACGATTTGATCGAACTCATGGTGATAGTCCTGGCCGATAGTATATTTTGTCTGGCCGATGCATTCTATGTGCATCTTCCTGGCCGATACACTGGACCGTCCCGGACGATCCACGTGTCAGCACGTTTTGATCTTTAATTTCGGCCCCGGACGATCCATTATTGGACCATCGGCCGGGCCGATCCACTGTTCGTCCTGGACGATACACATGGCAAGCATTTAAAACGTTTTAACTTTGGCCGGTACGATCAATTATTGTGCATCGTCCTGGACAATACACCTAATCGGCCTGGACGATCTGCTTTTTCAACGGTCGTCCGGACTGACTCTTCGGGCCGATAGCCTGTGTCTAATCGGCCTGGCCAATATCTGATCGGCCCGGACGATTGGACCGCCTTTTTGACCAATCGGCCTGTACGTAATTATTGATCCATATTGGCCTGGACGATTCTGCGATCGGCCAGGACGATATGGTCATTTCTTTAAATTCAGGCCGATCCAGCCATGATTCTTCACTCTTCATCCTTTCTCCTTTTGTGTGTTTGCTTAGTACTCTCAAATGGCTGGTGGGAAACGCGTCCGACAGACCTCTGGGAGTTCCTCGAGGGCAAGGGTTGACCCTCGTTTCCGGGAAGCAGAGGATGAAGCCGCATATCATCGTTATAAAGAATGTGGAATTACTGTTTCCAGAATTATCAATCCGGTCCACATCTCTTACCCGGTAATGGATCTCTTCGCTCACACTTCCCTTTGCTTCATTTTATCTCTTGTTTTCCCTTTCAATTAAGAGTTCCTTCTAGAATTTTTTGCAAACCTTCGCATCAACCCTACCTTCACAGCCCTATCCTCCAATGTGAATCGACGCCCTGTCGAAATCACATATCAGGACTGTGTTGATCTTTTACAGCTATCCACCACCGGAGATAAGCTGCACATAATTGCCGCTGACCCTGATTTTGATTGGTCCACGGCAAATCACTTTCTTCGCCAGACCAATGTCCGTTACCATGTTGGAGAGACTAGCTCTTTAATCAGAGATGCTAGGACAATCCAACATGTCCTTCGCACCTCCGTCATTCCAAAAGCCAGCGATCGAGTCCACATTACCCCTCTACTTTCCCTCACTACCTTCTACATCATGGCTCATAGGGAAATCAACACTGCGGACCTATTTTTTCGTTACATTGATCACCTAACAACAATTCCCGATCCAGGCCACAAAAGGAAGCAAAATCTAGCCTTAGGACACATCATAGCCTATGTTCTTGAAACTAAATACCAAATTCAATATCCCAATCCACCAGACTTCCCAACTCTCTTCTACTCAAACAATTCCTTCAGCACCCTTCACAGTACTCGTCTCCACCCTGAAGAACCTTGGGGGGCTAGAGAGGAGGAGGCTCCCACTCCAGCTTCCTTTCCTGACCCTGTTCCTCTCCACTAGCACTCACCGGTTGATCAGTTGATTGAGAGATTTGATCGTTGGGAGACCCGGTTTAACGCCTATGGTACTACCCAGGAGCAACAACACTCTGAGGACATTGCCCGGTACGAGCATCACCGCACTGAGGATTTAGTTTGTTTTGACAGTTTTCTTACTCACCAGCAGCAGCAGCATGACCAGGACATCGCCTGGTTCAATGCTCAGTTTACTACCCTTGCCAGTTACTTTCAGCAGCCACCTCCACCTCCTCCATCTGATGATCAGGATCCCTCGTTCTTTTAGTTTGTGCTTTGTGTTACTGTTTCTTGTCTTATTGTAGTTAGTCTTTCGTGATGTTTTTCTGTTGTTTCTGGACTCTCTTTTTGTGATGACAAAAAGGGGAAGTAGGATAGGGTGTGGTAGGAAAAAGTTGTTGTAACCTTGATTTTCTAATGAATCTTTTTGTTTAATTTTTTATTCTCCTACTTGTGTTTTGTCATCATCAAAAAGGGCGAGATTGTTGCAAATCTATTTTTCAAGTCTTATGTTTTGATGATTGACAAACACTGTTTCTCTTGGACTGCTTGTTGCTTCTAACTTTTCAGGAATCGGAGATCGGACGACCAAAAAGGAGCCAAGTTCAGGAATGCGTAGGTTTAGGGTTGAGTCAGTCTGTACATTTGTTTTTACCTTTTGAGTCCACTTGTAATAGTCAAAGAGACTAATGCTATGTAACCCTTCACACACACACTTGAGAGACTTAGAATTTCTATTTATACTCATATCGGCTAGGACGATTTTCTTAATCGGCCTGGACGATCAGCTCAAAACAGAAAGTCTAATTAAGGATTCTTAATTAAGGCAGCCGACATTAACAGATCGTCCTGGACGATACGTGTATCGGCCAGGACGATAAGCTCAAAACAGAAAGAAGTAGCCGCCATAGTCAAGTATGGTATAGTGTATTTTTAAATTATCGGCCAGGACGATCCTAGATCGGCCTGGACGAAATTCACAAATTATGCCATAATTGTTCAGGAAAATCAAAGGAGTAATTAAGGATGATTGATACGATCAGATCGTCCAGGACGATCGCAGGATTGGTCGGGACGATCCAGTCAAAAACCTTAAGTTACTTCAGGACGATCAATATCGGCCAGCCCGTATCCAGGGCTATTGTCAGGACGATTTTCCTCTGATTTGAACTGATCGGCCATGGACGATAGTGATATCGGCCTGGACGATCAAGCCAATTTTCAATCGTCCTGTTTTCCATCCAGGGTGGTGCTCTGGCCGATTATCATTGATTTGTACTGATCGGCCAGGCCGATGTCCATATCTGCCTGGACGATATTGTCGGCAACTTGCAATTAATGAGCTCTTTTGAAGCTCTTCTATTTAAGAGCTCTTGTTCAACGTTTTAAAAAACTTTGGCTGCTGTCTTGACCTGAGAAGACCTTGAGGAGAGAAAGAGAGAGGAGAGAGAGAGAGAGGATCTTGTGAGGGGGAGCTTGTGAGGGGATTCACAAGGGTTGCTTCAAGGATTGCTCTGCGTCGTCTTCGTCTAGAGTTTCTCATCCGTAGAAAGGTTGGTAGAGGTAAGGAGTTTTGCTTTTGGTTTTGGTTCTCTGCCAGCTTTAGGAGGAAGCTAAAGGAGATAGGTTCTCTGCCTTGCCGGGGTGGCAAAAAGGAGGTTCTTGTGAGGGTTTCTCCACCTAGCCGTGGGGGCTAAAGGAGAGTCACTTTTTTTGTAGTGCAATACTTAGAGGGTGCCTCCAAGGAGTGGACGTAGGTCGAGTCGACCGAACCACTATAAATTTCTGTATTCCTTTTCTTGCTTCCGCACTTTTTAATTCCGCATTTATGCTTGTGGTGTGATTTGGTTTTATGCAATTTTCTTTCTCTATTAAAAAAGTTTTTAAAATACCAATTCACCCACCCTCTTGGTTAGTTTAGGACTAAGTTCATAGGGCCTAACATCCCCATCGAACTTTCACCTCACATCCTTTGATTTTACTTCCTTAAGTGGGGTATCTTTCATACACTTTGAGAAGTAATCAGTGGCCGCTAAAATAAACCTATGACTCTTAAAGGAAGGAGGTTCAATAGGACCCACTATTTTGTGACCCAACCTTCAAATGGCCAAGCCGATATGGTAGAGGTACAGGAGATTAGGAGGTTGATTAATCACCGTACACTAAATCTGGCACTTGTAGCACTTTTTAGCATGCTCTATATTATCATGGATCATAGTCGAGCAATAGAAATTGAGACATTTATTTATGCCCTTCATCTTTGGTCTAGACTGATGGGCATCATAAAGTCCTTCGTATATCTCACCCATAACCTTATGAGCCTCTTCATTGTTAGGATAATGTGATCACATTTTGTCAAAAGAGGTTCGATAGAAGATGTTATTTTCATAAACAAATGAGAATACGCTCTTTCTAATTTAAGCCGTAAGAGATAAATCATCAGGGAGCTGACCATGCTTCAAACACTCAACAAAGGAGAATCTCTAGTCTAAATCTTCCTCAATAGTAAGGATTATATGGGTCTGATTAGGAGAGGAAAAATCTATATGGCACATAGCTTGATGGTATTAGATAATAATAGACACTAGGTTTTTGGTTGGGTCAGCCAATTCCTTAGCTAGCTTGGCCAATGCATATGCTTTACCATTTATAGATTGAGGGATTCTAGCCAAGGTCACTTTAAGAATCAAACATAAGAACTATATTACCTTGTTATGATGAGATAAGAGCTCAAGCTTAAGAACTTTGAAAACTCCAGCTACTTAATTAATGATTAGTTAGTAGTATCCAAAGATCTTCACCCACATACTTTTCATCAAAAAGACCAACTCAAGTTCAAAAAATTAGAGCTTCATATTCAGCTTTATTATTAATATGAGTTTCTGAAAGACTATAGGTGTACTGAAGAGTGTGACTTTCAAGGGATACAAAAATAAGACCCAAACCTATCCTAACTATGACAGTTTCATTAGAATATCAAGATTTAATGGAGGATGCACCGTTAAAATAGAACTCCAAAGTAGGGGACTCCTGTTCATCCACACTAATGATTAATTTATCAGGTAGATCATCATCTTTGAGTGGGGAATATGCAGGGATCGAGTGAGTAGCAAGAAAGTCAGCTAGAGCCTATCCTTTGATGTCCCACTAAGGGATAAAGGTAATATTAAATTGCAGTAGGATCATAGACCAATGTGCTAAATGACATGAGATGGTCGGACAGGTCATCAAATATTACAAGGGGTTGATTCGATAAATCAAGTTAACCTTGTGTGAAAGTATGTAATTCCTAAGCTTCTATAATGCAAATATAAAGCTAAACACTACTTTTCCATTGTTGCATATTTTAGCTCTGCATGTATTAATTATCTACTAAGGTAGTACAAGCCATTTTTCTTGCCTTTCTTATTCTCTTGAGCTAAAAGTGCAGCTAGGGATTCATCCAGGGTCGTAGTGTAGAGAATTAACGGCCTCTCCAAAATGGTTGCAACTAAAATAAGGTGGTTCATCAGGTAATGCTTTATACTATAAAAGGCCTCCTTATAATGCTCATCACAATAAAAATGAGCATCCTTCTTTGTGAGGGAAGCAAAGGGATGACATATACCAGAAAGATTGGAGATAAATCTCCACAAGAAATCCATGTAAGACTTTTAGGAGGTTTCAAGTTCCCTCTAGCTTTAATCATGGAAGGTTCAATTTCAATTCCATGGTAGTGAACTATAAACCCCAAGAACTTTCTCTAAATAATACAAAAATGTGCATTTTAAAGGATTCAACTTCAAATCATAGTTACACGAGTGTTTAAAAATGATTCGCAGATCTCGAAGATGATCTCCATGGATCTTTCTTTTGACCACAAGATCATTCACATAGCATGCAACTTATTCATGTATCATCTCTTCAAATATAACAGTCATGGATCATTAAAAGGTGCCCTAACAAAACACGCCTATAGGTGTGTGAAATGTAATAAACTTCTCATTTTCAAGGGCTATCTTTATTTAATTGTAACAAGATGAACCATCCATGAATAAGAATATGTTATTGGATGAAGCAATATCCACCATAAGCTCAGGGATAGGAAGAGGGAAATCATCTTTAGGGCATGTTTTATTCAAATTATGGAAGTGAATACATACATGAATCTATCTGCTCTTCTTTTGGACTGGAACAATGTTAACAAGTCAAGTTGGATACTTATCTTCACGAATGAATCCAGCTTCTATAAGCTTCTTAGTTTCAACGATCACCTATTATTCAATCTCCAACCTCATCCTATGACGTGGTTATTTAATAGGGATTGCATCTGGCTTAATAGCTTACTTATGGACTGCTACCCCTGGGTTTAAACTAGGCATCTCAATGTAATTCCAAGAAAAGCAATATCTAAATTCTAATAGTAGTTCTATATACTCTTGAGCCTCTAAGTCAGACAATACGGCACTATGAAAAATAGGCCTAGAATCTGATTTAGTGCCTAAGTTGACCTCACATAATTCATTCATGGCAAAAGTGGTGCCATCTTGGAACTCATGTGGAGCATTAACGACCTTATCCTCAACATCACTTTGGACTTCCTCATCGGTAAAAGAAATAATCAGATATGAATGAGAGACTACACAAACATTGGCATGAGTAAACTAATCCTTCTTAATATAACCTAACACTTATTGGGTTTGAGGCATATCAATTGGCCAAATATGAACTTGATGTAGAGCTCATTC
Source organism: Dendrobium huoshanense (assembly GCA_016618105.1). Lineage (NCBI taxonomy): Eukaryota > Viridiplantae > Streptophyta > Magnoliopsida > Asparagales > Orchidaceae > Dendrobium > Dendrobium huoshanense. The sequence continues at coordinate 13,655,680 of CM028350.1, read as the reverse complement.
ATCAGACCAAGTTAAAGGAATGACACCCTGCTCAACACATCCTTCCACAAAAGGGGAAAAGTAATGAGGGACATGTGAGACCTCATTATCCATAGCGATCTTCACGGGACCTAGTGGGGAACCTACATTATGGGATAATGAGTCACACTCACTAGACCTTGGCGGTAAAAATAACTTATGTAGTGTAGGCACAAAATGCTTATTAATCTATAGTGGACCGCTAACATTAGTGGAAGGAGCCTTAGAAGATCTTTGAGGAGACTCTTCAACTCTTATTTTTCACATCTGATGGGAAAGAGAATGTTTACTAGTAGATTGACATCAAAAGTCTACTTCCTCGTATAAGCTACTATTAATAATTAAGCCACCCTCGGGTATCATGTTCCTACAAAAGGTAGGGAGTAAATTATAATAAAAGAAACTCAGGGCTGGACTGAGAAATGGACAATATGGAATATCAATCATCTCATCATCCAAAGTGTCAGACTCAACAGTCAAAGAGGAAGTGTAAAGGTATGAGGGAGTAAGAATTCAGGTGTAAATGTTTCACACGGGGCGAGCAGACTCTCTACCTCTACCTTTTCCCCGCCATCCCCTAAATCTACTAAGGGAAACATCGTGCCCAACTAGAAACTAAAAGAAAGATCCAACAGGATCTATGGTGGAAACATTAACCTCAATACAACCATTGATTAACCCTATACTAGTGGTTGTATAGTACCCTGTGTAAGAGATTGCGTAGGACCCTATATAATACTGTCATGTATCACTGGTGACTAGGTTGGAGGAGGTCTATTAGTATTCAGAGGTATGTAATGATTGGCATCATCATAGATAAAGAACTCATGCACTGCAAAAGGTTGAGTATCCATAGGAATGGAATACACCACATTATATATTTCATACATTGGTGGATGGTAGATGACACTATTCCATACTCATAAATCTAAGGCCTTCCTAAGAGAGCCTTATATAAAGTATCAACTTTAATAACATGAAACTTATCCTAAGTTAGGAAATCTCCAAACTTTAAAGGCAGGATGATAGACCCTAGAGTTTGTTGGCCTTGGTCATTAAATCCTTTTAAGATATATTATCAGAGGTAAGCTTCAAAAGATCGAGGGAGAGGCACTTTAAAGTTTCATAGCTCAAGATAATAAATGAAGCTCCCTGGTCAATGATGACCCTATTTAACTTATAATCATTTACTTCAGCAAGGACATATAAGGGATGATTGTGCTTAGAAGTCCCTAAGAGAATTATCTAAAAAGGTAATACTTGGTATCTCTCTCAAATATCATTCATTCGCAACATATTCAGAAGAAAAGAAAGCTTGATAAGATTTTGACTCAAGCTGCGCTTTCTCCAGAATCTCTTTCAAGTTGAAAGACTTCATCAGAGCATTATAGATATTAAGAAGGGAAGGTATTTTACTTAAATGAGATAACACATTATAATCAACCTCCAACTGAGGGCCTTTTTCTTTCTCCTTATATTTCTCTTGGGAAGAAGGAATAGGATCATCCAACTGGGTAATAATATTTTTATCCTTTTTTTAGCATTCTTAGCTATCCCTGGTGGAATGAAATTCCTTGAATGTAAATGAACTTTTTGTATTGAGTCTGACTCAATAGGAGATTCATTTGGCTCAGTGGTAATGGCTTATATTATCTTTCAGAAATATAACTAGGATGGGTTCTTGGACTCATCTCCTGAATCTATATAACAATCACCCTCAAAAGTAGCAAGAATCATCTTCTTCTATTATTTTAATATCAGTCGAAAGGAGAATAAAATCCTTCATCTTAAGCATTAGAATGAGTCTCATCTTCCTCTATGAAGTTACAAAAATCTTTTATCTTTCATATATTTTTTTATTACATGAAAAGAAAAAAATATGCTCAGTAGGCACTATAATAGAAGAAGTAAAAAGAGCTGGCTAAATAACTGGGTTGCCAACTATCAACTTGGCCTGAGAAGGCCTCCTCTCAATTACCTTTAAACTCTAGACTACCTGTCTAATCATACTCTTTATCTTCCGAGAGAGTGCTAGCTTCTACTCTCCCTTAGAACCACAAGGTAACATATTGCCAGTGCTTTGACTCTTTGTTTGACTATCACTATTGCTAGCACCTGAGATCATCTAAATAATATGAGTAGCCTTACCCTAGGGTTATACCAAATCCTTATCTTATAGGTGGGTATTCCCACTGGCTATGAGTCTCTCAACTCTATCCTTAAAAACATAACAATCTTTGAAGATATGCTCAATGTATATTAGAATTGACAATAAAGTGGATGATCTATCTGTCCCTCTTCTTCCACCCTATTATTCATTGGGAATATAAAAATATTCTTCTTAATAAATAATTTAAATATATTCTTTACACTCTCCCTCCTAAAGGAGTATTCTTTGCTAAGCTTCTCCTATAGGTATTGCTTACTCTTTAGAGTCCTACGGAAAGATCTAAAATGTGCTGCTAACTTTTTAGGTGTGTACAATGGCTGCTATGGTGTTAAACTTGTTGCAAATCTATTTTTCATGGCTTGTGTTTTGATGATTGACAAACACTGTTTCTCTTGGACTGCTTGTTGCTTCTAACTTTTCAGGAATCGAAGATCGGACGATCAAGAAGAAGCCAGTGCAGGATTGCATAGGTTTAGGGTTGAGTTAGTCTGTACTTTTGTTTTTTCACTTCTTGAGTCTACTTGTAATGATCAAAGAGACTGATGCTATGTAACCCTTCACACACACACTTGAGAGACTTAGAATTTCTGTTTTTACTCATATCGGCCATGCTGATTTTTGTATCGGCCTGGACGATCAGCTTAAAACAGAAAGTCTAATTAAGGATTCTTAATTAAGGCAGCCGACAGTAACAGATCGTCTTGGATGATACGTGTATCGGCCAGGACGATAAGCTCAAAATAGAAAGAAGTTGCCGCCATAGACAATTAAGGTATACTGTATTTTTTAATTATCGGCCAGGACGATCCTTGGATCGGCCTGGACGATATTCACAAATTATGCAATAATTGTTCAGGAAATCAAGGGAGTAATTAAGGATAATTGATACGATCCAGTCAAAAACCTTAAGTTACTTCAGGACGATAAATATCAGCCAGCCCGTATCCAGGGCTATTGTCAAGACGATTTTCCTCTAATTTGAACTGATCGGTCAGGACGATCGTGAGATCAGCCTGGACGATCAAGCCAATTTTCAATCATCCTGCTTTGCATCCAGGGCTATGATCTGGTCGATCTTCATTGATTTGTACTGATCTGCCAAGCTAATGTCCATATCGGCCTGGACAATATTGTCGGTAACTTGCAATTAATGAGCTCCTTTGAAGCTCTTCTATTTAAGAGCTCTCGTTCAACGTTTTTAAAGGACCTTTGGCTGCTGCTTTGACCTGAGAAGACCTTGAGGAGAGAAAGAGAGAGAGAGGATCTTGTGAGGGGGAGCTTGTGAGGGGATTCATAAGGGTTGCTTCAAGGATCGCTCTGCTTCATCTTCATCTAGAGTTTCTCATATGTGGAAGGGTCGGTAGAGGTAAGGAGTTTGCTTTTGGTTTTAGTTCTCTTCCAGCTTCAGGAGGAAGCAAAAGGAGGAAGGTTCTCTGCCTTGTCGGGGTGGCAAAAAGGAGGTTCTTATGAGGGCTTCTCCGCCTAGCTGTAGGGGCAAAAGGAGAGTCGCATTTTGTAGTGCAATACTTGGAGGGTGCCTCTAAGGAGTGGATGTAGGTCGAGTCGACCGAACCACTATAAATTTCTGTGTTCTTTTTCTTGCTTCCGCGCTTTTAAATTCCGCATTTATTTCTATGGTGTGATTTGGTTTATGCAATTTTCTTCCTTTGTGAAAATAGTTTTTAAAATACCAATTCACCCCCCTCTTGGTTAGCTTGGGACTAAGTTCATAGGGATTAACATCCCTAACAAACTTTCAAGTGGTATCAGAGCACTTTCTGGTGTCATCTGAGAACTTTCAAGTGGTATCAGAGCGGGATTCGAAAATTAAAGTTTGAAAACTTTTTGAATTTGATCCATGGCTAACATTGAGAATCGTAACACTACGGAAGGGTATTCTATTACCCGACCTCCCCTATTCGATAACCTACCTTTTGATTTTTGGAAAACCTGCATGTCAACTTTTTTACAATCTACTGATTATCGCATGTGGATGCTTATTCAAAAGGTTCCACCTTCTCGTGAAATTAATGATGCTAAATCTGAAGTTGATTTTACTGAATGGACTTTTGATGAACGAGATTTAGCTCAATTAAATGCGAAATTTTTGAACTGTTTTTTCTATGCTTTGAAATCTGAGGATTACATGCGTGTTTCAACTTGCAAAACTGGTAAAGAGATTTGGGATAAATTATGCATCACTTATGAAGGTACTAATGAAGTTAAACAATCCCGTTTAAACATTCTCTTGCATGACTACGAACTTTTTTGTATGAAACCTCATGAATCGATTTATAACATGTACACTAGGTTTACTCAGATTGCTATTTCATTGCATGCACTAGGAAAAGAACTTTCGAATTATGAAAAAGTTAACAAGATCTTTAGATGCTTGACTTCGTCTTATGATGCAAAAATTACTGCCATCACTGAATCTAAAGATTTGAACACCTATTCTATTGATAACTTACTTGGCTCACTCATTGTTTACGAGCAAGGGGTGAATCAAAGAATTGTTGATGTAGGTGAGAAGAAAAATTGAGAAAATAATTGCATTGAAGGCTCACAAATCGGATTCTGAATCTTCCGTGTCTGAAAGCGATGAAATTGCCTTCATCACAAGGCAATTCAAAAGCTTTCTAAGGAAGAAACAAAAGCATCATCAAAGTTGGAGAAAAGGTAAGGATCACAAACATGTTAGAGGATCTTCTGATGTTGTTTGTTTTAAATGCAGGAAGCCTGGACATGTGAGAGCCGATTGTCCTACAATTCAAGATCATTCAAGCAAAGAAAAAGAAAAAGGTGAGGAGAAAGCTAAGTCTAGGAAGGAGAAGAAGAAAATCCAAAGAGGTTTCTGAGTAGAATCTGGTACTGATTCTTCTAAAACTGAACTAGAGGAAGAGACTACAAACTTGTGTTTCATGGGAGAAAATCAAAGTGATGAGGAAGATGTATGTAAACGAACCTATGATGAATTATTTGAATTTGTGAAAAAATCCATGCATCATACAAAAAACTTAAGAAAACTCATGCTAGCCTAAAATTAGAACATTCAAATCTACAAAAAGAGCATGAAGTTTTTCTCAAAGATCATGCAACGATTGATTCAAATCACATGGCTCTTCTTGATGAATTTGATGAGTTAAACAAAAAGTATTTGAAATTAGTTGATGAAAGTAATTGCATTAAAAGCTTCACACACCTCACTTAAGGATGATCTTAAGAAATCTAAAGAGATTGAGAAAAATTTGAGGATTGAGAATGATGCATTAAAAAGAACCAACTTGAGGATTCAAAATGATTTTGATACGTATAAGAAAAATCGGATGACTTCCACTTTTGATCTTAAGCCAGAACCTAGGAAGAGGCATTATAATTCAAACCATTTAAGAAACCCTTTTCTTGGAGTTAGATGTTTCTCTTGTGGCATGCTAGGATACATCTCACACACATGCACCGTTCATCGTAGTACACATTGGGTGTGGAGACCTAAGATGCATGATTCACAGCATACCACATCTGCATTGCACTCTACGTTTCCTAAGAAGGAGCCCAAACCTGTTTGGGTTCCTAAATCTGACTATTATTGAGTTTTGCAGGTGTGCTCTCACCAAAGACCTCGTGGGAGCATAAGATAACTGGACATAAGGAGGCTCGTAGCTCAAAATTGCTTAAATTCACTACTTTATCACATGCTTGAAATCTTTAGTTGTTGTTTGTATTTTATTTTATTTTATTTTATTTTTGTGCTAGTTTTTTGTGCTCACTTTGTGTTGTTTTTAGTTTGCTTTATTTTTACTTTATTTTATGTGTTCTGTTTTTCACATTGTTCTTTAAATTTAGCCTTCCATATGATGAAACTTTTCAAGATTTTAAATATTGGAGTTTTGGAGATAGGGTTTAACTTTTCTAAATTGGTTAAAGGGAGTAAACTGTTGATGTTTTCCCTTCTTCTGATTTTGTTTAGTGGCACGATTTTCTTCTCTAAAATAAAAGTATAAACTCAGTTTAACCAATTGCTTTTCATCTAAGACCTTTTTCTTATCTTACTACATCAAATTATCTTATGCATAATAACCAAAGTTCTAAGATATCATTCAAGATTTTGAAATCTTGCCATTGCATTTATCACGTGATTTTGATTTTGTGTTGTGGTTTGTTCTTCCCTATGTTAGAGAGAGGGCTCCTATTCTCTAATATTTTGAGGATATACTCACAACTAAGTCTTTTTCTTTAAGGGTATATTAAAGAGTTTTTAGCTTGCAAGAGTTAAAAAGAAAAGAGGCCAATGAAGCCAAATTGAAAAGAAAGCTATGTACACAAAAGTGTATCAAAAATCAAAAGATGCTCAAAGAGCCAATCAAAGTGATAAGAGGCATAAAATGAGCCCACTAAATGCAAGCTATCATCTCTTTGGTAAAACTCTTAAAACTTAGAAAACTCATTAATTATGTGATACTTTCAAAAACTTGATTTCAATTTCCATGATTGAGAAAAATTACTTTGGTTTATTATTTATAAGATATTTTAGTTGTAAACAAGTTTTGAATGGATCTTCTTATCCTATTTAGTTATTTTGAGTTAGATTTCTGTTTTCCAAAAGAATTTTGTACCCTGAAGGAGGTCCGATCTAGGGTTAACGGAATCAGATTTTCTAACCTTCTTTTGATTGGGATTTGTTAAACTTCTTGATCTCTTGGAACTTTAAATGTTTAATTTTTGAAAAGAAATCTCATATGATGCCTCCATAAAACAAAAAAAATCAAAAAATTAAAATCCAAAAATATTCGTTGTTTGGTTTTCGTTGTGTTTTATTTTTCTGTGTTTTGACTATTTTTCTTTTATTTTATTTTTGAGGGTCTTGATCATCACCATTCCTTCCTTGATTTGAATTTCTAGTCACATCATCCTGGCCGATACTTTTATCGTCCTGGATGATATGACAAATTCTGTTCAAAATCCATCTGCTGACCTTTTTCTGTGCTTGCTGCAACTCATCGGCCTGAACGATACTATATCGTCCTGAACGATTTGATCAAACTCATGGTGATAGTCCTGGTCGATAGTATATTTCGTCTGGCCGATGCATTTTATGTACATCATCCTGGCTGATACACTGGATCATCCTGGACGATCCACGTGTCAGCACGTTTTGATCTTTAAATTCGGCCCCGGATGATCCATTATTGGACAATCGGTCGGGCCGATCCACTGTTCGTCCTGGACGATACATGTGGCAAGCATTTAAAACATTTTAACTTTGGCTGGTATGATCAATTATTGTGCATCATCCTGGACGATACACCTAATCGGCCCGGACGATCTGCTTTTTCAACAGTCGTCCGTATTGACTCCTCGAGCCGATAGCCTGTGTCTAATCGGCCTGGCCGATCTCTGATCGGCCCGGACGATTGGACCGCCTTTTTGACCAATCGGCCTGTACGTAATTATTGAACCATATCGGCCTGGACGATTCTGCGATCGGCCAGGATGATATGGTCGTTTCTTTAATGGTTCAATGCTCAGTTTACCACACTTGCCAGTTACTTTCAGCAGCCACCTCCACCACCTCCATCTGATGATCAGGATTTCTCATTTTTTTAGTGTGTGCTTTGTGTTGTTTGTTTCTTATCTTTTTGTAGTTTGCTTGTTAATCTTTTGTGATGTTTTTCTGTTGTTTCTGGACCCTATTTTTGTGATGTCAAAAGGGGGAGTAGGATAGGGTATGGTAGGAAAAAACTATTGTAACTTTGCTTTTCTAATGAACCTGTGTTTTTTTTATTTTTCGTACTTGAGTTTGCCATCATAAAAAAGGAAGTGATTATTGCAAATCTATTTTTCATGACTTGTGTTTTGATGATTGACAAACACTGTTTCTCTTGGACTGCTTGTTGCTTCTAACTTTTCAGGAATCGAAGATCGGACGATCAAGAAGAAGCCAGTTCAGGATTGCGTAGGTTTAGGGTTGAGTCGGTCTGTACTTTTGTTTTTTCACTTCTTGAGTCTACTTGTAATGATCAAAGAGACTGATGCTATGTAACCCTTCACACACACACACACTTGAGAGACTTAGAATTTCTATTTTTACTCATATCGGCTAGGCTGATTTTTGTATCGGCCTGGATGATCAGCTTAAAACTGAAAGTCTAATTAAGGATTCTTAATTAAGGCAGCTGACATTAACAGATCGTCATGGATGATACGTGTATCAGCCAGGATGATAAGCTCAAAATAGAAAGAAGTTGCCGCCATAGACAATTAAGGTATACTGTATTTTTTAATTATCGGCCAGGATGATCCTTGGATCGGCCTGGACGATATTCACAAATTATATCATAATTATTCATGAAATTAAGAGAGTAATTAAGGATGATTGATACAATCATATGATCCGAGACGATCGTAGGATCGGCCCGGACGATCCAGTCAAAAACCTTAAGTTACTTCAGGACGATCAATATCGGCCAGCCCGTATCCAGGGCTATTGTCAGGACAATTTTCCTCTGATTTGAACTGATCGGCCAGGACGATCGTGAGATCGGCCTGGACAGTCAAGCCAATTTTCAATCATCCTACTTTGCATCCAGGGCTATGCTCTGGCCGATCTTCATTGATTTGTATTGATCGGCCAGGCCGATGTCCATATCGGCCTGGACGATATTATCGACAACTTGCAATTAATGAGCTCCTTTGAATCTCTTCTATTTAAGAGCTCTTGTTCAATGTTTTTAAAGGACCTTTGGCTGCTGCTTTGACCTGAGAAGACCTTAAGGAGAGAAAGAGAGAGAGGAGAGAGAGAGGATCTTGTGAGGGGGAGCTTGTGAGGGGATTCACAAGGGTTGCTTCAAGGATCTCTCTTCTTCGTCTTCGTCTAGAGTTTCTCATCCGTGGAAGGGTTGGTAGAGGTAAGGAGTTTGCTTTTGGTTTTGGTTCTCTGCCGGCTTTAGGAGGAAGCAAAAGGAGGAAGGTTCTCTGCCTTGTCGGGGTGGCAAAAAGGAGGTTCTTGTGAGGGCTTCTCCGCCTAGCTGTGGGGGCTAAAGGAGAGTCACGTTTCGTAGTGCAATACTTGGAGGGTGCCTCCAAGGAGTGGATGTAGGTCGAGTCGACCGAACCACTATAAATTTCTGTGTTCTTTTTCTTGCTTCCGCGCTTTTAAATTCTGTATTTGTTTCTGTGGTGTGATTTGGTTTATGCAATTTTCTTCCTTTGTGAAAATAGTTTTTAAAATACCAATTCACCCCCCTCTTGGTTAGCTTGGGACTAAGTTCATAGGGATTAACATCCCTAATGAACTTTCAAGTGGTATCAGAGCACTTTCTAGTGTCATCTGAGAACTTTCAAAACTAGCCATGGGATTCTTGCCCTTATCTTATAGATCATAAGTATTATGTATCTCCCCTCTCTTAAGTGGAGGTGCCCCTAAAAACTCCTGCCGCTGAGGTCTATATGAGGGTTGACTCTCAACCTTAGAATGGACTATAATGGGTATACTTTCCTATAAATTGATCACATTTATTAATAATTTTTGAAAGGTTCTAATTCTAAAACCCATCAAGTAAGGAGCTATATGACCATATATATTTTTCAGCAAAATCTCTATTATATGTTACTCCTGCAACTGAGGCTCACACTATAAATTGATATTTCTCCATTTAACTATATAATCTGGTAAGGTCTTGTGGGGATCTTGCCTAGCTACAACCAACTCATTCACTAGAACTCTATGCTCGACGCTAATGAACCTCTAAATAAATAATTGCTTGAGCTCTAAAAAAGTACATTCTAAATCATTAGGGAGGTCGACATACCATATAAATGCCACCCCAACTAAGCTGCTAATGAATAGTCTCATCATCAAAGCATCATTCCCTCCTATATTGTAATATATAGCCTGATAATAAGCCACATGCTTCCTTGAGTTCCCAAACCCATAAAAAACTGTGAACTATAGAGGGACAAAATAAGGGGGTAAGGCTCCTGCTCGTACTTTACTAGGTAAGGATGCCCCCTACTAACTAACTCTCTAGACTTCCTAAAGGAAATTACCTACTTAACCTTTTATGCAATCAAATCCTGAATCTGATTAGTTGACAACTACTCTGACTAACTCTGGACTAAGGTAGTGAAGGTAGCCACTATAGGTGCCACTAAAACTGCTCTTTGAATCATGTCCGCTCTTATAGGGTATGGTGCTACCATAGGTAGTACTATTGGATCATCCCTGGATATAGTAGGAGTATATATTCCCATAAATTGGGTATGACCCCCATTACTTTCAACTGAGCAATCATCATTTCCATGAATCTAGCAATCTCTAACCATCTGAGTCTGTAGTTATAGAATTATGGCATCTGCCTCAACTAATTTGGGAGATCTACCTACTTTAACCTCTCGTTGTTGTTCATCATCATTTGGCTCTCTGCTCATATGAAATGCCTCATCTAGTAATCACACACATATAGTAAACATCTATATCTCCATCTGACTCCTCCTCAAGTAAATCCTCCTCAAAGAAGGTCTGACTAAAAGCCTTTATATATGGGCCCATAAGGGAAGAGATCTTATGGGGGCTAGAAATAGGAGCTCCATCTACCTGGACTAGTGAACCATCAGGAAGGGGTGACTGTATCTAACTGTCAAATTGCCACAACTAATTGTACTACCTCAATAGGTGAGTCTACCTATCATCATCTCCATACCCATCTACTGTGATGGGATCCAGTAGAGGCGTCTACTATAAAAAGGGTCTACAACAACTGAGTTGAGATGAGGTCGGGCAAGCTCTAACTATGGGAGCACTTGCCTGAGGTCTAACCGAGGAAATTGCACTAGCTTATTATCGTGGTGGTTATCCTCTCAGCAATCAGTACATTTATCTAAAAGGGTTGTCTCTATAACTAAGCATGTGCTTGAGAAATCTCATAAAGTAACCTCTCTCTGTTGATAGGACCTCTACCTCGTACTAAGAGAATGATGCTTCAAATATTTTGAGTGAGGGCTTGAGTAGTATTATCCCTAGGGACCCTAGTATACGGTAGAGTAATAGTAATAGGAGGGGCCACCATAATGTGAGCGACATCCTCCTCATCACCACTATGTGTCAGTATAAAGAAGCATCCTCCCTAGACTACCTCTATCTCATGTGCAATGACAACCTTAAGGGTATACATAATTGAAGGTGGGCGTGACTCCCACTATAAGGGAACCACCCTCCATCGATCCAGCTCCTACTGAGCCATAGAGTCTGTCATATGCTATTTGGCTTCCTCAGATGTAACTAATTATAGTTTCCTCTGGGCCCTTCTCCCAAGGTTAGAGGTAGAGGATGAGGCTAAGTCTAAACCTATTGACTACAGGATCGAGGGAACATAAGTTACTGGTATAGGAAGTGCTAGGGTCTGCAAACTGGTCTCCGAGTGAGAGAGCTAAGCAAAAATAGAAACCTGACGATAAGAAGGAGAAGGGGGTTCAGTCTGGGCACCCCTTTTTCTAGATGAGGAAGAAGGAAAGGGAACCCAAACACGAGTGACCTCCACTAGAGCAACATAAGGGGTAACTATTGGCTATTAGCATTGAGGGGGGTAAACTTTGTTTTTATAATTATATTCTTGAAAAGTTTGTACTGACGATGACCCTCGCCCAACTTTCATTAGTACCCTATTGATTGAGGATGAGTATTAGGATCTAATTCAACTTTTATCTAAGTTTAGGGATTACTTTGCTTGGACCTACGATGAAATGTCAGTTCAACTTAGTTTTTATAACTATGTTTTTAATATCATTTGTGCTTTTGATTATTCTAAATATTATTATTTTGATTATTATTTCTCATAATATATATTGGATATATTGCTTTTGTTATTTTTTTGTACTAACATTTTAGGGGAATCATACTCCAGACTGTTGAAGACTTCAAGTTAGATTTGTTTAGGGTTCATTATAATTGTAGTATGTATTTTTTTTTTTTCACTTTTATTGAGTCTGAGAGAGTGTGATTATAATTTAGTAACAATGGACACACAAATTAGGGGAGTGTTAAAAATTTGTAAATTAATCATACTGTACAATTTCATTTCATACCTGATGATTTGTTCAGTCATTTCTTCTAGCAAGTAGTTAATCAAAATATGGAAGGGAAAAAATTTTCTAAGTATTGTTCGTACTATATGAAGTTGGCTTCGTATAGACGATGTCTAGAGTGACAAAAATGTTGGGAACATTTTTGTCCATAAAAATAAGTAATTTTTTTTGAATTGTTTATCTGAGACAATCAGAAGTTTATATAGATGACGTCCCGAGTACAAAATTGTGGGGAACCTTTTTGTCCATACGAATGGGTTAATTTTTTGAACTGTTCGTTTGGGATGATCTAGAGTTCATACAAATGATGACTAGAGTATGAAATTGTAGGGAACATTTTCGAGCATACAAACATGTAAATTTTTTGAACTGTTTATACGGGATGATCTGGAGTTTATACAAATGATGTTTAGAGTACAAAATTATGGGGAACATTTTTGTCCATATGAACATGTAACTTTTTTGAACTATTCATTTGGGATGATCTGGAGTTCATACAGATGACGTCTAGAGTATGAAATTGTGGGGAACATTTTTATCCAGATGAATGGACATTTTTTATAATTACTCATACCGTACAATATACATATCATACAATACGATATACATATCATACTATATGATATGCTTATACGAAAAAAGTTTGTACATGATTGTATAAGAAAATTTTGAACTTTTCATTTGGGATGATTGTCGATTATATTGTACGATCGTAGTCGATCAAAATTGAAAATTTTAATTTTTTGGAAGGTTTTACGTGTCTTTCATATAAAAAGTCCTTAGAAACCGACTTGGCCAAATCCAGTCTTCTTGATTTCTTTGAGAGCAAGTGAAAGGGTGATTTGGGAGAGTGTTTGAGAGAGAGTTCTTGCATGTGGAGTGTTAATGATTCATAAGATTACTCAATGGTGAGAATCTCTTTTATTTTTGTATCAATTCTCTTCCTTATTTATTTTTTAATTACTCAAGAGAAGATGTTCAGAGAATATCCAGTTATCTATCAATACTTGGAGAGTGTGAAAGGATGATGATAATCTTCCAACACTTAGAGGGTGTGGAAGGATGATGGTACTCTGCCGACACTTAGAGGGAGTGAAAATATGATGGTACTTTGTAAACACTTGGAGGGTGTGAAAGGATGCTTGTACTCTATTGACACTTAGAGTATGTGAACGAATGATGATACTCTACCTACACTTGGAGGGTGTGAAAGGGTGATGATACTCTGCCGACACTTGGAGTGTGTGAAAGGATGACGGTACTCTGCCGCACTAGGGATTGGTGGAAGAGAGAAAATTTGTAAAGGCTTATCCACTTTATTGTGGGGGCAAAAGAAGAGTCACTTTGGTAATAGTGTAGTACTTGAAGTGGAAATCTTCAAGAATTGGACATAGGTCTTGTTGGACCAAGGCACTATGAATTATTGGGTTTTTTTTATATTTTCGTATTTTATTTTCAATAATTTGTTGTTGTGGTTAAAAAGCTTATTTTAAGAAAATCAAATTATAAAAATTACTGAATGGTTTTCCAAAAGATTACCAAGAGTTTGTAAATAACCAATTCACCCCCCCCCCCCTCTTGGTTTGCATTGAGACAATTGCGTAGGTCTAATAACCTATATCGACTTTTCAAGTGGTCTCATAGCATACTTCAAAATTTAAAGTTTAAAGTACTTTTTGAAAAATGATTATGGCTAATTTTGTAAACCATAACGTACTTGAAGGGTATTCAATCACTAGACCCCCCTTATTTGGTAACATCCCATTCAATATTTAGAAATTATGAATATTTACTTTTCTTCAATCGCTTGACTATCTCATGTGGATTTTAGTTCAGGATGGGTACACTAGGAAGACTAGACTTATAGATGGCATTAGAACTGAAACACCCTTTGCTAACTAGACTATAAAAGAATAAAACTTAGCATCGTTAAATGCAAAATATTTTATAATTTTTTCTGTGCTCTTAAATTAGAAGACTATATGCATGTTTCTACTTGTAAACATGGAAAAAAAATTGAGATAAACTTTGTGTCATATATAAAGGGACTAACAAAGTGAAACAATCTAGATTAAATATTTTTTTGCATGATTATGAACTATTTGACATAAAACCAAATGAATCAATTTCCGACATGTACACTCATTTCACTCAAATAGTCACTTACTTGTATGTTTTAGGTAGGGAATTACCGAATATAAAAAATGAATAAAATTCTTTGTTGTTTGCTTACTACTTATGATGCTAAAATAACTGTTATTATAGAGTCTAAAGATTTAACTGCTTATTCCATTGATAATCTTCTTAGATCAATAATTACTTACGTGAAAGGAGTGACTCAAATTCAGATTGATGTAGGTGAGAAGAGTAAGGAGAAAACATAGTATTAAAATTGGATGACTCAGAGAGTGATCAATCATTGCCTGAGGATGAGGATGACATTGCCTTGATGATAAGATAATTCAAAAGTTTTTTAAAAAGGAAGCAAAGGAGACTCCAACAGTGGAATAAAGAAAAGTTCCATAAAAAGGATTTTGAGATATCTTTTGAGAACTAAAAACTTAGGGATTTGGTATCCTAAGTACAGCTCTTTATTTGAAATTATTAGATATTCTGATTCAAACTTTGTAGGTTTTAGGGTTGATTGAAGGAGTACATCTAAAACTTGCCAATTCATAGGAAATTTCTTAGTTTCTTGGTCCTGTAGGAAATAGAATTTTGTAGCCTTATCTACTACTAAAACAAAATACATTGCCTTAGAAAGTTGTGTGGCACAAATACTTTGGCTGAAATAATACTTGATTGATTTAAAATTTTTAGTTGGCATAATTCTTATTTTTGTGATAATACTATTGTCATTTGCATTTCAAAGAATCCTACCAAACATTCTAGAACCAAACATATAGACATAAGGCATTACTTCTTTGAGATCATGTATCCAAAGGAGAAATTGAATTGAATCACGTTTCTACAAAAAACCAACTTGCAGATATTTTTATAAAACCAATAGCCTTTGACACATTTAGCACCTTAAGGATAAGATTAGGTGTGATTGATCTTAATGCTTAAAATTAAATGTTCTGCAAACATGATATGTTTTATATTTGTGTCTATTTTAGTTTGTTTTTTTTGTTATTTGTTTTGTTATTTATGTGTTTTTGTTTTTCTTATTTTTAGGTTTTTTCTTTCTTTTTATTTATTTTGTGTGTTAAAACTAGAAGCATGTCACTTGATTTTGAGAAGTTTGTCTGATTTTCTTGTATTGTGTGTATTCTATTCATACTGTATGAATATGCATTCTTTTTTTTTTTTTTGAAGAAAAGCCATAATAGCTTTATAACATGAAGAAAATAACCAAATTACAGCCTAATGTCAATGGAGTCCTCCTTTAACACTTTAGTAAAAGTGTGAGGAACCTTATTCACCTCTAAATCCTCCCAAATAAAAGAACTAAAACATGCATAGTTAGCACATAAGTCCGCTAACTTATTGCAATTTCTACTAACACAATTAAAAATAACATAATTGAAATCTTTAAAAAAAGAAAGGCCGCCCTCAACATTGCTACCTTTCCTCATAATGCTATTAATAAAATTAATAATATTTTGATTATCACCTTCAATGATCATACCTTTGTAAGCATACATCCAATCTCTAGTGACTTCTTTGATAGAAAGAATAGATTGAACCTCAAAATAAGAGATATCCCAATGTGTAAATTTTTTTCCAAAAGCCATTAGAAATCATCCTCTATAATCCCAAAATACTCCTCCAATCCCGGCCTTGTATGAAGTAAAAAGAGAAGCATCAACATTGATTTTTACCAAATCAGGTGGAGGGGGGGTGCCAAATTTCATTGATCAACCCAAGCGGTTGGTTAGCATCCCTGATACCCGAGCATCTTTTATTCACATATCTTGACATTGAGGATAACAACCAAGAGCTTGAACGTTTTCCTTCATGCACAAGTTCATTCCTAGCTCTCCAAGAAAGATAGACCAAATTACAATAAAGATTGATCAACCAAACATCTTTGCTTTGAAGCCATTTGAAACAATTTCCAAATGAAATGAAAGTAGAGATACCAAAGCCCCATTTGTTTAATAACAGGATTGCCTCATTTAATTTATCACATTTCGAAATAATGTGATCAATGTCTTCAATTTGTTCACATCCCCAAGGGCACTTCTCATAATCTATCAGCCTTCCATAATAGAGGAAATGATTGGTGGGAATTGCTTTATGAACAATTCTCCACCAAAAGTTCTCAACTTTAGAGCTTAGCTTAATTTTTTGATCCATTCCCATTTAAATGAATCACCTGGATCTTCTTCAGAATTTTCCATAGCCAAAGCAGTAATTGTCTTTCATGTAGCAAAGTTGATCAATTCCAGCTTATCATCACCGGGTTCATTGGAAATCTGGATCTCTTTTATCAAATTTACAAGCTCCGGGCCACACATATCAATTAACTTTGCAATGTCCCGTCTTCCATTGGAAATAAGATTGTCCACCGTGAAATCATAGTCTTCCTTAGCTTGCACAAATGTTTGCCACTTTTCCAGAATTCTATTCCCAATCAAGGTGTCTTTAAATACATTAACAGAACTCCCATTGACAATACTCCATTTAGTAATCGGTTTTAGGAACTTTTCCCCTGTATTGAGCAATTTCCAAGCAATTGATCCATAATTTATTGAAGAATTACTGCTCATAACATTACCATATTTAGGTACAAGGAACTTATGCACTAGTGTATCTTTGTCTTGAAAATACTTCCAAGCTAGTTTTGCTTTCAGAGGACCGGCTATTTTCACACTTGGCACCAATCCTCTACCTCCCTGTGAGATTGGCTTGCATAAACTTTCCCAATTAACATAGTGGATGCTTTTTCTCCCATCACTTTTACTCCAAATAAAATTTCTACAATGTTTATCAATTTCATACAAAATACTTTTGGGAACTAAGGAAAGGGAAGAGTGAAAAGTTGGGAAGGAAAGCAAAACAGACTTGACAACTATCAACCGACCGGCCAAGGAAATGAATTTCACTCCCCATATGTTTAACATGCTCTGAACTTTCTCCAACATAAAATGGAAATCAAGTTTACCCAGTCTTCTTAACGCCATCTTGATTCCTAAGTATGAAAATTTCTTAATCTCCTTGAGGTCCATTGCTTTAGCAATTTTCATCCCCCTTCTTCTCTTTACCAATTTTCCAAACAGCAATCCATATTTTTTTTATTCACACGTTGGCCCGTCCAGCTACAAAAATTGGAGATAATATTTCTAACCTCCTTGACCATCTTCATACTAGCATCAGAGAAAACCATGATGTCATCGAAATAAAGAAGATGTGAAATCAAAGGCCCATTTGGAGAAATTTGTATTCCAATTGAATCCTTCTTTTGATAAAAAAACATTAGACAATAATTGAGCACATCAAATGAATAAAAATGGGTATAACGGACATCCTTGGAGAAAACCACTTCTAGCTTCTATCCAATTGGATAATTTCCCATTTATAGATAAGGAAAAATAAGGATTGAATACACATTCCATAACAAAATGGATAGAGATCTACCTTTCAGGAATGCTGCTTGCTCCACCGAAATGAGTTTGTGAACGACAATTAAAAGCATTTTCAAGATCATTTTTGCTGCAATCTTGTAAATTGATGTACATAAAGTGATAGGTCTGAAGTTAGAGGGAGAAAGAGGATTTTTACCTTAGGGATCAAAACAATGATAGTTTTCTTCCATTCTTTACACATTTTCCCTGTTTTAAAGAAATCATCCAAGGCATTCCAGATGTCTATTTTAATGATAGACCAATAAGCTTTGATAAAGGTATATGAAATTCCATCTTTGCCCGGAGCTTTATTACCACCAAGTTCATGAATAACCTCCTCCATTTCATAAAAAGTGAATTCTCTGGTTAAAGTAATAGAATCTTCATCTTGTAGTGTCCTCCAAGGTTTTGGCCAACCCATCAAAGAGCATTCCTTCTCCTTCCATTTATTTTTGAAGTAGTTGTTGAGGATGATTTCCACCTGGTTTTGAGATTCCACTATCATCCCATTTTCCTCCTTGATCTTATGAATAAAATTCATATTCCTTCTAGCACTAGCATATGCATGAAAAAAACTTGTATTTGCATCTCCTTCATTCAGCCATTTAACTTTTGCACGTTGCCTCCACCATGTGCAAATTTGGGCTTTGGTAGAATTCAGGTTGTCAGTTTTTACTTTAAGTTCCCAAGCTTCATCTTCACTTAGAAAACCACATTCAGCTTCTTTTGTTTGAAGATTTAAAATCTGAATTTTCAGCTCCTCTTTTGATTGATTCATTTTTTTGTATTTGGCTTTATTCCAATAAAACAAAGCTTTAAGAGCTCTATCCATTTTCATGTTTAAGATGTGAGGAGGATCTCCCCTTGCTTTCCTCCCCCAAGCCTTCTTCACAATACCCATGGATGCAGGAATTGAAGCCCAAATCTCCTCAAATTTGATTTGTTTATCACTTGACTTATTGAATTTTAACAAATTCAGTAAAACAGGACTATGGTCCGAACTAATTCTCATCAAATGCCTCACAACCAGCCTATGAGAGGAATTAATGTCTGCTGAATTGAGAAGACACCTATCCAATTTTTCAAATATTTTTTCAGCTCCCTTTTTGTTGTTACACCAAGTAAACTTGGGTCCAATACTCTCAACTTCATGTAGATCATTGCAAGTGATAAATGCCTTCATCTCTTTAGGACCTATTGAATAAGTAAAATCCCTTCCTCCCTTCTTCTCTTCTCTAGAAAGCAAGAAATTGAAGTCACCACCAACTACCATTGGATCTTCCTTCGACATATGTTGCTTCAACTTTTCCCAAATAGTTCTTCTTCTATAGCTGTCCCTGCTTCCATATAATGTAGCAATTTTCCATTTCCCATTGTTAGGAACTTCTAATTCTCCAATCACAAATTGATCTGAGGAATCAATCACTTTGAATGAAACAATATCTTTCTTCCATAGAACCATGATGCTACAAGATAATCCATCCGATGGGACATAAAAGAAATCCCTTTCCATCCCAATCATAAGATTTACATCCCTTCTTTGAATTAAAGTCAACTTGGTTTCAAGTAAACCAACAAAGAAAACTCCATACTCCTTAGTAAATTCTTTCAAGTAAAGGGAAGCTTTACTTTTTTTTCTCCCCTACAATTCCAAAGCCTATGGAATAATTCATTGAAAGTTAGGGGAAGAAATCCCAAGTTTTCCTTCATCTCACCCTCCATCCTTCTACTTCTAGGAATTAATTTAATTGGACCCAAACCTTTAAGTTGTTTCATACCTTTCTTCTTTGAAGTAATAAGGTTATCACCAGATAAATTCATTTGAATCCTCTCCTCTTCTACCTATCCCTTGTCCATGAAAGCAACTTGTACAGGAATTGTAGGAGATATAAAATTTTCAACTTCACTCATTTTAACCATACTGTTATCTTCACGAATTTGATTCAGCAATTCAAACTAGTTACAAGTGTTAAAATCACTATTAACACCAGCATTATCTCTCACAGCCATATCTTCAGAAATTTTTTGACAACCTTCAGATGTTGGAGTAAACAACACTTCTTCCTCCCTAGACTTAGAAATAACATTAGTGTTTTTTAGATGTTTTCCTGCATCCTTGTTTGAATCATCTAGAACTTGATTTAATTTCTGCTTCTCTTTATCTTTTATCTCCGTAGTATTCCTTGATTCTTTCCACCCTGGCCTGTACCAGGTGTTCTTGAATTTAAGATTTCTACCTCTTTTCCTCCCATAATCAACATGTATCCAGTTACCATAATCTTCTTCATCTGTCTGTCTCACTTCTACAGCTGAATTACTTGTATTTGTTGTAGGTTTATCTCTGACCTCCATTCCTTGAACTGCTTCGTTTAAATTATATTTTACTGTTTTCATTAATACAGCATTATCTGGACAGTAATTCTTCAAGTGCCCTATCTTTCCACAGCCAAAATAGAGTTCTTCAATCCTCTCATACTCGAATTTTTGATAAAATTTTCCATGATTCCCTTCCACCCAAGCTCCTAAGGGAAGCTTATTTTCAAGCTTGATCTTCACACATACCCTTGCAAATTCTCTTCTTCCTCATTGAAACATATTCTTATCAACTAGATATGGGATTCCCACCATTGAAGCAATTCTACATACATTCACTTCATCCCAACAATGCAAAGGGAGGTTGGGCATTCTAACCCACACCGGAGACGTAAGCCCTTTTAAAGAATTCGGATGAAATGAAGGACACCATTTGTCTAAGCCAATAATATGCCCATTCACATACCATGGCCTATTAGAAATCACTAAATCAAGAGCAATCAGATCTTCAAAGGCACATAAGACCCATCCTCCTCCAAGCAGAGTAATATTGAATTTACCATATTGAGGCCACTGTCTCCTAAGCTCAATACCAATAGCATGGTAAGGCACAAATTCTCCAAAAAACTTTAACTACTAGAGATTTCAACAATCTATTTGTATTTTCAGCTTCTTTCTGTTTGTTAAGTTTAACCACTCCATCTTCCCATGAACATTCTCCATAATCAAAATGCACCTTTTTGAAATTGTTCCTCTTCTTCCAGGCATTTGAAATCTCTTTAACAGGTTGAGCTGAAACTTCCTTTTCACAATTACCTTCTTTACTGCAATTGCCTAAGTCAGCTGAAATACATTCACGGACGTTAAACATATCACCAGATGGATGATGACCTTCTTTAGAATTAAGCAACACGGAATTTTTCTTCAGATTTTCTTCCTTAGAAACTGGGGTTGTACCTCCATCAATCTCCAGCAGTGCCTCCTTTGCAATATTCAAATCAGATTGAAGAACGGCTGAATCATTCTTACGAATCTGACTTGCCATATTCAAATTATTTTGTAAAACTGAGAAACTTTGCACCTCATCCATTATCTCCTTCATTATCGCCTTACCTTTCCAGATATAATCAACAGTTTTCTTAGGTTGGATCAACCCTCCTTAATTGATTACCAGTGCACCTGAATTTTTGAATTTTGGTTTAGACTCCCCTTCAAACAAGCAATCTGCATTTCCAAATGCGGGTGGAGAAGCTCCCATGACTGAACGAGGAAGGATTCGGACAGCATTGGATGATATCCGACGACCAGCAGTAGCGTCGGAAGGTGGAGG
This sequence comes from Dendrobium huoshanense, assembly GCA_016618105.1. Lineage (NCBI taxonomy): Eukaryota > Viridiplantae > Streptophyta > Magnoliopsida > Asparagales > Orchidaceae > Dendrobium > Dendrobium huoshanense. Next base: position 13,634,199 of record CM028350.1, on the reverse strand, counting down.
ATGCTGACCCTCCACCGTCATTGATCGGCGGAGGAAATTGTGGGAAGCAAAAAATTTGAATCGTGAATTTTCTCTCACTAAATTTTTCGGGAACTTCTATCTCTATTCTTTTTTCAAGTGTTTGGTTCTTTGATTCAAGGAATTGTGTAGCTTATATATTATAATTCAAGGAATTGAGTATGCAAAACTTAGATTTTTATAGGTTTCATATTGTACGATGTCGTCATCATATGATACTATTTGCATGGGTTCATCTGTACAAGTGGGAACGATTTTATTAGTTAGGTTTAGTTATTTACTGCTGATTGTCTGATATTGTTTTTATCTGTATAATCCAAATGTTAGTTTCTGAAGGAGACAAACTTAGCTGCTTTAAAATGATCTTTAATATTCTGATCGTCCTAAACAAACACTTGTTTATCTGTATAATCGAGTGGTCAAAAAGCATGTACGAAAGCATACCTCAAAAATAATATTTTTTGAAAAGTCATTTCATCTTTAGTAATTTTCACTCATACGTATGAAAACATTTTCATCCCGTATGATTTCACAATCAAACATATGAATAAAATTTTATACAATACGATTTATTGTTTTTCTTTATATATAAGGGTTTTAAAATCATTTTCATTCACTTACATATTATGTTCAAAACTTTCTAGAACCATTGTCTAGGAAATGGACAGTTCTATCAAATGTCTCGAGGTTCTAAATGATCTTATTCTTTTAGTGTTGTAGATTCTAACTTCTTGTCTAAGAAGTATGAAGATGCATATTTTAGGTTCATTGTTGTGAAGATCACCCCATCTCCACTTCTAATCCAAGATGATCTTCATTTTTCCGTAGTGCCTCTATTTGCCTCCACTTAACTATCATTCATTCTCACTCTTATCTATATATATCACAAAAAATATTTTATTATTTCTTAGCCAACATGAGAGTTAGTGAAGATAAGTCTAGGATATGTTCTTTTGTCCAAAAATAACATGTAGAGATTAACAAAGCAGATTTAGGAAACTACATCCACTTGAGAACCCAAGGGATTAGAGCACACACTATGACCTCTAGATCCAACTTTGACTAGTCTAAAATTAACAAAGTTCTTAGAGTGTTTTCCCAAGTCAATCATTTAGCTCAAGGCTATACCTTGAACCAAAATGTCTGGATCATCCAGCATGTTTTAAAAACTTCTATTATTCCTAAATCTAGTGATCGAGTGAATATGACACCACTCCTATCCTTTATCACATATCTTTTTATGACTGAAAAACCAATTGATGTAGTCCAACTCATTATAGACTACCTATACAACCTTTTTGAGATTGGCCTTCCACATCATAAGAGAAAAAATAATGTGGCCTTATGATATCTTATTTCTTATATCCTTCACAATAAGTACAACATGATTCATCCTAATCCGCCCATTAAACTCCCGATCTATTTTATCAATGCTTCTTTTCGATCACTATTTGGGAGAGATCAAAGTTCTAGTGATGAAACTGAGGGAGAAGGGGGAGCCCCAGAACCTACATAAGGACCCGATCAAAACTATTATTAAGAAATGGTCCAGCAATTTGATCATTTGGAAACTCACTTTAATCAACATTTTGAATAAATTGAAACTCATTTAAATCAGTAGGATGCAAGATACAAGAAGGACATGGGATAAATCCATGGCCAATTTGACAAGGTAAATGCAAATGTACCTATGATAAATAACTATTTCTTTAGTGTTTAACCATCCTCCTCCTCCAAACCAGGGCCCCTTTGAGTTTTAGATGTACTTCTTTGTTATTGTTTCTACTAGGCTTTTGTGAGTGATGTGAAGATGTTTTTTCTTTCATGTTAGTCTTGGTGTTTGCTGTTAAGTTTTTCTATGTGATGTAATGCTCTGTTTAGTTGATATTCATGAACATAATGTATTTGATCCCTTTGATATCAATTAAAAATGACATGTTTTGGAGACTTGTGTTTGCTTCTTACTTCTTGAAATACTAAGTATGCCTAATATTAAAAACCTTTTGAAATTGATCTAAAATATGCTATAAATTATTTTATTTTGCAAATTAATTTCCTTACAAAAATCTAATCTTTCAAAAATTTAAATTATAATTCTAACAAGAGTTAGATAAGAAGTTAAATTTCATGTTCTTTTAGACAAACATATCTAATATATAATTATTGCATGATTGATGTTTTTTTTTTTTTTTTTTTCAATATGCTTATTTTTGTTATTAGTGAAATTTGATTTTAGATTACTGCTATTGAAAAAACTCAAAAAGCAAATAAAAAAATGAAATGCACAATGTGTGAAAAAATCAAAAGATTACGCAATGGTTTACAAAGTGAAAAGTGGCACAAAATTAACCTAAATAGAAAAGATGCACAAAGTATGCCACAAATATTTGAAAAGATATACAATGTAATCGTTTGAAAATTTTTATTAAGTTCTTTCCACTATATTTTAATATCTAATTCAAATTAAATTAATTAAAAATTATATAGTATATTGAATTTGAAGTTAACTAGTCTTCATTTTAACATTTTTGCAATAATTATATTTATTTAATTTATTTAACTTAAATAATGACTTTGACTTACTTTTCTTCTCTTTGTTGTTTTTTATTTAAATTTTGAATTTTTTTTCTTTTTAGTATTGTGAAATTAATATTGTATTTGCAATTGGTTCAAAATTCTTTTTCTAGATCAATTTTATTAGTTAATCTATTGCAACCTTTCATTTCAACTTCTACTTCCCTTTTTGTTATTGTTAAAAGGGGCAGTAATAGTTTTATTTGATTGATGTATTTGTTGTGTGAAGTGTGTATGTTTTATGTGTATTTTATGTTTTTTAGTGTGCGTTCGTGTTTGTGTTTATGTTCTTTTTTTTAGTTCATATTTTTGTTCGAGTTTGTTTTTGATTTTGTGTCCTTTTATTTTTTTGGGTTTAAGATTTTTTATCTTCATGAGAATCCCTAGATTTACATTGGTCATTCATTTTGGGAAGCTAAGGAGAAATTTTTGTTTAAATACTAAATCAAACAAAAATTATTTTGCCATCATAAAAAAAGTGGAGATTGTTCCAACTTAGTTTTCGTAACTATATTTTTTATATCATATATGTTTTTGATGATTTCAAATATTTTTATTTTGATTATTGTTTCTTCTAACATATATTGGATATATTGCTTTTGTTGTTTGTGTTTACTAACATTTTAAGAAAATCATACTCCAAACTGTTGAATAATTCAGGTCAGATTTATATAGGGTTCATTGTATTTGGAGTATGTATTTTTTTTTACTTTTATTGAGTCTGAGAGAGTGTGATTGTAATTGAGTAATCATGCATAAACACACTGGGAGAGTGTTAAAAATTTGTAAATTATTAAACTAATCATACTATACTATTTCATTTCGTACGAAGCGATTTGTTCAATTATTTCCTCCAATAAGCAGTTAATCAAAGCATGGACAGGAAATATTTTCTAAGTACTATTCATATTATACGAAGTTGGATTCATACAGTCAACGTCCAAAGTACGAAAATTTTGAGAACATTTTCTCCCATACGGATAGGTAGATTTTTTGAACTGTTTGTTGGGACGAACTGGAGTTCGTATAGACAACGTCCATAGTACAAAATTATGGGGAATCTTTTCATCCATATGAATAGGTAAAATTTTTGAATTGTTCATTTCGGATGATCTAGAGTTCATAGAGATGACGTCTAGAGTATGAAATTATGGGGAACATTTTTCATCCATACGAGAAAGTAAATTTTTAAATTGTTCATCCAGAACCATCTGGAGTTCATATATATGACGTCCAAGGTACAAATTGTGGTGAAAATTTTTATCTAGAAAAATAGGAAATTTTTATAACTGTTTGTACCGTACGATATACATATCGTATTGTACGATATGTATGTTTAAAAATAGTTCGTACATGATCATACTAGCAAATTCTGAATGGTTTGTCCGGGATGATTGTCGATCGTGCTGTATGAACATAGTTGCTTACAATTGAATTTTTTTTGTTTTATGGATGATTTTTTGTGTCTTTTATATAAAAAGTCCTTAAAAATTGACTTGGACAAATCTAGTCTTCATGATTTCTTTGAGGGCAAGTGAAAGGGTGATTTGGGAGAGTATTTAAGAGAGAGTTCTTGCAAGTGAAGTGTGAAGGATGTTACAAACATGTTTTTGGATTATGATTTTGATGATAGCAAAAAAATCTTGTTTCACTACGATTGCCTTTTTTTAACTAACTTTTCAGGACTCAAAGATCGGATAGAAATTGGAATCAGCTCAAGACTGGGTAGATTAGGATTGATTCAGTCTGTAATTTTCTTTTTTCTTTCTTGAGTCAATTATAATTATTTGAAGTGACTGATGTTAAGTAACCCTACACACACACTTGAGAGATTTAGAACTTATGTTTTTACTCACATCGTCTCGGACGAAATTTATATCGTCCTGGACGATCGAGCTCAAAACCGAAGATTTAATCAGAATTTCTTAGTTAAGGCAGCCATAATTAACCGATCGACCTGGGCGATACCTGTATCCACCAGGATGATATGCTCAATATAGAAAGAATTTCCCGCCATGATCAATTTAGGTATTATGTATTTTTTTAAATTTGCAAGGACGATATCACATAATTATGCCTAAATTGATCCATGAATCAAGGAAGTAATTAAGGATGATTGATACGATCACATCATCCTAGATGATCTAAGGATCAGCCAGGACGATCTATTCAAAAGCCCTTAGTTGCTTTTGGATAATGAATATCGGCAAGATAAAATTCAGAGCGATGCTCTGGACGATTTTCCTCTGATTTGAACTGATCGGTCGGGATGATCGTGAGATCGTCCAGGATGATCAAGTAAATTTTTAATCATCCAGTTTGCATTCAGAGCGATGCTCTAGCCGATCCTATGAGATTTGTACTGATTAGCCAGGATGATTTAAATATCGTCCTAGACGATAAAGTCGACAACTTGCAATTAATGAGCCCGTTTGAAGCTCTTCTATTTAAGAGCTCTTCTTCAACATTTTTGAACATCCTTGGCTGTTGTCTTGACCTGAGAAAACCTAAAGGAGAGAGAGAGAGAGAGAGGGAGAGAGAGAGAGAGAGGATTTTGTGAGGGGAGCTTGTGAGGGGATTCACAAGGGTTGCTCCAAGAATCGTACCACTTCTTCTTCTCTAGAGTCTCTTATTCTTGGAAGGGTTTGGGAGAGGTAAGTTTCTATAAGTGATTGTAGTTCTCTGCCTTCTTCAGGAGGAAGTAATAGGAGTTGGGTTCTCTGCCTTGCCGGGTGTGGCAAAAAGGAGGTGTTTTTGTGAGGGCTTCTTTGCCTAGCTGTGGGGGCTAAAGGAGAGTCATGTTGGTAGTGCAATACTCGGAGGGCGCCTCCAGAGAGTGGACGTAGGTCGAGTTGACCGAACCACTATAAACCTCTATGTTCTTATTTTTATTGCTTTCGTATTTATTTTCTTTCGCACTTGTTTTTATGGTGATTTGGTTTGTGATAATCATTCTTTTTGCTTAAAGAAATTTTTAAATACTAATTCACCCCCTCCCCCTCTTGGTTAGCCTTAGGCCAGTTCTATAGGGCTTAACATCCCTAACAAACTTTCAAAGGATTCACAAGGTTACTCAAAGGTGAGAATATCTTTTATTTTTCTGTCAATTCTCTTCCTTTCTTCTTTCTATTTGCTCAAAGAAGATCTTTGGAGAACATCTAGTTCTCTACCGATACTTAGAGAGTTTGAAAGGACAATGGTACTTTACCAAATCTTAGAGGGTGTGAAAGGATAATGTTACTCTACCGACATTTGGAGGGAATGAAAGGATGAATGTACTCTATCGACACTCGGAGGATGTGAAAGGATGACAGTACTCTACCGGCATTTGGAGGGTGTGAAAGAATGATGATACTCTGCAGACACTTGGAGGGGGTGAATGGACAATAATACTTTTCCGCATCGGGGATTTATGGAAGAGAGTAAAATTATAAAGGCTTCTTCTCCTTGCTGTGCTGTCAAAAGGAGAGTCACTTTGGTAATAGTGAAATTCCTAAAGTGAAAATCTTAAGGGAGTGGATGTAGGTCTTGTTGGACCGAACCACTATAAATTATTTTATTTTTTTTATATTTTTAAATTTTATTTTTAGCAATTTTTTGTTATGGTTGAAAAGCGTATTTTAAAGAAAATCAAATTGTGAAAATTATTAAAGATTTTTCTTAAATTTACCAAGAGTTTTTAAATAACCAATTTACCCCCCTCTTGGTTAGCCTTGAGATAATTGTCTAGGTCTAACAACCTATACATAATTTTTAATGTCGGGCCTATCTATCAACATAATAATCTATAAACTTGGAATTTGACATGATGTCACTCCTCTTAAACAAGCTCCTCGATGCATGCACTTAGAGATTGAGCAACCAATTGTTTCTAAAATTAAGAAGTAGACAGTTGCTGAGTTTATTCGAAGGGAATAATATCCCTCTTGTGTGGCCAGCATTGTGCCAGTTGAAAAGAAAAATGGTCAAATTTGAATTTATGCCAACTATAGGGATTTGAATAAGGCTTGTTGTCCCAAAGATGAATTTCCCTAACATATACCTAAACGCATGGTGGACATTGCCTCTTCTCATGCTTTTTTCTCCTTTATGGATTGCTCATCCAGTTATAATCAAATCAAGATTGCCCTATAAGATGAGAAAAACACTACATTCAGAACTCTCATAGAAATCTTTTGTTATAGGGTGATGTCATTTGGCCTTAAAAATGTTGGTGCAACTTACCAGTGGGCCATGACCCATATCTTTGAAGACTTAATCTATAATCAAGTTGAATGCTACATTCATGATTTAGTTGTTAAGAGCAAAGTTCAAGAGGCTCGCCTATATGACTTAAGAGTTATTTTCGAGTGGTTACCCTGTTATGACTTACAAATGAACCCTCTAAAATGCACCTTCGGCATTACTTCAGAGAAATTATTAAGATTTATAGTGAGGCACTGTGGAATAGAGATTGATCCCATTAAAATTAAAGTCATCTTATCTATGCCACCTTCTAGGAGCCTTACTTAGTTAAGGCCTCTTCAAGGTAGGTTGGCATATATAATGAGGTTTATCTCCAACCTTTCTTGGAGATGTCAACCCTTCTACATCCTAGCCAAAAAGGATGCTAAATTCATATGGGATGATAAGTGTCAGAATGCCTTCGATATCATGAAGTAATATTTTTTTAATCTGCCAGTTCTAGAAGCCCCTGTTCCTAGAAAACCTTTAATCCTCTATATTACGGCCCTAGATAAGTCTCTAGGTGCCCTATTAGCTCAAGTCAACGATGAGGGGAAAGAGAATGCTCTTTATTATCATAGCCAAAGACTCCTGCCTACTAAAATTTGATATCATTCGATCGAGAAGCATTATCTTATTTTGGTTTTTGCAGCCCAAAAGCTAAGATATTACATGCTTTCTCATTTAGTCTGATTTCTAGAGTCAACCATTTGCAAAATCATATGATCTGACTTACATTATTAGGATGTTTTCCTTAGCTGATCTATGATATTACTCCAATTTGATATTACTTTCATTTTCTTGGGTGTTATGAAAGGACATGTTATTGCTAACTTCCTTGCGGCATACCCACTGCCGATGGATTCTATAAATGATGATTTACCTGATGAACAAATCATGAGTTTAAGGGAATCTAATGACCCTATCTGGGAATTATATTTTAATGGTACAACATCCTCTCGGCGGAGCGCAAATAAAAAACTATGATCTCCAAAAAAGTTGGAATTGGCCTAATTTGTATAACGCTGGAAAAGATAATGATGTATTTTTCCTACCACTTATTACATCCTTTCATGAACAATAAAGCTGAATATGAAGTTCTAATAACTGTGGAACTTATAATATTAATGGAGATTAAAGAGATTAAAATCTTTGGTGATTCTCAACTGGGAATCAACCAGGTTATAGGAACCTATAAGGTTTTGAATCCTAATCTCCTAAAATACCACAAATACACAACTCACTTGCTCGAGTAGATCCCTATCGTAACATTATATAGGATTCCCTGCATGAGAAATTCTACAGTGGATGCCTTATCAAAGCTTACAAAGGAATTTGCATGCCTGGAAGAAGACACCATCCCTATAGAGATTCAAGGTTATAAAGTTCTTTCCCCTATAGATTTGGAGCACATCAACGAACAGTCTTCCTAGACGAAGAAGGCAATTAGAGATAACCATTATTTGGCTATCTTCAAGTGGGAAGACTTCCCCATGAAAAATCCCTTGCCAACCAAGTTAAGAAATATGCCCTATCATATGCACTAGTCAATAATACATTATATTATTGGTCATTCGATCAGATGTGGCTATGTTGCCTAGATAAACAAGAAGCCCTAAAGATCATTAATAAAATCAATTCTGAACTATACGATGTTCAATAATCAGGTCCAAAAATAAAGTTGAGAATCTAAAGACTTGGATACTACTAGCAAAAAATGATTGACTATTACATGAATTTTACAAAATATTGTCATCAATGCCAAGTTAATGGTATGGTTTTCAATCATCTGCCTAATATGTTGCACCTCATGATAGCTTCGTGGCTCTTCAAAAGTTAGGGCATGGTTGTTATCAGGTTGATTGACCCTCCTTCCTCGAAGGGTCATCGCTTCATATTAGCTGTGACTAATTACATTTCAAAGTGGTTAGAAGCGATTCCCCTATGTAATGTAATATTCAACCATATTTTAAAGTTCTTTTGTAACCATAGCGTATACGATTCGGAGTACCTCATAAAATCATATATGATAATGGGTCCGCATTCAGGTCTACAAAGATCAATAGTTTTATAAGACATCAAAATATTGATTGGAGATATTCAACAATCTATTACCCCCGAGATAATGGGTTGGCTAAGGCCTTCAATAAGACTTTGGTGCAGATTATCAAAAAGACCCTTAATGATAATAAATGATAATGGGATGAGTAGTTTATGGAAGCTTTGTGGGTCTATCGAACCCCTTATAGAACCTCGACCCAATCCACTCCATTTGCACTAGTGCATGGGTCCAAGGCCATGCTCCCCTTGAAAGTACAAATTCCTTCACTTAGAATTGCAGTACAAAATCAAATCACAACTGAATAGAATGCAAAACTCCAGTTAAAAGAACTTGAAGGCCTTGAAGAGCGACATCTCCATGCTCAACAAAGTCAATAGTTTTATAAGGCCTAGATGGTTCAAGCTCAGGATAAGTTAGTGCAACATAGAACCTTCCAAATAGGAGATTTAGTCTTGGTTCTTTGAAGGACTATCTTAGACCAACGGAAGATTGGTGGGAAGTTTGAACCAAATTTGGAGGGACCCTTTATTATAGAGAATAACTACTAATGAGGCTCGTATCAGCTAGTGGATTATAAGGGAAACCACACAATATTTCTTATCAATAGGCATTTCCTCAAGAAATATTATGCTTAATATAGCTTGATTTATCAATCAATAATATTTCTTTATTTTTTCTTTTTCGCAAGTTCAAATCAATTCAGTATGCTCTCTTGTACTTCTCAATATTAAAGATCATTCATCTTCTCCCTTGGATTGAGTCCTCCCTTGCCCTGGGATTAGATCCATTAGTGGTGAAGTTTTTCCTTTGTGGCACCACCCTGGTTTACATCAAGTTTAGGTCCTCTGTACAAATCGAGCTTCCTCCCCACATGACCATTCCCTAGTGGTGGGTAACGCCCTTTCTGGTGTCATCCTAGTTTTTAATCCAGTTTTGATCCTCTATATGGAGCAAGCTTTCTCCCTAGATAATCATCCCAGTTGATCTATCTATTAAATATAAGTCTTTTATCATCATCCTATAGATCTAAGGTTGGGTGATGCCCTTCCTTAGACCTGAGGTTATGTGATGCTTACCTTAGGTTTCTAGTTGATTTGTTTATTAGGTGTAAGTCTTTCATCAGCATCCTATAGACCTAAGGTTGGGTGATGCCCCTCGTTAGACTTGAGGTTACTTCATACCTACCTTGGTTTTTTAGTTGATCAATATATTAGGTTTAAGTCTTCTATTAGCATCCTATAGACCTAAGGTAGGGTGATGCCCTTTCTCAGACTCGAGGCTAGGTGATGCCTATCTTGGTTTTCTAGTTGACCTTTCTATTAGGTGAAAATCTTATATCAACTTCTAGGACCTAGGATCAATTTTGATCTTAGATCAAACGAGACCTCAAATCAATACTGACTTCATATTGAACGTTCATTAGGGATGTTAGGCCCCTTATGAACTGGCACAAGGCTAATTAAGACAGAGGTGATTTGACATTTTAAATATCTTTAAAATAAAACTCAAACTAAACCAAAATTCACAATAAAGAAAACACAAAGCAAAAATTAAATACGGAAATAATAAAGGAAAGAACACACCAGATTTATAATGGTTCAGTCAAACCTTGACCTACATCCACTCCTCGTAGGCACCCTCCGAGTATTGCACTAAACTAAGTGTCTCTCCTTTAGCCCCCACATCTAGGAGGAGAAGCCCTTACAAAATCACTTCCACCTTCCCCGATGTAGCAGAGTAGCCGGGTCCTTTGACACCAAAGAGATCTTCTTTTTCCGTGAACTTTCCTCAAGATAAGTCTTGAATCCAACTGTACTAAGATGCAAGCTCGCCGGAGCAACTGTGTAGAATCCCCCTCCACACTCCCTTGAGTCGCTCTACAAGGATCTTCTCCCTCTCTCAAACTCCACCCTTTTATCTCTCTCTTTCAAGCTCTGTCTTCAAGTTCCCTCCAAAAGAATGAAGCTACAATGGCTGCCAAAGAAACTTACAAAGTGCCTTGACAAAGCTTAAATAGAAGAGCTCAAAATGAGCTCATTAATTGTAACTTGCCGACATTATCATCCAGGACGTTACTAATATCGTCCAGTATGATCAGTGCAAAATAAGGTAGTCATAGAGAAACAAGAGTGTTTGCTATCATCAAAATCATAATCCATGAAATCAGATTCACAACACATGTCAATCCAGATCTTAATCTAATTCAAACTCCAATCAAATTTAGACTTCAAACTTTGAGCCTATCCCTGATCTAGCTTTAATCCTACCCGACCATTTGTGGTCACTCAAATGATTATAAATAATTTGTAGAATTCAATCCTAATCATTCAAACTTAATATCCAATTTAAATCCAAAAAATTGAGACCAAAATCCAAGGCTAAGGGCTTAGGTCCTGAGAGTCTTCACAAGGGTTTTTATTTTCAAACACTTCAAAATTTCGTCTATTAACTTATAATTTAGATTATATCAATTGCATATTGATAAGACATGCCTCTGGGGTCAGCCCTCCAAATTTGAGCTTAATCTGACTTTTGTAACCCTAGAAACTAAATCTATTTCCAAAGGTTGCAAAACTTTCAGATATTTATGGTATGTGCCATTGAACCTATCGCATAGTAGAATTTGACCATGGAGCCTCCTCCAAGGCCTTTAAACACTTTTAGACCTTTGATATTGATATGTCAAATATCAACCTACATTGTTTTGGATTCACTTTGACCTAAAATTGACTAGAGGTCAGAATGACCAAAATTCCCTTAAGGGGACTTTTGGACTTTTGACCAAAATTCAACTTGGTTCAATCTCATCAACCTTTGAACCCCTTTTTAATCAATCTAAAACATCAGTTGGGATTGGACTCAAATCCAGACCCTCGGTTAGCCTGGTTGGCCAAGTCAACCAAGGTTGATCCAAATGACCCATTAAGGGCCAAATAGGCCCATTTGACCAAAATGATCTATCCAGATCTTGAAATTACCTCCCACATATTAAAAAATGTCATTTTAAACTTGTTGAGCCCAAACTTGGTCCCTGGGTCAACTTAGTTGACTAAGTCAACCCAGGTTGACCAACATCCCCTTAACGGCCTAAATGGTCACTTAGATCATTGAAATCCTTTTGTCCCCACAAAGCTTTCCTATCATACTTCAAAATTCAAACCCGATCCATTAAACTCTAACCTTGGTCCTAGGTCAACTTAGATTGACCCAATAACCCTTTGATGGTTAAACGGGCCAAACTAACCTATTCAACCTATTTAGTTCATTTCAATCCTTCAAATTAAATCCTAACCATAGCCTAAGCATGTATTAGTCTTTGGTCAACCAAACCCAACTAGAGTTGACTAAGTCAACTCATACTACTTGGCCAAAGCTTTTATTGTGCTTTTCATGTCCAACTCTTAAGCATTAGACCTCCTCCAAACCTATAATCTTATCCTAATTAATGACTCAAACATGCCCTAATCATCAATCAATGAAATCTATTGAATTTGACTAAGTCCACACAATAAACTTTGGTCAACCCCTCACTTAAAATCAACACTTATGGCCTCCATCTCTCTCCAAGCCACTCAACCAGTAGCTTTTATCCTACCCCTTGCCACCACATCTCACTTTGACTAATCAAAATGGTTAACAAGCATCTAAAGCCAATCTAAATGGTCATAGTCACATTCTAAGCCCCTCCTCTCTAATTTTAGCTATTGTAGGGACCCTATTTAAGTCATCAAGCTCCCCCAAAGCTACTCAAACAGAGCTTAAGGCTGGTTTTAGCCTTAAGTGGCAAGTGGTCCCCTCCCTTAAGTCTAAAGCCACCAATGGCATGCCAATAAAACCTAGCTTTTTCCTTGCCATTCCAGAGGTATGGGATTGGTGTAGGGAATCTAGAGGAGGCCTTTGAAGCATCAGGGCCGTCCAAGTTAACCCCTAGAGCTTAAGGAGCCAAAAAACCCAATTTTGAGCATCATTCATCACCTTACACTTTCTCACTCCCTTGAGCCTCCCATACCCATATCGCTTTTTGTTCTAGCTATCAAAGCCTTCCTCTACCTTCCCACTACCGAACCCAAGTGGTTGCACATCACAGGCAGCGATCTTTCAGACAAACCAACCACCCATTTCGTCCTAGCCTCCTAATAGTGGATCTTGATGCTTTTGGACATGGCTTTCTTATAGAGTTTTATACGAGGATGATCTATGAGCTCAACCGTATAAAGACCTTGAAGATCTAATGGCAAAAACTCCTAAAACCCTTAGCCCTGTCATAATAGTTAGGATTAATTAATTTCTCATTGAGTACATTTTGAGCCATATAAGTGTATCCCCAAGATTTATGTTCATGATCTAATAACATCTTTAAAATTCCATTGAGAATGACCCATCTGATCGAGAGAATGAGCTAAAATACCATTTCTAGGGCATTTTTATAGTCTAGCCCATACATACGAAATATCAGTCGTTGATTTTGTGATTAATGGCTGAGATTTCAATATTAGCTCTCTGCTTCAACAATATATGTCCACATTTGCCCAGATTTTCCTCTGTCTTGATCTCAACCCTCTATTTCAAACTGTAGAGACGGATCTTCCACCGTCTGATCTCCTTCAATTGAGATTGAATTGTAGGGTTTGATCTCATCCATTGAATGGAACCACGGAGAATCTGATGGTGCTGGATAAATGTTGACACAGGTAAGTAACAATGTGATCATGACACCGCATCCCCTCCATTAATGACCAATCATTATCGTAGTGTAATTGGTTATAAATGCTCCCAATTAATGCAGTTTTGATATGACTATTGGGATGACGTCACGTGGCTTCCCTATTATCGCATTAATGAGCAGACACCCCGGATCATGCCGCATGGCCCATCATTACCTACGTCACCGTTAATTCATTTAATTAATATAAATTATATTTTTAATCTTATTAAATTAATAGAAACTTAAAATAATCATTAAAATTTAATTAAAAATCCAAAAAATATGTTTTGAATATCAAATTAATCAAATTTTAAACCCCTTTATTTTAAAACTAAAATTAGCTTAAAATTTTTAATATATTTAATTTTTTTAAAATATTTAAATACTAGGTAGTTTTAACAATACTTAATTAAATTAAATCTAAATATTTTCAAAATTTTGATTAATTTGAATTAAAGAAATATTTTATCTCTAGGATTATCAAATTTTTTTAATAAAGTAATTTTTAAATTATATTTAATATTAAATATTTTTAGTAGCTTTAAATGTTTTATTAATTATTGTCAAAATATTTAAGAAATAACTAAATAATAAAATTTAATTAAGAAATGTTGATATTAATATTTAAATAAATAAATAATTCAAAACATTTTAATTTAAAATTAATAATTATATATATATATATATATATATATATATATATATATATATATATATATATATATATATATATATATATATATATATATATATATATATATATATATATATATATATATATATATATATATATATATATATATATATTGAATATATTTTAAATCATTGTTAACATATAAAATATTCTAAGATCTAATTAATATTTATTTAAAAATTCAATTAAATATTTTCAAAGCTCAAACTTTAATTTTAAAATATTTTAATAAAATCTGAGATTATTTTAAAAAATAATTTCTTAATATTAAAGTATATTCAAAATTAGTTTAAGAATTTTTTTTTCAAAATAAAAAAATTATGCTATTTTCACATGTAACTTAATTTTAAAATTATATTATTTAAATCCTTGAGTGTTTTGAGCTGAGCCTTAAAATCTTAATCATGCTTGAGCCTATGTGAATAGGAATCATGGGGATTGATTAGTGAATGATTGTATTCCAATCATTCACTAATTAAAACTTTATGTATATTAATTATCTTTAGTACTTGCATGTTTAGGATACACATACCACTTAGCCTAGGTTCTCCTAGATTTAATGACTTGATTGTGTTATGTTTGTGTATTTATACATGTTATAATCTAAGGGTTAGTAACATTGATTTGATCCTATATAACTTAGTGACACCATTAAGGATAATAATTAAAGATTTGTGTAGAGAGCTTAGAAAATTAATATAATAAGTATGCATAATAAACATAGTGAAATTGTCTTCCCATAGAAAATTTTCCCTCTAGTTTTGAAGTCATTAGGCCCCTTAATTAATTTACTTAGGTTTAAATCCTTAATTAACCTTGTAGAATTCTAAAAATTCTAATAAAATAAGATTAATTCTAAAAAATACATATAACACCTCTAAATGATCATAATTAACCCCTTAATCAGAGGAAATTAAATCTACATTAATTTGACACCAATTTTAAGAATAATTTAATTTTGATTGAAAATAAAAGTTTGATTAATTTAATTACTCAAAAATAATTAAAAAGCCCAAAAAAGTTTCAAACACTTGCTGATCCCTTCATAGATCATTTCTGATCTTTGGTGGTGATTCAAGAAATTTGGACCTCATTTGGGTTCAAATCATTAAAAGGGACTTTAAATAAAACAATTAAGACAATTCAATAAAAAACCCAAATTTCCTAAAATCATAACTAATTCTAGAAAATTCCAAATTGATCAAAATCAAAGGCATTCGACTCAAATCTAATATTTTACAAAAATGCCAAACCTTCAAAATTAAGTTAAAATCAAGTCAACAGTCCGATCAAGCCTAAGTTAAAATTGTGCCAAAACTTTAAAAATTTATAATTTTTTATAGAAAACTCCAAACTGAGCGTGCTACTAATGTGGCTAATTATAATCCCAATATTTTAAAAAATATAAAACATTCATAATTCACTTTAATTTAAAAAGCTAACTTTTCGACCCTTAATTAATACTTTTAAATAATTCTAATAAATTCTAAAAAAAATTTAATAATTCATAAAAACTCAAGAAATCTTTAATTTGATTAATAAAATTATGTAACCAATATTATAATACATAACAAAAACTCTATAGATGAAGTTTATTGGATGGACTACTCTGGGCTGTGGGGCTACATGTCATAAGGAAGCCTGGTTCCTCGAACTTGGTGGCATAACGTCACGAACGAATTTAATGGTGTGTTCAACATCAAAATTAACTTATTTTTAATTATTTAGCCAAATTAAAATCCTTAATTCAACTATAATAATAAGGTTTTTTGGATGGATTACTCTGTGCTGCGGTGCTACGTGTCCTAAGGCCTGATTCCTCGAGCCTGGTGGCACAACGCCAAGAACCTATTGATGGAAAACACAAAATAATTTAACTTTCAAAATTAAAAATTAATTAAACTATTTAATATTAATCAACCCATAATTATTAGCCAACTAAATCAACTTAATCAACTCGGATTGTTACTGGGTAAACATAACACAATTATTACAAATGATTGCAATTATGGCATGGGTCAAATTCGCAACAACCTATCCACATTAGCACACGTGAAGGCCGTCTGATCCTTTGTAATTTGAAATCAAGGGCTTAGAAAGAGCCGGATGGAGGAACCAGCTGCGAGCTTGAACATGCGGTTACAAAAAAATTGCATAATGGCAATTTCTCAGCCATTAAACAAACAATCAACGATGAAGATCCTGCCTAGCTACAATAATGTGTAAACCAAAACCCTAAACACAAAAATAGCTTATTCTCTCAATAGGGTTGATCAAACGCATTGATATTTTAAATGTAGATAGAACTTCTAAATAAAAGTTATTGGGATGCATTTCGATGGTTAAAAAAATGCTTATTCGAAAGCTATTTAAATCTAAGTATCCTAGTCTACAATTTCAATTTTACCTCAAACTAATGGATGGTTTGAATCGTTAAATGGTTTGTTACATTTCTATACTATCCATGCTCCGTATTATTGTAGAAAGCACGATCTATCAAGAGATCTAAGCCTTGGATGGAGTTGGCTCTTTGTTCACTAGAAAGCTTTCTAGTGACAGCTTTGGCTGGCTGGATTTTAAGTGGGGGAATATAGAGGAGACAGAGAGGAGGTCAAATGGACTAAGGCTCAGATCTAGAGTTTCTTGAGAAGTGTGAGATTGGATGAATGGGAATGAGCTTAATTTAGGAAGTTTTACCTTATTCAAATATGCCTTAGCCAAAGGAATGGCAAGGATCAACTTGATGGACTACCGGACGGCTCCCAAGTGTCAAGGGGGGTAGTTAGAAAGCTGAGGGAAAGGACATTAGGTGTAAAGGTTCTTTTGTCTCGACTTGAGCACATGGGAGAATTAAGGGATGCTCAAGCTTTAATCCATGGAGTAGAATAGGCTTTAGAACCTTCCAAAAATTGATTAGGGTTGCTAGGGTGGAATGGGTTTGAAAGGATTAGGTTTAGATGGATTTTGACCATCCTTAGCCCATTAAATAGCTAAATTTAACTATTTGACCAATCAAACAGTCAACCAAAATGATGAGATGGTAAGGAGCGATGCTCATCTTCTAACTATGCATATCCCTAGAAGTGCAAGTAATGTGTTTGAAGTTTAATGGGGGTTTGACTAAGTTTGACCACTTTATACCCCAAATTTGACCAGTCCAAAGAAACTTGGACTACTAAGGTGGCATGGGAGGGAGTGTTAAGGGCTGATTTGGAGGGAATATCAAGCCATAAGTTAGAAGTTTAAATTTAAGCATGGAGTTTAAATGGTTTTGACTAAATATGTTAAGTTGACTTGGTCAACTTCATTTTAGTTTGGTTAACAAAAGATTAGGGCACACCTAGATTATGGTTTTGAATTGATTAAGAGATTGATATGGGTTGGATGGGTTGAATGGGTTGAAGTGGCCCATTAAGGCTTTAAAGGATTATTGGGTCAACCCAGGTTGACTCAGTCAACAAGATTAGGAGTTAACTTAGGTAGACCTAGGACCTGGGTTTGGGCGCATTGGATTTAAAATGATATTAAGAGTTTAATGGAGTTGCTTTAGGGGTTAAATAGGTCATTTGGGTCAAATGGGTTATCGGGTCAACTTAATGGGTTATCGGGTCAACTTAAGTTAACTTGGCCAACTAGGTTGGCCCAGGAGCTGAGTAGATTGATCTGAAATTTGGATTGGTCCTAGTGACCTCATAAAAAAATGAGATCAACACATGCTTATTCTCCTTAATTAATAATATGTATGTCATTTTAAAAGAAATTTAAATTGCGAGAAAATTAAATCATGCAAGTAAATATTAATGGACCTTTAACATATTCCTTCGTTAATATAAAAATCTTCAAGCTTTCAATATTGGTCCATTTTAAGTTCTTTTAGCTCAAATGTTGATTAAAACTGAGTTGTGTAATGTAAATTTAAAATTAATAATTATCATGCACATCCATCAAATAATTACACCTAAAATACTTAACATTAATTAAAACATCCAAGTATATGTTTATTATAATCAAAATCACTAGAATAGGTCATGAGATAGATAATATAAAAAATCTCCCCTTTTTATGATGACAAGCTTATATTGGGTATAGTTATAATAAAGGTGCAAATTGATCTTTAATCATAACTTTTAAGCATTAAAAAATATATATATATAATAAATAAATAATATTTTTTAATGCTGATTTGCTTAACAAAGTAATAATTCTCCTCCTAAATATATGCATGTAAAAGAATTATGACCAATATAAATAATTCTTCTCCCCTTTGACAACATAAAAAAGAATAATGAAATTATATAAGAAAATTAAATATTATGGTCTAACGTCCAAAGTATACTTCATAACATGCAAAATCTCTCTTTAGCCAATGGTTATGTAAAAATATCAGCTATTTGAGAATTTGTGTTCACAAAATCTATATACAAATCATCTTTTTTAACATAATTTCTAATAAAATGATGTCTTATCTCTATGAAATTATTTTGTAAGTGTTTTATAGATTTTTTTAGAATACTTATACTTTTTATTTTTCTTTCTTAGTTGGCTTCCATGTCATCTTGAAAGCATGTCCACCTCATCGCTATCTTCATTAGAGCTTGATGAACTAAGTTCATCATTATCTTCTGAAAGTGCTTAGATTACACTAGAAAGTGCTCTGATACCACTTGAAAGTTCGTTAGGGATGTTAAGCCCTTATGAACTGGCCCAAGGCTAATAAAGAGATAAAGAGGTGAATCAGTATTTAAAAACAAACACAGTCTTAAATCCAAAAACAAGATTCACCACAATCAAAACCAACGATGCGGAAATTTAAATACGAAAGCAAAAATAAAAAAAGAACACACTGGATTTATAGTGGTTCGGTCAAACCTTGACCTACGTCCACTCCTTGGAGGCACCCTCCAAGTATTACACTAAATAAGTGTCTCTTCTTTAGCCCCCACAGCTAGGCGAAGAAGCACTTATAAAATTACTTCCACCTTCTTCGATGCGGCGGAGTCGTCGGGTCCTTTGACACCAAAGAGATCTTCTTCTTTGGTGAACTTCCCTCAATACAAGCCTTGAATCCGACGGTATTAAGATGCAAGCCTGCCGGAGCAACCGTGTGGAATCTCCCTCCACACTCCCTTGAGTTCCCCCTCACAGGATCTTCTCCCTCTCTAAGACTTCACCCGTTCCTCACTCCCTTTCAAGCTTTCTCTTCAAGTTTTCCCCATAAGCATGAAGCTATAATGGCGGCCAAAGACACTTATAAAGTGTCATATCATAGCTTAAATAGAATATCTCAAAATGAGCTCATTAATACAAGTTATCGATATTATCATTCAGGACGATAGACATATCTTCCTGTACGATCAGTTCAAATTTAGCTCATCAGCCCGAGACGATTTGGGACGATCATTAGAAAATTGGTTACAACATCCTGGCCGATCTCACATTCATCCCGAACAATTAGTTTAAAACCGATTTCAATCGTCCTGATCATTGCCCTGAATAGATTCTGGCTAATTTAATCGTCCAAGCAATCATCCTGGTCGATCCTATGATCGTCCTGGACAATGTGATCGTATCAATCAGCCATTAATGCTTTCTAAAGATACCAGATCAATTAGGCATAATTGAGTTAGATCATCCTAGATGATGTCTATATCATCCTGAAAGATTTCCTAAAATAATGAATACATAATCTGATCATGGCAGCTGATTCTTTCTGAATTGAGCTTATCATCCTGGCCGATACAAGTATCGTCCGGGTCAATCAGCTCATGACGGCTGCCTTAATGAGGATGCCCTAATTAGGGTTTCTTCTTTTGGATCGATCGTCCAGGCCGATATAAATATCGTCCCAAACGATGTTACCAAAAATAAAAATCTTTAGGGAGCAACAGAAAAATCTTCTAAGCTATAAAACATCTGGAGCCATACTAAATACAATAAACTCAAAAAAGAAAAAAGTGTACAAACTGACTCAGACCTAGTCTACCCAATCTTGAGCTGGTTTGAAATGTTAGTAAAAAAGGCAATCGTAGAGAAATAAGAATGTTTGCTATCATCAAAATCATAAACCATATATCCGCAACAATCTCTCCCTTTTTTATGATGTAAAAACATTTCAATTTGAATTTTCAAAAGGAATATTTTCTCCTAATATCCCCCTCACTAGAATACCACTTTTTCAAAATAGGGGAGATAAAAATATTTTTGTTTTTTTATTTTTTTTTTAAAAGATACAAATACGATATTAGTCCAAAAACTCAACAATACGTTCTTCCCATTTGACATTTTAAAAAAGAGAGGAGGCACAAACAAAAACCAAAATGAATAAAAGACAAAAACGTTCTCTGATCTAATGAAAAAAAACAAATATTTTTAAAATGAGAAAGTTACCTCTTGGTTTTAATAAAAAATTAAATAGAATTGGATTGACAACGCATAGCCCAGAAAATATTAGAAATTCAGAATTTGATAATCCAAACTCAAGTTCTTTAAAAAGGCTAAAAAACTTTTTAATTCAATATCTAAATCATGAAAAAAAATAGAGATGGAAACAATCATTTTTCAAAAACTCCTTCCATAAAATCTATCTAATAGAATATTAATGCACGAATTGTTAAATCAAGAATCAAGATTTTCAAACTCAAGTATCAAAAGTATCAAGGATTTTCTTAAGCTTTTAAGAAGTACAAGAATGGTAAGCATTAAATTTTGTGGGCTCATTTTACGCCTCTTGACAATTGGTTGGTGCACCGCGCATCTTTTGATTTTTGATACACTTTTGTGTATATTTTTGAATTTAGCGTCATTACACATCTTTTATTTTTGACATCATTGGCCAATTTTTTAATATGCTACCTTTTTGAAATCTTAAAAATATAGGTAAACCCATCCTATTGATAAAGAAAATTCTTGATTAAGAAAATTATGAGTTACATTCAATAACTTACAAAAGATCCCTATGCTATAAATAAAATATAGGGAGATAAACAAAATTTAGTTTCAAAGACTAATTTAAAAGATGAGAAAGATTTTAAATCAAAAGTAGAATAAACTCTTTTAGGAAATAGAGATTGAGAGTCAAAAATATGAGTTTTCTTCCTTTGACTGTTTTAGAGAAGTCAAATACAACTTACCAAAGATTTCAAGAAAAAATAGGAAGTAGATTTTTCATTTTTAGAAAAGTGAATGTGTGAGTTGATTAGAGAAAAAACTTTTACGAAAAAAAAATTTCAAAGAATAAACAAAACAAAAACATAAAATAAAAATAAAAAATATAAAAACAAAAACACAACACAAAAACACGAAAGGCTTTTAATCATTATCTCTCTCCTGCTCCGATGCTTCAGAAACCAGATCTGCCCATGAGATTTTCTGCCTTTCATTATTTCCCCAGTTTAAATTTTGTTTTGCCTTGCCCTTTTCTTGCGTAGGAAGAATTTTTAAATTTGGGCACTGATTTTTCATATGTTCAGGTTTTCTGCATCGAAAGCAAATAACGTCAGAAGAAATATGAACATCCTTACCATTTTTACCTTTTTTCCACTTTTGCTTATGCTTTGGTGAACTTTGTGATTTGCTTGACAAGTCATTGCATTCGTCACCAACTAAGCTATCTCTTTCTGTATCTTCAACTTTTAGAACAATCGTTTCACCTGCATCCACAAGTCTTTGACCCAAACTTTTTTTTTTTTTGGTTAAAACCCACCTACGGGCCTACGCGTTAATATCGGGAAAAAGATACAAAGTCCTTAAAGGGATCTCTAGCTCACTACTGCTCCATGGAGCTACAAACAAAATAAAAAAGAAACCTAAGAGCCGGAGTTCCCTACTACTCAAAATTATAATAGAATCTAGCAACATTCTATGAAACAAAAAACAAAGAGAGAAAAAATACACTTTCTTCAAAAGCCTACGATCAGCACGCGTATCCTACCCAAAATGAGCGCGGAGCTCCAAAAACCTGAAAAACAGGTCTGTAGGGATACTAGAGCAAAAAATAAATAGACAATCAGAGTAAAAATACCCAAAAAGGACCATTAAGCTGTAAATGCTCCCAGGAATGTAAAAAACCCACAAGATACAGTACTCAATATTGTTATAACCAATAAAATACCTGATACCGTAAGAACAAATCCAAGAAGTCGAGGGAATGCAGACAAAAATATGAGAATAGTTTAAAATGCTCCAACACCAATAGCTGCTATTGAAATTCACCTTACAGCCCCAAGTAAACCAACAATCAACGTTAGAAGTAACAACCGCCAATATCACCAACAGCTGCACAATAACTAGCAGCGAAATCCCCACCACCACCACCAGCAATTTTAACGAATGTATAAGCAGATCCCGAAAAATTCTCAATCCCATAAAACCAAACATAAAAACTCCAGAGATCCACTCCAACAACATGGAACCAAACCAACTAGTAAACCCCCCATGAAGAAGAGCAACTAGAGGATTGAAATTCAGCCCATAAACCCACCACATCATAGCTATAATCAAACAATCCCAATCCATAGCCGAGATAGAAGCAGGAAACGAATATGAAACCAGCCAAAAACCAAAATCTAAAAGAATAACATAATTGAAAAAATCAGAGACAACCAACAGCCTAGATAAAAAGTAGAAATCCCCAGCACAAATACAAACCCAAAAGAAGAAACCCCAGATACCAGCACAAAGCCAAAAACAACCAACACAGCTAGCACAATTAGTCATTAACATAGGGAAGACCACATTTGTCAAGATAGAGTAAACCTTTAAGGAACGGAGGAATAGAATTAGGAATAAAATTAGTGAAACCAACCAAATTGCACCCCCAGTCAGCCAACCAACAAGCCGCAAAGTTACCCATTCTACCCACCTGAGAAATCTTATACTGAAATTGATGCAGTAAAGTCTTAATGTCCCGTAAAACATAAAAATTGTTTGGAGAATAACCAGCAACCAAGAGCTCACACAAAGGAGCTAAACCATCACTAGTATGAACCTCAATATATAAGTTAAGAACATTCAAAGAAATGCATAAATTTAAACCATAAAGAATAGTCTTAAGCAGATTAGACTGATGATGACCAGGAGTAAAATTACCCGCATAGGCAACCAACAAATCACCCAAAGAGTCCCTGAGAAGACCCGCCCCACCATTCTTACCATTCACATTAATCACAACAACATTAAGTTTACAAAAAGTAGGAGGAGGTTTATTCCAATAATCAACAGTGATCATCGAACTAGGTTTTCCCAACTGAATCCCTAAATAATTAGCAACAGAATAGCACTTATGGAAGCTTTTATCATTAATAAGATTACCAGCCATCAAAGCAAAAGTCTTGTCTTTCACCTTATTAATAACATTAATATGATTCATTTTAATACCCTTAAAAATAGAAATGTTCCTTTCAAGCCAAAGAAACCACAGAATGAGAGAAGGAATGATATTACGAATATGACCTTTAACAGGAATAAATCATAAATTGAGTAAATTACGAATAGTATAATGACTATTAAAATAATGCAGGTTGAAAATGTCGTCAAAGAAAGTCCAAGTTCTAATGGCAACAGGACCCGAAATAAAAACATGATGTAAATTCTCTTTATGGAGGCAATATTGGCATTTAGAAGCTAAACTGAAGCCTTTAGTAACCAACCTATCCTCTGTAGGGATAAATTTATTTAAAAGTCTCCATATGAAGACAGAAACCGTGGAGGGAAAACTTTTGTGCCAATCATATTAAAGACTTTATCATTATTACCTTGTTTCCTGAAATGATTCCAAGACTTCTTAATGTAAAAACCACCATCATTTGAAAGGTTACTAAATATAGTATCTTTAACCGAGGCATCAATAGGAACCATTAAGATACGGTTAATAATATCCTCAGGAAGAAAACTAGAATGCTTATCAAAATCCCAAGCATTATTAGTAAAGAAATCATTAACTTTACTAAAAGCATTAGAAGAAAAATTTAAAGCAGAATCAATGGACCCATTTTCCAGCCAGTTATCTTGCCAGAAAAAGATGTTACCTTCCCCAAGGCCCCAAGAAATAGTAGGTTCCACCTCCCACTTAACTTTACAAAGCCTTTTCCACACTTTAGAATCCCCCTGCTTGGAGACAATAGTAGTAGGATGCCTACCAGAACAGTACTTAGAATGCATAAAATTGGCCCAAAGATTCTCTTTAGCACGAAAAATAAACCAAAGTTTATAAGAGAAAGACTTAGCAAGATCGTAAAGGTCTTTGCAACCAAGACCACCTTCATTAAAAACAGTACAACACTTGATCCAGGAAGCCCAATAAATTTTAGAATTAGTAGAAGTACCTTTCCAGAAGAGCTTATTAATAATTTTGTGAATTCTATCGCAAACCTCTTTGGTGGGAGAAATGGTTTGGAACATGTAAACAGGTAAAGCACAAAGAACACTTTTGATAAGAGTTAACCTACCACCAAAACTCAAAAAATTAGAATTCCAAGATAAGATTCTATTTTGAATAGATGAAATAAGATCATCAAAAAGAAAAGTCTGTCTTCTACCTCTAAAAAGGGGGACCCCCAAATACTTAATAGGCAATTTAGAATTAGTAAAGCCAGAAGCATGGTTAATAGCTAAAATTCTCGTATTTGAAATGTTTTTAGAAGAAATAAAACAACATTTATGCTTACTAAAATAAAGCTCACTGACTAATTCAAAAACATTTAAAAAATCCAACAATTTCTGAATTCTGTTAATAGTAGCATTAGTGAAAACAATGAAATCATCCGCAAAACAAAGTTGAGAAACATGAAAACCTTTCAAAGTTTTATAGTAAAGGCCCGGGTTATGCTCAAATAAATTAGAAATGCCTCTTGAGAGAAAATCAGCCGCAATTGTAAAAAGGCCAGGAGAAATAGGATCCCCCTGCCTTAAACCATTAGAGGACTTAAAGAAACCATGTCTCGCACCATTCAGAATAATGGAAAAATGAACATTTTCAATACAGTTCTTGATAAGATGAATAAAAGAAGAATTGAAACCAAAAAGATCAAGCATGTAATAAATGAAGTCCCAATTAATATTATCATAAGCTTTTGCGATATCAAGTTTTAGAATAATATTACCCCCTATAGTCTTAACATCCAAATCTTGAGTTAATTCATGGGCAAGAAGAATATTCTCAGTGATAGCCCGCCCTTTCACAAAACCCGTTTGGTAAGGAGAAATAAATTTAGGCAACAAAAAAGAAATGCGATCATAAATAATTTTGGAAACCAACTTATTGAAAAAAGTACAAAGACAAATCGGCCGTAAATCATTCCAAGTTTGAACATTGTTATTTTTAGGAATAAGAACTAAAGAGGTAGAAGAGAAAAACTTAGGATAAGGATTACCCTTAAAAAATCCAACACAGCCGAATAAGTATCATTCATAATGATCTTCCAACATTTAACCATCAGGGCCAGCCACAGATTCTGAATTCATAGAATCCAGCTTGTTCTTCACCTCCTCAAAAGAAGGGGGAGAACAAAGGAACAAATTATCCTCAGAAGAAATAACTTTAGGAATAAAAGAAGCATTAGTATGAAGCAAAGGAGTAAAATTTTTATTAAAAAGATCATTAAAGTATTGAACAGCTAAAGAAGCAATCTCACCCTGATCATTAGCAAAAGAGCCATCCCCTCTTTGAATGTTATTAATATTGTTCTTCATCCTTTTTCTTTTCGTTAAAGCATGAAAATACTTAGTATTACTATCCCCCTCCACCAGATGTCTAGCAGCAGATTTTTGTTTCCAATAAATCTCTTCTTGCACTTGAAGACAAACAAGATCATTCTTAGATTGCTGAAGCTTAGACAAAAGAATATCAGAAGGGTCATTCTGCCAATCAATTTCATTTAAAAGCACACAATTTTCAGCCATAGAAATGTTAGAAAAAAGATTCTTAAAAACATTGTGATTCCACCAATTTAAAACTTGCTTAAGCCGCTTAAGTTTAAACCATAATCTACTCATGCCAACAGCAGAATTATCAGGATGAAGAGGCGCATTCCAGTTATGTTCCACAATATCAAAGAAAGAACTGTTCATTAACCACATATTTTGAAATCTAAAAGTATGGCTAGCATAAGTAGGGGAATTCTTGATATTAATCAGCAGGGGAGAAAGGTCAGATAGGGTTCTACTAAGATGATGAATAGTAGTAACGTTATTCTCATTGATCCAAGCTTCATTAAAAAGAACACGATCCAATCTTTGCCACAAATGACCTCTATTCCAGGTAAACGTATTTCCCACAGCCAAGATCAATAAAATTAGAAGACATAATCATATTATTAAAGTCTTTGACCCAAACTTTACTCGTAGGCAATGAGTGAGCCAATCAAATTATTAATATAATATTTATTTAAATCTTTTGATTCACAAATAGCAACTACTTTAACATCAAACTTATCCAGTAGATAACAAAAAATTTTGTTAACTTTTTTAAAATTTGAAAATTC
The DNA here is from genome assembly GCA_016618105.1 of Dendrobium huoshanense. Classification (NCBI taxonomy): domain Eukaryota; kingdom Viridiplantae; phylum Streptophyta; class Magnoliopsida; order Asparagales; family Orchidaceae; genus Dendrobium; species Dendrobium huoshanense. The sequence continues at coordinate 13,607,443 of CM028350.1, read as the reverse complement.
TTTTCTTAAAGCATGCAATGATGTTACAATTTAAATAAATCTAGTATACATGTCTAAGATCGTCTCATAGGATTTCATGAAAAATAGTTCAAAATCATTCATTAACATATTCAACTTGGATTGCTTGATTTCACTAGTGCCTGCAATGATGTTACAATTTAAATAAATCTAGTATACATGTCTAAGATCGTCTCATAGGATTTCATGAAAAATAGTTCAAAATCATTCATTAACATATTCAACTTGGATTGCTTGATTTCACTAGTGCCTTCGTATATGGAGTGTAGTTTATCCCAAACTTCCTTACTAATAGTGCACGTGGATACTAACATAAAATCTTCAGAATTTAAAGCACAGAAAAAGCAATTTAAAGATTTTGCATTCAATTGAGCATTTACTTATTCTTCCTTATTCCATTGATTAAAAGGAATATCAGTTTTAACTCCATTAACAATACGTGACGGTGATGAATAACCAGTTAAAATCATATGCCACATGTAAAAATCAATCGATTGCAAGAAAGTAGTCATGCAAATTTTTCAAAAATCAAATGACATATTTTCAAATAAAGGTGGTCTGTTGATTGAATAACCTTCCGTAATATTATGATTTGAAAAATTAGCCATGGATTGAAATTCAAAAGCTTTTAAAAACTTATTTTATGAATACGGCTCTGATACCACTTAAAAGTGTTCAGATGACACTAAAAAGTGCTCTAATATAACTTAAAAGTTTGTTAGGGATATTAAGCCCTTATGAACTGGCCCAAGGCTAACAAAGAGATAGAGAGGTGAATCCGTATTTAAAAACAAACACAATCTTAAATCCAAAAATAAGATTCACCACAATCAAAATCAACGATGGGGAAATTTAAATACGGAAGCAAAAATAAGAAAAGAACACAATGGATTTATAGTGGTTCGGTCAAACCTTGACCTACATCCACTCCTTGGAGGCACCCTCCAAGTATTGCACTAAATAAGTGTCTCTCCTTTAGCCCCTACAGCTAGGCGGAGAAGCCCTTACAAAATCACTTCAACCTTCCCCCATGCGGCGGAGTCGCCAGGTCCTTTGACATCAAAGAGATCTTCTTCTTTGGTGAACTTCCCTCGAGACAAGCCTTGAATCCGACGGTATTAAGATGCAAGCCTGGTTGAGCAACTGTGTGGAATCCCCCTCCACAATCCTTTGAGTCCCCCATCACAGGATCTTCTCCCTCTCTCAGACTTCACCCGTTCCTCACTCCCTTTCAAGCTTTTTCTTCAAGTTTTCCCCACAAGAACGAAGATACAATAGATGCCAAAGACACTTACAAAGTATCATGTTATAGCTTAAATAGAAGATCTCAAAATGAGCTCATTAATGCAAGTTACCTACATTATCATCCAGGATGATAGACATATCATCCTGTATGATCAGTTCAAATTCAGCTCATCAGCCCAAGACAATTTGGGACGATCAGAAGAAAATTGGTTACATCGTCCTGAAAGTTTGTTACAGATGTTAAGCCCTATAAAACTGTCCCAAGCTAATTAAAAAAGAGAGGTGATTTGAAAAACTTTAAAACCAAAGATAAAACTCCAACAAAAATCACCACAAACAAAGTGCGGAAGAAAAAAAAATGCGAAAGCGATAATAAGAAAAGAACACACCGGATTTATAGTGGTTCGGTCAAACTTTGACCTACGTCCACTCCTTGGAGGCACCCTCCAAGTATTGCACTAAAACAAGTGTCTCTCCTTTAGCCCCCACAGCTAGGTGGAGAAGCCCTCACAAAATCACTTTCATCTTCCCCAGTGAGGCGGAGTCGTCGGGTCCTTTGACACCAAAGAGATCTTCTTCTTTGGTGAATTTACCTCGAGACTAGCCTTGAATCCGATGGTACTAAGGTGCGAGTTCGCCGGAGCAACCGCGTGGATCCCCCACCACACTCCCTTGAGTTCCTCCCCCTCACAAGATCTTCTCCCTCTCAAACTCCACCCTTTCCTCTCTCTCTCTTTCATGCTATCTCTTCAAGTCTCCTCCACAAGAACGAAGCTCCAATGGCTGCCAAAGACACTTACAAAGTGTCAAGTCAAGCTTAAATAGAAGCTCTCAAAACGAGCTCATTAATGCAAGTTGCCGACATTATCGTCCAGGATGATAGGCATATCGCCTGACCGATTAGTTCAAATTCAGCTCAACGGCCTGGGACGATCAGAAAAAAAAAATTGGTTATATAGTCCTGGGCGATCTCACGATCATCCCGAACGATTAGTTTAAAACTGATTTTTATCGTCCTAATCATCGCCCTGATTTGGTGCTGACCAAAGTCAATCGTCCAGGACATCGTCCTGGCCGATCATAATATCATCCCGGCCGATGTGATCGTATAAATGAACCATTAATGCTTTCTAAAGATACCAGATCAATTTAGGCATAATTGAGTTAGATCGGCCTGGACTATATAAATATCATCCTAGCCGATTTCCTAAAACAAAGAATTCTTAAACTGATTATGGCGGTGATTCTTTCTGAATTAAGATGATCATTATGGCCGATACATGTATCATCCAGGCCAATCTCAAAGATGGCTACCTTAATGAAGATGCCCTAATTAGGGTTTCTGATTTTGGACATATCGTCCAGGACGATATAAATATCGTCCCAGCCGATATTACCAAAAATAAAAATCTTATAGGGAACAACATGAAATCTTTTAAGTTACAAATCAACAGATCCCACACCAAATACAACAGACTCAAGAAAGAAAAAAGCTTACAAACTGACACAGACCCAGTCTACCCAATCTTGAGCTGGTCCCAAATTGCAGTCTGAATGTGTGGACCTGAAACGTTAGCACATAAGACAATCGTAGAGAAATAAGGAATGTTTGCTATCATCAAAATCATAAACCATAGATCCGCAATAATCTCCCCCTTTTTGATGATGGCAAATAATTTTAATTTGAATTTTTAAAAAGAATAATTTCTTTTAATCTCCCCCTCACTAGAATAACACTTTTTTAAAAAATAAGGGAGATAAAAATATTTTTGTTGTTTTAAATTTTTGAAAAAAAAAGATACAAATTCAACATTACGTTCTTCCCCTTTGACATTATCAAAAAGAGAAGAGGAACGAAAAACAAAACACAGAAAAAAAATTTCCTGATCTAGTGAGAAAAAAAATATTGTTAAAATGATAAAGTTACTTCTTGGTTTTAATCAAAATCATAGTAGAATCAGATTTGAAAACGCATAGCCTAGAAAATATTAGAAACCCAGAGATTGATAATCTAAACTCAAGTTTTTTTTTTTAAAGGAAAAAAAAACTTTTTGATTCAAGATCTAAATCAAGAAATAAATTAAAGAAAGAAACAATAATTTTTCAAAAACTCCTTTCATAAAATATATATAATAGAAGATCAATGCATAACTTTTTGAATCAAGAATCAAGATTTTCAAACTAAAGTATCGAAAGTATCAAGAGTTTTCTTAAGCTTTTTAAGAAGTACAAGAATGGTAAGAATTAAATTTTGTGGGCTCATTTTATTCCTCTTGACAATTGGTTGGCGCATTGCGCATCTTTTGATACACTTTGTGTATTATATATTTTCAATTTGGCGTCTTTGCGCATCTTTTATTTTTTGCATCATTGGCCAATTTTTGAATATGCTTCCTTTTTTAATTCTTAAAAAATAAAGGAAAACCCATCTTAGTGACAAAGCGAATTGCTTGATTAAGAAAATATGAGTTAGATTCAAAAACTTGCAAAGATTCCTATGCGATAAATAAAATGTAGGGAGATAAAAAATTTTGTTTTAAAAATCAATTTAAAATATGAAAAAGATTTTAAATGAAACGTAGGATAACCTCTTTTAAAAAATAGAGATTGAGAGTTAAAAATAAATGAGTTTCCTTCCTTTGACTGTTTTAGAGAAGTCAAACACAACTTATCAAAGATTTCAAGAAAAATCAGGAAGTATATTTTTCATTTTTAGAAAAATAATTGTGTGTGTTGATGAGAGAAAAAATTTAATGAAAACAAAAACACAAAAAAAATGAAAAACAAAAAAGAAAGACACAAATAAGGCATTTAACCATTATCTCTTTCCTAGTCTGATGCTTCAGAGACTAGATCTGCCCATGAGATTTTTTGCCTTTCATTATTTTTCTAATTCAAATTTTGCTTCGCCTTATCTTTTTCTTTTGTAGGAAGAATTCTTAAATTAGGGCACTTATTTTTCATATGTCAAGGCTTCCTGCATCGAAAACAAATAACGTTAGAAGAAATATGGACATCCTTACCACTTTTATATTTTTTCCACTTTTGCTTATGCTTTGGTAATCTTTGTGATTTTTTTGACAAGTCATTGCATTCGTCACCAACAAAGCAATTTGTTTCCGTATCTTTAGTTTTTAGAACAATCGTTTCACCTACATCCAAAAGTCTTTGACCCAAACCTTGCTCGTAGGTAATGAGTGAACCAATCAAATTATCAATAGAATAATCATTCAAATCTTTTGATTCACAAATAGCAACAACTTTGGCATCAAATTTTTCAAGTAAACAATGAAGAATTTTATTGACTTTTTCAAAATTTGAAATTTCTTTTCCGAAGGCATGCAATGATGTTACAATTTGAATGAACCTAGTGTACATTTCTAAGATCGTCTCATAAGGTTTCATGGAAAACAGTTCAAAATCATGCATCAATAAATTCAATTGGATTGCTTTATTTCACTAGTGCCTTTATATATGATGTGCAATTTATCCCAAACTTCCTAACCGGTAGTGCACATGGATATTAACATAAAATTATCAGAATTTAAAGCACAAAAAAGCAGTTTAAATATTTTGCATTCAATTGAGCATTTACTTGTTCTTCTCTATTCCATTGATTAAAAGGAATATCAATTTTAACTCCATTAACAATACGTGACGGTGATGAATAACCAGTTAAAATCATATGCCATATGCGAAAAATCAATCGATTGCAAGAAAATAGACATCTGAGTTTTCCAAAAATTAAATGGCATATTTTCAAATAAAGGAGGTCAGGTGATTGAATAACCTTCCGCTACATTACGATTAGCCATGGATCGAAATTCAAAAGCTTTTTTAAAAACTTATTTTATGAAACCTTGCTCTGATACCACTTGAAAGTTTGTTAGGGATGTTAAGCCCTATAGAACTGGCCCAAGCTAATTAAAAAAGAGAAGTGATTTGGAAAACTTTAAAACCAAAGATAAAACTCCAACCAAAATCACCACAAATAAAGTACGGAAGAAAAATAAATGCGGAAGCAATAATAAGAAAAAAACACACCGAATTTATAGTGGTTCGGTCAAACCTTGACCTACATCCACTCCTTGGAGGCACCCTCCAAGTATTGCACTAAAACAAGTGTCTCTCCTTTAGCCCCCACAGCAAGGCGGAGAAGCCCTCACAAAATCACTTCCACCTTCCCCGGTGCGGCGGAGTCGCCGGGTCCTTTGACACCAAAGAAATTTTCATCTTTGGTGAACTTACCTCGAGATAAGCCTTGAATCCGATGGTACTAAGGTGCGAGTTCGCCGGAGCAACCGTGTGGATCCCGCACCACACTCCCTTGAGTTCCTCCACCTCACAGGATGTTCTCCCTCTCAAACTCCACCCTTTCCTCTCTCCCTTTCAAGCTCTCTCTTCAAGTCTCCCCCATAAGAACGAAGCTCCAATGGCTGCCAAAGACACTTACAAAGTGTCGTGCCAAGCTTAAATAAAAGCTCTCAAAACGAGCTCATTAATGCAAGTTGCCGACATTATCGTCCAGGACGATAGGCATATCATCCAGGACGATACGCATATCATCCTGGCCGATTAGTTCAAATTCAGCTCAACGGCTTGGGACGATCAGAAGAAAATTGATTATATCGTCCTGGCCGATCTCACGATCGCCCTGGACGATTAGTTTAAAACCGATTTTAATCGTCCTGATCATCACCCTGATTTAGTGCTGGCCGAAGTCAATCGTCCAGGACATCGTCCTGGCCAATCATAAGATCGTCCCGGCCGATGTGATCGTATCAATCAACCATTAATGCTTTCCAAAGATACCAGATCAATTTAGGCATAATTGAGTTAGATCGGCCTGGACTATATAAATATCATCCTGGCCGATTTCCTAAAACAAAGAATTCCTAAACTAATTATGGCGGTTGATTCTTTCTGAATTAAGACGATCGTCCTGGCCGATACATGTATCATCTAGGACGATCTCAATAACGGCTGCCTTAATGAGGATGCCCTAATTAGGGTTTCTTATTTTGGACCGATCGTCAAGGTCGATATAAACATCGTCCCGGACGATGTTACCAAAAATAGAAATCTTTAGGGAACAAACGAAAAATCTTCCAGGCCATAAAAAATCAAGAGCCACACTAAATACAATAGACTCAAGAAAGAAAAAAGTGTACAAACTGACTCAGAGCTAGTCTACCCAATCTTGAGCTGGTTTTAAATTGCAGTTTGATCGTGTGGACCTAAAATATTAGTAAAAAAAGGTAATCATAGAGAAATAAGAATGTTTGCTATCATCAAAACCATAAACCATAGATCCGCAACATCATCGACCTGTAAGGCAATGGTTTTATCTTCCTCTTTCTCTTTCTTAAAAGAGCTATCCAACTTATCCCTTTGAGCTATAATCTATTCATGTGCTATGAAAGAACCCAAAAGCTGATCAAGTGGATAAGTAGACAAATATTTAGTCTCACAAATACAATTACTTTAGCATCCCATTCTTTGGGAAGACATCTAAGAATCTTATAGACTAAGTCTGAATTCTTATATGTTCTTTTAAGAGAAAGTAACATATTAATTATTTTTATAAATATTGTATACATATCATAAATAGATTTAGAAGGGGACATACAAAATAATTCATATTCATAAACAAGTTTATTTATATGAGCATCTCTAACCTCATTAGTACCTTCATAAATTATTATTAATTTGTCCTAAATTTCTTTTTATGAATTTAATATGAAAATTTTCATGTAATCATCTGGAAGAAGTGTACAATGTAAAGTGTTACCTACCATAGCATTTAATAAATCTAATTACCTCTCTAATACAATCCATTCATCAAAAGGTTTTTCAATTTTAATTACATTATTTTTTTAGTGGGTGTATGATATTGGTGCGTAAGCATGTGCCACATACAAGTGTCTCATCCTCTTAGGAAAGTACTAATTCTATTTTTTTAAAATCAAAAGAAACTTTATCGAGTTAGAAATAGTAGTCGATGAGTGGATTATCTTTCAGAAAGTGAACTCTTAGGAAAACCTTATGTCATAGTTTATAAGTGGATATACTCTAAGATGTTAATCCAAAATAAAGAGAGTCAAGACTCTGATTCCAATTGTTGGATGACTAAGGCACCCCAAGAGGAGGTGTGAATTTAGTTTTAAAATTTTTATTAAAAGAAGGCAATTAAAATAATTCTAATGCTATTTGGTAGAGAGAAAATAATCACACAATTTTTTTATGAAAATGGTAAAGAAAAATAGATGCAAGAAAAGAAAACAACATGCATAATATTTTACATGGTTCGACCTAGATTCCAATCCGGCCTATGTTAGCCAACTCTCAAACTAGAATCGACTAATACTAGATTTGTCATGCAAACCTCACATTTTTGAACCAAATAAGTTATTTACAACCTAAGTACTCTCCAACATGGGCGAGTACAACCCAATCTAATTACAATTTAAACTTTACTAAGCCAAATGGCTTCGATAAAAAAAGCAAAAAACAATTTGATGTAAGTAACACAAGCTCAAATCATCTTGCAATAAACTGACTAAAATATTTGAGCTTATCTTATAATTTAATTTTAATCATCTCATTACTCGCAAATGAAATATAATATCTATACATTTTAAAATAGAATTATATTTTGATAAAAATATGAATAATATTTTAAATAAAAAATATTTTTCTTGCTGATTTTATACTATAACTCCTCAAATCATATTAAATTTTTTAAAAATAATTATATTTGAAATGCAAATCAATGCCACATAAAAAAAATATTAAAATAATTGCTTTGTTATCCTTATGTATTTAAAATATTTAACATTGAAAGCTTAATATAACATTCCCAATTAGTATTACATCAACAAGTAAATATTTAAAGAAAAGAAGCAAACTCAAGAACTCCAAGAAAAATGACATGATTTAGTGCGTTGAAGCTTTCCTATAAAGAATATGATCTTGCAAGTAAAAAGAACTCTCGGAATGAAGATCATAATTTCTATCGAATTAGCTTTTGATATTAACAAGCTTAATGCTATATATACCAGACGTACCTTTGCTTGTGTGTGTGCAAGTGGAATACAATTAGGCCTTGAAATTTCTTTTTACTGTAGTCTACTATGTATTATGTTGGAAGTTATAATATTATAAATTAATATTTTTAAAAGTTTCTCAATATATAATAAATTGCATATATTGAATTTTGATATATGAACTTTTTAGTCTTATATAGAAAAAAGTTAAAGTTGAAGTTAGAATGAATTTGGCAAATCTTGTATTCATTGGGATATAACATACTTGGAGCTATTAGCAATTGAGATGATCAAGGATATACTTCAAGATTGGATGCTTGAGTAGAAAGGAATCATCATTGAAGGAGATAATGCTAACATCACGAAGCCCATTCAAGATACGATGAAGAAAGGTGAGCAAAGTTTACATACTCTTATCTTTTTTAAAAAATTTAATTTAGTTCTTTTTAATTGTATAGATAGAAACTCAAATAAGTTAGCAGATCTTTGTGCTAACTTGGCGGTTTTTTCTTCTTTTATTTGGGATGACATTGTGTTGGATAAGATTCCTTTTTCATTTCTTAAGATTTTGAAGGAGGAATCTATCGGAGGATCTTGTAGTTGGTTTTTCTTCTTTTATTTTAATGCAATATTTGCTTTCTTCAAAAAAAAAAAAAAAAAAAAAAAAACATTATATATTGAACTCCATTATTCAAACGGTGGTTTTAAAACTTCATTTTCTCCACAAACCTTTTTTTTTTTTTAAGTAAATTTGCCTCCATAGTTGTCTTAACAAGAAATGTGCGAGTTGTAATAAAGATACTCGTCCTTAAGAGGAGATCTATTGAACATTCTCATAAGCCAATATGGGGGTTCGCCTTAAGCAGGGCGAGTCGAGGATGATTCCTTAGGTAAGCAATTCTCCACTCGCCATTCGCCGCAACCTCAGACATTAGTGGCCACTGCTAAAACCGTCATCTCTCTTCCAAGCTCAGCTACAAAGAGGCACTCACCGAGGATGCTTTCACATCCTACCAATGCTGATAACATCAACTAATCTCCACTACTAGTCTCCATTTGTCCATTTCTCCTAGTGATCCAATAGTTATCATGAGATGACCATAAACTCCCTCCCAACAGTTCTACCACTATAGAGTTCGTCCAACTCTATGCTAACTCATAGATAAGCCGGCCATCATAGATCTCGCCACTATTCACTCAACACTGCTTCACTTTACTAGAGATGAATCCTCCAACCCAGCTCTCAAACAAATTAGAGGGAGACACGGGTATATAGTGTAGTATAGAATAGTACATTTAATTTGTGATTGTTGTATTTTCAAGATTTTTCCTATGTAGCCTTCTTTGTAGTCTTTAGAGGACTAGAGCCCTATAAATAAGTGGCACACAAACTATTCTCAAGAAAAGACAAAGAGATCTATTTGATTAGTAGAGAAATTTCTACTTGTTTGAGATATCTGGTTTAGGGGCTATTTAGTTGGCTATAAAGTGAATGTAGTATAAAGTAAATATAGTAAAAAGTAAAAACTTGAGGTTGTTTGGATGTCTGTAAAGCGTATGCTAGGGAACTGATTTTTTTTTATTGGTTGGTTGTAAAGTGAATTGTTGCAGCACGCTGAGCAACGAAGTTGAAGAGAAATGGGGAAATAAAGAAGTTGAAAATCAAACTCTTGACTAAGGTTATAGGGCAAGTAAAACTAGCGAGGACAAATGAGAGCGATAGACCTGCTAGTAAATTCAAATATCATTTAGATACAAATTTGAATTCAGTACTTTTATGTAAACTTTTAAAGTAGCAACAACCGAACCAAATAAGGCCTAAAGTGCTACGACGTATCCTGAAATGCAAAGACTGCCACCGACGTCAATAATCATTAAAATTAGATAGGATCTCAGCAGTTCATATATTATTCATTCTCATCGTATGATTCTAATAATTAGATATTATACAGCTTCGAAGTTTGCTGCATGTTGTACCATTTCCCCGCCCTATATAAACCTCATGCCCTTGTCGGGCAGGGCAAAGGAGAACTCAAAATGTCAATTGACTGATCAACTGTGCCAGAGAGAAAGAAGCGAGAGTGGCATCCCGATTACGTTTTAGAGGTAAGAATTCGAATCCATTGTTGAAATCCCGATTCAGATTAGCTTTACGGCATATTCGAGGTGAAATTTTAGCGGATTTCATCTTCTCCGGCAATTTCGCCCTTCTGTAGCCGGGAAACCCCATTTGTTTCTTGTTTGTCCAATCTTGACTAGGATGCCTAACTTACTATCGGCGTCATGAATTTATTAATTTCCTTGAGTAGAGCAAAATTCAATTTGCACTACTATATCTCCAGATTTTATTAAAAGCTCAGGAATCAATTTCGTTTTCTTTAATTGGCCTATAACTACTGGTAGATCATACTGGAAGGTGAAAAATGAGGTTTGAAAGTTAGATCAAATATTTACAGTACTAATCGGAACATAATTCAAATTTTCCGCGCGTTTCCTTTATTTTTCAAATTGTTTTTAACCCCGTAAACTGGGCGGGAAAAGCATTTTGTCAAGAAACCTTTCCGTTTCGCTCGTCGGGCTACAAAGATCCTTGATCACAGAGATGCGTGGATCAAGCGACTCCGATGTGACGAATGTAAGCGTGGGATCGTCCGGATCGCGGACGGAAAATCTGGCAACAGCACGCCGTCGTTTCTTGCCATCTTCATCCCTGAATGCCTTCTTAACCCCGGCCTTCACCGCTGCAGCATCGGCGGGTGGATCCATCTCTAACAGCCCCTTAGACATCGACCCTTCTCTGCTCCGTTTTACGCAATCTCGCCTTAGTCGACTCCACTTTTCCTCGTCCTCTTCGTCCAACGAGTCACCAGACTCCAGTTCTCCCTCCGCGGCTGTGGCTGCGCGGATGCGGCTGCAGCAACTCCTCAACCTTAAATCGCTCTCCTCTTCATCCCGGCGCGGCTCCACCAGGAGTCCCCTGTCTCCTATTGAGAATCTTCAAACGCCACCTTTAGCTACGATGTCTTCTCCGTCATATCACATCTACAATAATCCCATGAAGATGATGGAAGAGGACGTCCTGGTGATGGATGCTCTGTCCGAGTCCGTGCTAATGCCAGGCCGGACTCGCCAACCCCTGGAACATTTCACATCCTCTTCCTCCTCTTCATCTGTTAACAACAATTCCGTCAACGCCAACTTCTTCTTTAAGACTGAGATCTGCCGCTCCTGGGAAGAATCTGGATTTTGCCGCTTTGGTTCCCGTTGCCAGGTTTCTCCACCAATCCATTTTTACAAAGAATTTTCCATTAGAACTTTCGTGAAGCAGTAACTGAATAAGTTATGTTGCATTTTTCTTTACTTCACGCAGTTCGCACACGGAAAGGAAGATCTGCGCGATAGCCCTCGTCATTCAAATTTGAAGCCGGAGGTAGAATTCCAAACTAAAAGAAACGAGCTATTTTCTTATAGTCGCTGCATCTTTGTTTGGCCTTTATATATATATTTATATAAATAGATAAGAATTTACTTGCATATATTTATCTCCCTTTTTATATTATGAATCAGTATATTTTTTCTTAAAATAGATGATGAAATTATAACTAGTGTTAGGGCATCTCCAATAGAAAAACTCAATTTTCACTTCAAAATGAAATAATGCATTAAAATACAAGAACTCTTCTCCTATTGAATTCCATTTTCTAATATGAAAAAAGAATATTATTAGTATATTCTTTTCCATACTTTATTTTATATATTTTTAATAATATATTTATATTTAAAAAAAACATATGATGGTTGAATAATGCAACGCCAATATTAGCGCCGCGCCCAAGCAAATAGCAGAAAGCTTGACATTCAGCTGGAGCGAGCGAACGACGCTATATATATATTTGACGCTCAACTGAAAAAGGTCATATAAATGATCGGATCCATTTGCCCGTACAAAAGTTATTTATCCATGACTAGCTAAGTTTGGCTTAATTATAGATAATATTAATCCACTTTAAATTTGCATCAAATGTATTCATAATTTGAATTTGAGTTTATGTTGGGCACATAATTTATTTATTTTCCTACTTTTTTTTTGCTTTATTTTAAGTTTCATATATCAAAATATCATTATATATTATTTAAACAGTCATGAAGTTAGAAAAGTTTTTAACAGAAATATATTATTAATTTTATTTTTCAATGGGAACACAAATTTAGCTTATTAATAATCAAAGTCTTCCACCGTAAAAAAAAGTTTTTTTTACCAAGTTTCCATCTCGTGTGAAATTGACAGCAATACTTAAGATCTTCCAAGTTGAAGTGTTCATTTGAGTGGTTCTATGTACGCATGTTTTATATGATTTTAGTTGATTTTGCATTCAAGCGCTTCTTGTCCCTCAGAGTGGCAAACTAGGCCCAGCCGTTGCATCCAGCGTATATGACGATAAATATGCCCGATCTGAAGCAATTGATTCTACTTCTGCTCCTCCTGTCGTGATGTGTAAGACTGGTGGTAAGAAGATGAAAATCATCAATTCGAATCGAGATTCGGTTCTGCAGAAGCCGGACCCACAATTCTCTTGGCCACCAACAGATGGTGAGGAGGCTGAGATACAACAGGTGCTCTACGGGCCTAATCGATGTGGCAGAAGGCTCCCGGTATTTACAGATATTTGCCCTGACCCAGATTAATTCTCTTCAAATTCTTAACATTTTGTTGTTAGGTTCTCCACTGGTTTACTTTTCAGATCTTGGCAAACCTTCTGTTTTCATACCTTATATTTTTTCTTTTAAATCATAGATTTCTTTAACTTTTTCTTATGCATTTTATTCGTATTTTTTCTATGTGATAATACTTTGGATTAGTGTGGTATTAGCAATAATATAGAGCAACATTTCACAAAATATTGGTCAAAAGTAGAAAGTGTTTTTTTTTTCTTTTTGTTCCTCTGAATTAAATTGCACTTTGACTTTTATTGGATAATTATCAGCATTCTTGTGGAGATTTATTTTTAACTTGTTTTGAGTTTCTCTTAATATGGTTTGAATTTGGAAGAATTTTAGCGAGAGCTCAAAAAAATCCTGATTATTGTGTTTCTCCAACCCTCTTTCAGTTGCCGCCACTTCTTCCACTCCCTCCAGCTCTCCTAGAGGCCTAGATTTTATTTGAAATAGTGTCAGAATTTTTTTCCAAAAAAGAAAAAAGTTAGTGTCAGAATAGGATTGATTAGGCCTTCTGCCATCACTGCAAGGTCGCTTTGGGAAATGCTGCTGGTTATTTTGAACTGTTTAGTGAGCAGGCTCAAATTTTATTATAAGTAAACCTGCAAAAAATTAAGTTTTGAAGTAGCCAGACAGAACATTTAAAAAATAGATTGATGAATATAAAATGTAAAATACCACCTCAAATTCCAATCAACAGAAAAAGAAGCATCCAATGATCTTGTACGGAGGCAATAAGCCTGCTAATATTCACTTAAAAAAATATATGTTATTTTAATTTCCTGATTTTATTTGAGCATATATAAAAATTTACAGCAGCTAAAGTTTTTATCTTACCGGAGCCCTCCTGATCTTACGAATATAAAACTATATCATTCTAACACTTTTGTGTTATCCCTCTCCTCAAACAACCTCCAGCTAGTCTCCACAAAATACTACTATCTGGTTCATACTCATGGCTTGATTCCTCTCCCTTCCGGTCTAAGCTCAGCTGTAGAGAGACTTTCATCTAGGATGCCTTTCTCGCCATACCAATGCTCACCACAAAATCTAATCTCAGCTTTTTTAGCCGTTCATATATTATTTATTCTTATCATATAGTTCTATTAATTAGATATTATACAGCTTTGAAGCTTGCTGTACGCGATCACATTTTAGTGCTAAGAATTCGAATCCATTGATGAAATACCTATTCTGATAAGTATTACGGCATGTTCGAGGTAAAATTTTAGAGGATTTCATGCTCTTGGGGCAATTTCGCCTATGGCCGATAAACTGCATTTGTTTCTTGCTCCTCCAATCTTCTCTAGGATTCCTAACTTTTGATCGGCGCCATGAATTTCTTAATTTCGTTGTGAAGAGCAAAATTTAATTTGCACTTCTCTTCAGATTTTATTAAAAGCTCAGGCATCAATTTCGTTTTGTTTGATTGGCCTATAGCAACTGGTAGTGGACGCTGGAAGGTGAAAATAAGGTTTGAAATTTAGATAAAAAGATGTACAGTAATCTGAACATAATTCAATTTTTCCGCGCGTTTCCTTTTTTTCGGAAATTGTTTTTAACCCGGTAAACTGGTCGGCTACAAAGATCCTCCATCACAGAGATGCGTGGATCAGGCGACTCCGATGAGACGATTGTAAGAGTGGGATTGTCCGGATCGCGCGCGGATCTTCTGGCAACAGCACGCCGTCGATTCTTGCCATCTGCATCCCCGAACGCATTCTCAACCCCGTCCTTCACCGCTGCAGCATCGGCGGTGGATCCATCTCTAACAGCCCCTAAGACATCGACCCTTCTCTGCTCCGTTTTACGCAATCTCGCCTTAGTCGACCCCATTTTTTCCTCGTCCTATTCGTCCAACGAGTCACCAGACTCCTGCTCTACTTCCGCCGCAGCTGCGGCTGCAGAAACTCAACCTTAAATCGGTCTCCTCTTCGTCCTGGCGGAGTCCCCTTTCTCCCATTGAGAATCTTCAAAAGCCACTCTTAGTTGCTATGTTTTTCTCCATCTTATCCCATCTACAAAACTCCATGAAGATGATGGAAGAGGACGTCCTGGTAATGGATGCTCTGGCCGAGTCCATGCCAATGTAGGTCGGACATGGGGGAAGCCAGGATTTTATTTATGTGGGGCACAAAATTTTAAATTAATTTAAAAACTCTCTACCTTTTTCATTCAGAGTTGGGATCGACATTGGAGGTTTTAAATTTTTTTTTTAATCGTTAGATTCATTTTAAAAAGATAGAATAAATAATAAAACAAAAAACTTACATATCATTTATAATTTCAACAAGTAATGTCTCCTAACACAATTCCTTTCATTAGGATGATAATCCAATATTTTTTTTCTCAATCCAGGATCGCAGGGATATCTGCAAAATTTATTTCTACTCGGAATTGTTTGAATTGTGTATTGGTTTTTTCACATAACGTTTTTTGATCATCTCCTTCTACTTTTTTCTTGAAATATCTCTCAATGCTAAATTAAACAAAAGTAATGTTATAGTCTTAAAGAGATGTAGCACTAAAGAAATATTCTACTGTTTAATTTGAAATTTTAAAAATATTTAATTAAGCACTACTTAGATAAAAAATATAATAACATGATTACATCAAAAATGAATTACATAAATTTTAAAAAAATATGTAATCTAAAAGAAATAATATTCTTCTTTAAATTTTTTAAAACAATAAACAATAAATCATAAAATATGAGTCTTCAACTTATGATCTAAAAGAAATAAACAGTTTCTGTGGTTTCTGCTTTCATCCTTTCGTCCAAAACAGATTTTGTAATTTTGTGATTTGTGCTTTCTTCCCAAATGAGATTCGAAGCTTTTGATTCCTAGTTAAATCGGAAAAATTTCTCACAAAAAACATATTTTTTTCATACCAATTTTCAATTGAAACTAAAAAATAAAGAAAAATAACATGAAGACTAGGAATCTAGGATAATAGTTAGGTAAAATGATTCAGTATTTTGCTTACGGCTGACTGTGCGTGATCGCGGGCGGGCGATTGGTAATTGGACGGCAGGGCAGAAGGCGCGGAGACGGAGCCACGTTCCACCGACGATTGCGTCTGCATCTGCGTGAGAGATAAAAAGCCTGAGCCAAAGCGGGGAGAGAGATGAAAAGTCTGGGCCAGGGAGAGGGATTAATTTTCGGGACTAGATATCTGCCAGCGGGATACTTTTGGGAAAAAGTTTCATATTTAATGCTTTGACAGCTTTGGGATGAAAAGAGAAAAAGATTTATTTAGTTTATTCTGTCATTAATTTTTTTTTTTTTTTGGGAAAACCCGGGGCAAAGCCCATTGTATTAAAATTCAGAGATAAAAATTACAGAGGGGAATCCTGAAAAAGCAGGAGAAAACCTATAAAATAGAAAAGCTATGAACAATAGAACAAAAAACCCAACTAATAGTTACAAAGGAGACATAAAACAATCAAATAGACTCAGGCAAAATAAGCCAGTTCCAGTCAACATGAATCATTAAGCGAAAACCGTCCAGCGCAGGAGGAAGCTCCGGTTGCCAGGCGAGACAAAGGCCCTCACAGAACTTCCATCCATCCCAAGGATGTTCGAAAAATTGTGCCAGGTTGCCAGAAAGGGCCTTCCATGGCAACAAGAGGAATCTGGCTTGGTCATCATCGTCGGATTGTAGCAATGTCTCCAGTGTATGTAACCATTAATTCGGGAATGAACCAATCCGTATACCCAAGAAATGAGCATCCTGTTCTTCAAAAAGGAACATGACTGAACAGTAGAGAAAAACCACCTGCAGCCACCAAAATGTTCTTCCCAGGTCTGAAGAAAATAGTAAATTATACCAAGTATCTCCAAAAAACCAAAACTTCTTCCAGACAATACTAAAAGCAGAATATAACTAGGACAAGAGACGTCCCAGGCCAAAAAATTGCGGACCAAAACACCCAGAAAAATCAAATACCAGAAAATCTCCATAGAAGCGAATCCTTGTTTTTCCATCTTGAAATTTTCAATCTAATGGCCATCGTGATGTTGCAAATCAATCTAACCGAGTTAGTACGAGAATTAGAGAAACGCCTCAAGTTTCTCTCACGCCAAATATGATATAAGATGCAACCAACCGTTAAACAGCAGAAATCCTTCTCGATTTTACTATGCGAATTGGAATTAGAAAAAAATTCCAGAACTTGAGCTAATGTAGGTCTGAGAAGAAAACAGTGCAATTCCGGCAGCATATACTTAAGAATATTAAAAGAGAAATCACAACCAAAGAAAAGATGATTATGATTTTCCATAAAACCATTGCAAAGGGAGCATAACGGAGCAACCTGAATTCCCCTAATCAGCATGTTATCAGCAGTTTTTAGTTTCCCTAACATAGCCATCCAAACAAAGCAAGCATATCTAAGAGCATGCTTTTTATGCCAAACAACATCAAACCAGTCCACCTTCGGCAAATGAGAGTAAAAATGCTCAATAAAATTCTTAAAAACCCAATTGTGGGATCCCAGCCAAAGTATGCCAGAGGAATCTTCTAAGGAAATGTTTGTAATTGCTTCAGACAGAGAGTTAGGTAGATAGCTTGGGAGTACCCAATTCTCACCAACAACAAAATCTTTCACCAAAAATTCTCCCAGATGTTCCATGCCGAAATGATTAGCAATGATAATCCCATTGAGCCAAGGATCCCATTTAAAAGAAAAATTGCTTTCAGCAGACAGGGAGAAGGAGATGCAGTTTAAAATCTTAGAAGCAGTAGCACATAGTTTTTTCCAAAATAAAGAAGCAGAAGGCGAGTAAGGTTTCCAAGGAGATATATAATAAGCTTTAAACCATTTACTTAAAAGGTTTTGAGTGTTACACATTCTGCCAATGTTGTTGCACATGACACCATGATAAAGGGCTTCAATGGAGGGGATACCAAGTCCCCCAAGATGCTTAGGTAAAGTGACTTTAGACCAGGCTATGAGGTGAAGCTTTTTCTCTTGGAGATTCGAATGAAAAAGAAATCTAGAGCACAATTTGTTGATGAAGGCACAGCAAGCTTTAGGTATTATAGACCCTCTAATCCAATACGCAATTGTGTTTGAGATGGTAAATTTGAGAAATTGAACTCGACCTGCAAAAGAAAGAAATTTGTTTTTCCAACCATCAAGTAGAGAAGAAATCTTGCTCAGTAGTGGTTGGAAGTGAGAAATTTTGAGTTTTTTTGTTGAGATAGGAATGCCCAGGTATGTGAGAATAGTGGAACAATTGTTGATGCCAAGCACATCGCAGATAACCTCTTTCTCATGGGCAGCGTTGGAGAAAACAATGGAGCTTTTATCAGGATTAATATGCAGGCCCGAAAGAATCCCAAAATGAATTAAACAGTTTAAGAGACCTTCAGCATTAGCCCGGGAAGCTTCACCAAAAACAAGAAGGTCGTCAGCATACATCAAGTGATTAATATTGGCACCTCTATCACACACTCCATTAAAGCCAGAAGTAATGGGGGATCTAATAAGGATATTAGACAACCCATCCATAACAATGCAAAAAAGTAATGGAGATAATGGGCAACCTTGACGAAGCCCAGAAGTAGAATTGAAGAATCCTTCCAACGAGCCATTCAAACATATAGAAAAGTGTACATCCGAAATGCAACTATTGATCTAAGAAACAAATATCTCTGGAAAGCCCTTTTGGTATAATCTAGCAATCAGAAATTCCCTTGAGACAGAGTCAAATGCTTTTTTGATGTCAAGTTTTGCACAAAAACTCTTATGAGAGCCTCTAAATTCCCTAAGAATTTCAGAAGCCAGAATGATGTTATCAGAAGAGCAACGGTTGGCAATAAAGCCAGCTTGACTTTCATGAATGATGAGGGGAAGAACTTTCTTTAACCATTCAGCCAAAATTTTAGCAATGATTTTATATAACACATTACAAAGAGAGATGGGTCTGAAATCATTTATATTTGAAGCATGGGAATTTTTCGGAATCAGCGTGATTGCAGTAGCCTTAATCCCTTTAGGGAGACAACCAGAAGTAAAGAAATTGTTAACAGAATTGTAAACTTTGCAACCAAGAAGGTGCCAAGTTTTCCTATAAAAACCATAAGAGAAACCATCCGGCCCTGGTGTGGAATTAACTTTCCCATCAAACACAGCAGATTTCACCTCTTCAATAGAAACAGGGGCTGTTAACAGAGAGTGGTAAGAGGCTGGCACTAAGTTACCAGGAGGGATGTCTAAAGGTAAAACCAGGGGATGAGGAGGAGGATTATACAAATCCTCAAAGTGTTTCACAATCGCCTTGGAGATGTCTTTGAATTCAGTAAAAATTCTGTCATTAATGATAAAATAACTGATATTAATAATATAATATATTAACAAATTTAACTCATTGGTTGCTACTTAAAAAGGGCTGTGGGGGCACGTGCCCCTAGTGTCCCCATACTACATCCGCCCTTGCATGCCAACCCAACTTTTCACCTCCTCTTTCTCTCTTAAAAGCTATGATCCATCGACACAATTGTTGGGACAGTGTCTCACGATAAACATGCATTTGATTAGAATAATGTTTAAATTTAATTTGATATGACTAAAGCACCAGTGTCCTAATTTTTGATGATATAATTATTTTAAATAAATTTTTTTTATATTTTATTATTTAACAACACATTCTCCCGTATATGCATCATATGCTTATTGATGGCATGATTGTTGAGAATGAATTTTTTTTAGGAGCAATAATGATTATTGAAAACCTTTATGACTATTTGTATTTGAAATTGTTAGGGACATTGAATAAGAAGAATTTTGATTATGTATGGAAGATCTTTATGTTAATGATTTATTATAATTCTAATTAATGGAATTTGTTGAAATATATGAAAAGTTAGAGTGATATAGAAAATATTTAAAATATAAAAGATTTAAGATTAATATAATAAAATTAATATATGATATCCAATAAACTATTATGAGAGAGAATTAGATAAGTATTGATACGTTCTCAAAAAATAATCTTGATCGGACATGAATCTCAATGTAAAATCAAGTTGGAAACTTCCGAAATTAAAATTGGAATCAAAGAACTCCGATTTAAGCAAACTTATAGCCGAACTGAATGTCTCGGAAATACGAACCAAATGACACCAAATTCGACTCAATCCGAACCCAAATGAGTCCAAACCAAAGGTTTGAAGCGTTGTTGGAGGGTTTGAACCATAATTTGAATTACCAAAAGTTTTTAAGCATAACGAGTTTATAATCAAATCGAGCGGCTCAACGAGAAAAATCCAACGAGCCCAAGATCGTCGAATTTTGACATCATTAAGACCTTTAAATGTCTAACGAATGATCCATGATCAAGGGATTCGATATCGGCCATCCATCCAATCACTCCTCATTTACCCTTGATCTCTCACCTATTTATGGGCTATAACACTCCAGAAATCTATAAATAGACCCCTCATTTCTCTTAAAAGGGGACCGGAGAAAAGAAGATAAGAAGGAAGAAGAGAAGGAAGAGAAGAAGCTCTTCCTCGACCACCGCCGGACTTTTGCCGGACCACCGCTTGAGGCCCTCACCTCCGTCGGGCCACCGCCTAACGCCGTTACTCCACTGTACCACCACTTGAGGCCCTCACCTCCGCCGGGCCACCGCCTGACTCCGTTGCTCTGTCGGACCACCACTTGAAGCCCTCACCTCCGCTAGACCAACACCTGACGCTGTTGCTCCACCGGACCTCCACTTAAGGTTCTCACCTCCGCCTAACCACCACTGGAGACCCTCACCTTCGCCAGACCACCACCTGATATTTTGGCTCCGCCGGACCACCACCTGAGGCCCGAACTTCTACCGGACCACCACTTGAGGCCCTCACCTTCACCGGACCACCGCTTGACGCTGTTGCTCCGTCGGACCACCACTTAAGGCCCTCACCTCCGCTGGACCACCACATGACCCCGTTGCTTCGCCGAACCACCACTTGAGCCCCTCACCTCCGCCGGACAATCGCTTGATGTTGTTGCTCCGCCGGACCACCACTTGAGGCCCTCACTTTTACCGGACCACCACCTAATGTTGTGGCTCTGCCAGGACACCACCTGTGGCCCGAACTTCTTTCAGGCCACCACCTGAGGCCTAAACTTCTACCGGACCACCACTTGAGGCCCTATGCTTCATCAGGCTAGCACCTAAGGCTCGAACTTCCGCCGAACTGCTACTTGAGGCCTATGCTCCACCAAGACACCACCTAATGCCCAGACATCTGCCGGACCACCACCTAAGGCCCGAACTTCTGCGAGATCACCACTTGAGGCCCTATGCTCCACCAGAACACTACCTGAGGCCCAGACTTCTGCCGGACCACTGCTTGAGGCCTTGAGCTCCATCAGACCATCACTTGATGCACAGAGTTCTCCCAAAATATTACCCTTTAATTATGGTCTTCCTGACCACGGTCTCCTGCCGACTACGTTTCTTTTGACATCCGTCGCCTACTATGATCCTTCCGACCACCATCAACAGAAAACGGTCTTTATGACCCCGGTCTCATACTGACTATGGTCCTTTTGACCTCCGTCGCCTATTATGATCCTTCCGACCTCTATGAATTGACAACAGTCTTTCTGACCCATTACTCCTGCCGACTACGATCCTTTTGATCTCTATCTCCTACTATGATCCTTCTGACCTCTTTCACCAGACAACTGTCTTTCCGACCTCCATTCTATTGACTATGGTCTTGCCGACAAGACAAACACATCTATTGTAACTCCCACCATGTAATGCACTTTATATGATTTACATTTGGGACATCAAGCTAAGGCCTTCTCCCAATGAAGGGCCACATTTGTAATCGACTGCAAATACTATTGGATTCATTCAAACTGGGCTAGCCCTATAGTTTTTCCCCTTTTTAAAGGGTTCCACATAAAAACTCTAGTTTCTCTTATGATCGCTACACATCTGATCGTGTGTTGGATCTTCGTACAATGCTAAGACATTAAACTATATATGTCTCTTCCGCTACGAATACTCCAAGACGCAATAAGTATAGATTTAAATAGATACATTTTTTGTGATTTTGATTAGAGATTAAAGAAATATTATGGGAAAGAATTAGCGAATTAGAGAAGTAAATTGATACAAAAAAGAATCAACTTTTATTATATGATATCTAATACATTTTTGCAAATTTTTCTCTTGATCAACCAGAATTGAAAGAAATGATATTCAACAATGATGATATTGAAGACAAAAAAAAAAAAAACATTTAATACTAATCCAATAATTAAAGCTTTAACGGTTGTTGTTGTTGTAAATAATTATTTGCTTATATTTTTTATTGTAATATATATTTTGTACTAAATATTTTATATTATAAGTTAGATAAGTTATCATGACATTCATTTATTATATTGTTATATCTAATATGATGTCGGATTAATATATATGCACTATATAAAAAAATGTAATCCCATATCCACGTTGTACCTTGTCATATATTAAAAAAAAAAAAAAAAAAAAAAAAAAAAAAAAAAAAAAAAAAAAAAAAAAACAATCCCTTATTCAT
Organism: Dendrobium huoshanense; assembly: GCA_016618105.1. Taxonomy (NCBI): domain Eukaryota; kingdom Viridiplantae; phylum Streptophyta; class Magnoliopsida; order Asparagales; family Orchidaceae; genus Dendrobium; species Dendrobium huoshanense. The sequence goes on along the minus strand of CM028350.1, from coordinate 13,584,860 downwards.
CCGTGCATCATCGCTTAATGATAACAAAATTAATATATATTTAAAAAAAAAGTTAATCTGGAGTTACACTAATAAAATTTAATTTGATTTTTAACTTAAAATAATAATTATTGATTCAATTTTTATATTAATCTTAAATATAAAAGGTTCATTGAAATTAAATATAAAATGTTATTATGTTATCTAATATTTAAATAATTAAATATTTATGCATTAAATATTACTAAAGTGCTAATATTAACATTATAAATTTAAATTAACTATTTAATAATATTTTATATAAATAAAAGTTATATTATTTAAATGTTTATGTAAAATATTATTACATTAAATATACCAATTTAATAATTTTATTAATCATTAAATTTTAATTATATTTTAATTAAATATAAATAAACATTTTACTAAAATTTAATATAAAATATTGCTAAAACGATATGAATTCTCATATTTAATTAAAATAAAAAAAATTTAATACATATTAAATCTAATTTATAAAATATAAAATTTTTAACAATTAATTTATAAGAAATTAGAAGTTTTCTTTCGTTTGAGAAAAATTATTTAAATATAAAATAAACTTTTTCATATTTATTTTTGAATTAAAAATCATTAATTTTTATTTACATTTTAAATATGTACATTTTACTTATGACTAGTTTAAATATTTATAAAAAATATAATTTTAAATTTTATTACAATTTAATTTTTTTCAAAAATTTATTAATGTCTTAAAATTAAATATATATGTTTTTATTTAAATAAAAAATTTATATGAACATTTTACTAATAAAAAATTATTTATATTTAATATTATTAAATGGTTAATTAAAATTTAAAATTTTAATTTTAGCATTTTATTGATATTGATTAATGAAAAATCTTTTATTATAACTCCTAATTTATTTTTTTTTATTAATAGTAATATTTATATTTATTAATTTTATTATCATTAATTCATAAATCTTTTTGTTTGCACTTTTTCATATATATGAATTTAGATATTATATATAAATAGATAATAATTTAGTTGTATTAATTGATAATTTTCAAATTATACTTCAGTCATTTTTGCATAAAAATATGACCAATTTATAATTAGGATTTTAAAGAATCTGATTCACCTCCCTGTACAAACTAATTACTAATAAAAAAGTCTTGGATTTATACGTTACGAATGTGATTTGTACGAATTTGATTCAATGACTCAAATATCCAAAAGAAAAAAAAAGAACCTTAAATCCAATTGTTAGCTAAGTTGGGTTAATTATTAAAATAAAAATAAAAAAAAGTTGGGTTAATTATAGACCATATTGTTCCACTTTAAACTTGAATCAAATGTGTTCATAATTGAATTTGAGTTTATGCTTATGAGCACATAATTTATTTATTTTTTTACACAATTTTTAATTTTTGAATTATTTTAGTGCAACCTATCAAAATATCATTTTATATAGTTTAAACAGTGAATAGAGTTAGAATTTTTTTTAATATAAGTATATAAATTAATTTTTTTATTTCATGGAAGCAGAAATTTAAATTTTATCATTATAAACGTTAAGCAGGCAAAATTTATTAATATATCTATTATATGTGAAGATATTAAAATTCTAGGAATGCGTGCCCATCATATCCCTCTTAAATTTATCTTGGTGCTTATATCATGCATATTGATAAATGAGATTATGGATTGACAGTTTTTTTTTATCTATTAAACTTTGACTCAATGTAGATTGACTTGGCTTATTATTAACCACGTGTTTCAGTGTAAAAACTTTTTTTTGACCAAGTTTCCATCTCGTGTGAAATTGGAGAGATTACAATGTGTAGAGTTCAGACATAATCTTTCGTTTGATTTTCAATCATATGAAATTATGTATATATATATATATATTTTCTTGTACACACCCTAAAAAAGGAGAAAAAAAAAATCCATATAACTTCATTTGATTGGAGTCGGAATGAATTTGCGGCGCCACACCTAATAATTTTTCGTTAAATTGACTGCAGTGCTTAAGATCTTCCAATTTGAAGTATGCATTTGAGTAGTTCTATTTGCTCATGTTTTATATGATTTAGTTGATTTTTCAATCAGACTCTCTTGTCTCTCAGAGTGGCAAACAGGGCTCAGCGGTTGGATCCAGCCTATATGGCGATAAATACGTCCGATCTGAAGCATTTTATTCTGCTTCTGCTGCATTTTATTCAGCAGGTGCTCTACGGGCTGAGCAGGTGCGGCATAAGGCTCCCGGCATTCAAGGATATCTGCCCTGGCCTAGAGTAATTCTTTTCAACAATGATCCGTTCATGGTTCTTACATTTTATGGCCAGCTTCTCCACCGGTTTATGTTTCAGATCATGTCAGACCTTCTCTTACATTCCTTACATTCTCCCTTCGAAAATCAGATATTTCGTTTTTTTTTGGGCATTTTGTTTGTATTTTTTTTCTACATGAAACTATTTTGGATTATTGTTGTGTTAGCAATAATGATAGCATTTCCTTGAGGTTGTTTGGAAGAGACATTTTCCTTACAAAGATGAGGATGCAACCTAAAACATTCATTAACACCATGTTATGCATTTTATAATGAGAGCAGAAAATAGGTAGGTTTTCAAATTCATATTTTTGGAAATAACCATTCAAGTCCGACCATATGCATATTTCATTAGGGTGTTTCTTAGAAATATCAAGTTCAACAAGAACACGAGCCACCTATGGACAAGAAACAAAGGCAATAGCTTGATCAGTTTATAACAGTCTACCAAAAATAGATGCAAGACCAAATAAGATTTACGAATTAAAAAAAAAAATGAAGTCTCAAGTTTAGAAAAGAAATCCACACAGTAGCAATAGGCGTTTCCTCCTTAATATCAAAATTTGGCGTACATTTGATGAGACGCATCTAACAAGCTTGAATGTAGTATGATCTCCTTGAGAAAATGCGGCTATAATCAATGTCATTCATAAGTTGAATCACAATATGTCATTGATCCAGCAAACCAATGTGAATGGATCCCGTAAGCTTCAAGCAAACAAAAAATTTTTAAATGAAATCAAGATTCGGATGATGACGAAGAATTTTCCAACCAATGTTAGGGAAAAAGGAGTAGCCAATTGAGAAACCATAGTATCATCAAACATTAAAGCTGTAAAACTCTTGAATAAAGTTTGAACAAATTGAAGTTTAGGCACAAAAAAAGAAGATCTAGCTAAAACCTCCTTAAATGACCTAGAACAACCATCAGAAAATGAAGATGCCGACGGGTTAGATGATGACTTGTCATCTCTCAAAGCCAAAACCGTAGAATAAAACCTCAAAAGAAAACCACAAATGAAATGAGGAAAAACCAAGGAGAGAAATCTAAGAAAAAACCACCAAACGAGCATGCCAAGAGATCGAAATCAGAGCTCATGAACGGAAGCCCTAAATCGCCTAGGAATTGCCAGAGAGCACCAGAGCACAATGGTTGGAATTTGATATTATTACTAACCCTTTAGACATACACGTACATGTAAATATATTTTCAGTTCTAAATAACAAAATAAAAAATCTAAATAACATAACAAAAATAAATCGCAAGTAATTTTGAATTTAAAATACATAATAAAAAAAAACTAAAGTTTTTACAAGGCTCTACAGTTGGAAATTTTCACAATCACATTAGGGGTTTTGGGTCTTAAGGCTATATAAGTTTTAGAATACTTACATTGTACCGGAGCCAACATCTAATATTTTGATCCATAGCACTCCCACCTGATTGGACGGGAGTGACTGATGCCTTTGGTACATTTTCTTTTAGCTCACTTCATCAGTACTATTCCTCGTGGTTTATGTAGACAATAAGAAGAAAATAGGTATTATTAGCACATTTAATAATTAAGACTAAAATAATTGAAAAATATATAATTTAAATCTCAAACGTACCTTTTTGGGCTTTCACACCGGCTCAGTTGATTGTCTTTTGAACTGTTCATTTTCAAAAGTATACTTTGCATTTTTCCAAAATTCACCCCGAGGCACAAGAAAGGGGAAGAAGAAGAAGAAGAAGAAGAGAGAGAGAGAGAGAGAGAGAGAGAGAGGTAGAGAGAGAAAGATACGTTTTGCTTTCTTTAAAACTTCCATTTTCTAATAAACACCCAACAAACTCACTCTCCAACACCCACACATTAATCTTAAAAAAAAAAAAAAAAAAAAAAATTCTACACACTTTTCATCACCGCTTTTCGCAAAAAACAAACACTTTACTTTCTACACTTAGACATGCCATCTTTCAAAATATACCCATGTTATTTTTCAAAGACATATTATTTTATTTTTCAATGCCCTTATATGCTTCCTTGTTCAACACTTACATACTTATATACTTTACTTCATATTCAATATACACACACTTTACTATTCAACTCATATATGTTTCACTTCTTAACTAATACATAAAACACTTTTCAATACACACAGAAATCATTTTCCAACATACACATGCCCCTCTCATCTTTTCAACATATACACAATTTACTTTTCCACTTATACACAATTCACTTTAAAAAATCATACACCTTTTTTTCCAATATCCCTACATTCCACTTTTCAATAATTATGCACTTTACTTTTCAACACAACACACGCACTTTACTTTTAAACATTTATGCATTTCATATACATTTCACATTTCATACCCACACATAACACTTCACTAGCACACTTTTACACACTTCATTCCACTACACATTTTACCTCACTTTTAAATATATGATACACTTCCCAATGCACAAAAAATTCTCAATCTGTTCTGATGCATTCATATAATTTATTCACCTAGATGCATTCATATAATTTATTCACCTAGATACATTCATATTCATTCAAATAGCACGTCTCCCAGGCGATTTTTCGATCCCGTCGCCTGAGCGTTTGATTCTTCTTCTGGCCAGCGTTGGATCGTTCTCCAGTTGTTCATCGCTCTATGATAAACCTGCTCCTTTTCTTGGCTTCTGTTTTGTGGGTTTTTTGGCGGCTTCCCTTTGGTTTTGTTCCTGCTCTTCGTGGTTCTGAGGTTTTCTGGTAGTTTTTGCTGGGGGGGGGGGGGGGGGGGGGGGGGGAATCTCCTCCTGATTTTGATGTGAGGGAGGAATCTCCCATTGCCCCGGTGTGGATTGCATTTCCGAATCTTCGTTTGCATTTTTTTAATTCGCACATTCTATTTGGTATGGCCTCTATTTTTGGTAGACCCCTTCAAACCGATCAAGCTACCGCCACTTTATTGAGACCTTCTGCGGCTTGTGTTTTAGTGGAACTTGATGTTACGAAAAAATTCCCGTAGGAAATTTGGTTAGGGTCGGAAGTCAATGGTTATTTCCAGAAAATTGAAATTGAAAATCTCCCTATATTTTGTTCTCATTGTAAAATGCATGGGCATGCTATTAGTGAATGTTTTCGATTACATCCTACGCTTCAGAAAGATAAATTTTCTGCTAAATTGAATGGGAATGGTGTTAAGGAGGATTTACCTGAGTCTAAAAATGAGGTCGGGACTGGTTCTAGTCCCGTGGATTTGGTTTTGAATGAAGGGGTTCAATTGCTGAAGGAAGTGGAACTGAGCCCTATTACTAATGTTTCTAATCCTTGTGTTGTTAATCCTCATAACCTTGCTTTGGATCCAGTGGTGAATGAGAATTATAATTCTGTTAATGTTTCTTCTTCTAATCTCATTTCTCATTTGATATCGAAAATTCATGAGGAGAATGAATGCTCTAGTAGGGACCCTTATCCCTTGCTTCTTGAGAAATGACAGGACGCCATCCCTATTAATAGTTCTTATAACCTAGAGGTTGTTTTGGATCTGGGGGATGTGGTTTATGCCAAAGGTAGTGATTTGCCTATTGTGAATGATCTGGATAATACTAAGGATGATTCTTCTTTACTGGAGTTGGTCGACTTTCCTTCGACTAATGATAATGGGACTAAGCAATGGGGGAAAAATATTTCTACAATTGAAGATGGTGTTCTTTATATGGAAGGTATGCTGCCACCTAAGGATTTTACAGGTAAGTTGAATAACAAAGAGGTACTTTTGTCTGATCATTATCATTGTGATGCTTATACTGACTCTAAAGTGGAAATTATTGCTAAATTTTATGCTCGTGAAGATAATGATTTGAGTTTCTCTATGGGTCGTGGTAAGAGAGGTAGGAAACCTAAGAATGTCATTTTACAATCGCCTAGAATTACTCGTTCAAATACTGCACATTAATTTCTTTCTTTATGTTAAATGCTATTATTTGGAATGTGAGGGGCATTGGGTGTCCTTCTTTGAAATTTAGGGTTAAAATCTGTGTTGCATTCATAACATTTCTATTCTTGTCTTACTTGAGCCTCTTGTGTCTATGGATAAATTGTGTGCCACTGCAAAGTTTTTGGGTTTTAAACACGCTTTTGGTAATATTTCCAACAAAATCTGGATTTTTTGGAAGGAATTTGTTAGAATTGATATTATTGGGGATTTTCCTCATGTGATTCATTGCAATATTGAAAGTTCTCATTTTCAATGTGGTGCTTCTTTTGTTTATGCTGCCTCTTCTCATTTTTCTAGCAAATTTTGTGGGAGCAAATTTCTAATTTTCATAATGTTTGTTCTTTACCTTGTTTGGTTGGTGGGGAATTTAATATCATTTCTAATCCTGATGAGCGGTTAGCTGGCTCTCGGCCAAATTTCCAATCTATGGATGAATTTAACGATGTGATTATGTCTTACAATCTTATTTATATTGGTTTCTCTGGTAATAAATTTACTTGGCATCGTGGTCATTTGTGACAACGTTTAAATAGAGTGCTATTTAATAATGCTTGGATTAGTGCTTTTAATTCTACTAAAATTGAGCATCTTAGCCGTACCCTTTCGGATCATTCTCCTCTTCTTATTAATATTCAGATTAAATCTTTGGGTGCTCTTGCTCAGTTTAGATTTTAGAATATGTAGTTAACTCATAATTCTTTTCTTGATGTTGTTAGCAATAATTGGCATGCTCCCATTCATCCGGATGATATGGTTTTTGGTATTAACAGGCTTTGGTTTAAAATGAAAAGTCTTAAAATTGTTTTAAATTGGTGGAACCATAACATTTTTAAAAATATCTTTACCAATATTTTATTGTCTGAAGATAGGGTTAGTTCTTTAGAGGATATTTGTCAGGTTGACTCTTCTGATTCTAATCTTGCGCTGCTTCTTGAAGCCAAAGGGGATCTTGGTAAGCTTCAAATTCAGGAAGAATTTTTTTGGAAGCAAAAAGCGGCTTCCAAACAATTGCTTGAGAGTGATAAGAACACTAAATACTTTTATGCTTTGGTTAATAAAAAACGGGCTGTTAATGGTATTCATAAAATTTCTAAAGAGGATGGTTCTTCGACTGATGATCCTTAGAAGATTGCTAATCTGGCTGTTAATTTTTTCCATAAGCATCTTAATAAGCCTTTTAACTCGGCCAGGGTGGTTAATCATGACTTTATCCCTAATTTGGCTTCTCATGAAGCGAATGTGAGTTTATCTGGTTTACCTCTTATTGATGAGGTTAAAGAGACTTTATTTAACATGAATGTGGACTCTATTGCTGGGCCTGATGGTTATACCACTAAGCTTTTTCAACATTCTTGGAATATTATTGCGGATGATGTTTATGCTGCTGTGCTTGATTTCTTTAAGGGTTCTCAAATCCCTAAATTTTTCTCTTATACTTATGTTGTTCTTATTCCTAAGAATAACGATGTTAACTCTTGGAACAACTTCATACCTATTAGTTTGTGTTCTGTCTTTTATAAGCTTGTTTCTAAAATTTTGATGAATAGTCTTATGTTAATTTTACCTAATATTATCTCTCTTTATCAGATGGGTTTTGTGAAAGGTCGTGCTATTACGGATAACATTTTGTTGGCTCAGGAGTTTTGTAATGACCTTGATGTGAAGGTTAGGGGGGGTAATATGATTATGAAGTTAGACATTGCCAAGGCTTTTGATAACATTAATTGGAATTTTATTTATAGTATGTTGCATCTGTTTGGTTTTGATGATCATTTTGTTTCTCTTATTAAAGTCTGTATTGAAAGTCCCCATTTTTCTATTATTGTTAATGGTAAGAGCCATGGGTTTTTTAAAGCATCCCATGGGTTGCGTCAAGGTGATCCTATTTCTCCGGCTCTCTTTATTTTAGCTGCTGATTTCTTATCTAGGGGCCTCTCTGCTCTTTTTGTTAACAATCCTAGTCTTTATTTTAAAATTTCAGGTGGTTTTAATATCTCTCATTTGTGTTTTGCAGATGTCTTCATTGTGTTTTCTAATGCTTCTAGTAATAATATTAAAAAAATTCTATGTTTTTTTAAAAGTTTTGAAGAGGTTAGTGGTCTTGTCTTCAATAAGCAGAAATGTTGTTTTGTCATTGCTAAGTCTGTTAATGCTGATAGAATTTTGGCTATTAAAAATCTTACGGGGTTTTCTCGGGTATTCCTCTCTATAAGGGGAGGAAGAAGGCTTTTCTCTTTGATGGTTTGGTTTCTTCTGTGCAGAATAAGCTTTCTTCTTGGGGTTCCAATTTTCTGAGTTTTGGGGGTCGTCTTGTTCTTATCAAAAGCGTGCTTGCCTCTTTGCCTGTTTATTGCTTTCAAACTCTTTTTCCTCCCAAGTTGATTTGTTTAAGGCTTGAGAGGATTTTTAATAAATTTTTTTGGAGCGGTAATTCATAAAACTCTAAAATTCACTGGACCTCGTGGGTGAATTACTGTGGGTCCTTCATGAAGGGGCTCTTGGGTGCAAATCTATGTCTGATTTGGTCAATGTCTTTTCCTTTAAACTTTAGTTTAATTTTAGAAACAATGTTACTCTTTGGGCCAAGTTTATGAGGGCCAAGTATTGTGGGGTGTTTTATCCTTCCATGTGTGTTTACTCTAAAGGTCAGTATAAGGTTTGGCATCGTCTTTGTTTGATTAAATGGAGGGTGGAACCTTCTTTGGTTTGGGGCCTTGGTCATGGTAATATCTACTTCTAGCAAGATCGTTGGGTGAATGGTGAGTCTTTGGATTCCTTACTTCATACTAACTCTATCAATTTTGTTAAGGTGAAGGAGTTCTTTTCGGGTAATGGCTGGGATTTGGTGAAGCTTGCTCAGATTCTTCCCTAGCCCATTGTTTTTCTTATTAAACAGATTCCTCTTAATATTAACTCAAGGGATGTTTTCTTGGGACTCGTTCAATATGAATTAGGATGTTAAGCCTAATTAATTGTCCTAAGGCTAATCAAGAGGGGGGGTGAATTGGTAATTTAAAAATTATACTTCTACTCTTGGATTTTTAGAAAAGCTTTTTAATTATTAATGCAAGTTAAATTTAAAGTTTAAAAAATAAACTTTTCAACCAGAGTAAACAACTTGCAATAAAATTAAATGCAGAAGAAAAATAAGAAAGAACACACCAGATTTATAGTGGTTCGGTCAAATCTTGACCTACGTCCACTCCTCGGAGGCACCCTCCGAGTATTGCACTAATACCACAAAGTGACTCTCCTTTTGCCCCCACAGCAAGACGGAGAAGCCTGTACAAAATCACTTTCACCTTCCCCGGTGCGGCGGAGTAGCCGGGTTCTTTGACACCAAAGAGATCTTCTTCTCGCCAAAACTTCCCTCAAGACGACCCTTGAATCCGATGGTACTGAAGTGCAAGTTCGCCGGAGCAACCGTGTGAATATTCCCTACACACTCCCTTGAAATCCCCTCCAAGGATCTTCTCCCTCTCAAACTCCACCCTTTCCTCTCTCCCTTTCAAGTTCTATCTTCTAGTTTTCTCCCAAAGAACGAAGACACAATGGCTGTCAAAGATACACTTTGTCGTCCTTTTACACTCTCCAAGTGTCGGCAGAGAACCAGACCAATGATGTTGAACTTCACTTGAGAGCCTTCGCCGGAGCAACCGTGTGAATATACCCTCCACACTCCCTTGAAATCCCCTCCAAGGATCTTCTCCGTCTCAATGATCCCTCTCAAGAGAAAACAACTCCAAAGGTACTTGTAATAGTTTCTAGGACTCCTTATATAGAAAGGACATAAAAAACCGTCCAAAAAACTGCTAAAAATATGTTTTTCTGCGCACTGGATCGTCCTGTACGAAATTGAGTTAGTACGGACAAACTGTGTAAAAATTTGTCCAGTGTACGAACCAATTTCGTCCTGGACGAAATAGGTTCGTCCCGTACGAAAAATTTTTGTCCGGTACGAATAGTTATATCAAAAGTTGGTTCCGAAAACTGCAGAACGTTGCCAGAAACTGCCATAGTCGGTTCCCATCGTCCTGGACGAACATGACTTCGTATGGACGAAATTTTTACAGAGAGCAACTCGTCCTGGGACGAAAATGATTTCATCTGGACGATCAGGACTTAGAAAAATTTTCTTGTTCAGTTCCTGTTCGTTCCATTGCTCTTACAAGGAGATAACTGATCTGATCGTCCTGTACGAACAATGTTCGTCCCGTACGATCAGTACAAAAACTTTTTTAAGATCTCCTTTAGTGTGTGTGAATTTATTCACTCAATTACAATCACTCCCTCTCAAATTTAATTCAAATAAAAAGTACAAGCTTCAAATTCTCAAAGTATCTCATGCTGAATTTGATTTGAAGTCTTCGTAGTCTGGAGTTCGATTTTCCTGAAATATTAGTACACACAAGAGCAAAAAAAATCTTCCAAAAATTGTTAGGAGATAACAACACATAAAACAATAATATTTGGAATCATCAAAACTAAACAAGTTGCAAGAATGTAAAACATGCAAATAGCAACTTTCCTGACATGTTTTGCTTTGCTCCTTTACTAAAGATGGCCTGTTTTATACCAAGGAAGCTTGGCATTTTTTTCGTAATCATAATGAAGAGCATATGTTATTTAAAATGATTTGACATTATTCCATTCCCTCTACTATTGCTGTTTTTTTGTGGAGACTCTTGCATAAGTATTTTCCTACGGATGATTTATTAAGAAATAGAGGGTTTATTATCACTTCTAAATGTCAATGTTGTTTTCACATTGAAACATTACAGCATGTGTTTATCTCTAGCCCTGTGGCTATGAAGGTTTGGTATTTTTTTGAGACGGTTTTTAACTTAAATATCTTTAGGCCTGGTATTGAGATTATTAATTTGTTGGAGGGCTGGTTTGTGAACATTAAGGGGCACGTGAGGAATCTTATTCCTTCCTTTATTTGTTGGTTCATTTGGCTGGATAGGAATGAAGCTCGGTTCAATGGGTCTTATGAATTACCAGAGAATTATTCATAATATTATGGATAAAGTAAAGGCGCTTTTCTCTACTAATCTTCTGGCTTTGAAGCATTTTAAAAATGTCATCTTTTCTTTAGAGTTCTTTGGTATTCAGGAGGGGGTGCCGAATCCTGCTGGGCTTGCTAATGATATTATTTGGTGTAAGCCTTCTTCCAATTCCATTAAACTTAACATTGACTGCATTCAGGTGAGCAATATTACTAGTGCTGGTGGCCTCTTGAGGGATCATAATGGGGCTTTGGTGTTAGCTTTTGCTGGTATTACTGGGCATTCGGATAGGCTTGGTGGCTTACTTAATGCTATTCTTAATGGGTTGAATGTTTGTGTTAATCTTGAGGTTGGTAGCATTGTGCTGGAGGTGAATTCTGGTTTTAACTTAAAATTTTTGCTCAATAGGGATGAGGGTAACTGTTTTTATTCCTCTTTCTACAATATTAGGAGTATTAAGAGTATTTTATATGTTATTAACTGTTCTTTTTTGTCGATCTGTGAGGATGGTAATGCTCCTGCCCATCGCCTGGCGTTGCTGGGTGTGAAGTTTGACACTTTCTGTGATTTTTTGTTTAATCTCCTGCCTAACTCTATTAAGGGTTTAATTAATCTGGATCGTATGGGTGTCCCTTATGTCTCTACTTAATGGGAGTATTCATTTGGGTCTGGGGTAGTGGTGCTTGGCGGTTTTATGGCCTGCTCGTTGGTTGTTTTCTGGTGGTCGTGTTTATCTGTCTTGCTCGGCGTAATGGCTGGCCTTCTCGATGGTCCTGTTTGCTGGGCTTATTCTGTTCTATTTTGCTTTAGGCCTGGTAGTAGGTGGTTGGTTGGTTGGTTTTGTATCTTGACGAATTGGAGGTGGTGCTGCTGTTTGGGTGGTCTTGCTTCTGATGTTTGGAAGCCCCAGTTTTCTTTTATTCTCTCTGTTATGGCTTTGTTTTTTTCAGTTTTACAGGGATGGAGCTTTTGGGACCATCTGCATACTTATTGGAGATCTCTGTATCCTAGCTTTTGTTTTCTCAATATTACTAGATCCCTTATGCAGAATTTTTGTTATATTTTGATGGTGCAGGTCCTGCTGTGCACCGTTCATGGTCAGATCATTGAGGACATCTGCCGTAGGGAGCTTTTTATTAGTTTTTTGGCTTTCCCCTTTTTTTGGGTGCTTTCCCTTAAGCACCATAGAATGTACCTAGGTTCTTTTGTATTGTTCTTTAGTGGGGATCTTGAGCTCACAGGTTTTCTTTTATTTCTTTTTTGAAGCTCTTTGAACAGTAGGTAGCTTGAGAACCCCTTAAGGACCGTAATTTTCCCTTTTATCAACGCGTAGGCCCCTTTGGTGGGTTTTATCTAAAAAAAAACACTTCCCAATGTACACATACATTTTTCAAACTTTAAACACTTCACTATCCACTTACACATACTTTGCTTTCACTACACCTTTACACACTTAGTAGCATATATACTTACTTTCCAACACACACTCTTCACTTTTCAAGATCTCACACTTCAAATTTTATTTTTAAAACACACACAAATTACCTTTACGAATTCACAAACCTCAATTTTTATTTCTCACACATATCACCTTTTAAAACACTTCATTTTCAACACATATACTTTCCAAAGCACTCACAATTTCAACCTTTCAACACACATATTTTCTACTTTTAACAAAAATACACACAATTCATCTTTAGCACTCACATTCATAATTCACGTTCCAAAACATACATCTTTCACCTTTCAAAGATCACACGATAACCTTTCAAAACATAAACCTATCAAAACACTTTGCCCTATCAAAACTCCACAATTCACTCATCCTTTTTCTTACACATCTCCTTCAATATACACACAATTTACTTCAACACTCTATATATTTCATTATTACATATTTACACATGTCACCCTCCAAAACATACACACTCACTTTTCCATAATATTCACTTTTCACCTTCCAAAACATACAAATTCCTCTTTTCCAAAAAATTTCACAATTCAAATTTCAAATAACAGACACCTCATCTTTCCAAAATCACACTTTTCATTATTCAAAACTCGTATATTTCACTATTCAACAAACACACTTCACCACTCAAAGATTACACACTTCACCCTTAACACTTACATTTACAAATCACTCTTCAAAACATACACCTTTCACCTTTCCAAATCATAAGAAGGAAATACATATGAATTAAAGTGAAACACAATTTATATATATAAATACTTACCCATCACGCTGCATCAAATGCCCATATACATTTAGTTTCCAATTCAAAGGTTCAACAAAAGTTATTTGGGAAGGAAAGCAGACTTGATGACATTTTATTCTTTTTCCAAAATAGAAGAAAATATGCTAACCAACATAAAGCCAAATCATATTTGGATCTATGCAAAACCCATATTTAAAACATGTGAGTATTCTCAATGCTTTCCAACATACTTCATAAAATACTCATACCATGCTCACCATTGAAAAAAAAAAGCATATGAAAGTTATCCAACACGCTTACTTGCTCCACTTCAACATGTATACTAAATACAAATGAGAGAGAAAACTCTAATGGAAGTTCATTCCATCTCAATGACTCAAGATACATTTAGACATAAAGCTCGCATTTGAGAAAAAAAAAAGAAGAAGTAAAGCTATCCATCAAAGATAACAAACTTTTCATAACATAATGTCAAACACCAAAGGCAAGACTTATGATTATATGCAAGCAAAAAAAGAGGGAAGATATATGGGGAATGAAATAAAAATATACTTTCTCAACCGCTTTATTGGGTTAAAGATCACATACAATTTCTTAATAGACATTACAACAAACACATTTTGTGAGTTTAATAAACGATACTACGATTTCCTCCAATCCATTCATAAGGCTCGAAACTATATATTTCATGATACAAGCTGCAATGAACATGGTTTTATGCAAATTTTTTTTAACACACAAAGGGCTTAGTTTCAAACGACATGGCTCTTTCAATAAACTTATTAATGATTCATGAGGCTATCTAGTTAAGTATTGAAGAGTAAGCAATCGCAAGTAGTATAATATTCAACCCAAACAAGTGCTTGAATTTAAGTGTAAAATGAATGAATGTTTTGCTAAATAACTTCATTAGATAGGCTAACTATCCAACAAAAATTATCTATAAAGAAAGAACAATGAGAGGGAGAAGAGTAGAAGAAGAATCAAGAAGAAGAAGAGAATAAGAATCAGGGAGAAGAGGGGGTTTACCACTCCCTCTTGTCTCTAGTTGAACAAAACTGCAGCAGGTCGGAGTCCATAGGGCTAGAGATCGGATGGGAGAAAGAAAAGGGGAGCCAATTTGGTTACTTCTTGCGTGCGAGAAGAATGTGAGGGGATAGGGGTTTCGGTCAGGGCACGCCAACGTCCGGCCTTGGCGTCGTGCGGAACAGAGAGGCGACGGGAGAATTCCATTTCTTGCGAATAGAGAGAGTGAGACAGGGCCTGGGGTCTCGATCTGGAGGTATGCGGGTTGGGGTGGTTTTGTGCGAATAATAGAGTGGAGGTGGGTTCGTACGTCTGGGAGGCTTCTTGCGAAAATGAGAGAGGAGAGGGGCCTGGGGATTTTACGAACTGGAAGAAGAGAGAGGCGAATATGGGGGAGTTCTTCCGTGAATCAGATGGAGATCATTCCATCAAAAACCGAGAGCCAAAGGCTGTGGTCATTACAAATTGGGAGCAGACGGGTGTGGGATTTAATTTTGTGAATTAGAGGGAGGAGTGAATCTGGGGGTCTTGCACGGCGAATTATTGCGTCCGGTCACCGGATGTCCAGACATACACTGGATCCCGGTATATATTGGTGAGATGGCAACGCCTGATTGGTGTCTAGACGAATCAAGACACCGGACGCAATAATTTGCCGTCTTGCACCGGTCTAACAGAACCTATCACTCTCTCATATAAAATCGACAACTAGATTTATGGATTGATATAAATTAATTTGAATTGATCATTCTAATGGTGGTTACAATTAATTTAATCAAATTAAATTCACTTAATATCAAGCTTAATGAATGTTGATTTTGATTTTATTTTACTGATTTTAAAAGGTTTGTTTTAATCAATTTATCCCAATTAATGTTGATTTTAATAGGTTTGAAACGTGCTTAATTTGGATTTAATCGAAATGCGCTGAGTCAATTTCATTTGAATTAGTGATGATTAGGTCGAGTCAGGAAGTTAAATCAATGGTATGTCGTCAGGTATCCACCAAAGGGGAGTCCTAAAGGAATGACATCTACACTAGGCAACAAAGTCCTAGTCACTAAGAGTTGGCACAGAGAATATTAAACTCAAATAATGAGGTCAACATCTACTTTCCACTCCCTCACTCCCTTTCGGGTGTGCGCCTTATTCTACCTCTTTTGTTAGCCCTCACCATGAACTATATCAACCTTTGCTTCGCAAAAAGCTATTATCTGATTCCTACTCATGGTTGATATTCCCCCCTTAAATGACCTAAAAATTTAAAAACCTTTTGTTATTACTCTTTGATTAGCTGGCAATGGTAAAAGATCTACTAAATTTGAAAAGCCTACAAACAACACAAAATACTACTTCAAAAAGCTTCCCTCTTATATACTTTAAACCACATAATGAATTCATGTAGTTTTTTTTAGGAAGAGTAACTTAGGATTCAATGAGTGGGAGGTTTGATGACTTATTGGTTACTAAATCAGTAAGAGACATTATTATGAAACTCTTCTTTTAGCTATCGAGAGACTTGGTTTTTGAAAAAATTTCTAAATCTTTTCTCTCTAAATAATGGGCTTTTTCTTTTAAAATATGCTTTACTTGAGGATTATAATATGATATGATTTGGGGGTCTTTGATTTATACTATAGAATGGTGTCCGATTTTTGGCCAAAATGGGAGGAATTTTCTTCTATTCCTCTTTGGATAAAGATCCATTAATTTAACTTTTTTTCATTTGGAATCTTATTGATATTTCTAAAATATCAAGTTCTATCGAATTAGCTTTGGGTATTAACAAGCTTAATGCTATAAACCTGACTTACCTTGGCTTGTGTGTGTGCAAGTGGAATGCAACTAGGCCTTACTTGAAATTATGATTTTTATAACTAGCAAAAACGAAAAAGTAAAGGTACAATATGATTGGAAGCCCACCCCCATGTTTTGGTTAAGGTCCATTTATCCTTCCATCATACTTATGTGCATTAAACCTTCTAGAAACCCAACTAAAATGCCTTTTTCCTAACTCTTGAGGAAGGAACATATTCTAAAAACTAAGAAAATTGATCAGTTCTCATCTTCATAAACATCCCCTAACCTTTCAACTAGATCCACTAAACTCGATTTCTAGCCTTGCAAATCAATGAAGGTCTTTCTTCCTCTTCCAAACTTATAGATGTTAGACCCAACTTAATGTTTTTATAGAATTAATGTCACACTTCAGGATTTAAGTCATAAGAATTGTATCTTTAATGTTTACATTTACAACCATTTAGCTATTCAACCAGAACTTACAAATTTCAAAGAAATAGTAGAAAAGGAAATAATATTATATTTATATTTCTTCAATAAATACAACTACTACAAGCCCAAATTAATATATGTACAATGTCATGGCATAGAATTAACTAACTCATCTCAATGAGCACATGACTAGAAAATAAAAAGACTAATAGAAAATTGGTCATCCTCAAGTTTCTTTATCTTCCCTGAAAATATATAAAAATCACATAATGAGGATTATAGCCCATTAAGTTACTAATATCTACAATTGAAATTAATGCATGTCATATATTTAATCATACTAATAGCATATTAAATAACATAATGGCATTTTTGTTTTACATCAATTTGTTAGATATAAATTTAGCATAATCATATTAGTACCATATTAAATAATATAATGACATTTCATTTTCACATCAATTTGTTAAATATCAATTTAGCATTCAAAATTAATGGTCATTAGTAATTAGTCAATCTTATATATCATATCATGTAAATCAACAATTATTAGTCTTAGTCCTCTTCTCTGCATATACTATTAGTGCATGAATCCTATCATTTGCTATCTATACACAGTCATCAAAGTTATATGGTTTATCTATCGATGCTATCAATATATACATGCATCTATATAAGATCCAAAAATGCAGGACATCCAACTTTTAATATGGCATTTTCATCTTTCCACTTCAATTATCGCCCAATAGTTTATTGGTTATTAGTCTTTAATTTTATCCGAACTATTTATCAATTGGTCATCAATATTTATCTTTCCATCATTATGTTGCAAATCTATTTTCATGGCTTATGTTTTGATGATTGACAAATACTATTTCTCTTGGACTGCTTGTTTCTTCTAACATTTCAGGAATCGAAGATCGGACGAACAAGAGGAAGCCAATTCAGGATTGCGTTGGTTTAGGGTTGAGTTAGTCTGTACTTTTGTTTTTCACTTCTTGAGTCTACTTGTAATGGTTAAAGAGACTGATGCTAAGTAACCCTTCACACACACACTTGAGAGACTTAGAATTTCTATTTTTACTCATATCGGCCAGGACGATTTTTGGATCGGCCTGGACGATCAGGCTTAAAACAGAAAGTCTAAATAAGGATTCTTAATTAAGGCAGCCGACATTAACATATTGGCCTGGACGATATGTGTATCGGCCAGGACGATAAGCTCAAAACAGAAAGAAGTTGCCGCCATAGACAATTAAGGTATAATGTATTTTTAAATTATCGGCCAGGACGATCCTAGGATCGGCCTGGACGATATTCACAAATTATGCCATAATTGTTTAGGAAATCATGAGAGTAATTAAGGATGATTGATACGATCATATCGTCCTGTACGATCGTAGGATCGGCTAGGACGATCCATTCAAAAACCTTAAGTTACTTCAGGATTATAAGTATCGGCCAGCTCGTATCCAGGGCTATTATCAAGACGATTTTTCTCTGATTTGAACTGATCGGCTAGGACGATCGTGAGATCGGCCTAGACGATCAAGCCAATTTTTAATCGTCCTACTTTGCATCCAGGGCGATGCTATGACCGATATTCATTGATTTGTACTGATCGGCCAGGCCGATGTCCATATCGGCCTGGACGATATAGTCGGCAACTTGCAATTAATGAGCTCTTTTCAAGCTCTTCTATTTAAGAGCTCTTGTTCAACATTTTTTTAAAAAGACTTTTGGCTGCTGCCTTGACCTGAGAAGACCTTGAGGAGAGAAAGAGAGAGAGGGAGAGAGAGGATCTTGTGAGGGGGAGCTTGTGAGAGGATTCACAAGGGTTGCTTCAAGGATCGCTCTGCTTGTTCTTTGTCTAGATTTTCTCGTCCGTGGAAGGGTCGGTAGAGGTAAGGAGTTAGCTTTTGGTTGTGGTTCTCTGCCAGCTTCAGGAGGAAGCAAAAGTCGGTAGGTTCTCTGCCTTGCCGGGTGTGGCGAAAAGGAGGTTCTTGTGAGGGTTTCTCCGCCTAGCCGTGGGGGCTAAAGGAGAGTCATGTTTTGTAGTGCAATACTTGGAGGGTGCCTCCAAGGAGTGGACGTAGGTCAAGATGACCAAACCACTATAAATTTCTGTGTTCTTATTTTTGCTTCCGCACTTTTATTTCTGCATCGTTGTTTTTCTATGGTGATTTTGGTTTGTGATTTTTATTCTTTGAGAAAAGAAATTTTCAATTACCAATTCACCCCCCATCTTGGTTAGCTTGGGCCAGTTCTATAGGGCTTAACATCCCTAACGAACTTTCAAGTGGTATAAGAGCGGGATTCAAAAATTTTAAGTTTGAAAACTTTTTGAATTTGATCCATGGCTAACCTTGGGAATCATAACACTACGGATGGGTATTCCATTACCCGACCTCCCCTGTTCGATAACCTACCTTTTGATTTTTGAAAAACTCGCATGTCAACGTTTTTACAATCTACTGATTATCGCATGTGGATGCTTATTCAAGAAGGTTATTCTCCACCTTCTCGTAAAATTAATGGTGTTAAAACTGAAATTGCTTTTACTGAATGGACTTTTAATGAACGAGATTTAGCTCAATTAAATGCGAAATATTTGAACTATTTTTTCTGTGCTTTGAAATCTAAGGATTACATGCGTGTTTCAACTTGTAAAACTGGTAAAGAAATTTGAGATAAATTGTGCATCACTTATGAAGGTACTAATGAAGTTAAACAATCCCGTTTAAACTTTCTCTTGCATGACTACGGACTTTTTTGTATGAAACCTTATTTATCGATTTCTGACATGTACATTAGGATTACTCAGATAGTTACTTCATTGCATGCACTAGGAATGGAACTTTTGAATTATGAAAAAGTTAACAAGATTTTGAGATGCTTGCCTTCATCTTATAATGCAAAAATTACTGCCATCACTAAATCTAAAGATTTGAACACCTATTCTATTTATAACTTACTTGGCTCACTCATTGCTTACGAGCAAGGGGTGAATCAAAGAAATCTTGATGCAGGTGAGAAGAAAAAGGAGAAAATAATTGTATTGAAGGCACATAAATCGGATTCTGAATCTTCCGGGTCTGAAAGCGATGAAGTTGCCTTCATTACAAGGCAATTTAAAAGCTTTCTAAGGAAGAAACAAAAGCATTATCAAAGTTAGAGAAAATGTAAGGATCATAAATATATTAAAGGATCTTCTGATGTTGTTTGTTTTGAATGCAGGAAACCTGGACATGTGAGAGCCAATTTCCCTACACTTCAATATCATTCAAGAAAAGAAAAGGAAAAAGGTGAGGAGAAAGCCAAGTCAAGGAAGGACAAGAAGAAAATCCAAAGAGGTTTCTGGGCAGAATCTGGTACTGATTCCTCTGAGATTGAACCAGAGGAAGAAACTATAAACTTGTGTTTCATGAGAGAAAATCAAAGTGATGAGGAAGAGGTATGTAAACCAACCTATGATGAATTGTTTGAAATTTGTAAAAAAATCCATGCATCATACAAAAAACTTAAGAAGACTCATGCTAGTCTAAAATTAGAACATTCAAATCTACAAAAAGAGCATGAAGTTTTTCCCAAAGATCATGCAACGATTGATTCAAATCACATGGCTCTTCTTGATGAATTTGATGAGTTAAACAAAAAGAATTTGGAATTAGTTGATGAACATACTGCATTAAAAGCTTCACACACCTCACTTAAGGTTGATCTTAAGAAATCTAAAGAGATTGAGAAAAATTTGAAGATTGAGAATGATGCATTAAAAGGAACTAACTTGAGGATTCAAAATAATTTTGATACATATAAGAAAAATTGGATGACTTCCACTTTTGATTTTAAGCCAGAACCTAGGAAGAGGCATCATAACTCAAATCATTTAAGAAACCCTTTTCCTAGAGTTAGATGTTTCTCATGTGGCATGCTAGGACACATCTCACACACGTGCACCGTTCACCGTAGTACACATTGGGTGTGGAGACCTAAGATGCATGATTCACAGCATACCATATCTGCATTACATTCTACTTTTCCTAAGAAGGATCCCAAACCTGTTTGGGTTCCTAAATCTGACTGTTGTTGAGTGTTGCGGGAGTGCTCTCACCAAAGACCTCGTGGGAGCATAGAATAACTGGACATAAGGAGGCTCACAGCTCAAAATTGCTTAAACTCGCTGCTTTATCACTTGCTTGAAATCTTTAGTTTTTTGTGTGTCTTTTAGTTTATTTTTATGCTAGTTTTTGTGCTCACTTTGTGTTGTTTTTAGTTTTCTTTATTATTATTCTATTTTATGTGTTTTGTTTTTCACATTGTTCTTTAAATTTGGCCTTTGATACTTTCAGCTCTTTAAGGACCAGGTTGAGTGTGATTGACATTAATGCATTAAACTTTTTTTCCTTTTGTTTTTCTTTTTATTTTCTTTTGTTTTTGTTTCCTTTTTATTGCTTTAGCTTTTTTTTTTGTGTGTTTTTTTTTCCCTTTTATCTCTCTTTACTTAGTTTTTAAAAACATCGCTAATATGATACTATATTCCTTGTCCTTGCCTTTGGAAATTTGTAGTCAATATGTTTCTTTCTACTCAATCTCTTAGATTGTAGGAATATTTTATGATTGTGTCTCTTTCTCTAACCTATTTTAGTGGCATAGTTTTCTTTTCTAATCAAAAATCTATCTCAAGTTAAAGATTGTTTATGAAATTGAGATCTTTTCTTAAGCTTGCTTAAGCAATTCTATCTTATACTTATAATGTTTAAAGTCTTTTTGTCACATCAAGATTTCTCGTTACTCTTATCCTTGATTATTAATTCTGCTTGTGGTAACTCTTTCTTATGTTAGAGAGAGTGCTCCTATTCTCTAATATCTGAGAAGATATATTCACAACTTTGTTTTTAAATGGTTATAAAAGAGAATATAGCTTGCAAAAACAATAAAATTTGGCCAATGATGCCAACAAAAGATGCGCAAAGACGCCAAAAATTGAAAAATCTATAAAAAGATGCGCAAAGCGTCATGAAATTGACAAGAGGCATAAAATGAGCCCACTCAAAAGCAAGCTACTCTCCCTTTTTAAATCTTTTAAAACTTAGAAGTGTTGGTTTTCAAAGGCTTGACTTCGATTATTTTGCGATTGTGACAAATTTACTTTACTTCATTATTTTATAAAGATATTTTTTTTTTAAGCCAAGTAATGGGTGGATTCCTTTTCTCATATCCAATTAATTTCTTGAGTTAGGTCATTGATTTCAAAAGGCGATTCTACCCTAAGAAAACGTCTGAGCTAAGGGTAACCATGATCCGATATTCTACTATTCTATAGATTGAAGAGCTTATTAACACATTAACTCACAAATTTTTAAATCAATCACATGGAATACTATATCATGTTCATGCCTTGGTTTAAAAAAAAAAAGATCTCTTTTGCTTTGCTTTCTTGTACCTTCCTTTTTGATATGTTAAAAGGGGGAGAAGTTTATGAGGTTCTTTTTTCATTAATCCTGAATTTTTGCTATTAACTATTTTTCATAGTGTTTTGCCATCATCAAAAAGGGGGAGAGTTGCAAATCTATTTTCATGGTTTATGTTTTGATGATTGACAAACACTATTTCTCTTGGACTGCTTGTTGCTTCTAACATTTCAGGAATCGAAGATCGGACAAACAAGACGAAGCCAATTCAGGATTGCGTAGGTTTAGGGTTGAGTCAGTCTGTACTTTTATTTTTCACTTCTTAAGTCTACTTGTAATGGTCAAACAGACTGATGCTAAGTAACCCTTCACACACACACTTGAGAGACTTAGAATTTCTGTTTTTACTCATATCGGCCAGGTCGATTTTTGGATCGGCCTGGACGATTAGGCTTAAAATAGAAAGTCTAAATAAGGATTCTTAATTAAGGCAGCTGACATTAACATATCGGCCTGGACGATACGTGTATCGGCCAGGACGATAAGTTCAAAATAGAAAGAAGTTACCGCCATAGACAATTAAGGTATACTGTATTTTTAAATTATTGGCCAGGATGATCCTAGGATCGGCCTCGACGATATTCATAAATTATGGCATAATTATTTAGGAAATCAAGGGAGTAATTAAGGATGATTGATAAGATCATATCATCCTGTACAATCGCAGGATCGGCCAGGACGATCCAGTAAAAAATCTTAAGTTACTTCAGGACGATAAGTATCGGCCAGCTCGTATCCAGGGCTATTGTCAGGACAATTTTTCCTCTGATTTGAACTGATCGACCAGGACGATCGTGAGATCGGCCTGGACGATCAAGCCAATTTTTAATCGTCCTGCTTTGCATCGAGGGCGATGCTCTGGCCGATCTTCATTGATTTGTACTGATCGGCCAGGCCGATGTCCATATGGGCCTGGACGATATAGTCAGCAACTTGCAATTAATGAGCTCCTTTGAAGCTCTTCTATTTAAGAGCGCTTGTTCAACGTTTTTTTAAAAAGACTTTTGGCTGCTGCCTTGACCTGAGAAGACCTTGAGGAGAGAAAGAGAGAGAGGGAGAGAGAGAGGATCTTGTGAGGGGGAGCTTGTGAGGGGATTCACAAGGGTTGCTTCAAGGACCTGCTTGTTCTTCGTCTAGAGTTTCTCGTCCGTGGAAGGGTCGGTAGAGGTAAGGAGTTAGCTTTTGGTTATGGTTCTCTGCCAGCTTCAGGAGGAAGTAAAAGGAGGTAGGTTCTCTGCCTTACCGCGTGTGGCAAAAAGGAGGTTCTTGTGAGGGCTTCTCCGCCTAGCCGTGGGGGCTAAAAGAGAGTCACGTTTTGTAGTGCAATACTTGGAGGGTGCCTCCAAGGAGTGGACGTAGGTCAAGTTGACCGAACCATTATAAATTTCTGTGTTCTTATTTTTGCTTCCGCACTTTTATTTTCGCATCGTTGTTTTTCTGTGGTTATTTTGGTTTGTGATTTTTATTCTTTGAGAAAAGAAATTTTTAATTACCAATTCACCCCCCTCTTGGTTAGCTGGGCCAGTTCTATAGGGCTTAACATCCCTAACGAACTTTCACATTATTCATTATCAAGTAGCTTTCAATAATTATTTACGATTAGTCACCATCTACTCGTCGGCATAATTCAATCAATCGGTTATAGGCTATAATTGGGATCACACCATAACCTATCTTTAAAGAAATGCCTGTTGGCCCGTTATCCTACATAAGGTATTATGTTTTAACATCTATGCTTTTTAAACTTATACTACATACAAAAACCAATGCATGCAAGTCTACAACACACAAGCGACATCTAAAGCGATAGTGCTAATTCAGTTATTCCTATTGGTATAGGGTTGTTATGCTGCTAATGTTTTTTTTGGAAAGATGATTATTCAAAGTGCTTCAAAAACATTTTTAAAAAAATAAGATTATAGGGTAAACTCATTTCAAATTGTATTAGTTAAGTGCATTTAAACCCAAAACATCTTTTAAATTTTTGATTAAAGTATAAACCAAAATCCTTGATTCTATTTTAAATAATAGTATATCTAATTACATACATGAGACCTAAAAAGCATTGATTTATAAAATTACTTTGGTGATTAAACTGGCTATCACCTCTAAGCATATGTAAATCTGACAATGCACTTATGCACAAAATCATGCATTTCTTTCCTAGGAAGGTTTTTGAATTATCTAATAAATCATAAACTTAAACCTAAACTCAACCCTAATCTATACTATAAATCCAAAGTCTAATGTACGTTAGGGTGTTTCTAGTTTTCCAAAATCTTAAATCACTCTATACCTTTATTCCATTGACCACGTAAAGAATTGTTGAGACTTAAATTTTTTCCAATTGATAGGTGAGTCTAAATTCTAATCCTTATTTAAAGATTTGTAAATCTAAAGACGGTTAGTCACCACTTTAATTGATAGTTCTCTGAGGATTTATCTTGGGATAAAATTAATTACAAAGGCATAACATTATGGGAGACCAAGAATAAAAAATTTTGCTAGAAAATTCTAGCTGAATTTCCACCCTTTTCTGCCCTATTTCGTTATATCGAATGTGTTAGACAAATATTCTTCCATAAAGTTGTTAAAAACTTGTAGCAACGCAAAAAAAAAAAAAAAAAAGGCAGCCCTTTATTGTTTCACTGCAACATTTATAAGAAAAACCTACTGCAGTTAATGGATGGACATAAAATAAGATATATCATCATTATACAACATTGCTACTCAAAATATAATAAAACCTTTCAAAACATAAGTCTAACAACTTCAAAATTCAATCATTCAACATAAAAACTATTCAAAACACAATAATAACATCACATTCAAAATATAACCATAAGGTCATAATAAAAATAAGTTCTCCAAACTATTACAACAACTTAAACATTAATTTCTCTAGTCATAGCCCTTTTTCTTTTGATTTGGGCTTAGGTTTGATCACAGCTCTACATTCATCTCAGTTTGCTGTGTCATTATATTTGATTGCATTTGTTTCATCTCCATTATCTCTTTTGTGAGAGTAGCAGCTCTCTAGATACATATATCATCAAGTTCTTTATGAACAAAGGATGTTGAGGTGGATATATTGGTCTAATATGCATATGTCTGAGAACCTAATCTATATACCCTCCCGTTTTGTCTCCCTGCAACAACCTGTGATCATGTGTGGTACTGAGAGTATTGCGTCGATCCTAAAAATAATCCCTCAGTAATAAAAGCTCGACCCTTATGAAGTTATACAAAATCATCCTACGAGATAGTAAGTCCATAAAAATTGATTTGTATTTGCATATTATTTAAAATTACTATCTTAAAAATTGATACTCATATGAGTTTTCTTCACTTTCTCATCAACCCACTGATGATCAACTTAACGTTGATGTGTTCATGTATGCAGCTTGATTGGTGTTGGCTCCCAATAAAGTACCTCTTTATGTAATATAGAATATATATTTATAAAATTAAAAGAATCATTTATCAGTCATCATCTATGCTTAGTATGAGACACTGAACCAAATTCTTAAAGAGAGCTTCCTAAAGTTCCACATTCATATGTTGTATTCTTCTTGTTATGCTCTCTCACCTTGGTAGACTCAGGGGTCACCCATGCTCTAGTCATATCACCCCACACACTCTTCAAATTATAATGGATGCTCCCCAAACTCTTTAATCTCTATGAATATATACCTAAGATGAGTGAAGCCTCTTTTTTAAAATTAATTAAGATCCTCGCACTATAATTAGAAAATTATATAAAAATCCTTCTATACAACACTATCATAATAAAAAATATTAATAAAAAATATAACCATAAATATTAAGTAATGTAAAAATTATGTACCTAAAATTCTCTTAGACACATATCGTAAACTTCTATTGAAATTTTCTACTAAGATAAGTAAAAAGCATCATATATGCTCTGTATTATATCTTAAATCTTATGGGTGGGTTGCCTCGCAAGATTAAAAATGTAGATAATCATCTTTCTCAATTACATAACATATCAAAATTTTAAATTTTATAACAAAATGAACTTAAATGTTATCCTTTGGTTTATATAAACACATTTATCCCATATTGTTGTAAGCTCCTCAATCTAACTTTTGCTTCTGTCGGTGGTCCATTATGATGTAGCTGGACATGAGGTGGGTAGTAGTATGATTGGTTGTAAAGAGGATAAGGATAGGTTGATGGAACTATTTCTAATGGTGGTGGAGGGTAATATAGATAAAGGGTGTTTATTGTATTAGATATGGAGATGAAAATCGAGGACTAGTATGAGTAGGAGATGAAAAGTACCTAGGATGGGATATTAATCTACCCACCGATGGAATTGTCTGGCCCCTCCTCAACTTAGTAGGGGAATGATGGCAACACCTCTAAAGTGGTACTCTTATTACTAGTGGAACTATCTTCCCCTAACCCTAGTCTCGCTGCCTAGACTCAGTTGGTCAAGTAGTATACTTCTTCCTTTGATCAAACATCGATACAATGGATCTTTGAGAAGGATCATCACCTAAAGCTTTCTATAACTAGAAAAAAAAAAGTTTAAATTTCATGAAATTGCAATTAAGAATAATCATGAAAAACATTGTAGTTGTAATAAATATGAAAATTACATTTGATGGAATTGCATGTATTTGGGATTTATAGAATTATAATGTAAAATTCCACAGCTACACCTAAAAAAAAAAATTTAATAACTTAAATTTTCATTTGACTAACTTGTTCTTAATAAACATGCCTTTTATTACAAATTACTAAGGTATAAAATTAATTAAATTGAAATAAATTTTGTCATTTAAGCTACTATAAATTATTCTAAATAAAAAAATGCTTTAAGTGCTCTCTATGATATCTTCACTTTTTTCCCTGTTCTCATTTGAAGAGCTCATTGACGTATCCACTTCCTATAACTATATTTGTGCATTAGGTAAAGAAAGAATCAAGAATATAAATTTCAACGCCCCTATAATCGGACATCTCATTCTATTGATGTGTAGTAACTATGCTATATTATTGGTCAATAATTCACCATACTTTAGTTTTTATGATAACTACCTAATCTTATTAATCTTTATAATTACTGGGATATTTGTTGAAATAAACTTGCACAGCTTTATTTCATAACACAAATGGATCAAACTTTCTATTATTTTACCATGCATTACCTCTACTATACCATATGCAGGATGACCTTGTGCCTCTATTTTGAATACAATAATACTATTAAAAGTTAAACAAACATACAAGATTCCCATCTTCTCTTGGAAACTGTAGCTCAAGAATTTAATCTACAATACCATTATAATCACATTCATCTTCTTCATAAGTATTTCCTTTAACATAACTATTATAAATTTTACTTTTTATTCCTTCACTTTATGAATTTCAATGAAATTTAAGTCCATTAACTATATAAATTGGCAATGTCTTTGCATTTCACATTGGTCCTCATGTTAGTGCATGCTTCCCTTTTTTGATAACTTTATCAAATGGGTCATGAACCTACTAAAAGTTAGAAATTAAGGACTTTTAAGATATATAATATGAAGAAAATTAATGAAATATCATCTATTTCACACATGTATGTTCTAAAACATATTAGGAATTCATTTTCTATTACTTGCTCAATGGATACTAGATTTGTTGGAGGTAAACTACTTACAAAATCATTGTTAACATATAATCCAACTTGCACTTGAGAATTAAAAATAAACATGATTTCTTATGCACTTTTTGGAAGAACTTACTCTAAGATAGGTTGGACTTTTTAACAGTTCTGTAACACATTCAAAGTTGCTATTTTAATTTCTAAATCATTGAGAAATCTTGTTACATATTTCCAACCGTTATTTCTAGGATTTCTCATGTTCATGTTATGACACATTTTCAACCGTTGAAAATTGTTATTGATCATCAATATCAAAGTTCATGTTATGACCCATTTTCATTCTTGTACTTCTTATGTGGGGCTCAATATAATAAGAATATAAGTGGGTGGTTTCTTGAGCCAAGTATGCTTCACATATAAATCCTTATGGGTGTGTCTTGTTCTTAATATATCTTTCTAACTTATTTAAAAATCTATTAGTGTATTGAGAATAACTAGTTAGAATTAGAATTATTGAAGTTTTAACGTATTAAACACATGTCATACCTCTCAAAAGGGAACATATAATGATATTGCATAGGTCCTCCAACTCTAGCCTCAAAAGACAGATGGACTGAAAGTTGTTTTACAGAATCGAAATCCAGGAGAAATTTTGTTTAGCTTGCATAAGATGATTGGCATGTTTTCCTCAATCCTCCATAAAGTAATTTCAGTTAGTTTAGATGAACATAAGTATTTGAAGAAAAGGCTAAGCCCTATCAATAAATTTGATATGTAATATGGAAACAAACATAGTGTAATTATAAGGAGCACCAACATAATAATGTGACAATTATAATTTTTTAATCCAAATAATCTCAGAGATTTAAGGTGAACATATTGGCTCAAGTTTGTTCCATATCCATCAACCATTTTTTTAACTTTGAAATCAAGGTCATACTGTTCTTCTTTGTTCTAACGTGAATGTGAATGGTGCTTTAGGCTTGAATAATCATCCATCAATGTTTGTTATTAGCATAAGATTTTTTTGCTTGTATGTACGTAGTACACTTTAATGTCTATTTTAGCTTTCATATTATCCTTAGTCTTACCTTTAACATCTATAACAATATTAAAGATATTGTCGAGTATGATCACCTCAATGTGTATAACATCAATGTGTGATGCATTTCTTTCAAAAAAAAAAAAAAAAAAAAAAAAAAAAATGTGTATAACATCCATGTTGCAAATCTGGATCCAAATACTATAATTTTGATGACAAAGATATTATTATTTCTTTACCACTACTATTATTGCCTATATATTTTGTTTTCCCTACTTACCAACTTTTCAAGTAAACAAAGATCACCTACAATGTAAATCAGCTTAAGATCAGGTAGATTAGGATTAAGTCTACTTGCAATTTTATTTTAATATATTTTTTACCTTTCTTGAGTCAAATCTTAAATATGGTGGACCCCAAGCTAAGTAACATTATACACAAACACTAAGTGAAATAAATTTTTTGAGTTAGAGTATTTTTTCTATTTTTGACCTAATCATCTAGGATGACTTGAAATCCTTTTGGATGATCAACTAAAATTAGAGACCTTGATTTAAGAATCCATTCTAATTTTGTGTGATTAAATTAATAATACTTGTTGATCAATATTATTTAGGACGATTAGTTTAGATAATGAAATATAGCCTCCATTCAGAATTTAAATAATTTTTTATAAAAATTTTATTCTAATCGTATAAGATTAAACATATCATATTGGAAAATTTATTACAATAATTCCTAAATTAATTTAATGATTAGGGGAATAATTATGGTTAAATTATTCATTCATATCATACAGGACAATCCATTTGGATCATACTAAATGATATAATATATTTTGTTGGACGATCCCCTATCTTCCAAGATTAAAAAACTATAATTATCTTCTAATTCTCCAAGAGTATCGTACTAGACACCCTAAGACATTTAAATGATGATATGCAGATCGTTACCCATCATCTCTTGTCATAACTGGATGATCAACATAGTATATTGATCTAATTATCTTGGATGATTACAAGGTCATATTGGATGATCTGTACAAGTACTTGTGATGATCATACAATGCAAAGGTGATCATTTTGGATGAAAGGGTTATTTTGTACTAATCATACATGATGATCTGTCGATTGTCCTGAATGATCCGTTGTGCAGAATTAAAAATTAGGGCATCTTTTGGAGGCTCTCTATTTAAGTAATTATATTAACCCTACAGTTAATTTTTTATTATGGAGTTGATCCAAGAGGGAGCTTAGAGAAGAAAGAGGGAGAGCTTGAGAAAGAGAGACCCATGTGAGGGGGATTTTATGAGGGAATCACAAAGGTTACTCTAAGCAAGGTGTTCATCATCTTGTTCAAGTTGCTCCATTGATTCTTTGGTGGCTCTGGGAGATCATCTTCAGTATTACATCTAGGTTTTCTATCTATTCCAAGAGGGAGTAAAAGGATTACCAGGTTCTTTGCCTTATTTAGGAGAGAGTAAAGGGATTCAAGGTTCTATACCTCATCGTATTAGTGGAAAGTTTTTGTAAGGGCTTCTCTTCCTTGCTGTGAGTGTAAAAGAAAAGTCACTTCAATATAATGTAATACTTTGAGACGGAGTCTCCAAGGAATAGACATAGGTTAGATTTTATCAAACAACTATAAAATTTGGTGTGCTCTTTCTTATTACTTTCACCACATTTTATTTTTACACTTTTTTGTGATTTGTTCTATAATTGAAAATTTTGATTATAAGATTGTAGTAAAAATTATTTTTCTTTCATATTAAGGGTTATTAGTTTATTTTAAAATATTTAAAAAGATTAAAAGGATTTTCTTTTTATTTAAGATTTTTTAAAACTAACAATTAACCCCTCTTCTTAGTTAGCCTTAAGCATGCTCTTTAGGGTTTAATACCGCTTAGAAACTTCTAAGTGGTATAAGACCCAGGTTCATAAAATCAAGATTTAGAAAACTTTTGAATTTTGATTCATGGCTAACTTTGGAAATTAAAATATTATGAAAGGAAGGTCAATTACAAGAACACCTCTTTTTGATAATATACCTTTAGATTTTTAGAAAACTTGCATGTCCAACTTTTTACAATCAATTGATTATTGTATTTGGATGGTTATTAGGGAAGGTTATTTTACACCTTTTAGATTAGTAAATGTTGTTAAAATTGAAATTTCTATTGCTGATTGGATTATTGATGGTAGAGATCTAGCACAACAAAATGCTGAGTACTTGAACTATTTTTTCCGTGCCTTAAAATCTAGAGACTATATGCATGTTTCCACTTGTTCCATTGGAAAAAAATTGAGACATATTATGCATAGCTTGTGAAGTTACAAACAAAGTTAAAAAAATCTAGAATGAACCTTCTTGTTTCTGCATTATTATGAAATTTTTTGAATGAAATCTAATGAATCTATTTCTAAAATATATACTATGTTTACACATACTGTGACATTATTGTATGCCTTAGGAAGAGAACTAACAAACTATGAAAAAGATATCAAGATTCTGAGATGTTTACCTTTTTTCTTGGATGCAAAAATTCCTAGTAGTATAGAATCTACATATTAATGTTTATTCAATCGAGAGCATACTTAGATCACTCATTACTTATAAGTATGGAGTGAACCAAAAGTAGCTTGATGCAAGTTAGAAGAAAAAAGACAAAACTGTAGCCTTAAAGGTTGATGATTCTGACACTGATTCTTCTAGTTTTGAAAATGATGACATTGCTATAAAAACTAGGCAATTCAAGAGCTTTTTGAGGAAAAATCAAAAGCATCATTAAAAATGGAATAAAGGAAAGAATAATGAAAATTCCAAAGTTTCTTCTCATTTATTTATTTTGAAGGCAAGAAGCTAGGCAATCTAGAGTCTGATTTTCCAACTTTGAAAGCTCACCCAAGCAAATAGAAGAGTGAGAAAAAACCTAAGTTGAAGAAGGCCAAGAAAAGGATCCAAAAGGCTTTCTTGGAAGAGTCAACATCAAACTCCTCTAAAAGTAAAGTAAAAGAGGAGGTAACAAACTTGTGTTTAATGGTTAATCAACATCTTGATCACTTTGATTAAGAAGAGGTATGTGAGCTTTTTTTTTTTTTGAAGAAATGCAGAATTGCATTAATAATAAAATAAAGACAACCTAATACAAACTAGGAAAAAGAAGCTAATGATACCATTTATAAAAGTAAAAAGGTACCTTATTGGACATAAATTTGTAAATTTAAACTTCTTATAAATGATATGAAACCCACTATTTCCTATTTTGAAACTGTTGAGATGCAGGGGATACCAAAATAATAAACAACCTGAGGGTTGATTAGTATCCCAGAGTTCCCATCCAGTTAGAGAATAAGACTTAGTAATGATTCCATAATCAATTAGAAAAAGTTTAAAAAGACAAATTCTATGAAAAATGAAGTAACAAAAGCTAAAAAAGAAAGTACATTTAAACGGTAATTCCCAAAAAATACATAAGAATATCATTGATAAATATTCAATAAGATTTTCTCAATCTCCAAAATCAGCATCCAATGATTTGATAATATGCTCCATCTTCAAGTATTTATCCACAGTAATGTTGTTAGCAGGATAACCGACTAGCATATTATTAAGATATAAGAAAAGAAGAACCTTTGTTACCATTCTTCACTTTGACTTCAGCCGTCTTCCTTCTAGGAATGTCTTTAACAGGACCTAATGCTTGAAGTTCCTTGAACAATGTGTGCTTAGAACCGGGAGACTTACTCTTCATAAAAAGACTGTTGTCTTTTTTAAGAGCAGTTTTTTTTTAAAATTCAATGTAATATCTGAAAGTGGAGAAGATCCTCTTAATGAGTCAAAAATGTTTTTTAACTCAGGAAAAATATCTGAATTAACATTATGAGTCGTCAATTTGTTAGAGGATAGACATTAACCTCCTGAAAAGCTGATTTTTTGAATTCAAAATCCAGTTGGATAGTTTCCTGACTTTCAGCAATATGAGATGAACCGGTTGGATCATCCTCGACAACTTCCTTGATAGCTTACATAATTTCAAGAAATTTGAATTAATTATTTGGTTTCAAATTATTGCTGATGAGATTTAATTTGCTGCATTCCACTTCAACGGTATTAGCCATTACAGAATTTAAATTCTGGACTACCGGGATTTGATCCTAAAAATTTTCCAAAGCTTTGTTATTCTCCATAATATGTGCAATTTGAATTTGAATTTTAGTAATATTTGGATGAATGGTGGAAGAATCATCTCCATGTCTAACTGCCATATCGCCTTCTTCCTTATTTTCAGTCAAATCACGAGCTGTCAAAGGAACATCCCGAGCTGTCAAAGGAACATAAACTTTTGAACCAGTAAATCTATCTAATTGGTTGTATTCAAGATTTATAATTTTGGCTATATTCGGTTCAACCAACAGATTTGAATTAATGCTAACTGCAACTTCATCTCTTCCCTTTAATTCAACAGTTTTTCCTTCTGAATTTTGTACTGTCTTCAATTGCTGGTTAATTGAATTCCGACAAGCTGGCTGAAATTCTGCTCCTTGATTTGAATGATAACTCCTCTTAATACTTTTAGTCTTTCTCTGGGTTTTGAACTTGACATGCATCCAAGGACCGTAAGATCTATCTTCAACTAATGAATTATCTTTGTGAACTTCCTTTTCATTTAAATCCAGATTTTGAAACACCTTCGGACATACCACATCTTTATGTCCAATTCTTCCACATTTGAAACAAATTGAAGATACTCTCAAATTCAAATTTATGATAAAGATTGCCATGAACTCCTTCAACAAAAATACCACTAAGGAGTTTCGAGTTCAATTTGACCCGAACACATGCTCTAGCAAATTCCCTCCTCCCCCATCTAAACATGTTGCCATCCAATAATAATGGAGTTCCTATACTTGAAACAATTCTTGTAATGTTGGTTTTGTCCCAGCAGTGCTTTGGTAAGTGCGGAAGACGAACCCAAATCGGAGAAGAAATTCTCTCTAAAGAATGAGGAGAAAAATTGTGAGTCCATTTATTTAGCCCAATGACAAAACCTCCCACGTACCAAGGGCCTCCATTGAGAACTCCCTCCATTGCCTCCTGAGTTTGAAAGGAGCACAGGAACCAATCTAATCCAAGTGAAGTAATGTGAAATCCTCCAAATTTAACCCATTGCTTTCTTAATTCAAAAGCACAATTTGAGAAGGGTAAGTTTTTGCAAAGGATCTTCACTACCAATGAATTTCTTAGAACACGGACATTGGATTTTTCATTTTCCAAGTCAAGTTTAACCACACTAGCACCTATACTTCCTTCATGAATTCCATTTGAATTAATTTTAATGTGTGGTTTTCTAACCCACACATTAGTATTATTTAAATTGTGGTTAGTATCACTAGAGGTGGAAGCCTCCAAATCATTAGATCTAGGGATCAAAACCGGCAAGGTTGAGCAAGACTTACTTTTCAAATGCACCAAAATTTCTTTTCCTTTACCGTTCTCCATCAAAGATGTTTTCTTAGAAGCACATCCTCCCTCTCTAATCACTAGAGGAGAGATAAAAAAAACTAGGAAAGCTGCGATTGAATGTAAAACTACCTTTTGTATCCAACAAAGTTGGACGCGCGGTAGATCTAAGGGAATAGGTGTTCCGGTCGTCCAAGGATGACCGGCCACCATCCTCCATTTACAAAGATTGCAGCCGAAAATTTCCTTCCAAATCCTTCCCTCAATTTGTGGAGCTTCTCTCTCTTGCACGTCTCTTGCACGAGATTTACTTATGATTATTTACTTAAAGTTTCTAAAAAAATTCATTCGTTATGTAGGAAACTCAAGAAACAACATGCTAGCCTTAAAACTGATTTTTTAACTTTGCAAAAGGAGTATGAATACCTGAACAAAGATCATTACACTTTAGACATCAATAATATGACTTAAGTTGATGAATTTAATGAATTGAATATAAAGTATCTTGATTTTACTATTGAGTATGATTCCTTGAAAAGTTTACATGTTGAATTAGGAAATGCATACAAAAGATTAGAAAATCTTGCATTTGAAATAGATAATGAGGATCATGCATTAAAAGTTGAAAATTTAATTCATAAAAGTGCACTCTAATTTTTACAAATCAAAATAAATTCTTTGAATGAAAATAAAAAAATTACCTTCACTTAAGAGTTTTATAATCCATCACAATATCACAAAGAACAGGGTAGCTTTCTATAAGAAGTAAGGGATAAACCACAACTTTTTAACTCTTAAGACTCCTTAATAGAATGAGGTAGCTGAAAGTAAGAACAAGACTCTGGTAGAAGCTGCTAGAGCCATGTTAGCAAAATACTAACTTCTAAAATACTTTTAGGTAGAAGCGGTGAAAACAACATGTTTTATTCTGAATAGGGTGAATGTTAGATCCAAACTGGATAAGATACACTATAAAATTCTAAAGGGTAGGACTCTAACCCTCTCTTACCTCCATGTCTTTTGATGTAAAGTGTTTATTTTGAATAATAGGAAGTCTCAACTAGGAAAGTTTTGAGAGTTCAGATAGGTTGTTAGACCAATAGATTTATCCCAAGGCTAATCAAGTAGGGGGTGAATTGGTAATTTAAAAATTCTCTTGGTAAATTAAAAAACTAAATTTATATATTATCACAAAGACATATTTTCTCAAAATTATTATGCTAACCATAGAATTAAAAGTGCAAAAAAAATATAATGGTTCAGTCCAATTAGACCTATGTCCACTTCTTGAAAATTCCCTCTTCATGTATTACACTATACCAAAGTGACACTCCTTTTGCTCCCATACCAAGCAAGAGAAGCCCTCTCTTCCACCAAACCCTAGTGCGGTAGAGTACCTCTATCCTTTCACACCCTTTTAGTTTCGACAGAGTACCAGCATCCTTACACACCCTCCTTGTATCGGCAGAGTATCATCATTCTTTCATACCCTCCTATTGTCAACAGAGTATCGATGTCCTTTCATACGCTCCTAGTGATGATAGAGAATCGATGTCCTTTCTCACCCTCCTAGTGATGGCAATGAACCATCATCCTTTTATACCCTCCTGGTGTTGGTAGAGAACCGACGTTCTTTTGTACCTTCCTGGCATTGGTAGAGTATCATAGTCCTTTCACACCCTCCTGGTGTTGGTATTGTACCATCATCCTTTTTCACACTCCTAGTGTTGATAGAGTACCATCATCCTTTCACACCCTCATGATGTCGGCAGAGTATCGACATCCTTTCACACCTTATTTGTGTTGCCATAGTACCATATCTCCTTTGAAAATCTTCTTTCAAGAAACTAGGGAAGAACTTTGAAAAATAAGAAAGAGATCCTCACCATTAGGCAACCTTATGAACCCCTCATAAATCCCTCTTAAAAGATCTTTCACTCTCTAATCCCAAAATACTCTCCCAAACACTCTCCAAGTGCACTTCAAAAGAAATTCATACCAGGAGTTTATGTCAGTTAATTTTTAGTACTCTTAAATATGAAAGATAGGAAAAACTATCCTGAAAATTGAAAATTTCAATTTAACTATCTTGGAATGTACAGTACAATTGTACTTCATATATACAAACATAAAAAAAATCCTGGTATAATCCTATACGAACTAATTTTGTACTCTGGCAGTTGGATGTACGAACAGACATCGTATAGTACAAACAATTCAAAATTAAATAAGTTTGTCTGGTATGATTTTGTATGAAGCCATGTCATACTCTGGTCGTTGTCTGTATGAACCCAATATCATACAATATGAATTGTTCGAAGCAAATCATGCTTTGAATGGTACAAACATGGACTAGCCCTTTTTGTACTGTAGACGTCATTTGTACGAAAATAATTTCGTACAGTAAGAACAGTTCAAAAAAGTTACCTATTTGTATGGACAAACTGGTACGCACCTATTTTATACTTTGGAAGTCATTTATATGAAAGTCATTTGGAACAGTATAATTAGTTCAAAAAATGATGGGCTTGTTTGGGATGAACTAGTACATATCCTTTTCATACTCTAGATGTTGTCTATATGAATCTAACTTTGTACAGTCTGAATAATTCAATCGAAAAATTCTAAGGCATGATTTAATTAACTTCTTTTTGGATGAACACTCTTGACAAATCGTCCAGTATGATTCAAGAATTGTATAGTACGATTATTTTAAAAATATAAGTTTTGACTCACTCCCCCACTATGTGTGTGCACGATTACCTAATTATAATCACACACTCTGAGACTCAGGAAATAGAGAAAAAGTATAGACTTTAATTATAAGAAACCCAAATCTAATATGTCTTGAAGTCTTTGACAGTCTGGAGTATGATTTTCCTAAAACATTAGTATATACAAATAACACAAATAAGATTTTTCCAATATGTGTTAGGAGAATAGTAATCAACATAATAATATTTTGGTATCATCAAGAATTCAAAAGATATACGAGCATATATTTAAAAACTAAGACGCAACAATCTCCCCCTTTTCGATGATGGAAAATAATTATTGTTTGAGTTAATATTTAAGATAATTTTTCTTCTATGTTCCCTCTAACTGAATAACCAATTTAAAATATGGGGTTCACATGAAAATAAAAAAAAAACACAACCCTAAAATTAAAAGGAAACAAAAAAATACAAAAATTAAAAAAGTAATAAAAACTACAAAAACAAAAACAACACGAACAAATATACATACAGCCCATACATACACACATACATCAAATATTCAAAAGCATCAAATATTCAAAATGTCAAATAATAACCAATGACTCCTCCTTTTGACAGTGACAAAAATTGAAGTACATCTTGAAATAAAAAGTTTATATGATGAATCAAAATAGTTGATGATGAAGAAGAAAATTTTAAACTAATTATAAATACAACATTAATTTCCTAATGCTAAAAATAAAATCTCAAATTTTAAATAAAAAAACAAGTAAGATAAGAAAATTCAATCAACTTCACTATTTATTCTAGACAAATCAAATAAAAATAATCATTACAAAAATAACGAATGAAGATTAATTATGTTCTAATTCAATAGTGAAGATGATTGCAGATTATATGAATTTGTATAAGACATAAAATGATAAAGGAAAGAAAAGCATGAATTTTTCAATTGGTGATATATCCCATCTTTTCAATTGTTTGCAGTACACTTCGCACAACTTTTAGTTTGGGCTAATGTTTTGTCTCTTTTCACTTTGGCGAACATTAAGCATCTTTTTCA
This sequence comes from Dendrobium huoshanense, assembly GCA_016618105.1. Taxonomy (NCBI): domain Eukaryota; kingdom Viridiplantae; phylum Streptophyta; class Magnoliopsida; order Asparagales; family Orchidaceae; genus Dendrobium; species Dendrobium huoshanense. The sequence goes on along the minus strand of CM028350.1, from coordinate 13,546,701 downwards.
AGTTTGACATGCTATATGCATCCTTTTTTTTTAACTTTCTGAGACTTTCCAATGTAATTAAATCTTAACACAAAATTTAATAATAAATAAAAACAAATACATTGAACAAGAAATAAAATAAAAATAAGACATTTATCATGCAATAATTATAAGTAAGTAATACTTGTCTATAAGAACATGAAATTGATCTTCTAATCTATATCAAGTCAAAATTTAAATTTAATTTTTGGGAGATTAAATTTTGAAAGAGAATTAATTTGTAGAGAAAAGTAATTCAAAATCCTAATCTAGAGATCAACTATACATGATTTCTCTAAAAAAATAAATATTTCAAGAAGAGAAATTTCAATGCATGTGAACACATCAATCCATCATTTCATTCATTATTCAAAACACATACAAACAATGTTCATCTTATAGGAAATAAAAATCATAACAATAACATATGAAATCACAAACACATAAAATATCTCAAGAACTAGTACAAACATCTCATCATCAAGTACAACACAGAAGTAAAACTAATATCCTAGGGGTCCTTGATCTGGTGGTGGTGGAGGATTGAACACCATAAAATAAGTATTAATCGTAGCTATATTAATGTTGACTAAGTCGAATTGCCCTCGGATCCACCCCATATCTTCATTATTGCTCATGTCCTGCTGGTTAAGATGAGCCTCAATTTGATAAATTTTTTGATCAAAGTGAGATTCCAGTCTATCAATGAACTGGACAATTTCTTGATAGAAGTTCTGGTAGGGTCTCGGTGCAGGTTCTGGAGTAAGAGCTCCTCCTTTCTAAAAATCTTCTCCCTCAGAACTTTGATCCATACCAAAAAGTGCCCAAAAAGAGGCATTAGTAAAGAAAATGGGAAGTTTAGTGGGAGGATTATGATGGATTAGGTTGTACTTATTCTCTAAGATATATACAACTAGATATCATATGGCCACATTTTTCTTCCTCTTATTATGAGGAAGTCTAGTTTTATAAAGTTTATAAATGTATTCCATATTAAGTTGGGCTTCATCAATAAATTTTTTAGTCATTATTAAGTATGTTACAGTGGGCAAAAAAGGAGTCAAATTTATATGATTACAAGCTTTGGGAATTATAGAGGTTCTCAAAATGTGCTGAATGATCCTAGTATTTTGGTTAAGTGTATAGATATGAAAAAGATGGCTTACTTGTGCTAAACCTCTAAGAGACTAGTTTATTTCTAACCAGTCAAAATCTGCTCTAGAGGTAAAGTGCATGCTCTAACTAGTTGGATTTCAAAGTGAAGGAAGTTGCCTAGATCTTCCTTAGTGATTTCTACATGCTGCTTAAAGACGAAGGATGTAATGCTAGTGTAATATTGGATTACCTTCATGTTTGTAAGGAACATTTGAAAAGTTTCATGATGGTAGGCATAAATCAGGATAAGGATGAAGGAAAATTAGATTAAGGCAAATAGGGTCATGATAGAAAAGTTCATATCACTCTTAATAAAGAGTTGATAAGGAGTTATTTTGGCTAAAAAATACCTATCAATAGCTTCCTCATTCTCTTTGGAATAAAAGTTATTGCCCCTACCAGATCATGAGGATAAGCCCTTAAAAGTGCAAGGTCATTTGCTACTACTAGCCATTCCTAAGATTTGGACTCAAGAAGGTTTGGAAACAAATGAGATTGTGAAGAATAACTTATCCAAGACCCTTTTATTTAAAGAAAAATGACTTATCGTACAATATAATATTTATATCGAATGTACGAATTTAAAAATCATACGAGACGAAGAAAGTTTCATACATGTGAATGGATACGGCTAAAAAACAAATGGCTTTTCATAAAACACCATTTTTAAGGCATCATTTTGTACAAAACTTTTTACCAGAAGATCATATAGATGAACACTTGTTTGTCTGGGATGATCATAATATTAAAGATCATTTTTTGACTATTAGGTTCATCTTCATGAAAAACTAACAACATGATTGTACAAATAAAATGAGATTTTGTACGTACAATCTGATAAAAATATCTAAACATGTTAACAACTATCCCCAATCATACATATCACTTGCACATACAATGATGACATTGTGTAATACAAAATTTAATTAAAAACTCAATTTCATGTGCTCAACTTAGAAAACTATCATGTATATGCTACATAATTTATACAGTATGAAAATAAAGTTCATACAGTATGATAAAAAAGGAACCTCTTAAAAATAATCAACTGAAATATAATAACATGAAAAAATGAAAAAAAAAACCAATAATAAAATATTAAAAGAAAAAATAATCACAGCAACTAAATTAAAAACACACAAATAAATAAATAGTAACAAACAAGTAGAGAAAAAAGAAAAAACATAATTACAAAACAAATCAAGTTTTCAAAATTTTAATTTAAGTATTAAGATCAACCACACCTAATCTGATTCTTAAAGTGCTAAACATATCAAAAGATAGTGGTTTTATGAAAATGTTTGCAAGTTGATTCTCAGTAGCAATATGATGCAATTCAATTTCTCATTTAGCTACATAATCTCTAATGAAGTGATTCCTTATATGAATATGCTTAGTTCTAGAATGTTGAATAGGATTTTTTGAAATATATATGACACTTGAATTATAACAAAAAATTAGAATAATTCCAACAGAAAATCCTAAGTCAATCAATTATTATTTTAACCAAATAACTTGTGCCACACAACAACCTAAGGTAATATATTCTGCTTATACAGTCGAAAGGGCTACTAAATTCTATTTTCTATTAGACAACAAACTAAAGAGTTTCCTATGAATTGATAAGTTCTAAAAGTACTTTTTTTCATTAACCCTAAATTATGTAAAATTTGAATCAGAATATCCAGTAATTTTAAAAGAAGAGATGTGCTTAAGATAACAAAATCTCTAAGTTTTAAGTTCCCAAAAGATTTCTTTAAATTCTTCTTACTACTATTAAATATTATTTCTTTAGATCAGATTGAAATCTAGCACACAAACAAACACTAAACATGATATCTAGTCTGCTAGTAATTAAGTAAAGTATTAATCTAATTATTTCTCTAAATTTCTTTTGATCCATAAGTTTTCCCTTACAGTCCTTATCTAACTGCACAGAGGAACTCATTAGTGTAGTCACTATTTAGTATTATCCATTTTATATTTCTTAAGGATGTTCTTAATATATGTTGACACACTAAGAAAAGTTCCTTCCTCATTTTGCTTTATGCTAAAACTAATAAAATAACTCAAATCTCCCATCAAACTTATCTCAAATTCACTACTCACGAAGAAATTTTTTTCTTTATGCTAAAACAAATAAAATAACTCAAATCTCCCATCAAACTTATCTCAAATTCCTCGGGTTATTTATTATTTTGGTATCCCCTGCATCTCAACAGTTTCAAAATAGGAAATAGTGGGTTTCATATCATTTATAAGAAGTTTAAATTTACAAATTTATGTCCAATAAGGTACCTTTTTCCTTTTATAAAAGGTATCGTTAGCTTCTTTTTCCTAGTTTGTATTAGGTTGTCTTTATTTTATTATTAATGCAATTCTGCATTTCTTCAAAAAAAAAAAAAGCTCACATACCTCTTCTTAATCAAAGTGATCAAGATGTTGATTAACCATTAAACACAAGTTTGTTACCTCCTTTTTTACTTTACTTTTAGAGGAGTTTGATGTTGACTCTTCCAAGAAAGCCTTTTGGATCCTTTTCTTGTCCTTCTTCAACTTAGGTTTTTTCTCACTCTTCTCCTTGCTTGCGTGAGCTTTCAAAGTTGGAAAATCAGACTCTAGATTGCCTAGCTTCTTGCCTTCAAAATAAATAAATGAGAAGAAACTTTGGAATTTTAATTATTCTTTCCTTTATTCCATTTTTTATGATGCTTTTGATTTTTCCTCAAAAAGCTCTTGAATTGCCTAGTTATTATAGCATTGTCATCATTTTCAAAACTAGAAGAATCAGTGTCAGAATCATCAACCTTTAAGGCTACAGTTTTGTCTTTTTTCTTCTAACTTGCATCAAGCTACTTTTGGTTCACTCCATACTTATAACTAATGAGTGATCTAAGTATGCTCTCGATTGAATAAACATTAATTTGTAGATTCTATACTACTAGGAATTTTTGCATCCAAGAAAAAAGGTAAACATATCAGAATCTTGATATCTTTTTCATAGTTTGTTAGTTCTCTTCCTAAGGCATACAATAATGTCACAATTTGTGTAAACATAGTATATATTTTAGAAATAGATTAGTTAGATTTCATTCAAAAAATTTCATAATAATTCAGAAACAAGAAGGTTCATTCTAGATTTTTTTAACTTTGTTTGTAACTTCACAAGCTATGCATAATATGTCTCAATTTTTTTCCAATGGAACAAGTGGAAACATGCATATAGTCTCTAGATTTTAAGGCACGGAAAAAATAGTTCAAGTACTCAGCATTTTGTTGTGCTAGATCTCTACCATCAATAATCCAATCAACAATAGAAATTCCAATTTTAACAACATTTACTAATCTAAAAGGTGTAAAATAACCTTCCCTAATAACCATCCAAATACAATAATCAACTTATTGTAAAAAGTTGGACATGCAAGTTTTCCAAAAATCTAAAGGTATATTATCAAAAAGAGGTGTTCTTGTAATTGACCTTCCTTTCATAATATTTTAATTTCCAAAGTTAGCCATGAATCAAAATTCAAAAGTTTTCTAAATCTTGATTTTATGAACCTGGGTCTTATACCACTTAGAAGTTTCTAAGCGGTATTAAACCCTAAAGAGCATGCTTAAGGCTAACTAAGAAGAGGGGTGAATTGCTAGTTTTAAAAAATCTTAAATAAAAATAAATTCCTTTTAATCTTTTTAAATATTTTAAAATAAACTAATAACCCTTAATATGAAAGAAAAATAATTTTTACTATAATCTTATAATCAAAATTTTCAATTATAGAACAAATCACAAAAAAGTGTAAAAATAAAATGTGGTGAAAGTAATAAGAAAGAGCACACCAAATTTTATAGTTGTTTGATAAAATCTAACCTATGTCTATTCCTTGGAGACTCCGTCTCAAAGTATTACATTATATTGAAGTGACTCTTCTTTTACACTCACAGCAAGGAAGAGAAGCCCTTACAAAATCTTTCCACCAATACGATGAGGTATAGAACCTTGAATCCCTTTACTCTCTCCTAAATTAGGCAAAGAACCGGGTAATCCTTTTACTCCCTCTTGGAATAGATAGAAAACCTAGATGTAATACTGAAGATGATCTCCCAGAGCCACAAAAGAACCAATGGAGCAACTTGAACAAGATGATGAACACCTTGCTTAGAGTAACCTTTGTGATTCCCTCATAAAATCCCCCTCACATGGGTCTCTCTTTCTCAAGATCTCCATCTTTCTTCTCTAAGCTCCCTCTTGGATCAACTCCATAATAAAAGATTAACTGTAGGGTTAATATAATTACTTAAATAGAGAGCCTCCAAAAGATGCCCTAATTTTTAATTTTGCACAACGGATCATTCAGTACAATCGACAGATCATCATGTATGATTAGTACAAAATAACCCTTTCATCCAAAATGATCACCTTTGCATTGTATGATCATCACAAGTACTTGTACAGATCATCCAGTATGACCTTGTAATCATCCAAGATGATTAGATCAATATACTATGTTGATCATCCAGTTATGACAAGAGATGATGGGTAATGATCTCCATATCATCATTTAAATGTCTTAGGGTGTCTAGTACGATACTCTTGGATAATTAGAAGAAAATTATAGTTTTTAATCTTGGAAGATAGGGGATCGCCAACAAAATATATTATATCATTTAGTATGATCCAAATGGATTGTCCTGTATGATATGAATGAATAATTTAATCATAATTATTCCCCTAATCATTAAATTAATTTTGGCATTATTGTAATAAATTGTCTAATATGATATGTTTCATCTTATACGATTAGAATAAAATTTTTATAAAAAAATATTTAAATTCTGAATGGAGGCTATATTTCATTATCTAAACTAATCATCCTAAATGATATTGATCAACAAGTATTATTAATTTAATCACACAAAATTAGAATGGATTCTTAAATCAAGGTCTCTAATTTTAGTTGATCATCCAAAAGGATTTCAAGTCATCCTAGATGATTAGGTCAAAAATAGAAAAAAATACTCTAACTCAAAAAATTTATTTCACTTAGTGTTTGTGTATAATGTTACTTAGCTTGGGGTCCACCATATTTAAGATTTGAATCAAGAAAGGTAAAAAATATATTAAAATAAAATTACAAGTAGACATAATCCTAATCTACCTGATCTTAAGCTGATTTACATTATAGGTGATCTTTGTTTACTTGAAAAGTTGGTAAGTAGGGAAAACAAAATATATAGGCAATAATAGTAGTGGTAAAGAAATAATAATATCTTTGTCATCAAAATTATAGTATTTGGATCCAAATTTGCAACATGGATGTTATACACATTGTTTTTTTTTTTGAAAGAAATGCATCACACATTGATGTTATACACATTGAGATGATCATACTCGACAATATCTTTAATATTGTTATAGATTAAAGGTAAGACTAAGGATAATATGAAAGATATAATAGACATTAAAGTGTACTACGTACATACAAGCAAAAAAATCTTGTGCTAATAACAAACATTGATGGATGTTTATTCAAGCCTAAAGCACCATTCACATTCACGTTAGAACAAAGAAGAACAGTATGACCTTGATTTCAAAGTTAAAAAAATGGTTGATGGATATGGAACAAACTTGAGCCAATATGTTCACCTTAAATCTCTGAGATTATTTGGATTAAAAAATTATAATTGTCACATTATTATGTTGGTGCTCTTTATAATTACACTATGTTTGTTTCCATATTACATATCAAATTTATTGATAGGGCTTAGCCTTTTCTTCAAATACTTATGTTCATCTAAACTAACTGAAATTACTTTATGGAGGATTGAGGAAAACATGCCAATCATCTTATGCAAGCTAAACAAAATTTCTCCTGGATTTCGATTCTGTAAAACAACTTTCAGTCCATCTGTCTTTTGAGGCTAGAGTTGGAGGACCTATGCAATATCATTATATGTTCCCTTTTGAGAGGTATGACATGTGTTTAATAAGTTAAAACTTCAATAATTCTAATTCTAACTAGTTATTCTCAATACACTAATAGATTTTAAATAAGTTAGAAAGATATATTAAGAACAAGACACACCCAGAAGGATTTATATGTGAAGCATACTTGGCTTAAGATACCACCCACTTATATTCTTATTATATTGAGCCCCACATAAGAAGTACAAGAATGAAAATGGGTCATAACATGAACTTTGATATTGATGATCAATAACAATTTTCAACGGTTGAAAATGGGTCATAACATGAACATGAGAAATCCTAGAAATAACAGTTGGAAATATGTAACAAGATTTCTCAATGCTTTAGAAATTAAAATAGCAACTTTGAATGTGTTACAGAATTGTTAAAAAGTCCAACCTATCTTAGAGTAAGTTCTTCCAAAAAGTGCATAAGAAATCATGTTTATTTTTAATTCTCAAGTGCAAGTTGAATGATATGTTAACAATGATTTTGTAAGTAGTTTACCTCCAACAAATCTAGTATCCATTGAGCAAGTAATAGAAAATGAATTCCTAATATGTTTTAGAACATACATGGGTAAAATAGATGATATTTCATTAATTTTCTTCATATTATATATCCTAAAAGTTCTTAATTTCTAACTTTTAGTAGGTTCATGACCCATTTGATAAAGTTATCAAAAAAGGGAAGCATGCACTAACATGAGGACCAATGTGAAATGCAAAGACATTGCCAATTTATATAGTTAATGGACTTAAATTTCATTGAAATTCATAAAGTGAAGGAATAAAAAGTAAAATTTATAATGTTTATGTTAAAGGAAATACTTATGAAGAAGATGAATGTGATTATAATGGTATTGTAGATTAAAATCTTGAGCTACAGTATCCAAGAGAAGATGGGAATCTTGTATGTTTGTTTAACTTTTAATAGTATTATTGTATTCAAAATAGAGGCACAAGGTCATCCTGCATATGGTATAGAAGAAAGTTTGATCCATTTGTGTTATGAAATAAAGCTGTGCAAGTTTATTTCAACAAATATCCAAGTTATTATAAAGATTAATAAGATTAGGTAGTTATCATAAAAACTAAAGTATGGTGAATTATTGACCAATAATATAGCATAGTTACTACACATCAATAGAATGAGATGTCCGATTATAGGGGCGTTGAAATTTATATTCTTGATTCTTTGTTTACCTAATGCACAAATATAGTTATAGGAAGTGGATATGTCAATGAGCTCTTCAAATGAGAATAGGGAAAAAAAGTGAAGATATCATAGAGAGCACTTAAAGCATTTTTTTATTTAGAATAATTTATAGTAGCTTAAATGACAAAATTTATTTCAATTTAATTAATTTTATACCTTAGTAATTTGAAATAAAAGGCATGTTTATTAAGAACAAGTTAGTCAAATGAAAATTTAAGTTATTAAATTTTATTTTTTAGGTGTAGCTGTGGAATTTTACATTATAATTCTATAAATCCTAAATACATGCAATTCCATCAAATGTAATTATCATATTTATTACAACTACAATGTTTTTCATGATTATTCTTTATTGCAGTTTCATGAAATGTAAACTATTTTTTTTTCTCATTATAGAAAGCTTTAGGTGATGATCCTTCTTAAAGATCCATTATATCGATGTTTGATCAAAGGAAGAAGTATACTACTTGACCAACTGAGTCTAGGCAGCGAGACTAGGGTTAGGGGAAGATAGTTCCACCAGTAACAAGAGTACCACTTTAGAGGTTTTGCCATCATTCCCCTACTAAGTTGAGGAGGGGTCAGACAATTCCATCGGTGGGTAGATTAATATCCCATCCTAGGTACTTTTCATCTCCTACTCATACTAGTCCTCGATTTTCATCTCCATATCTAATACAATAAACACCCTTTATCTATATTACCCTCCACCACCATTAGAAATAGTTCCATCAACCTATCCTTATCCTCTTTACAACCAATCATACTACTACCCACCTCATGTCCAGCTACATCATAATAGACCACCGACAAAAGCAAAGGTTAGATTGAGGAGCTTACAACAATATGGGATAAATGTGTTTATATAAACCAAAGGATAACATTTAAGTTCATTTTGTTATAAAATTTAAAATTTTGATATGTTATGTAAATGAGAAAGATGATTATCTACATTTGTAATCTTGCGAGGCAACCCACCCACAAGATTTAAGATATAATACATAGCAGATATGATGCTTTTTTACTTATCTTAGTAGAAAATTTCAACAGAAGTTTATGATATGTGCTTTCTGTTGTTTGTTTCCTATTTTTTGTAGTTTGCTTTTTAGTCGTTATTTGTTTTAAGATCACAGGATCAGCCAGGACGATCTAATCAAAAACCTTAGTTACTTCAGGATGATAAATATCGGCCAGCTCGAATTCAGGGCTATGCTCTGGACGATTTTTCTCTGATTTGAATTGATCGGTTGGGATGATCGTGAGATCGGCCTAGACGATTAAGCCAATTTTAAATCATCCAAGTTTGCATTCAGGGTGATGCTCTGGCCGATCTTTTGAGTTTTATACTGATCGGCCAGGCTGATGTCCATATCGGCCTGGACGATAATGTTGGCAACATGCAATTAATGAGCTCCTTTGAAGCTCTTCTGTTTAAGAGCTCTTGTTCATTGTTTTGAACAACCTTTGGCTACTGCCTTGACCTGAGAAGGCCTTGAGGAGGGAAAGAGAGAGAGGGAGAGAGAGAGGATCTTGTGAGGGGGAGCTTGTGAGGGGATTCACAAGGGTTGCTTCAAGGTTCGCTCTGCTTCTTCTTCGTCTAGAGTTTCTCGTCCGTGGAAGGGTTAAAACTCTTTAGTTTCCTCATAAGATTAGTTCAAATCCTGGATAAGATGATCAAATTATGCCTTAATTATTAGTGATTATCCTAGATGATCCACCTATTCATCTTGGACGATCCACATGGTAAAATGATTGGATATTTTAAATTTGACTAGTATGATCTATTATTACCAATCATCATAGACAATCCACATGTTCATCTTGGATGATCCTTATAGTCAAAGATTATGTGGACTAACTCATTGGGATGATCACCTGTGTTTACTTGTCCCAGATGATGTTTGATTGTCGTGGACAATAGGACTACCTTTTTGACCAATAACCTTGGATGCCATTATTATTTCTGATAGACCAGGATGATTCCATGAAAATCCTGTAAGATCCTTATTGTCGGTGCACCTGCCCTTATCGGTATTCCTTTCTTCCTCCTCATCTGTAGTACTCATTGGCACCTAAGTTTGCTAGAGGACCACATCTTTTTGAGTAGGAGATGATGGTAGACCAAATTAAATCATCAAGGAAGGGATTTGCATGCCCATTATTTGTTGCATTAGTGGCTACAGTGTATGAATCTAAGAGAAAAGTAGTAGTACCTCATGTTAGGTTGTATAGGTTCCAATATTATGATGGAATACCTGCATGATGAACCATGGGAAACCATCATGGAAAGGAAACCTCCAACAAATGATCATAGAGCCATAAAGTCGCTTGAGTCCACATACATTGAATGCATTGGTTGGTATATTCTATATAGTGATGACTACTTTTGCTCACCGTAGATGAAGGAGCATTGAAAATTGATAACCTAGATGGTTGAGCATACTAGTACCCCTTGCCCATCCTTTGACTGTGCTGTTGACCTCATTTTTGTATGAGGTCACTAAGACCCTTCCAGAAGCCAGATTTAATCCTAGACCCTAGGATCCACTCTAGACCTTAGGATCCTTCTAGATCCAAGACCTTAGAGCTTATTCTAGAGCCTAGGATTCCTTTAAATCCTAGATCTTAGAACTCTCCTAGATCTTAGGATCACTCCAACTTCAAATCAAACTCAACCTTTGATCAGTCTCAATTTTAAATCAATTCCTATATTTAATCCACTCCAATTTCAATTTGATTCCTACCTGTGACCAATTTGAATCTCAAACTCCACCCAATTCAAGTCCAAATTAATTCAAACTTCAAATCAAATTCAAACCCAGAGTCTAAACTCAAATTCAAACCTTTAAGGCCCTGTCCCAAACACCCTTTTCAGAGATTTTTCAAACATCTCAAAACCCAGTCAAATGGCCTCTGATTCAGGGTCTATCACTTGCAAAGTGATAAGACATGTCTCTAAAGGCTACCCTCCAATTTTGAGCTCATTCTGAGATCTCTAACCCCAGAATCTGAATTAAAATTCAAAGGCTGTAAAACCTTCAAATATTTACAGCCTATGCCACTGAGCATAACCCCTTTGAGATCTTGACCTTGGAACCCTTATCCAAGCCTCCAATCACTTCCAGACCTTTGAATTTAACCCATTGAGCAGTAAACTGCATTTTTCAGACCCATTTTTGACCATAGTTGACCAATAGGTCAAAATTGACCAAAACACCCCTATGGGGCTCAAATGGGGATTTCAAACCAAATGAGCTCCAAATGGGATGCAACCACCTTTAACAAATTTCAAATGCCATTTCAAATCTTTTGAACCCATTTCCAACCCTTGAGTCAACCTGGTTGACCAAGTCAACTGGTTTGACCCAAGGGACCCTTTAAGGGTCCAAACATGTGTTTTGACCCAAATGACCTCTTTAGGCCATCCAACCACTTCCATTAACCTTAAAATATCATTTCAAACCTGTTGAGCCCAAACCTAGACCCTGGGTCAACCTGGTTGACCAAGTCAACCCAGGTTGACCAAACAGGCCCTTAAGGGCTCAAATGGTGATTTTGACCAAATTGACCCCTCCAAACCCTGGGACCACATCCAATAGACTCAGGATGACATTCTGAATTTGTTGAACCCATTTCTAGCCCTTGAACCCAACTGGTTGACCAAGTCAACCAGTTTTGGCCTAGAAGCCCATTAAAGGCCCATTAAGCCTTCTTAATCTATTTGACATACATGGCTCTTGGAACCACCCTCCAATCCACCTAATCAACTCATTTGAATCATCTAATTGAAAATTTCATAATCCTTGATGGAGTTGACTGGTCAACCAGTCAACCCAAGGCTTAAGGGACCATTTGTGTGGTCAAACCCTTTAACCCATTGAACCTAGCTCAAGCCACACCCATCCAGCCACTTGGAGAGACTCCATGACCTGCTTGGGTGCCACATCAGCTCCATTGACCAGTTGACTGGTCAATTTGGTCAAACCCAAGCTTAAACCCTTCTAAAAGGTCTTAATCAACCTTTTAGACCTTTTTCCCTGATTTAACTCCCCAAGGCCGACCCCTTAATGTCCTAAAGCTCACTTGGAGCTCTCCTAACCAAGCTCAGGGCCTGGTTTAGCCTAAAATGGCAATGGCCCCCCCACTTGTCCCAAGTCCACCCAATGGAGGCAAGGCTTGGCCAGCCTTTGAGGCAGCCTTCTAGCTGTCCCAGGGACATGTGGCACCATCTAGGGAGCTCCTCCATCAATCCTAGCCATCCAATCTAGCCCAGCTCGTTTGAATAGGGAGAAAGGCAACTTTTGAGCATGATTGAAAAAAGCAGCCTCTCTCACTAACCCTAGCCTCCCAGATCAAACTCTCAGTTCGTTTTGAATCTCCAGGGCCTCCTCTACCTTCCCACTACAAAACCCAGGTGGTTGCACGTCACCGGCGACGAGTTCTCCGGCGAAACCACCACCTAGACCGTCCCAAGCCTATAGCAACCGATCTAGACGCGTTCGAGCTTGGATTTTCGCTGGGAATCTTCACTTGGACAATCTACAAGCTCAACCATCCAGAAATTTCGAAGATCTAACGGTATAACTCCTTAAAACCCTAGATCTAGGTCACATTAGTTAGGTCGAAATAGCTTTATGCTTTTAGGGTCTTAGCTAAAACAAACTATTCCCCATGATTTCTGTTCATGTCCTTAATCTATGTTTAAAATTTCAAGTGAAATGATCGATCCGATCGAAAGAACGAGGCGAAAAACGTTTTCTAGGGCGTCTCGGTAGGCTGCCGCAGGTGTACGTTTTGTGAGCCGTTGATTTGATGATCAACGGCTCGGATCTCGTCATCCCGCGGTCCATACAATCGCGTGTATCAAATGTTTGTATGGATCACGAGCTGGCGAGATCTCCAGCGTTCGTTCGAAACCGCGCGATCAGACATCAGCCGTCCGATCTCTTCTCACGAGATCGAAACGCAGGATTCAATCTGGACCGTCAGATTGGGTGCGCGAACGATCGGACGGCCGTAACCACGCGCTGACGTGGTTAAGTAGAAAACACGTGAACCCTGCGCCGCCGCCACGCGTTCGATCCCGCGCCCGCCACCTGTCCTAATGATTGGCCGCCGGCTTAATTAAGGGGTTTTAATGACACTTCAAAAAAATATTAAAAAATAAATACTGGTCAGAAAAATAAGTGTTTTATATCAAACTGCTCAGATTTTTGAGGGCTTTAATTTAAAAATAGAATCATTTAAAAATATTATGTATACTTTGAGCAATTTTAAATATTGATTATTTGAGTATTTTAATTATTATTTAATTAAAATAAATATAAATATTTTCAAGATTTTAATAAAAAAACTTTTAGACCTTTTTTTTAATTTCAGAACATGTCCTTAGAGCTGTTTTGACAAATTTTGACATTAATTTGAATTATTTTCATATCTTAATATTTAATTAATATTTAATATTATACTAATTATTTTAAAATTCAAAAATTTTTTTTTTTTTTGAAATAACCCTAGATCAGTGGGTTTCTCAACTCTTTAAGACTTATTTTAATAATATCTTCAATGATCTTACTTTAAAATATACTCTTGTATATATTTAGATATTTAGACATTTATGTATATAAAAAAAAATATTTTAAGATTATATGTATATCTAAAGTTTTGATTATTTGAGAGACCTCCTTTGAAAGTTTAAGTGTAGATGGATCATGCTTGAATGGAAATTATGGGGATTGAGTAGTGCATAGTTGTATCTTGACTATTCATTAATCAAGGTTCTAGTTAAATTAATTTTGATAGTTCTTTTTTTGGCATGCTTAGGTTATACACACACCACTTAGCCTAGGCTCTCCTAGATCTAAGGATTTGTTTGATTGTGTGTTTGCTTATATGTTAAGTTCAAGGGTTAGCAAAAATATCGATTTGAACCCATCAAACCTAGTGTCATTAAGGACAAAAATTAAGGACATATTTAGGAAACTTAGAAGTTTTTTTTTAATTAAGATACATATTCTTATGACTAGAAATTTTCAAATACTTGAACCTAGTGACATGCACAGCCCCTAGGAGAACTCTCACTGGTTTTGGAAATCATTTAGACCCTTAATTAATTTTCTTAAGTTTAAGTCTTAATTAAGCCATTAAACTTTCCAGAAAATCTAATAAATCCATTTTAAACCTAAAAAATATGTTTAACCCCTCTAACTGACCAGAATTAAACCCTTAACCCATGAAAATTAAAACCAAAATTATTTGACAGCAATTTGAACCTTAATTTAATTTTTAGTAAAAATCAATATTTAATTCATTTAATTAATTAAAAAATATTAAAAATTCCAGAAATTTCCAAAACACTTGGAAATCTCTCCTTAGGTCATTTCTGACCTTTGGAGTTGATTTCAAGGAGTTTGGGACTCATTTGGAGAAAAATCATAAAATGGCCCTCTAATTAAGTAATTTTCAAAAATTCCATAATTACCCAAACTTCAAACATTCATAACTAATTCCAGAAAAATCCAAATCACCCAAACTCACTTGCATTCAATTCCTAATAAGGTCTAATATTTATTAAAAATATTAAATTCCAGAAATTTGCAATATTTTAAAAAGTCAACAAATTGGTCAAACCATAGTTAAAACTAGTTCAAAACTTCAAACCTTTGTAATAAAATGCAGAAAAATCCGATTTCATCGTACTTACCTTCTAACTGATCGTAGCAAGGTCTAGTATTTTAATAAAATACAAACATTCCAGAATTTGAGCTTAATCAAAAGTCAATTTTCAACCCTTTAGTCAATTCATTAAAATATTCTAAAAAATTCATAAGAGCTCAAATCATTCTAAAACTCAGAAAATATTGGTTTAATTCTTAAAACACTTAACAAATCCTTTAAAACACAACAACCACCCTAAAGTTGAAGTTTATTGGCTGGACTACTCCGGGCTGCGGGGCTAAGTGTCCTAAGGAGGCTGGTTCCTCGAGCCTGGTGGCACAACGCCACGAATGAATTCTAAAGGGTGTCAAACCTTAAAATGGATTAATTCTTAATTATTCAACATTTTAAAAATCTCTAATTCAATCACATTAATTTGGTTTATTGGCTGGACTACTCCGGGCTGCGGGGCTAAGTGTCCTAAGGAGGCTGGTTCCTCGAGCCTGGTGGCACAACGCCACGAATCAATTAATGACAAACTTAAATTAATCAAGCTTTAAAAATCAGCAACCAACTCCCTTTAATATCAATCCACTCCTTTAATTCTAACCAATTTAAATAACTTAATCAACCCCGATTGCTACTGGGTAACCCAGGCCTACGAGGCTATTAGCTTAGCCCCAAGGAAGGTGAAATAAACTTCACGGCCTCGGTGTGAAACAAAGGTAGCAATCAATTAACTTTTAAAATATATTTAATTAAAATTCCTAATTTATTAATACTTGAATTTTAATCTAAATTCCCTCCTAAGCCTTAACAAACTCAAACTTTTAGACAACTTCAATTAATAACCCACTTTAGGATCTATCCCAGCCACACGACCTTTCTCACACACTTTAGATGATGTGCTAGGACAACCAACTTTAGATCTAGGATAGGCCGGTGTTTACTTTACTACTGTGTGCCGGGTTTTTCGTAGTTTTCACTGCATGTTGTGGATGAAATTGCTTTGCTGTGTCTGCTTACTTTTTCTGTACTCTGTGGATGGATTGATGTATTTGGCGACTAGATTACCCTTAGGTTAGGTACGATCTGGATGTTGACACAGTTTTCTGCAGGTGGCCACGCTCATGCAGGGTAATATATAAAAGGGGGCAAATCAAAAAAATGCATAAATATTATAAACTCTTTGCACAGGTGCTTCAGCTGCTAAAGCCCCCAAATCACAAAAAGAGCGTGGCCAGTGTGTTTACTTTCTTTTCTGCTCATATACAACTGCTTGGAAATAACTGCTTTTTATATATTAATTGCTTAGGATAACCCTGCAGGTGAGTCTAGATTTTTATTTTGATATCAATGTAATTTGTGCAAGTTTCAAGTGTTGTGAAAGTTTATTTTGAGTTGGGATACATAGATCCAAAGTTTGGATTCCAAAGAGGAAAGGATACCCCTTTGGGGAACACTCCTCTTCCATTTGGAAATCCAAATTTGGATCATACCTCTTCCTTACCCAAAGAAGAAAGAGTGGCCTTCCCCTTAGAGGGAAGTGCCCTCTTGTTCATTTGGGTAATCCACTATGAAGATTCCAAGAAGATTGAAGAAAAGGAGTCCAAAGAAGAATGAGATTGAAGATTTGAAGACTTGAAGATTGAGAGTATCCCACTCAAAATAACTTGCGTCATTACTAGGCTTAGAATCCGGGTTGTTGTCAGTGGTGCCCGGCCACTTTACTTTCTGTAATATTCTGGTTTGTAATAAGCAAGGCAATTCTGCCTATGGAAATTTATTAATTAATTTGTATTTGATTTGATGATTTGATTGCCTTTAGGATTACTTGTTTTTACTAGTTTTTTTTGGCGATTGCATGCCGCTCTTTGTTTTCGCCTGGATACGTGAGACCCGTGAGGGTGTGAAATTTTTCTACTCATAATTCTAAAAGTCTAAAATTTTAGTGAGTCTAAATAACATAGAAAGATAACGAATCTAGGGAATTAGCCGGGGATCGACCCCGGGGTCGCATGCATATTTTTGCATTCTTCTTTCCTTGCTTTAGACCCTTCCCCGCCTGCGGGTAGAGTCCGGATAGTCTGAGCTATGAGGACGAGGTGCCGGATCTGGGGAAGTCCAGTCTTCTAAAAAATTATTTTATAAGCCTGTTTTTAAAAATTTCAAGCATATTTGATTTGAAGTTGTCAACCAGCATGCATTGCATTAGATACAAATTAAAGAGTCAAAATTTTAATTTCATAGTCCTTAGCATTTTAGCACCCAACATAAGTCAAAGGGGCCAATTAGGAAAATCTCTAGATGTCGGCCCCGCCTCCCCAAAACTTTAATTATAACGTCCCTACCACTCTTTCATAAAAGACCGGATTCATCTCTTTTAAATCGATTAGGTGGTTAGCTGGCTCCCCAATCCAGGCCGGGGTAAGTCCAGACCTTGCACTGCATTAGTTAGGGTCGGACGACTGTGGTCCAGTGTCCAAAATAGATTTAGGTTCTGGGGCAGATCTTTGATTATAAGACCCCAAACTTCGGGAATCTAATCCCAAATTCCTAATAAAATGCTCAATTCTAATTAAAGCTTCATTTCAATCCTAAAACATAAAGCCCAACACTTAGATTAAGTTGGGACATTTCCGGATGGTTCTGGAATCTCAAAGTGTCCCCTACCTCTCATCCTTTAACTCCGTTAATAACTGTTCAATTTTGATCCATTCCCTTTTGATTTTCCAATAATTCTATTCATACTTTGATATCACTCCTAGAAATTCTAAATAAAATTTTGCCACTATTTTAATCGAGAGTTTTCGTAGGGGATTTTATCTCCCTACGATGTAATTAACTACGAGGGCTTGCGCTCGCAGGAGATTTAGAACCACACACACCTGATTTTAAAAATTGATTTTTCAAAATTCAAATGGATTTCTTTGGGAGAACTTAAAATACTAGTGATCATTATTATCATATTTAAAGAATTATCATTGAACGATATTTTCTCCCTTCGGAGAGATATATCTTTCTTTGATAAGGCTTTGGATGTGAACCTAACGATCACACTTCTTGAATATTGTAGCTGTATATTCAATTGAACCTCATTTTGACCCTTCGGGGTCATATGAATTTCTCTTTAGCATCCGCTCACAATATTCAAGATGGATTTCACAATTCTAAGTCTGAACACCGTTATGAAAGTTTATTTTCGTCCTCCGGGGTGATATACTCTTTCTAACGAGTCGATTCGACCTTAGAATTAGAACTTAACCTTAATCTTAAAATCCCCAAAGAAAACTAATATTTTCAAAACATGTTTTCAAAATTCCACCAACAAACAAAAAATGGCACGCCCGGTGGGACCAATCTCTCTCTCCATCTTTAATAATGGCAAAATTTTGTTTCATCGGTAGTCTTAACTACCTTTCTTCCGCTGGTCCCTTTGCCCATTTCTTCCTTGGGTAAGTGTGGCCAACATCTAAAATAATAATAAAACACTAAAAGAGAGGTTCCGCCTCTAAATTTGGCTTTTCATTTTGATTTTGACCTTCTGCCCCAGCACAGCCTGTGAGGCGACAGTGTCAAATCAGATCTCTGGATATCCTTTTTAATTTTATGGATTTATGGTCGATAAATTTTTCGTTCAACATATAAATCCTTAAAATTGAAAAGCATTCAAAATTTCTGATTTCATTCCAAACTTGTTAGTTTTAACCCCCTCATTTCTCCTTTGACTTCTAAGGGTGGGGAGGGTTAAACTATTCCTTTCTACTTGGGCTTTCTTACAATTCCATAAGCCTTCGGGCAAGGGGAAACTCTGTCCGTTGTGTTTTGGAACTTGTAAGAGAACCCATTTCAAATTCTCAAAATTTCTTCAAAAATTTTCTTAAACTCCAAGTTGACATATGTTACCCCATACGATTTCCTCGTGGGCTAATATATGTCATACTTTCAAAAAAATAATAATAAAATACTTTTTACTACTCTTTTCAAAAAAAAATCTAATTTCAATCATTTTCTTTAACTTTCAGAAAATTTCAAATGGCTGGCCAACTGATTTTCTCTTTTGATCGAGAGTTGTCCTCAACTGTTAATGACCAAGGGAGCACTGTTATTTTTGGAATGGGATTCAGTACTTTAGAGCTCTCTATGGATGGACACCAGATTGTGAGCCTGGATGCCAGTAAGGAAACTCCCCCAGTAGTTGAGTTAATTGTGGGATCTGCACCCACCTTGCCAGTAGTCAGTGATGATCAGGAACAGCCTGAACCAGTTGTTGAGCCTCCCACTGAAGTTAAGTCTGTTTTTGAAGAAGGGTCTAGTTCTGGACTTAGATTTACCACGAAAAATTAGAAGAAGAATTACTTGAGGAGACTTAGGAAGAAAATCTCTAAGGCTAAGAGAGTCCTACCTTTTAAGACCTTGGCCCAAGTAGAACCTGAGGCTGTTGAGGAGCTACCTATTCCTGCTTCCTCCCCCCTCCTGAAGGGAAGTCGCTTTTACCCCCTGGCTTCAGCTCAAGGGGAGGAGAGGATAGCTAGGATAGCCCGTTCTCCACCATGCCCGGTCGACTACTCGACCAAGAAGACTCAGAAAGAAAAATACCTTCAAAAGACAAGAACTTTGAGAAATATAATTCATACTTGCGCTGCACAGACTGGGCAAACTAAAGAAGAATATGTGAAACAGTTAAAGGGAGTGATCTCACATCGCTTCCAGAAAGAAGTACTGAAGGAAGAAGTATCTGAAGCAAAGAATTTAACCCCTCAATTCGTTAGGAAGAATAAGAAGTATGCTAGACAGCCTGCTACTTCGGTACTGGTTGATGGATATCACTGGGTGCCACGCCCTCTGTCCTCTCAAACAGAGGGTATTGTGTTGACTGGGTTCGAGAGAGGCCGCCATTTTACTGGTAGACCCCCGGTACCCCCACATAAACCTGTGAGATTGGCCTCAGTGATTGTCAAACCAAAGGGGGTTGAAGTCCAAAAGTATGTGGATCTTAAAGGAAAAAGACCTAAATCTCCTGAAAGGAGATATGTACCAAAGAGGACCAAGTTGGAGAGTCTGCCACCACCTCCTAGAACTTCTAAGTTCATTCTGCAGCTCCAACGAGTTTCAGCCAACCCCGCTCCGAGTTCAGTTGAATTGATGGATGTTCAGGCTAGTACCCCAGTTGTTACAGTTGATAGTCCTGCCGCGGTCAGTTTGGCTCCGGATCCAATAGTCACCGTTCCTGTTACCCCAGTTGATGATCCCCAAAGTTCGAGTGTCATTCCTAGGCCCCTTAGTCAGGTGTCTGAGGACCTTACCTTACCAGATGTGGGAACTATCACTTTACAAGCTCCTACTTCTCCTGAGGAATATGTCCCTCTCCCTGTAGAGGATGCCACTCTTCTGACTACCAGTTTTGGGATAGTCGAAGAGGAGAGAGTTGACCAGGATTTAGAAATGGAAGATGAGCCAGATACAAAGTCTCAACCAGATCCTAATCCAAAACTTACAGAAATTATTGCCCTTATGGATTCTGAAGAGTTGTTTGATATGGCTGAGTATAAAGGATACTTACCCCTTGACCCTAAATCAATTGGGGATAGACCGGTCGAGGAGGTAGTCCAAGAAATAAGAAACATCTTGTTGAACAAAGAAGGAACGGCTTCTTTCGACCCTGATATGGATGATCTCCTTGGAGATGAAGATGATTATGTTGGGGGCATTCATGTGGTTGAAACTAGAGGATCCAATAAAGAAGCTGAGCCCAGCAAGCGCCGATTTGTTAAAGATGATGATCCGCATGCTGTCGAGTCAGAGTCAGATGAGTCTGTGAAAGATAGAGATGAAGAACATATAAAAAACTTGGAGACTCAGCTAGCTAGCATGATGTCACAAGTTAGAGAGATGCAAGAGAAGTTGGACAAATCACAGCAAGAGTCTTTTGTGATCCACCAGTCAGCTCGAGAGCTCACAGAAAAGGCCAAAAGGGCAGAACTTAATTCCAGACCTCTCGAGTCACCACCTGTGACTCTCCCTTGTCCAGTAGAGACACCTCCAGTTCACCCTGCAGTTTCCACCATTCCTCCGATCCCACCTCAGAAGGATATCAAGCAGTTAATTGAGGACCAGGTAAGGGAGGCCTTAGCCCATGCTCAAGGAACTGTGTCTATTTCAAAGGGTAGACCCTACCCCGAAGAATATGACTTAGTTCCTTACCCAAAGGGCTTTGTGCCACCAACTTTTAAAGTTTTCACCGGAATTGAAAATCCGAGACAGCATCTAGCCCACTTCCGAGCAAGCTGTTGCAACGCAGGAGGGTCAGATGCTCTACTATTTCGCCAATTTGTAAGTAGTCTGTCCGGCATTGCTTTTGAATGGTACGCCGATCTGCCCAACGGTTCAGTAAGAACCTTTAGCGACCTGGAAAACCTCTTTCTTAAGAGATTTTCTGGAGCGCAACAACGCACCACCGTGGGCGATCTCGTGGTTGAAAAGCAAAAGCCGGGAGAGTCTCTAGTTGAGTACATCTTGAGGTGGCGAAACCTCTCGATGAAGTGTGAACCCCAGTTGCAAGAACAACATGCTGTGGAGATTCTTTTGAAGAATATCCACGGTCCTGTTGCTTTTCTCCTGAAGGGTTTCACTATTAAAACTTTTGAGAAACTTCTTAATAAGGCTAGCAATTTGCAGGAAGAGGCTCCTAGGATGCCATTCTTACGAGAGCAGTCTGAGGAAAGGAAGGGTCCAAAACTGGTGAAGACATTTGAAAAGAAAGCTGTGGTCTCAGCAGTAGATAAAGAAAGAGGCCAGTGGTTAGTCAGCCTAGCACTCCACTTCCACCACAGCCGCCTCAGAAGCAGCCCTTTCAGATAGTTTCCTCAACATACTAGAGATCCCTCTTTCATCCCTTTTAGAGAGAGATTGGCAAAGCCTTATCCATTTAAAAGGGAGTCAGTTAAGAAGATCTTTAGGAGTCTGTTAAAGAAACCAGATTTTCAGTTGCCAGAGGCTAGAAGGCCTGAGGATGAGAGCAAGAAAGATGATCCCAAGTATTGCCCGTACCACAGGATGCTTAGTCACCCTCTTGAGGACTGCGTTGTGTTCAAAGATTGGCTTGAGAGGAACTACACCCAAGGTAACATCATAATACCTAAGGAATACTTGGTCGATCCAGAAAAGGCTTCAATTAAGACCATTTCAGGTAATCCTCTTAACTCTTCTTGTTTGTTGAAGATGGTTGGGACATTGCTTTGTCCCGGGCACTTAAAAAGTCGATTAACAAGTCTTTTCGTCTTTCTCAACAGCTGACTACGATAGCCCAGGCCCCGGTGTGGAAAGTTGACCTGGACGCTTCGCAGAAGGATGTTGAGCCACTTCCCTCTCCAGTAGTCTTAGGAACTACTGAGAAAAATGTGAAAGAAGAGAAATCTGATTTTGTAGAGAGGAAGTGTGTAGATGAGAGATGTATTAGAATGGCGGATGGTGGTGTTAAAACCCTTTCCCCTCTTTTGTTATCTGACTTTTACTTTGCCCCATCAAAGGCGAAGGGTCAAAAGATGAATAAAAAACATCCTTCTACTTCTGTCTTGATGATTAACCATGAATCTCAAATGCAAATTGATGACTCTCCTGCTTTGAATCAAACTCCTAATGAACCAAATATTGAGGTTAGTCAAACCAACCTCCCCGAATCGACTATTCAAGAAGAGGTCGAATCTGAAGCTTTATCAGAAAGTGATTTCCCTCAAATCAATTTTCAAGGAAATCCTATCTTGATAGAACTTTCAGATTCTGACTCACTTTCAGAAAATGATGATCCAACACCTATGGTGTGTGTAGACACTGCCCTAGTTTGCCCGCCCGAAGATGTCGAGCAGGTGCAACTCCGTGGCGGTAAAGTCTTACCCCCTAGGTTGCCCCCTCAGGATAAAGGCAAGCAACCTTCATTCGAAAATCTAAGTCCGGATTCCCCTCAACAACCAGAATTCCCTTTAATTCCTCCGGGTTTCGAGTCTGTCGTTCCTAAGGTTGATTACAATGTTCTAGCCCACCTTAGGAAGTTGCCAGCAAAATTAAGTATTTATGACGCCCTCCTTCTTTCCAAAGAAATGAGGGAGTCTCTAATTAAAGCACTTCTCGATCCCGAGATTTGCTTAACACAGTTGGCTGCAACTTCAGAAGGTGAGGCTCTCTACTTCAAAGAGGTCCCTGGGGTTACCTTTTCAGACGAAGATTTACTCTTGAGAACTGCTGACCACAATCGTCCCCTCTACATTACTGTAGATGTGGGAAATTTCAAGTTATCAAGAGTCCTTGTTGATCCGGGTGCATCGGTCAACGTGATGAACATAAAGACCCTTGCTTATCTCAGAGTTGATACTAGCAAGCTTTCAACCGATAGGTTGGTGCTTCGTGGGTTCAACGAGAAGGGCGAGAGAGCTTTAGGTTCGATCACTCTACTCCTAGAAATAGGAGGTTTAAAAACTGAAGCTAAATTTCATATAATTGATTCAACTACGTCCTTTAACGCACTTCTAGGTAGACCTTGGATTCACGAATATAGAATGGTTCCATCTACCCTGCACCAATGCATTAAGTATCAACGAGATGGCATTGAACATGTGATTAAGGGTGATTTGCAACCATTCTCAATTCAAGAAATTGGGATCTACGAAGATGCTGCATATTTTGTACCAAAAGGGTCCTCGTCCCGTTCTAAATTAGAGATCAAATTTGAGGAGAAAATGGTTGAACAAAAATTCAACCAAAAGAAAGAAAAAGATAAGAATATCAATCAAGAAATGATTCAATCGAGTAGTGAAGACGACTCTGATATTGTTGTCCTTAGACCTCCAAGCACATTACCTCAAAGAGGTGGGAGGATGGCTTTAAGGGCACGAGGTCGAGGCCGCGCTTCATTAGACAGGAGAACAGCACCCGTATACATTGATTTGGAATCAGATTCCGATAGTGAGCTAGAAAGTCAAGGTGCTGCCCTCTCTCTCGATTATCAAAACATAAATACTCCTCCAAAATTTGATCTCACCTTAGACCAGGACAGTGACCCTGAGGTAGATATTTCAAAAGTTAAAAGTGACGAGCCTGAATTAACAATGTATGAAAAGCTCACTAGAAGGATTGAGGCCCTTTCTCTGACCCCACTGTCGGCAGGCAGGGTTGTAGGGTTGGAAGTCAAAGTGGCCCCCAACTTGGATGGTGAAGTTAAGAAAGTCCAGAAATTCTTTCCTGGCTCCTCCTCCGCAAGGGACGAAGGTGATGTAACCCTTGAGGAGGCAGATTTTAATGAATTAATGGAATTACCTTTCGGCTACTTCCCTGTTTGTGTAAAAAATACTTTTTCTAAAGGTTCTGTACCATACCGATGGACTAAGGGTCAAGCTAGATACCACGAGAATATTTGGCGAACAAAAGTAAATAAAAATCCAACAAGTGGTATTGGCTTTGGAACAGTTAGTTCATTCGATGATGATGAGTATTGCCTAATGATAACTTACCATCTCGATTCTCCAAATGTCCCTACAGATCCTCCTTGTCCTTTGGATGGACTCTGTTTGGAGACTTTAGACGATCCCGATGATCTTCAAGTTCGGGATGCACCCCCTGAATTTGAAGAGGAAATTAAGTCGACAGTCGATGAGTTGAGAGAAATTAACTTGGGAAACGATGATGACCCCCGTCCGATTTTCATAAGTACTTTGTTGAGCGAGGGTGAAACCCAAGACTTAATCCAGTTGTTATTCGAGTTCAGGGATTGCTTTGCCTGGACATATGACGAAATGCCAGGTTTGCCTGCTGAGGTAGCAGTTCACAAACTTGGGGTTCGGCATGATGCCATCCCTGTTAAACAAGCTCCTCGACGCATGCGCTTAGAGATTGAGCAACAAGTCGTTTCTGAAGTTAAGAAATTGGCAGAGGCCGGATTCATTCGAGAGGAACAATACCCCTCTTGGGTGGCCAGCGTCGTGCCAGTTCGAAAGAAAAATGGTCAGATTCGGATTTGTGTCGACTATAGGGATCTGAATAAGGCATGCCCTAAGGATGAGTTCCCTCTACCAATACCAGAACTCATGGTGGACATTGCCTCCTCACATGCTATTTTCTCCTTCATGGATGGCTCATCGGGTTATAACCAAATCAAGATGGCCCCTGAAGATGAGAGAAATACGGCGTTCAGAACCCCTATTGGAATCTTTTGTTATAAGGTAATGCCATTCGGCTTAAAGAATGCCGGAGCAACCTACCAACGGGCCATGACCCGTATCTTTGACGACTTAATTCATAATCAAGTTGAATGTTATATTGATGATTTAGTTGTCAAGAGCAAGGTTAAAGAGGCTCACCTGTATGACTTAAGAGTTGTTTTCGAACGGTTGCGCCGCTACGATTTGAAAATGAACCCCTTGAAGTGCGCCTTCGGCGTCGCTTCGGGAAAATTCTTAGGATTCGTAGTGAGGCACCGCGGAATCGAGATAGATCCTGCTAAAATTGAAGCCATCTTAGATATGCCATCCCCTAAGAGCCTTACTCAGTTAAGGTCTCTACAAGGTAGATTGGCATATATAAGGAGGTTTATTTCTAATCTTTCCGGGAGATGTCAACCCTTTTCTGTCCTTGCGAAAAAGGATACTAAATTCGTATGGGGCGAGAAGTGTCAGAATGCTTTTGATGATATCAAACAATATCTTTCTAACCCGCCAGTCTTGGCAGCTCCGATTCCCGGAAAGCCATTAATCCTCTACACCGCAGCTCTAGATGAGTCTTTAGGTGCTCTGTTAGCTCAAGTTAACGACGAAGGAAAAGAGAATGCTCTCTACTACCTTAGTCGAAGACTCCTTCCTACTGAAATTCGATACCCGTCAATTGAGAAGCATTGTCTTGCTTTAGTTTTTGCAGCTCAGAAACTGAGGCATTACATGCTCTCCCACTCAATCAGTCTGATTTCAAGAGTTAATCCTTTGCAATATCTTATGACCCGACCTACGTTGTCAGGACGTTTAGCCCGTTGGTCTATGATATTGTTGCAATTTGAGATTACTTTCACTCCCCTTCGTGCTGTGAAGGGACAGGCTGTTGCCGACTTTCTGGCAGCACACCCGCTGCCAGCAGATTCTCCTCTGAATGATGACTTACCCGATGAACAAATCATGAGTTTGGGGGAATCTAGCGAGGCCATCTGGGAATTATATTTTGATGGGGCAGCATCCTCTCGTAGGATTGCGACCCAACAATCTGTAATTCCTGGAAAGGCTGGAGTCGGTCTAATTTTTATTACACCAGAAAAAGGAATGATGCATTTTTCCTACCACTTATCGGAGCCTTGCACAAACAACGAAGCTGAATACGAAGCTCTGATAACTGGTTTGGAACTTGCAATTCTAATGGAGATTAAAGAGATTAAGATCTTTGGAGATTCCCAACTAGTTATTAACCAAGTCGCCGGAACTTATAAAGTCTTGAATCCGAATCTCCTAAAATATCACCAGTATACGCTTCACTTGCTGGAACAAATTCCCATTGCTACTTTGTATAGGGTTCCCCGTGGAAGCAATTCTGCGGCGGATGCCTTAGCAAAACTTGCAAAGGAATTTGCATGTCCTGAGGAGGATTCCATCCCTATAGAGATACAGGGTCGTAAGACCCTTTCTCTTATAGACTTTGGAACATATTAGTAAGACTCCCCTTCAGATCCTTTCTGCCTCTTCGACGACTGACGAAGAAGGCGATTGGAGACGACCCTTAGTCGATTACCTTAAAGAAGGGAAGCTTCCCCAGGATAAATCACTCTCCAACCAGATTAAGAAACGTGCCCTATCATATGCACTAGTTAACGATCTGTTGTACCGTCGGTCCTTTGATCACATGTGGCTGCGCTGTTTGAACAAGCGAGAAGCCCAGAAAATTGTTAATGAAGTTCATTCAGGACTGTGCGGTGCTCATCAATCGGGTCCAAAAATGAAATTAAAGATTAAAAGACTTGGATACTACTGGCCTACAATGATTGACGATTGCATGAATACTGCAAAGCACTGTCATCAATGTCAGGTCCATGGTGTGGTTTTACATCAGCCGCCTAATGTGTTACACCCTACGATAGCCTCGTGGCCCTTTGAAAGTTGGGGCACGGATATCATTGGGCCGATTGACCCTCCCTCCGCGAGAGGTCATCGTTTCATATTAGCAGCGACTGATTACTTTTCAAAGTGGGCGGAAGCAATTCCCCTACGAAACGTAACATCACACCATGTCTTAAAATTCTTTCGTGACCATATTGTATATCGATTCGGCGTACCCCGCAGAATCATATCCGATAATGGGTCCGCATTCAAGTCTACAAAAATCAATAGTTTTGTAAGGCGCCATAATATTGATTGGAGATATTCGACGATCTATTACCCTCGGGCGAATGGATTGGCCGAGGCCTTCAACAAAACCTTGGTGCAAATTGTCAAAAAGACCCTTGATGATAACAAACGGCAGTGGGATGAGCGGTTGGTGGAAGCTCTGTGGGCTTATCGTACCACTTATAGAACCCCGACCCAATCCACCCCGTTTGCACTAGTGTATGGATCTGAGGCTGTTCTACCCTTGGAAATACAAATCCCTTCGCTTAGAATTGCAGTTCAGAATCAAATTACCAATGAACAAAATGCAAAACTACGATTGGAAGAACTCGAAGGCCTTGAAGAGCGACGTCTCCAAGCTCAACAAAGTTTAGAGTTGTATAAATCCCGTATGGTTCAAGCCCATGATAAGTTAGTGCGACCTAGGACCTTCCAAGCGGGAGACTTGGTTTTGGTCCTTCGGAGGCCTATCTTGGCCCATCGGAAGTTGGGAGGCAAATTTGAACCTACATGGGAAGGACCCTTCGTTATAGAGACTGTCTACGAAGGAGGCTCGTATCAGTTAGTAGATTGTAAAGGGAACCACCCAATGCTACCTGTTAATGGGCGTTTCCTTAAGAAATACTATGCTTGATGTAGCTCATTTTATCAATCAATAAAACTTCCTTTTCTTGATTTACAGTTTGATTCTACCTTTTTTTTTAAAAAAAAAAAGTTTTTTTTTAACGCTCTTCGCCTTTTCCTTAAGGTTAGGTCCTTCCTTCCCTTAGGATTAGACCCGCTAGTGGTGGAGTACGCCCTCTGTGGCACCACCCTGGCATTTCACCCGGGGATTAGTGGTGGAGTACGCCCTTCGTGGCACCATCCTGATTCCCATTCGCTAGTGATGGAGTACGCCCTTCGTGGCACCATCCTAGTTTGCCAGTTAATTTGCCTATTTGGAGTAAGTCTTCTATCAGCATCCTATAGGCCTAAGGTTGGGTGATGCCCTTCCTTAGACCCAAGGTTAGGTATTCCCTACCTTGGTTTCCAGTTGATCCGTCTACTAGGAGTAAGTCTTCTATCAGCATCCTGTAGACCTAAGGTTGGGTGATGCCCTTCCTTAGACCCAAAGCTAGGTATTCCCTACTTTGGTTTCCAGTTAATTTGCCTATTTGGAGTAAGTCTTCTATCAGCATCCTATAGGCCTAAGGTTGGGTGATGCCCTTCCTTAGACCCAAGGTTAGGTATTCCCTACCTTGGTTTCCAGTTGATCCGTCTACTAGGAGTAAGTCTTCTATCAGCATCCTGTAGACCTAAGGTTGGGTGATGCCCTTCCTTAGACCCAAAGCTAGGTATTCCCTACTTTGGTTTCCAGTTAATCTTCCTATTAGGAGTAAGTCTTCTATCAGCATCCTATAGGCCTAAGGTTGGGTGATGCCCTTCCTTAGACCCAAGGCTAGGTATTCCCTACCTTGGTTTCTCCAGTTCCCTTGTCTACTAGGAGTAAGTCTTCTATCAGCATCCTGTAGACCTAAGGTTGGGTGATGCCCTTCCTTAGACCCAAGGTTAGGTATTCCCTACCTTGGTTTTACCAGCTTTCTTTATCCAATAGGTGTAAGCCTTCCATTAGCATCCTATAGGCTTGAGGTTGGGAGATGATCTCCCTTTCATTCCCAAAATTCTACTCCATTCGGTCAACGCCAATGTGTGCAGCAGAAGTTCCTTCTACCACACACATTGGGGGTCCATTTGTTGACCTCATTTTTGTATGAGGTCACTAAGACCCTTCCAGAAGCCAGATTTAATCCTAGACCCTAGGATCCACTCTAGACCTTAGGATCCTTCTAGATCCAAGACCTTAGAGCTTATTCTAGAGCCTAGGATTCCTTTAAATCCTAGATCTTAGAACTCTCCTAGATCTTAGGATCACTCCAACTTCAAATCAAACTCAACCTTTGATCAGTCTCAATTTTAAATCAATTCCTATATTTAATCCACTCCAATTTCAATTTGATTCCTACCTGTGACCAATTTGAATCTCAAACTCCACCCAATTCAAGTCCAAATTAATTCAAACTTCAAATCAAATTCAAACCCAGAGTCTAAACTCAAATTCAAACCTTTAAGGCCCTGTCCTAAACACCCTTTTCAGAGATTTTTCAAACATCTCAAAACCCAGTCAAATGGCCTCTGATTCAGGGTCTATCACTTGCAAAGTGATAAGACATGTCTCTAAAGGCTACCCTCCAATTTTGAGCTCATTCTGAGGTCTCTAACCCCAGAATCTGAATTAAAATTCAAAGGCTGTAAAACCTTCAAATATTTACAGCCTATGCCACTGAGCATAACCCCTTTGAGATCTTGACCTTGGAACCCTTATCCAAGCCTCCAATCACTTCCAGACCTTTGAATTTAACCCATTGAGCAGTAAACTGCATTTTTCAGACCCATTTTTGACCATAGTTGACCAATAGGTCAAAATTGACCAAAACACCCCTATGGGGCTCAAATGGGGATTTCAAACCAAATGAGCTCCAAATGGGATGCAACCACCTTTAACAAATTTCAAATGCCATTTCAAATCTTTTGAACCCATTTCCAACCCTTGAGTCAACCTGGTTGACCAAGTCAACTGGTTTGACCCAAGGGACCCTTTAAGGGTCCAAACATGTGTTTTGACCCAAATGACCTCTTTAGGCCATCCAACCACTTCCATTAACCTTAAAATATCATTTCAAACCTGTTGAGCCTAAACCCAGACCCTGGGTCAACCTGGTTGACCAAGTCAACCCAGGTTGACCAAACAGGCCCTTAAGGGCTCAAATGGTGATTTTGACCAAATTGACCCCTCCAAACCCTGGGACCACATCCAATAGACTCAGGACGACATTCTGAATTTGTTGAACCCATTTCTAGCCCTTGAACCCAACTGGTTGACCAAGTCAACCAGTTTTGGCCTAGAAGCCCATTAAAGGCCCATTAAGCCTTCTTAATCTATTTGACATACATGGCTCTTGGAACCACCCTCCAATCCACCTAATCAACTCATTTGAATCATCTAATTGAAAATTTCATAATCCTTGATGGAGTTGACTGGTCAACCAGTCAACCCAAGGCTTAAGGGACCATTTGTGTGGTCAAACCCTTTAACCCATTGAACCTAGCTCAAGCCACACCCATCCAGCCACTTGGAGAGACTCCATGACCTGCTTGGGTGCCACATCAGCTCCATTGACCAGTTGACTGGTCAATTTGGTCAAACCCAAGCTTAAACCCTTCTAAAAGGTCTTAATCAACCTTTTAGACCTTTTTCCCTGATTTAACTCCCCAAGGCCGACCCCTTAATGTCCTAAAGCTCACTTGGAGCTCTCCTAACCAAGCTCAGGGCCTGGTTTAGCCTAAAATGGCAATGGCCCCCCACTTGTCCCAAGTCCACCCAATGGAGGCAAGGCTTGGCCAGCCTTTGAGGCAGCCTTCTAGCTGTCCCAGGGACATGTGGCACCATCTAGGGAGCTCCTCCATCAATCCTAGCCATCCAATCTAGCCCAGCTCGTTTGAATAGGGAGAAAGGCAACTTTTGAGCATGATTGAAAAAGCAGCCTCTCTCACTAACCCTAGCCTCCCAGATCGAACTCTCAGTTCGTTTTGAATCTCCAGGGCCTCCTCTACCTTCCCACTACAAAACCCAGGTGGTTGCACGTCACCGGCGGCGAGTTCTCCGGCGAAACCACCACCTAGACCGTCCCAAGCCTATAGCAACCGATCTAGACGCGTTCGAGCTTGGATTTTTGCTGGGAATCTTCACTTGGACAATCTACAAGCTCAACCATCCAGAAATTTCGAAGATCTAACGGTATAACTCCCTAAAACCCTAGATCTAGGTCACATTAGTTAGGTCTAAATAGCTTTATGCTTTTAGGGTCTTAGCTAAAACAAACTATTCCCCATGATTTCTGTTCATGTCCTTAATCTATGTTTAAAATTTCAAGTGAAATGATCGATCCGATCGAAAGAACGAGGTGAAAAACGTTTTCTAGGGCGTCTCGGTAGGCTGCCGCAGGTGTACGTTTTGTGAGCCGTTGATTTGATGATCAACGGCTCGGATCTCGTCATCCCGCGGTCCATACAATCGCGTGTATCAAATGTTTGTATGGATCACGAGCTGGCGAGATCTCCAGCGTTCGTTCGAAACCGCGCGATCAGACATCAGCCGTCCGATCTCTTCTCACGAGATCGAAACGCAGGATTCAATCTGGACCGTCAGATTGGGTGCGCGAACGATCGGACGGCCGTAACCACGCGCTGACGTGGTTAAGTGGAAAACGCGTGAACCCTGCGCCGCCGCCACGCGTTCGATCCCGCGCCCGCCACCTGTCCTAATGATTGGCCGCCGGCTTAATTAAGGGGTTTTAATTAAAATTAAAACCCTTTAATTACAGACACTTCAAAAAAATATTAAAAAATAAATACTGGTCAGGAAAATAAGTGTTTTATATCAAACTGCTCAGATTTTTGAGGGCTTTAATTTAAAAATAGAATCATTTAAAAATATTATGTATACTTTGAGCAATTTTAAATATTGATTATTTGAGTATTTTAATTATTATTTAATTAAAATAAATATAAATATTTTCAAGATTTTAATAAAAAAACTTTTAGACCTTTTTTTTAATTTCAGAACATGTCCTTAGAGCTGTTTTGACAAATTTTGACATTAACTTGAATTATTTTCATATCTTAATATTTAATTAATATTTAATATTATACTAATTATTTTAAAATTCAAAAATTTTTTTTTTTTGAAATAACCCTAGATCAGTGGGTTTCTCAACTCTTTAAGACTTATTTTAATAATATCTTCAATGATCTTACTTTAAAATATACTCTTGTATATATTTAGATATTTAGACATTTATGTATATAAAAAAAAAATATTTTAAGATTATATGTATATCTAAAGTTTTGATTATTTGAGAGACCTCCTTTGAAAGTTTAAGTGTAGATGGATCATGCTTGAATGGAAATTATGGGGATTGAGTAGTGCATAGTTGTATCTTGACTATTCATTAATCAAGGTTCTAGTTAAATTAATTTTGATAGTTCTTTTTTTGGCATGCTTAGGTTATACACACACCACTTAGCCTAGGCTCTCCTAGATCTAAGGATTTGTTTGATTGTGTGTTTGCTTATATGTTAAGTTCAAGGGTTAGCAAAAATATCGATTTGAACCCATCAAACCTAGTGTCATTAAGGACAAAAATTAAGGACATATTTAGGAAACTTAGAAGTTTTTTTTTAATTAAGATACATATTCTTATGACTAGAAATTTTCAAATACTTGAACCTAGTGACATGCACAGCCCCTAGGAGAACTCTCACTGGTTTTGGAAATCATTTAGACCCTTAATTAATTTTCTTAAGTTTAAGTCTTAATTAAGCCATTAAACCTTCCGGAAAATCTAATAAATCCATTTTAAACCCAAAAAATATGTTTAACCCCTCTAACTGACCAGAATTAAACCTTTAACCCATGAAAATTAAAACCAAAATTATTTGACAGCAATTTGAACCTTAATTTAATTTTTAGTAAAAATCAATATTTAATTCATTTAATTAATTAAAAAATATTAAAAATTCCAGAAATTTCCAAAACACTTGGAAATCTCTCCTTAGGTCATTTCTGACCTTTGGAGTTGATTTCAAGGAGTTTGGGACTCATTTGGAGAAAAATCATAAAATGGCCCTCTAATTAAGTAATTTTCAAAAATTCCATAATTACCCAAACTTCAAACATTCATAACTAATTCCAGAAAAATCCAAATCACCCAAACTCACTTGCATTCAATTCCTAATAAGGTCTAATATTTATTAAAAATATTAAATTCCAGAAATTTGCAATATTTTAAAAAGTCAACAAATTGGTCAAACCATAGTTAAAACTAGTTCAAAACTTCAAACCTTTGTAATAAAATGCAGAAAAATCCGATTTCATCGTACTTACCTTCTAACTGATCGTAGCAAGGTCTAGTATTTTAATAAAATACAAACATTCCAGAATTTGAGCTTAATCAAAAGTCAATTTTCAACCCTTTAGTCAATTCATTAAAATATTCTAAAAAATTCATAAGAGCTCAAATCATTCTAAAACTCAGAAAATATTGGTTTAATTCTTAAAACACTTAACAAATCCTTTAAAACACAACAACCACCCTAAAGTTGAAGTTTATTGGCTGGACTACTCCGGGCTGCGGGGCTAAGTGTCCTAAGGAGGCTGGTTCCTCGAGCCTGGTGGCACAACGCCACGAATGAATTCTAAAGGGTGTCAAACCTTAAAATGGATTAATTCTTAATTATTCAACATTTTAAAAATCTCTAATTCAATCACATTAATTTGGTTTATTGGCTGGACTACTCCGGGCTGCGGGGCTAAGTGTCCTAAGGAGGCTGGTTCCTCGAGCCTGGTGGCACAACGCCACGAATCAATTAATGGCAAACTTAAATTAATCAAGCTTTAAAAATCAGCAACCAACTCCCTTTAATATCAATCCACTCCTTTAATTCTAACCAATTTAAATAACTTAATCAACCCCGATTGCTACTGGGTAACCCAGGCCTACGAGGCTATTAGCTTAGCCCCAAGGAAGGTGAAATAAACTTCACGGCCTCGGTGTGAAACAAAGGTAGCAATCAATTAACTTTTAAAATATATTTAATTAAAATTCCTAATTTATTAATACTTGAATTTTAATCTAAATTCCCTCCTAAGCCTTAACAAACTCAAACTTTTAGACAACTTCAATTAATAACCCACTTTAGGATCTATCCCAGCCACACGACCTTTCTCACACACTTTAGATGATGTGCTAGGACAACCAACTTTAGATCTAGGATAGGCCGGTGTTTACTTTACTGCTGTGTGCCGGGTTTTTCGTAGTTTTCACTGCATGTTGTGGATGAAATTGC
The DNA here is from genome assembly GCA_016618105.1 of Dendrobium huoshanense. Lineage (NCBI taxonomy): Eukaryota > Viridiplantae > Streptophyta > Magnoliopsida > Asparagales > Orchidaceae > Dendrobium > Dendrobium huoshanense. The sequence continues at coordinate 13,512,393 of CM028350.1, read as the reverse complement.
TTTGCTGTGTCTGCTTACTTTTTCTGTACTCTGTGGATGGATTGATGTGTTTGGCGACTAGATTACCCTTAGGTTAGGTACGATCTGGATGTTGACACAGTTTTCTGCAGGTGGCCACGCTCATGCAGGGCAATATATAAAAGGGGGCAAATCAAAAAAATGCATAAATATTATAAACTCTTTGCACAGGTGCTTCAGCTGCTAAAGCCCCCAAATCACAAAAAGAGCGTGGTCAGTGTGTTTACTTTCTTTTCTGCTCATATACAACTGCTTGGAAATAACTGCTTTTTATATATTAATTGCTTAGGATAACCCTGCAGGTGAGTCTAGATTTTTATTTTGATATCAATGTAATTTGTGCAAGTGTCAAGTGTTGTGAAAGTTTATTTTGAGTTGGGATACATAGATCCAAAGTTTGGATTCCAAAGAGGAAAGGATACCCCTTTGGGGAACACTCCTCTTCCATTTGGAAATCCAAATTTGGATCATACCTCTTCCTTACCCAAAGAAGAAAGAGTGGCCTTCCCCTTAGAGGGAAGTGCCCTCTTGTTCATTTGGGTAATCCACTACGAAGATTCCAAGAAGATTGAAGAAAAGGAGTCCAAAGAAGAATGAGATTGAAGATTTGAAGACTTGAAGATTGAGAGTATCCCACTCAAAATAACTTGCGTCATTACTAGGCTTAGAATCCGGGTTGTTGTCAGTGGTGCCCGGCCACTTTACTTTCTGTAATATTCTGGTTTGTAATAAGCAAGGCAATTCTGCCTATGGACATTTATTAATTAATTTGTATTTGATTTGATGATTTGATTGCCTTTAGGATTACTTGTTTTTACTAGTTTTTTTTGGCGATTGCATGCCGCTCTTTGTTTTCGCCTGGATACGTGAGACCCGTGAGGGTGTGAAATTTTTCTACTCATAATTCTAAAAGTCTAAAATTTTAGTGAGTCTAAATAACATAGAAAGATAACGAATCTAGGGAATTAGCCGGGGATCGACCCCGGGGTCGCATGCATATTTTTGCATTCTTCTTTCCTTGCTTTAGACCCTTCCCCGCCTGCGGGTAGAGTCCGGATAGTCTGACCTATGAGGACGAGGTGCCGGATCTGGGGAAGTCCAGTCTTCTAAAAAATTATTTTATAAGCCTGTTTTTAAAAATTTCAAGCATATTTGATTTGAAGTTGTCAACCAGCATGCATTGCATTAGATACAAATTAAAAGAGTCAAAATTTTAATTTCATAGTCCTTAGCATTTTAGCACCCAACATAAGTCAAAGGGGCCAATTAGGAAAATCTCTAGATGTCGGCCCCGCCTCCCCAAAACTTTAATTATAACGTCCCTACCACTCTTTCATAAAAGACCGGATTCATCTCTTTTAAATCGATTAGGTGGTTAGCTGGCTCCCCAATCCAGGCCGGGGTAAGTCCAGACCTTGCACTGCATTAGTTAGGGTCGGACGACTGTGGTCCAGTGTCCAAAATAGATTTAGGTTCTGGGGCAGATCTTTGATTATAAGACCCCAAACTTCGGGAATCTAATCCCAAATTCCTAATAAAATGCTCAATTCTAATTAAAGCTTCATTTCAATCCTAAAACATAAAGCCCAACACTTAGATTAAGTTGGGACATTTCCGGATGGTTCTGGAATCTCAAAGTGTCCCCTACCTCTCATCCTTTAACTCCGTTAATAACTGTTCAATTTTGATCCATTCCCTTTTGATTTTCCAATAATTCTATTCATACTTTGATATCACTCCTAGAAATTCTAAATAAAATTTTGCCACTATTTTAATCGAGAGTTTTCGTAGGGGATTTTATCTCCCTACGATGTAATTAACTACGAGGGCTTGCACTCGTAGAAGATTTAGAACCACACACACCTGATTTTAAAAATTGATTTTTCAAAATTCAAATGGATTTCTTTGGGAGAACTTAAAATACTAGTGATCATTATTATCATATTTAAAGAATTATCATTGAACGATATTTTCTCCCTTCGGAGAGATATATCTTTCTTTGATAAGGCTTTGGATGTGAACCTAACGATCACACTTCTTGAATATTGTAGCTGGATATTCAATTGAACCTCATTTTGACCCTTCGGGGTCATATGAATTTCTCTTTAGCATCCGCTCACAATATTCAAGATGGATTTCACAATTCTAAGTCTGAACACCGTTATGAAAGTTTATTTTCGTCCTCCGGGGTGATATACTCTTTCTAACGAGTCGATTCGACCTTAGAATTAGAACTTAACCTTAATCTTAAAATCCCCAAAGAAAACTAATATTTTCAAAACATGTTTTCAAAATTCCACCAACAAACATGTGCATTCCATACTCTTTGAGGGCATTGATAAATAATAACTCTTACATCCTTCTATGGAGCTTGTCAATCTGGTCAAGTGCTTGTTGCATTAAGTTGACATTCTCCACATGGCCACCAGTTAAGGGATATGTGATATATCATGTACTTCTAGCATATTAAATCTATTAACCACCAAATCATGACAATAATATATGATGATAGAACTAGTTTTATTGGAAATTTTGTATGATGACTATATTTTCTTACCAAAGTCCTCTCACTTGGCGACTAATGTGAAAGTTTCTAGTGGCTCCTCCTTAACATTTCCTTAAAGAGGAATGATAGGTATGATGTGGGCACCCTGTTATCATATGAAGTTATGTGATCTTGGTGATAGTGCATCTAATCGATCTACACTCTACCCCAACTATCAACTCACTTGATGTTTCTATCTATTGGTTGCATGTGTTAATTAAACTCCACCAAACTATCATATAACCTGTTATACCATGTGCCACTCAATGCACATCCAACTAATCAGTGATACTCGGGTAGTCTAAATGTCTTATCACTCTTGATAGATTGGAGGGAGCCTTCAGAAGATATCCTTATAATATGATGTCATGAAAACCTATTCAAAATTATTTTTATTAAATAGAGTTAACTTATGATGCATGTGATTCTTTAGATTAAATCTGCACATGTTAATAGTTAACTTGGTTATAGCCCTTCTAGCTCATACCTATACACTCCAATAAGTTTCCCCCTAGAATCTTACACAATGGTCCTTTGCCCACCTAGACATGTAATATTATTTTTGAGTGCACATGTGAAAAGAAACAAAAGGAAAAAATCTTAATCTTAATGGAAGATAATACCTACAATCCAATAACTTTTCATTGATATTCTATACTAATGGTACCTGATGCGCTGATTGCCAAGTAGAAGTGGTACGCATCCAATAATATGCAACCTCATAGCCCTTATTGATAAGCACGACTCCATGTATATATGCCCAACGATGAAAACAATGAATTAATTTTTGACCAAAGACCATCAAATCATCCTCTATCTTCCACTTCTACCATACCTGGATAAAAATTTGCACTTTTAGCATTTTATTTAATTATTTAAATATAAGGCATATAAGAAATTTTATCTTGAAGTGCTTGGATTTTTTTGGCTTGTTATACTATTATGACTAAGCATATTATAAATTCTTCATGTTTTACTGGATGTCAAAGTAGGCTCATCCATTTTATTTTTAGTCATGATAGTATGGTTTATTCTAGGATGCCTTCTATAGGATGGAAACAATAGCATAACATGCCTAAGTTCCATATTAAATGTTGTCCAATAGTACTTGTCCAATATCATTTTAAATATCCTCAACTGACTTTGGCTATAAATATCTAATGTGTAATAGGGTGAGACAAATGTTAAATAGTCTCACCTGCTAGCATCGAAGGGTACAATTACAAGTCAGATAGTAGGTAGTGCAAGAGGGGGATATTGCACGAACATGTAAAAGTATTATTAGTTAATATTAAACCATGAATGAGTAGCAAGTCATATTAAACACCTAGTATTCAAGATTATTTATGCATACAGGTTACAAGCATCTATAGATATACCCTTCAAATTGTCATAGAGTGTTCACTACTTGTGAAAATAATATTGATTCTACTGTTCCCATCCAATGATTATCATTATTAATACACTTCAAAAATAAAGCCATGAGGTCGTAATATATTTTTTTGTTATTAGTCTTTACATCGGCTAATACATAACTCATTTTAAAACTCTGCTGAAACACTCTGAAGCATCGGTCATAATAATTCCATAATGATACCCTCAATTATGCTTTAAAGTCAACTTTATTATATCCATGCTAATTAGTTAATCATACACCTCATATTTTTTTGTTTCTAATATGAAGTGTATTTTTCTTAAATAAGTCAATATCATCCAAATTACCCTTATAATACAATTTCTTGCTTAAAATATCACAATATATGAAGGAAATTGTGTGGATAGTCTTCTTGAAAGTCTATCCCAAGAGGTGCAAGCAATGTCGATGAGCGACACGTGGAAGATTCTCTCAATTTCCATGCACAATTCTAGAATGTCAGTCTGGCACAAACAAACAAGACTATATCATGGACATTTTACAAGAACAACATCAATTTGCCAATATTTATGACCTTAGTTATGGCAAAGGTTAGATGGAAAAGACCCTTATTTGTATCGATGCCCATAGAGGCCAACAAAGTGCATCTATACTTACCCAGTAGGAATGTGCCATTTAACTTAGAATTTGGGAGCTATATTTTCATCATTACATGGAAGGATCGAAAGATAAAAAATATAATGAAATCAATTCTTATTTACGTGTTGGATTAGGTACACAATTATGGGCATTATTAAATGTATAGCCTCTATTAGACGGTACAAGGAGAAGTATGATTCCTCTTGGCTCCCAAATATGGTTCAAGTATTATGATTCATCTTGGCTCCCAAATAATGAGATGATTGCTCTCCATATAGCACCCGATGCCTTGCTATATATGTAACTTGTATATCAAATTTTGACTCCATGCGAGCAATAATCTCATGAGGTTTCAGATCTAACTATATCCACAAAGTGTTGACCACATTTTTGAATGAGGATAACTAAATCATCCCTAGTAATCTCAAACCAAAATTTAAATCAACTTTAAGTAAAATCTATACCAATTTCAAAGAAAAAATAAAACTCAAATCAAATCTTAACCCTTCATTTGATAACCACCTTTTAATTATCATTAACCCACACTCAATCACTGAAGATCAACTAAATGATTATAAATGATACTATTAATCAAATTCAAAAAATTCAATTCAAAAGACCAAAAATAAATTCAAAATTTTAAACATAAATCAAAGCCAAAAGCATTAGGTCCATAACCTACTTATAGTGAAAGTTTTATCAAATCAAGATTATGTCAAATGAACTTGGATTCATGATTTATCAAGTGCATATTGATTAGACATGTCCTTTGGGTCAATCCTCCAAATTTGAGTGCAATTCAAGCTCTACAACCCCCAAAATTAAATGGATTTCCAAAGGCTATAAAATGTTCAAATACTTATAGCCTATGCACTAGACGAAACATATGGTGAAATTTGACAATGGAAGCTCTCACAAAAACCATTGAACATGTCCAGAAGCAATGTCATAATGGTTTAAACATCTTTACACCCTTTGTTGACCATGTTTGACCATGAAGTTTCTTAAAAACAAAACCTCTAAGCCTCTTAATTAAATTCAAACCATCTCAAAAACTTCAATTCATCTCATTCAAACCAACCATTGAAACCTCTTTAAATCCATCCCAAATATTAATTGGGATGTAATGAACTAAACTCAAGTCTTGGTCAACCTTGGTTGACAATGTCAAATATGATTGATCAAAGAGAACTTTAAACACTTAAACATATATTTGGAACTTAGAGGCCTCCCAATTATATGAGACCCTTACAATAAATTTGAAATGTCATCTGGAGTTGAATGAACTCAAATATGACCCTTGGTCAAGTGTGGTTGACAAAGTTAACCATAGTTGACAAAATGGGCCCTTAAGGGTTGAAATATGCATTTTGAACTTGCAGACCTACCCAATATATGAGACCACTTCCATTGAGTACAAAATATGCTTTTTAATTAATTGAGCTTAACCCATTCCATTTGTCAAACCTAGTTTACCAATTCCACTTAGTTTGACCAATAAATCCTACACTTAAATCATATTCAAATTCAATACTCTAAGCTTGAACAAATCAAATTAAATGCTTGGGATTATCCATTTGATCCCTAAAGCCATCCTTAGGTGACCCAAACCTTGGGTCTACTTAGGCTAGCCACATGGCTGGACTTAGTGTTCAAGAGAGGTTTCCTTTGAACCAATTCTCAAAAACAAACAAAACAAAACAAAACTAATTCTTACATTGGTCCCCCATGCCCTAGGTGGCTTAACCCTTTGGCCAACTTAGGCTAGTAATTAGGCTAATCCAAAGTGACCAAATTCACTTTATATTAGGCCAACTTAAACCCTGGACCTCTCTAAGCTAAATTGACACTTGGATTGCATATCTCTAGTTTATGAGCACCCACCATAGTTAATCCATCCCATGGGTTCACCTAGGTCAAAATTTGGCTAGACTAAAGTGTCCAAAAATGCCTCTCCTGAGCCACATTGCCTAATATATTTTCACCATGAAAAATTGACTCATGCATTAGGCTTCAGAATGTTCTAGAAAACTTTTCACATAATCTCCACAGTTGGTGGATGGAGGTGGCCAAAAAAGGTGAAATTTATCCCAAGTGGTTCCTCTTCACATGAGACAAAGAAAATTCTCTCAGCTTTGACTCACCATCATTTGGTTTAGGGAGCATTGCCTAGTTGTTTCTTCCAACTAGAAGCCATCCATGTGGTTTGGCTGAGTAATTCTGACCATTGAAATTTATTTAAGATGTATGATTTTAACAAACCAACCAATTCCTCTCATAGCTTCCTTTAATTTTGTAAATGCTTCCCAAAGTTTCAGAAGTCTCCCAAGAGCTTCCTATCTCCTTTGGTGTCTTTATACGATGAGTTCAAGGGAGTTCCAGTGAAAACTCTCTATCTAAATGCCAACTCCCCTTCAAGTGCATCTCTAGTTGAGGTCTATTGAGGAGAAACATTCTTGAGGTCCACATGAATATGCTCAAACAATGTTTGAGAAATTTGGAGCATAACCTAAGGTAACCATGTAATATCAAGCTCCGTAACTAGTTAGTCCAGTTAAGTGCAAAGTTAACCTTCAAACTAATAAATCTAGACTATTGGATTGAAAGTTTAGGTCATGGTGATGCTTTCTGATAAATTTTATTAGATTTTGCTAGCTTGATCTCTTATATAATGCTATGATATGCTTATTCCTAAGAAATCTTGTGGTAGGTGGAAGATAAAATTAGAGACATTGATCTTGATCAACAGATCTAATTAGATCCTCAAATCTTAGATTAGATTAAATCATAGATGTTGGATATTAAATCATATGGTTGTGGTTAATCATGCTTTTTACTATTATCTACCAATCATTGGATTACCAATCACGCAGTGTTATGTGTTAAAGCTCGCTGACTATGTAATTTGTTAAATAAAAAAAAAAAAAAAACCAAAACCTAAAATTTTCATAACTCCTCATGCACTTATTTAATTAAGGTGTTATTAGGTTCATTAGAAAGGTGATGAAAATAAATGTTTCATCGAAGCTATAATAGTTAGATTCAGGGAAGAACTAAATGTAACCCCTAGAGGGTCAATATGAAGTTCTCTCGAGCATCCAACTATGATAGTTTAGATGATAGATCATTGGCTTCATACTCAAAATTGTAAAATCAAAGGATATATCCTCATAAGGAAAGAAAATACTTTATATTATCTATTATTTTGATATAACGATAATGATCATCATCGCCTTTGTTTTTCTCAAAGAAGGTTAATTAGATTTTAAAATTTTATTTTGAAAAATAAATGTGTATTCTAAATCTTCTAAGAGCATAAGAACTTGTAGTTAATTACATCATAGGGATATTGAATTTCCTTTAAATATTATCAGTTAGAATAATAGCAAGAATTTCTTTTTAGATATTCTTGAGGAGTTTAAGAGGACTGAATTTGGTGTTTTAATAGGTATTGTATTGAAATTTGAGTACTTATTTTGGATGTTAAGGGAGGATGGGTAGGAGGTATTTTAATATTTTAAAATGCTTTTGAAATAGCCCACCATATTTTATGTGTTGGGCATTAAGTTTTGGAATGAGAAAGGCTTTAGTTTTAGTTGATTATTTTATTAGAAATCTAGGATTATATTCTTGGAGATTGGAGTCTTAAGATTTTGAGTCTGCCCCCAGATCCTAAATCTATTTTGGGTACTGGGCAACAATAACCAGAACCTAGCTTACATAGTATAAAATATATACTTACCCTTGCCTGAATTGGTGATTTAGCTAACCACTTAGGCGATTTAAAATCCATGAGTCTGATCATTGTATAAAAGAGTTGTTGTATGTAATTAGTTATAGTTTTGAAGGATTGGGGTTGACGTCTAGAGCGGATCCTAATTGGTCCTTTTAACTCATGTAGGGCTAAAATGCTAGAAGAGAAATGCAATTAAAATTTTTGAATCATTTAGTTTTTTTTTTAATGTGATGCATACTATTTGGCTCAACTAAATGCATTAAATGAGATGTAGATATTTTTGAAAAAAAGGCTTAAAAATATTTTTCTGTAGAGATTGCATAACATCCTATTGATAGATCTACACCCTAACATGTCCGGTAATCTTCCATATGCTACAAGCATGGGGGGGGGGGGGGGGGGGGGTGCCTAACTAGGAGTAGAAAGTAAAAATATGATTATGCGGTCCCTCGATGATCCTAGGATGACTTCTTATATCATTAGATTTTTTATGTTATCCTACAAAAAAATTATTTAAATTTAGGTAGAAAAAGTTTTTATGTGTGCCCTCACGAGCCTCTGATCGAATTTCAGGCTAAATCAGAACACGACAAACAAATTGCTAAAAAAACTAAACAAATAGATAAATTAAAGCATTCAATCCAACAATAAAATTATTTAAATAAATTAAATGTCTATAAGAGAATGCCCATTTTATTACAACCAAGAATTTACAAAAATTTAAAGTGGCCAAGCACCACTGACAATTCACTAAGATTTTAAGCCTAGGACAGACATAAGTAACTTTATGTTGCCCTACAAAAATTTTGTGAACAACTAGATCATTTTTGACCTAAGGGTAAACCAATCATTAATCAAATTATTTAATAAATTATAGTTAAAATAAATAAGCACTCACATCAATAAATTTTCAAACACAAAAAATAGTAAAAACTCAAAAAACTAGACACACAAATAACTGAAAAGTAAACAAGAACCTTAGTTAGATCTAGAGTTGGTGATCCTAGCAAACCATCTATAGTGTGTGAGGTAGGCTGTGTAGCATGGAAATGTCCTAAACTGGGCAATTTATAAAAGCTAACTAGTGTTTGAGGGTTTTTAAATGTCGAAGGAGAAATTTATGTTTAAGTTTAAATATTAATGTATTATATTTTATTTTATATATATTTTAATTGTTAATTGGTTACTACTTTTATTGCTCACAGGGGTCGTGAAGGTTATAGATAATAGCCTCGTAGGCTGGGTTACATAGTAGTAACTGATATATATATATATATATATATATATATATATATATATATATATATATATATATATATATATATATATATATATATATATATATATATATATATATATATTAGATTATTTTGTTTGGTATGAGTTAAGGATTAATAAAATTTAATTAAATGTGTTGTTTGCTACTTTGAAATGATTAAATTCAAATTTCTATATTTTTTAGTGAATAATGGTTTTTTTTAGAAAATTTTGAATTATTTTATTACATAACACGAGGGTCAAAGAGTTGACTTCTTAAATTTGAATGATTTTTAGAGTTTTAACATTTTTCTAAATAATAGATGTTAAAACGAGTAATTAGACTCTAAGTTTGCTCAAAATTTTTTTTTCTATGTTAAGTAGTGAATTTTTGAAGTTTCGATCTTGTGTTTTACTACGGTTGACTAGAAAGTTGACTTTTTGACTTTGGCTTAATTTTGGATATTTGACTTTTTTTATAAAATATTATATGTAAATTTGAGTTGAATGATATTAAGTATGATTAATTTGCATTTTTTTAGAATTAATAGTGATTTTTCAAAGTTTGATTTATTTTTGGAAGTTTAAAAATTAATTAATTAGATGGGATTTTTAAAGTTTTTATCCAAATCAATCCCACACTCCTAGAAATCACCCCCAAAGCTTAGGAATGACTTAAGGGGATGTTTCGAAGTGCTTAGGATTTTTTTCCTAGTATTTTTAAAAAATGATAATTAATTAAATAAATTAATTATGGATTTTCCTTAAAATATAAATTAATATTAAATTAAAGGTCTCATCATAGAGGTTTTAATTTTCATAGATTAAGGGTTTAATCATGATCATTTCAATGTATTTTTTGGAATTTTTAGACTTAAATTGAATTAATTATGATTTTTTAGAAATTGTAATTCTAATTAAGGGTTAATTAAATCCTTAGCTTATGGCCTCTAAAATCAACAAACTTCTATCCTAGGATGGGTTATGCTGCTATGTTCAAATGTTGTAAGTCACACCCCTATTTTGTGTGCAGTATAATTTCTATTATTTATCAAAAGTTTCATAAAACTGTCCTTAATTTTCGTCCCTTGATTTTCTCTAGGTTGTATAGGATCAAAATCAATGTCTTGCTAATCTTCAATACATATACATCCATCCACACCATGCAAAACATTAATAGAAATGTGACCTAAATGAAAGTGATCAAAAGTGGGTGAATCTCCAAATTTTGGGGTTAACCTATACTCCCCCCCTACACTTGAAAGCTCACCCACCAAACACTTCCCCATATTGTTAAAATCAAGGTTTTATAATGAGATGAGCAGTTGACATTTAAAATTAGATTTAAATTCAAACCAAATTGATATGATTAAATGGTAACATGCAAATTGAAATGAAGAATTACACGCAAATGACCTAAACATACATGGGATGTGATTGTCACACTCATACACATTCAAAATTTGTTTAATATTCTAGTAAAAGGATGTTTGAATGATAAGATATCGAACTCAGGACAAGCTAAAATTAAGTCACAGTGTTTTAAAATTAAATTTAAAAATAAATCATGTTATAATGAGATTTAATAAAATTTAAATTATAAGTTAAAAAAACTAAAAAATTCACAAAGAAGGAATAAATAGAGGATGAAAATTTAAAAATTTTGAAATATTTAAGATTTTATTTTACAAAATATTAATTAAAACTTAAGTATCCAATGTTTAAAATTCTCTAAAATTTAGAAAAAATTTTCAATAGAATTTAATTTTAAATAAAAGAGAATAAAAAACTGAGAAAAATGGATATGTATTTGCATTTTTTGGATAAGAAGTGAATTTTTTATGAACATTCAAAGTTTTATTAATTAAAAATATAAATTAAAACCAATTTAAATTACTTAAAAGAAAATAACGATGATTGGGGTAACAGCGGGCCATGTGGTATAATCTAGTGTGTCGGGATGATACCATAGTAATAGAGGGGCCACACGGCAGCATCTATACCATTGGATGAATACCGCGTTAACAGGAGAGCAATGATTGCTAATGATTTCTCCTTGACAAATCATTGGGAATCATTGTCGGGGAAGGCACTGGCTATCATTTTTTTTAGCTTTATGAAAAGCTTTTTTTAACTGAAGTGCTTAAAATTATGATTAACCTTTTATAGAGATCTAATTGGTGGATTTGGATGTTCTTGGGCTTTTTTGTAATGCGAGTGTAGAGGAAGGCCTAGGGAGCTAAAAAAAAAAGGGTTTTCACTCTGGGAGAGTGTATAGGCTGGAGTAATTTAGATTCATTGAAATGAAGTCCAAAGGCTCATTTTAGGTTTAGGGATTAGAGAGGATAACCCTGATGCATCAGAGCTTTTGGCCTGATGAGGACAAGAGTCCCAAGCCATTGGACGGGTAGTGAAAAGGCTGCATTGAGCTGATTTCTCATTGGGTGGTTGAGTGGATATAGGGGGGGGGGGGTTACACAATGCATCTTAAGGATAAATCAAGCCTTTGGCATATTTAAAGAGTCTTTAAGAGATATTTAGTTCTCATTTAGGTAAGGCAATCTAGGGGGTTTAGGTTGGACTCAAGAGTTTAAACGAATTTGACTATCTAGGCCAATTGAGTCAAATGTTGACTGTTTGACCAATCAAACTAGTCAAAGGCTTAATGAACAAGCATATAGGGAGTAGTTACTTGCTGTTTGAATGAATCTCAAAGACTTGGGATAATGAATTTAAAGTTTAAATGGGAGTTTAACCATTTAAAAGGTGTTTGACTAGCTTGTTGGCTAGTTTGACTAGTCAACAAAGTCAAAGTTACTAATGTGGCACCTAGGGAAAGTAGAAAGCTATTTGGAGCAAGTGTAGGATGAGTCAAACCCAATGGAGTTTGATTCATCCATGTTTGAAATACATTGAATGCTTGGGATAAAGTGGGATTAAAGGTTTGAAAAGGTTGATTAGGTCAAATGAGAAGATTTGACCAAAATAAGGTAGGTTTGGTCAAACTTTGACTTAGTTGGTCAAGTCAACTATTGATTGGGTCAACATGTCCAATCAAGTCTAAACACGAGAAGAAGTGGTCAAAGGAGTTTAAAGGATTGTTCGATTAATTTGATGCTTGAATGAATACAAATAGGGTTTATGGTTGGTTTGGTCAACTCTCATTGACCTGATCTACCATGTTGACATAGGGTTTGGATTTGGGATTAGTAGATTCAAAATGACATTTTGAGTTCAATGGTGGTGGTCGCTTGGGCTGGATTGGTCATTTAGTCTACAATAGCTATTTGAATCCTTAGAGGGCATTTTAGTCAACTGTAGTTGACTTGATCAACAAGGTTAAACCAAAGTTTGGTTTGTTACAAATCTATTTTCATGATTTATGTTTTGATGATTGACAAACACTATTGTTTTTCTTGGACTGCATGTTGCTTCTAACTTTTTAGGAATCGAAGATCGGACGAACAAACAAAGCCAGTTCAAGACTGCGTAGGTTTAGGGTTGAGTCAGTCTGCACTTTATTTTTTCTCTACTTGAGTCTATTTATAATGGTCAAAGAAACTGATGCTAAGTAACCCTACACACACACTTGAGAGAATTAGAATTTTTGTTTTTACTCATATCGGCCTGGACGATATTTACATCGTCCTGGACGATCAGGCTTAAAACATAAAGTCTAAATATGAATTCTTAATTAAGGTAGCCGTCATTAACAGATCGGCTTGGACGATAAGTGTATCGGCCAGGATGATAAGCTCAAAATAGAAAGAAGTTGTCGCCATAGACAATTAAGGTATAATGTATTTTTAAATAATCGGTCAGGACGATCATAGATCGGCCTGGACGATATTTACAAATTATGCCTTAATTGATCAGGAAATCAAGAGAATAATTAAGAATGATTGATACGATCATATCATCCTGGACGATCATAGGATCGGCCAGGATGATCTATTCAAAAACCTTAGTTACTTCAGGTTGATAAATATCAGCAAGCTCGAATTCAGGGCTATGCTCTGGACGATTTTTTTCTGATTTGAACTGATCGGCTGGGACGATCGTGAGATCGGCCTGGATGATCAAGCTAATTTTAAATCATCCAAGTTTGCATTTAGGGTGATGCTCTGGCCAATCTTTTGAGTTTTATACTGATCGGCCAGGCTGATGACCATATCGGCCTGGACGATAATGTCGGCAACTTGTAATTAATGAGCTCCTTTGAAGCTCTTCTATTTAAAAGCTCTTGTTCAATGTCTTGAATAACTTTTGGCTGCTGCCTTGACCTGAGAAGGCCTTGAGGAGAGAAAGAGAGAGAGGGAGAGAGAAAGAGGATCTTGTGAGGGGGAGCTTGTGAGGGGATTCACAAGGGTTGCTTCAAGGATCGCTCTGCTTCTTCTTCGTCTAGAGTTTCTCGTCCGTGGAAGTGTTGGTAGAGGTAAGGAGTTAGCATCTGGTTGTGGTTCTCTGCCAGCTTCAGGAGGAAGCCAAAGGAGATAGGTTCTCTGCCTTGCTGGGGTGGCATAAAGGAGGTTCCTTGTGAGGGCTTCTCTGCCTAACCGCGGGGGCTAAAGGAGAGTCACGTTTGTAGTGCAATACTTGGAGGGTGCCTCCAAGGAGTGGACGTAGGTCAAGTTGACCGAACCACTATAAATCTCTGTGTTATTATTTTCTTTCTTCCGCACTTTAATTTCTGCATTATTTATTTTTCTCGTGGTGTGATTTGGTTTATGTGATTTTTGTTCTTTGTGAAAATAATTTTTTTAAAATATCAATTCATCCCCCCTCTTGGTTAGCTTGGGACTAAGTTCATAGGGCTTAACATCCCTAACAAACTTTCAAGTGGTATCAGAGCTGGATTCAAAAAATTAAGTTTGAAAACTTTTTGAATTAAATTTATGGCTAACCTTGGGAATCGTAAAACTACGGAAGGTTATTCATTTACACGACCTCCCTTATTTGACAACTTACCTTTTGATTTCTGGAAACTCGCATGTCAACATTTTTACAATCTACTGATTATCTCATGTGGATGCTTATCAAAGAAGGTTATTCTCCACCTTCTCGTAAAATTAATGGTGTTAAAACTGAAGTTGCTTTTACTGAATGGACTTTCGATGAACAAGACTTAGCTCAATTAAATGCAAAATATTTGAACTATTTTTTCTGTGCTTTAAAATCTGAGGATTACATGCGTGTCTCCACTTGCAAAACTGGTAAAGAAATTTGAGATAAATTATGTATCACCTATGAAGGCACTAATGAGGTTAAACAATCCCGTTTTAATTTTCTCTTTCATGACTACAAACTTTTTCGTATGAAACCTCATGAATCAATTTCTGACATGTATACTAGGTTTACTCAGATAGTTACATTACTGCATGCATTAGGAAAAGAACTTTCAAACTATGAAAAAGTAAACAAGATTTTGAGATGCTTGTCTTCGTCATAAAATGCTAAAATCACTGCAATCATTGAATCTAAGGATTTGAACACTTATTCTATTGATAACTTACTTGGCTCACTCATTGTTTACAAGCAAGGGGTGAATCATAGAAATCTTGATGCAGGTGAGAAGAAGAAGGAGAAAACAATTGTATTGAAGGCGCACAAATCAGATTCTAAATCTTCCGGGTCTTAAAGTGATAAAGTTGCCTTCATCACAAGGCAATTCAAAAGCTTTCTAAGGAAGAAACAAAAGCATCATCAAAATTGGAGAAAAGGTAAGGATCATAAATATGTTAAAGGATCTTCTGATGTTGTTTGATATGAATGCAGGAAACTAGGACATGTGAGAACTGATTGCCCGACACTTCAAGACAACACAAGCAAGGAAAAGATTGAGGAGAAACCTAAGTTCAAGAAGGACAAGAAGAGAATCCAAAAGGCGTTCTGGGCAAAATCTGGTACTGATTCATCTGAAACCGAACCTGAGAATGAAATAACAAACTTGTGTTCAATGAGAGAAGATCAAAGTGATGAGAAAGAGGTATGTAAACCAACCTATGATGAATTGTTTGAGATTTGTGAGAAAATACATGCATCATACAAAAAACTCAAGAAAACTCATACAAGCATAAAATTAGAACTTTCGAATTTACAAAAAGAGCATGAAGTTTTTCTCAAAGATCATGCAATGATTGATTCAAATCACATGGCTCTTCTTGATGAATTTGATGATTTAAACAAAAAGCATTTGGAATTAATTGATGAACATAATGCATTAAAAGTTTTACACACCTCACTTAATTCTAATCTTAAGAAATCTAAAGAGATTGAGAAAAAATTAAGGATTGATAATGATACATTAAAAAGAACTAACTTGAGGATTCAAAATGATTTGGAAACAAGTAAGAAAAATCGGATGACATCTACTTTTGATCCTAAGCCAAAACCTAGGAACAGACATTATAACTAAAATCATTTAAGAAATCCTTTTCCTGGAGTTAGATATTTTTCTTGTGGCATGCTAGGACACCTCTCACATACTTGCACTATTCACCAATGTACACATTGGGTGTGAAGACCTAAGGTGCATGATTCACAGCATACCATACCTACATTGCATTCTACTTTTTCTAAGAAGGGGCCCAAACCAGTTTGGGTTCCTAAATCTGACTGTTGTTGAGTTTTGCAGGTGTGCTCTCACCAAAGACCTTGTGGGAGCACAGGATAACTGGACATATGAAGGCTCGCAGCTCATAAATGCTTAAACCTACTGCTTCAATAAATTCTTGAAATGTGTTTTTGTTTCAGTGTGTTTTATTTCTGCTTTTTTGTTGTTTTAATTTGTTGTGTTTTCTCTTTACTTTTATTTTTGGTTTTCCATATGTTAAATTTTTTCAAGATTTTGAAATTTTGGAGTTTTGAAGATATTGTTTAGCTTTTCTAAAATTAGTTAAAGGGAAAAACATCGTTGATGGTTTCCCTCCTTCTGACCTTGTTTAGTGGTATGATTTTCTTCTCTAAATAAAAGTCTAACTCATTTAAGCCAGTGGTTTTTGAAACTAAGATTCTTTTTAACTTGCTACAATAATCTATCTTGTACATAATATCCAAAGTTCTTATATATCTTTCAAGTTATTTAAAATCTTGTCATTGCTTTTATCACATGATTTTGATTTTGTTTTGTGACTTGTTCTTCCCTATGTTAGAGAGAGAGAGAGCTCCTATTCTCTAATAATTGGAGGATATACTCACAACTAAGGGTCTTTTTAAGGGTTTTGTTAAAGGGAATGTAGCTTGAAAGAATTAAGAAGGAAATTTAAAAGATTCAAATTTTAAATATATTTGTACACAAAAATGTATCAAAAATTAAGATGCTTAAAGAGCCAATTCAAAAATAAAAGAGGCATAAAATGAGCCCACTAAATTCAAGCTACTATCTCTTCTCTAAACTCTTAAAACTTAGAGAACTCATTGATTATTTGATAATTTCAAAGGCTTGATTTAAAATTTGTTGATTGAGACAAATTACTTTGTTATATTATTTATGAGATTTTTTTTTTGTAAACAAGTTTTGATTGGATCTTCTTTTTGCCCAATTAGATTTATTCTGAGTTAAACTTTTTTATTTTTCAAAAGAAAATTTATACCATAAGGAACGTCTGATCTAGGATTAATAGAATCAGATATTTTACCTTTGTCTGACTAGGATTGGCTAAACTCCTTGATCTTGTGGAACTCTAAAATTTAATTATTTGAGAACTTCTCATATGAAGCCTGTTGAGTCCAGTAATTAGGGTGTTAAGCCTAAGTAAATGTCCCACGGCTACCAAGAGGGGGGTGAATTGGTAGTTTTAAAAAATTTTAAACCCTCTTAATGATAAAGTTGAACCGATATAAAATTTTCTTTTAAAGTTTGTAGAAAAATGTTTTTCAACCACAGAGTTGTTAAAACTGAAATTTAAAGTGCGGAAACGTAAAAGCAATAAAGTAAATGACACCAGATTTATAGTGGTTCGGTCTATAACCAGACCTACATCCACTCCTCAGAGGCACCCTCTGAGTATTGCACTAATACCACAAAGTGACTCTCCTTTAGCACCCATAGCAAGGCGGAGAAGCCTGTACAAAACACTCTTTTCACCACTACCCGGTGCGGCAGAGAACCGTCGTCCTTTTACACAATCCACAGTGCTGGCAGAGAACCGTCGTCCTTTTACACTCTCCTAGTGTGGGTAGAGAACCCTACGGCTGTTCACACTCTCCAAGTGTAGGCAGAGAACCTTCGTCCTTTTACACTCTCCTAGTGTGGGCAGAGAACCCTTCGGCTGTTCACACTCTCCAAGTGTCGGCAGAGAACCGGATCTCCTTGACTGATCTTCTCACAAGAATCTAGAAGGAAGAAGGAAAAGAGTGAAGAAATCCAATTTCACAAGTAGAGACTCTTACCTTAGTAATCCAAGTGAAGCCTTCTCGCTCCAGTGGTAGGAATCTTCCTTTGAATGCTCTCTTCCACTCTCTCCTTGGCTATTCTCTCAAGAGGCACGAAGATCAAATGACAAAAAGATTGGGTGGCAGTCTAATTTGGAGTATTTATATAAAAGACAAGAGAAACCGCCCAAAAATTGCAAATTTCCAATTCTGTACGCAGTGGATCGTCCTGTACGATCCTGGATCGTCCTGGACGATTTTACTTAAACGATCTGAAACGACCCAATTTGTATATGTGTACGAAATGACTTCGTACAGCTGATCGTCCTGTACGAACTAGGTTCGTCCAGTACGAACGGTTATTATAAGGTCGGTTCTAGAAACTGCTGAAAACTGTTCTAAGTCGGTTTATCGTTTGGACGAAAATATGTTCGTCTGGACGAAAATTTTCCAGAGAGCCGATCGTCCTGGACGATTATTTATTTCGTCTGGACGAAAATTTTCCAGAAGACCAATCGCCGCGGACGATAATTTGTTTTCGTCTGGACGAAAATTTTCCAGAGAGCTGATCGTCCGGTACGATATTTATTTTCGTCTGGACGAAAATTTTCCAGAGGACTGGTTGCCTCGTACGATGATAAAATTCGTCTGGACAAAAATTTTACAGAGAACCCATCGTCCGGGACGATAATAAAATTTGTCCTGGACGAATAGGACTTAGAAAAATTTTTGTTCAAAGAAAAGACAAACTTCAAATAAACAAAATATCTCATGTTGAATTTGATTTGAAGTTTTTGTAGTCTAGAGTCTGGTTTTCCTGAAATGTTAGTACACACAAGAGCAAGTGCAAATCTTCTGAAATTGTTAGGAGATAACTATACATTTGAACAATAATGTTTGGAATCATCAAAACTACATAAGTTGCACAAATATAAATCATTCAAATAGCAACTATTCAAACAATCTCCCCCTTTTTGATGATGGCAAAACAATTATTATTTGTAAGGTTTCAAGTTAAACAATTTTCCTATCTCCTAAACTCCCCCTGAATTGATGAGACATTAAAATATGGAGGCATTAAAGAACAAAATTTTTGTTTTTCAAAAATTTTAACACAAATAAAAAACTTGCAAATAGAAATCAAAAATAGAAAACAAAAATAGAAAACACAAACACAATAATTTCTCCCCCTTTTTGACAGCAACAAAAAGTGAAGAAGAAATAGACAAGAAATGTAAGTAATTATATGAAATTCATTTTTAAAAATTAATCTAAATGGTGATTGACATAGGGTATGCAATTTTAAACTAAAGATATTAGGTCAATCATAGAAATTCATAAAATTTAAGAAATGATATAACATTGTAAGTAAGAAGAATTTATCAAAGACATGATTCAATTTAGACATTTGACTATTGAAAATCATTACAAGAGAGATGTAAAAAAAAATTCTATATTTCAAAGTTCAATAGAATATAAATGAACATAAGATTAATTTGAATTAAGAGATTTAACGAATTTGGAAAGAAGAGAATTACCTCATGTGGCGCTTTGCGCATCTTTTCAAAGTTTTGGAGCACATTTTTGTGCATTTTTCCTTGGTTGTGCTTATTTTGTGCCTCTTTTTCACTTTGCAAATTTTTGCGAATTCCTTTTGATTTTTGTACATTTGTACAATGTTCAAGAGTAATTTGACCAATTCTTTCCAAAAACTATAATCTAAAATTTCAAATATTTCTAGGTGCATAAATATCATTTGAGCATAGAAATACAAAATAAGAAAACATCAAAATTGCAATAATAATATTAACTTTTATGTAGTCTAAATGAATAGACATGAATTTAAAAGTTCTAATTACAACAAGTTATAAACAAATTATAAATTTTGAAAGTCTAGATTTTCTAATATAGATAATCTCAAATTACAATCGAATTTAAGCACTATGAAGATTAAATAATACTAATGAAATTCACCAACATTAACCACATTTCAAAACAAATCTAATAGAAACAAACTTTCATTGATATTAAAGAAACAGATTACAAAAAAAAAACATTGAACTTAAAAACATAAAAACAAACACATAACAATAAAACAGATAAGATAAAAACAAAACAAACAAAAACAAAAAAAAAATACAACAGACACAGACATAAAAACAAATTCTACTGTTCTGGAGGAGGAGGAGGAATGCCGCCAAAGAGGTTGAAGTAGGAGGCCATCAACATTACATTGGTATTTATTTCATGAACTTCATCTTTAATATTACCAATGTTATGTTGCTGCTGCGTAAGTTGAGCATCAAATTGATCAAATCTTTGATCAATGTGAGTCTCTAGTCTATCAAATCTCTCAATCAGATTCTGGTAATCTGATTGAGAAGCAGAAGCTTGCACTCCTTCTTCTTCTTCTTCTTCTTCTGAAGCACTGGCATGTGCTTTTTCTTTTTCTTTTTCCTCCTTGAAGAGCAATCTGAATGATGCATCGTTATAGTAAACTGGCTCTTCATATTCTTCATCAGGATGCACTATATTGTACTTCTTTTCCAAAATATAAGTAATTAAGTGCCCTAATGAAATGTTCTTCTTCCTCTTCTGATCAGCATGTCCTATTTCTGAAAGCCCATAGATATGATCTATGATGAGTTGGGCTTCATCAATAGGATGTCTTTGCATGATTAAAAAGGTTAGACAAGAAAGGAGAGGAGTAATGTTAATCCTATCACCAGCTTTAGGAATGATTGAGGATCGAAGGATATGCTGGATGATTCGGGCATCTTGGGTCATACCGGAGACTCTAGCAACATGATTGTCAATCGCATTTTCTCTAATTACCCTATTGATTTGAAACCATTTGAAGGAGGTTTCTGACATTAGGGTGTGGGCTCTATATCCCTCAGTTCTTAAGTTTAAAAATGCACCAAGGTCGTGCTTGGTGATCTCAACTTTTTTCTTAAAAACAAACGAACTAATGGTGGAATGGTCAACTCATGTTTGCTAGAAAGTAATGGTAGGTTTGCTTATTGTAGAAGTGGGCGAGAGAAAGAATGAATTGAAATTGGGTTGAGGCGAAGAGGTGCAATACCCGAAATTTCAACTCAGTTTGAATGAGAATGCGAGACGGAGTGATTTTTGCGGAGGCAAAATAAGGAAAAGATTCCTCATTTGCCTTGGAAAGAAAGTTGTCTGGGGCATTCCTATTTGGTTTCTTCACCAAAACCTTTTGTCTTTTGCTAGAGGAGGCCATTGTTGATTTGATGTAGAAAGGGATTGAAAAAGAAGTTTGAAAGTGTGATTATCAAGTTTGAAAGCCTTCATATTTAAAGAAAAACGATACGTTCGTCCTGGACGAAAATATTCATCCTGGACGAAAAATTATCGTTCGTCTGGACGAAGTAATTTTGTACAGACGATCCAATTCGTCCAAAATGTAACGGCTTTTCGTAATCAACACAACTTACGATGCGTCCCTTCGTACAGGCTTTTTGACTTGACCGATCGTACAGACGAAAAAATTTCGTACAGACGATCAAAAAGTGAATCGTTTTAATGACCTTTGAAAACCGTCCCCTACAATGAATCGACACATGTTCGTCTGGACGAACTTAAATTTCGTACATACGAAGTTCATATTAAAAACTGTCTTATCCACTCAACCGCTGCATTCAATCGTCCCGACGTTTTGAGAGAAAAAACATTCATCCTGGACGATCCTCAGATCGTACAGACGATCTAATTAAAAACTGCTCTCAAAATGGTTAAAATTCGCGCAAACTGATCCTACACATATCGTCCCGTACGAAACCAATTTCGTCCTGGACGATTTCCTCCAAAAAATTTTTTTAATTTTGATTTTTTAAATTAAGAAAATCAACAAAAAATATTCAAAAACACAGAAAACATAAAACAAAAATATAAAACCAAAAACAATTCATTCAAAACACACAAAATTCACAAAATCACAAAAACAAAACACAACAAGTATCAATGTTTCAAAGACATTTTGTTTAAGCATTCAAATCAATAACACCAAGCCTTGTTCTTAAAGTACTGAAAGTATCAAAGGCTAAAGGTTTTGTAAAAATGTCTGCAAGTTGATTTTCAGTTGAAACATGTATGAGTTCAATTTCTCCTTTGGATACATGATCCCTTATGAAATGATGCCTTATATCAATGTGTTTGGTTCTAGAATGTTGAATAGGATTTTTGGAAATGCAAATAGCACTAGTATTGTCACAATAAATTGGAATAGTGCCTATAGTTAATCCTAAATCAATCAACTGTTGTTTTAACCAAAGTACTTGTGCCACACAACTTCCTAATGCAATGTATTCTGCTTCTGCAGTAGATAGTGCCACTGAATTTTGTTTTCTACTAGACCATGAAACTAATAAATTTCCAATGAATTGACATGTTCCAGAAGTGCTTTTCCTATCCACTCTACAGCCTGCAAAGTCAGAATCTGAGTAACCAATAATTTCAAATGAAGAGCTAAACTTAGGATACCAAATTCCTAAGTTTTGAGTTCCTAGTAGATATCTTAAAATCCTTTTCACTGCAGTCAAATGTGATTCTTTTGGATCTGATTGAAATCTAGCACATAAGTACACACTGAACATAATATCTGGTCGGCTAGCAGTCAAGTAAAGCAAAGATCCAATTATCCCTCTAAATTTCTTTTGATCAACAGATTTTCCCTTAAGGTCCTTATCCAACTGAACTGAAGAACTCATTGGTGTACTAACAGGTTTAACATTGTCCATTTCATATTTTTTGAAGATGTCTTTAATATATTTAGTTTGACTAAGAAAAGTACCTTCCTCAAGTTGCTTAATGCTAAATCCTAAAAAGTAATTTAAATCTCCCATTAGACTCATTTCAAATTCACTACTCATTGTTTTAGAAAAATCATCACAAAGATGTTTATTTGAAGATCCAAAGATGATGTCATCCACATAAATTTGAATAATAAGTATATCCTTTCCAATTTTCCTCAAAAAGAGAGTTGTATCCACACTTCCTTTTTCAAAAGATCTTTCAAGTAGGAAGGTGCTTAACCTCTCATACCAAGCCCTAGGTGCCTGTTTCAATCCATATAATGCCTTTTTTAATTTGAAAATATGATTTGGAAATTTAGAATTTTCAAAACCTGGAGGTTGTTCTACAAAAATATTTTCCTTAATTACCCTATTTAAAAAGGCACTTTTGACATCCATTTAAAACAATTTAAAACCTTTAAAACAGGCAAAGGCTAGTAAAACCCTAATTGCTTCAAGTCTAGCTACAGGGGCAAAAGTTTCCTCAAAATCAATTCCTTCAATTTGATTATACCCCTTAGCTACTAATCTAGCCTTATTTCTAATGACTACTCCTGAGTCATTCATTTTATTTTTGAACACCCACTTGGTTCCAACAACACTTTGATCTTTTGGCCTTGTAGTTAGTTCCCAAACTTTATTTCTTACAAATTGATTTAACTCTTCTTGCATGGCCAATATCCAAAATTCATCTGAAAGTGCTTGATCAATGTTAGTGGGTTCAATAGTTGAAATAAAGGCTGAATGATTGACTTCCTTGTTTAATCCACGCCTAGTTCTAACACCCTCACTTGGTTCACCTATGATCAATTCCTTTGGGTGGTTTTTAGAAAATCTCAAATCTCTAGGCAAAGGGTCTTCTCTTTCTAAATTTTCTTCCACATTTTCTTCCAAATTTAATCTATCAATCTTTTGGGAGTTTTCTTCAATTTCTTCTTCAACAACTTTTGGCTCTTCCATGTTTCCATTTTCATCAAAAACAACATGTGTGGTTTCTTCAATGACTAAAGTTCTTTTGTTGAATACTCTATAAGATTTTCCAACACTTGAATATCCAACAAAAATTCCTTCATCTGATTTTGGATCAAATTTTCCTAAGGCAGATTTTCCATTATTATGTATGAACACCTTGCAACCAAATACATGCAAATGAGACAAATTTGGTGTTCTACCTTTTAGCAACTCATAGGGTGTTTTATTCAAATTTGATCTCACATTCACCCTATTCAGAACATTGCATGCAGTGCTAACCGCCTCAGCCCAAAAATATATAGGAAGCGAGTATTCTGCTAACATTACTCGGGCGGCTTCTATTAAAGTTCTGTTCTTTCTTTCAACTACTCCATTTTGTTGAGGAATTCTAGGTGCAGAAAAATTGTGATCAATCCCCTTTTCTTTACAGAAATCTTCAAATCTTTCATTTTCAAATTCTCCTCCATGATCACTTTGTATAGAAATTATTTCACATCCTAGTTTTCTTTGTATCCAAGTTGAAAAATTTCTGAATTCCTCAAATGATTCACTCTTATGAAAAAGAAATTTAACCCAGGTGAATCTTGAAAAATCATCTACTATAACAAATCCATATACCTTTCCTCCTAGATTTACCGTGCTTACAGGTCCAAAAAGATCCATGTGAAGAATTTCTAATGGTTTACTGGTCCTAAGATCTTTATTGGACTTATAAGAGGACTTCACTTGTTTTCCTAATTGACATGCATCACATAGATGGTCCTTAGTAAAGTCTAGTTTAGGTATTCCTCTCACCAAATTCTTTTGGGTAATTCTTCTAAGATTTTTCATACTAGAATGACAAAGTCTCCTATGCCAAAGCCATGATTCATCAGAAATAGTTTTCAAACAAAAAGCATTAGGAGATTGAATACAATTTAAATCTAGCATGTAGACATTGTTCACCCTTTTTCCATTTAAAACAATTTTCCCATTTAGGCTAATTATGCAGCTAGTAGGTAAAAATTTTACATTATAGCCCTTATCACATAGCTGACTTATGCTAAGCAAATTATGTTTTAAGCCTTCAACTAATAAAACATTGTCTATGAAAAAGTTTTTCAAATTTCCAATCATACCTGATCCAACCACTTTCTTTGTGGTATTATCTCCAAGTGTAACCTTGCCTCCACTCCTGGCTTCCAGCGTTATGAATTGAGCAGTATCTCCAGTCATGTGCTTTGAACATCCGCTGTCCAGGTACCATATACTCTCACGAGGTCTTGTGTGAGAGTATACCTGCAAAAATCTCAAATGTTAGACCTAGGAACCCAAACTAGTTTGGGTTCGCCTTTATGAAATTTATAATCAGATGCATGTATGATATGTCTAGGTTTATGCATCTTAGTTCTCCACACCAAATTAGGTTTCATCTTTAAAGTGCAGGTGTGAGATATATGTCCCAAAAATCCACAATTGTTACATTTAACATTAGGAAAAATATTCCTATGTTTTCTTTCATATGATTGTCTTCTAAGGGATTTCATGAATTTAGGATAATATTTAGGATTTGTAAAATCTTCAAGTTTAGGGGGGTTCCTATTATCCTCGAGAGCTCTTATAGTGAGTTTGTAAAATGAATTCATATCCTCCAAGATTCGATTTGTATAATTGATTCTATATGTCTTGCTCTCAGATTCATACTTAAATTTCTTAAATTCTTTTTCAAGTTCAGCATAGGATGATTTTAAATTCTCAAAATTTTTATTCAAGTCATCATATTCATCAAGTAGTTTCATGTGGTTGCTATCAATTAAAGCATGATCTTTCCTAAGGATTTCGTGTTCCTTATTAAGCTCTTCCAATTCTAAAACTAAACTAGCATGCATCTTTTTCGTTTTCCTATATGCATCATGCATGTGTTCAGAAACTTCAAACAATTCATTATAGGTTAAATCACATACCTCTTCTTGATCTGATTATTCAGATTTATCTGCCATCAAGCAAAGGTTGGTGACTTCTTCTTCTTTTTCAGTCTCAGATGAGTCTGAAGCTGAGTCCGCCCAAAAAGCCTTTTGAAACTTCTTCTTGCCCTTCTTTACCATTGGTTTCTCCACTACCTTCTCCTTGCTAGGAGTGGCTTTGAGTTTTGGACAATCAGTCTTTATATGACCTGGTTTCCTACATTCATAACAAATCACTTCATTAGAAACCTTGCCATTTCTGTTATACTTACCTCTATTCCATTGCTGGCGTCTCTTCTTCTTCCTCTTTAAAAAGCTTCTAAATTGTCTAGTCATCAGTGCAATATCGTCTTCATCCTCAGGTTGTGAGTGTTCACTTTCTGACTCTTCCACATTTAGTGCAATATTCTTGTCCTTTCTTGGTTCACCTGCATCAATCTTTCTTTGACTTACTCCTTGCTCGTAAGCAATGAGTGAACCAAGAAGATTGTCAATAGAATAAATGTTCAGATCTTTTGACTCTGTAATTGCAGTAATTTTTGCATCGTATGTAGTAGGTAAACAACGAAGAATCTTATTGACCATTTCAGCATTAGTTAATTCCCTACCAAGTGCATGCAAAGAAGTGATAATTTGGGTGAATCTTGTGTACATGTCAGATATATATTCATTAGGTTTCATGCGAAATAATTCGTAGTCATGTAACAAGATATTGAGTCTTGATTGCTTAACCTCATTTGTCCCTTCATAAGTAATACAAAGTCTATCCCATATGTCTTTTCCACTTTTACAAGTGGAAACTCGCATGTAGTCCTCAGATTTTAAAGCACAAAAGAAACTATTTAAACATTTCGCATTTAATTGTGCTAAGTCACGTTCTTCTATAGTCCAATCTGCATAGGGTGTTTCTACCCTAATTCCATCAACTAATCTAGTTGGTTTTGAGTAACCTTCCTGGACTAGCATCCACATGCGATAATCAAGTGACTGTAAGAAAGTAGACATGCGTGTTTTCCAAAAATCAAAAGGAATATTGTCAAACAGTGGAGGTCTAGTGATAGAGTAACCCTCAGGTGTGTTTCGGTTTCCAAATGTAGCCATCTACGTTAATCAAAAAGTAGTTCAAACTTATGATTTTGAAACTATGCTCTGATACCACTTGTTGAGTCCAGTAATTAGGGTGTTAAGCCTAAGTAAATGTCCCACGGCTACCAAGAGGGGGGTGAATTGGTAGTTTTAAAAAATTTTAAACCCTCTTAATGATAAAGTTGAACCGAAATAAAATTTTCTTTTAAAGTTTGAAGAAAAATATTTTTCAACCACAGAGTTGTTAAAACTGAAATTTAAAGTGCGGAAACGTAAAAGCAATAAAGTAAATGACACCAGATTTATAGTGGTTCGGTCTATAACCAGACCTACATCCACTCCTCAGAGGCACCCTCTGAGTATTGCACTAATACCACAAAGTGACTCTCCTTTAGCACCCACAGCAAGTCGGAGAAGCCTGTACAAAACACTCTTTTCACCACTACCCGGTGCGGCAGAGAACCGTCGTCCTTTTACACAATCCACAGTGCTGGCAGAGAACCGTCATCCTTTTACACTCTCCTAGTGTGGGTAGAGAACCCTACGGCTGTTCACACTCTCCAAGTGTAGGCAGAGAACCTTCGTCCTTTTACACTCTCCTAGTGTGGGCAGAGAACCCTTCGGCTGTTCACACTCTCCAAGTGTCGGCAGAGAACCGGATCTCCTTGACTGATCTTCTCACAAGAATCTAGAAGGAAGAAGGAAAAGAGTGAAGAAATCCAATTTCACAAGTAGAGACTCTTACCTTAGTAATCCAAGTGAAGCCTTCTCGCTCCAGTGGTAGGAATCTTCCTTTGAATGCTCTCTTCCACTCTCTCCTTGGCTATTCTCTCAAGAGGCACGAAGATCAAATGACAAAAAGATTGGGTGGCAGTCTAATTTGGAGTATTTATATAAAAGACAAGAGAAACCGCCCAAAAACTGCAAATTTCCAATTCATTACGCAGTGGATCATCCTGTACGATCCTGGATCGTCCTGGACGATTTTACTTAAACAATCTGAAACGACCCAATTTGTATATGTGTACGAAATGACTTCGTACAGCTGATCATCCTGTACGAACTAGGTTCGTCCAGTACGAACGGTTATTACAAGGTCGGTTCTAGAAACTGCTGAAAACTGTTCTAAGTCGGTTTATCGTTTGGACGAAAATATGTTCGTTTGGACGAAAATTTTCCAGAGAGCCGATCGTCCTGGACGATTAGTTATTTCGTCTGGACGAAAATTTTCCAGAGGACCAATCGCCGCGGACGATAATTTGTTTTCGTCTGGACGAAAATTTTCCAGAGAGCTGATCGTCCGGTACGATATTTATTTTCGTCTGGACAAAAATTTTCCAGAGAACTGGTCGCCTCGTATGATGATAAAATTCATCTGGACGAAAATTTTACAGAGAACCCATCGTCCGGGACGATAATAAAATTCGTCCTGGACGAATAGGACTTAGAAAAATTTTTCTAAGCAAGTTCCTATTCGTTCCAAGTGCTCTATAGGAGATAACTGACAGATCGTCCAGTACGATAAATATCGTCCTGTACGATCAGTATAGAATTTCAAGATCTCCTTATTTGTGTGTGTGAGATTTTATTCACTCAATTACAATCACTCCCTTTCAAAATTAATTCAAAGAAAAGACAAACTTCAAATAAACAAAATATCTCATGTTGAATTTGATTTGAAGTTTTCGTAGTCTGGAGTCTGATTTTCCTGAAATGTTAGTACACACAAGAGCAAGTGCAAATCTTCTGAAATTGTTAGGAGATAACTATACATTTGAACAATAATGTTTGGAATCATCAAAACTACATAAGTTGCACAAATATAAATCATTCAAATAGCAACTATTCAAACAAAGCCTTGATAAAAAATAAAAATAAAAATAGAAAAAATAAAATTAAAAAAATTTCATTTTTTTATTTATTTTTGTTATTTTTAGCTTTCTATTACTGTGTTTTTGTATGTTTTATTTTTGAGGGCTTTGATCATCACCATCATTCATTGATTTTTAAATTCTAGTCACGTCGTCTTGGCCGATACCTGTATCGTCCTGGACGATTTGACAAAATCTCTTCAAATTCCATCTGCTGACTTTTTCTGTCCTTACTATAACTCATCGTCCTGGATGATATAATATTGTCCTGGACGTTACAATATTGTCCTGGACGATCTGATCGAACTCTGTTGCAATCATGATGATAGTCCTGGCTGATAGAATATTTAGTCTGGCCGATGCATTTTATGTGCATCGTCCTGGCCGATCCACTATTCGACCTGGACGATACACGTGTCAGCACATTTAAATCCTTAAAATCAGCCCCAGACGATCCATTATTGGATAATCGTCCTGGCCGATCCACTATTCTTCCTGGATGATATACGTGGCAGAGATTTAAAATATTTTAACTTGGGACGGTACGATCAATTATTATGCATCGTCCTGGAAGATACACCTAATCGGCCAGGACGATCTGCTTTTTCAACTGTCGTCCGGATTGCCTCCTCGGGATGATCTCCTGTGTCTAATCGTCCTGGCCGATATCTGATCGGCCTGGACAATCAGACCGCCTTTTTGACCAATCGGCCTATACGCAATTTTTGAGCCATATCGGCCTGGACGATTCTGTGATCGGCCTAGCTGATATGGTCGTTTCTTTAAATTTTGGCCGATCCAGGCATATTTTTCACTTCATCCCTTCTCCTCTTGTGTCTCCTTGCTAACTCTCTTCTATGGCTGGTGGAAAACGTGTTCAACAAACTTCTAGGAGTTCTTTGAGGGCTAGGATTGACCCTCATTTTAGGGAGGCAGAAGATGAAGCCGCCTACTATCGATGCAAAGAGTGTGGGATAACCTTCTCCATAATCATCAACCCTGCCCACATCTCATACACGGTAATGGATCTTTTTGCTCACACCTCTCTTTGTTTCATTATGTCTCTTCTTTCCCCTTTAATATCAAGTTTCTTCGAGAATTCTTTGCAAACCTTTGTATTAACCCTACCTTCATAGCCTTGACCTCCTATGTGAATCGACACCCTATTGAAATCACATATCAAAACTGTGTTGAACTGTTACAGCTATTCACCATCAGGGATAAGCTGCACTTAATCGCTTCAGATCCAGACCTTGACTGGTCCACGGTGAATCACTTCCTTCTCCAGACCAATGCACTTTTTCATGTTGAAGAGCTAGCTCTTTAGTCAAAGATGCTAGGACAATCCAACATGTCCTTCGTACCTCCATAATTCCAAAAGCCAGGGACCGAATCCACATCACCCCTCTACTTTCCCTCACTACTTTCAACATCATGGCTCATAGAGATTTTATTACTGTGGACTTAATTTTTTGATACATTGATCACTTAACCACAATCCGCGATCCAGGTCATAAGAGGAAACCCAATCTTGCCTTAGGACACATTATAGCCTATGTCCTAGAAACCAAATACCAACTTTAGTATCCTATTCCTCCTAACCTCCCAACTCCCTTCTACTTAAACAGTTCCTTCAGTACCCTTCACAGTACTCGTCTCCACCCTAGGGATGAGGAACCTCGGGGGGCTGAGGAGGAGGAGGCTCCCGCTCCCGCTCCCGTTCCTGATCCTGTTCCTCTACACCAGCACTCACCGGTTGATCAATTGATAGAGAGGTTTGATCGATGGTAGACCCTCTTTGACGCTTACATTGCTTCACAGGAGCAACAACATTCTGAGGATAATGCCTGCTACGAGTAGCACCGCACTAAGGATTTAGCCCGATTTGACACCTATATGACTCACCAGCAGCAGCAGCATGACCAGGACATCGCCTGGTTCAATGCTCAGTTTACTGCACTAGCCAGCTCCTTTTAGCAGCCACCTTCACCACCTCCATCTGATGATAAGGGTCCCTCATTTTTCTAGTCTGTGTTTTCTGCTGTCTGTTTTTTGTTTCTGTAGTTTGTCTTGTAGTTTGTTTTAGTTTCTGTTGTGTTGTTTTCTTTTTTCTTTTGTGTGTCTAGGACCCTCTTTTTGTGATGACAAAAGGGGGAGTAGGTTGTGGTAGGAAAAGTTTGATTTGCTTGTAATTTTTAAAATTTTAATGAACTGCTGTTTTTTTTTTTCTGAGTTTTTCTTACTCGTGTTTGTCATCATCAAAAAGGGGGAGATTGTTGCAAATCTATTTTCATGACTTATATTTTGATGATTGACAAACACTATTGATTTTCTTGGTCTGCATGTTGCTTCTAACTTTTCAGGAATTGAAGATCGGATGAACAAATGAATCTAGTTCAAAACTACGTAGGTTTAGGGTTGAGTTAGTCTGTACTTTATTTTTTCTCTTCTTTAGTCTGTACACACACACACTTGAGAGAATTAGAATTTCTGTTTTTACTCATATCGGCCTGGACGATATTTACATCGTCCTGGACTATCAGGCTTAAAATAGAAAGTCTAAATATGGATTCTTAATTAAGGCAGCAATCATTAACGGATCGACCTGGACGATACATGTATTGGCCAGGACAATAAGCTCAAAACAGAAAGAAGTTGCCTCCATAGATAATTAAGGTATAATGTATTTTTAAATAATCGGCCAGGACGATCATTGATCGGCCTGGACGATATTCACAAATTATGCCTTAATTTATCACGAAATAAAGGGAATAATTAAGGATGATTGATACGATCATATCATCCTGGATGATCGCAGGATCAGCCATGACGATCTATACAAAAACCTTAGTTACTTCAGGATGATAACTATCGGCCAGCTCGAATTCAGGGATATGCTCTGGACGATTTTTCTCTGATTTGAACTGATCGGCCAGGATGATCGTGAGATTGACCTGGACAATCAAGCCAATTTTAAGTCATCCAAGTTTATATTCAGGGCGATGCTCTGGCTGATCTTCTGAGTTTTGTACTGATCGGCCAGGCCGATGTCCATATCAGCCTGGACGATAATGTCGGGAACTTGCAATTAATGAGCTCCTTTAAAGCTCTTCTATTTAAGAGCTCTTGTTCAACGTTTTGAATAACCTTTGGCTGCTGCCTTGACCTGAGAAGGCCTTGAGGAGAGAAAGAGAGAGAGGGAGAGAGAGAGGATCTTGTGAGGGGGAGCTTGTGAGGAAATTCACAAGGGTTGCTTCAAGGATCGCTCTGCTTCTTCTTCATCTAGAGTTTCTCATCCGTGGAAGGGTCAGTTGAGGTAAGGAGTCAGCATTTGGTTGTGGTTCTCTGCTAGCTTCAGGAGGAAGCAAAAGGAGATAGGTTCTCTGCCTTACTGGGGTGACAAAAAGGAGGTTCCTTGTGAGGGCTTCCCTTCATAGCCGTGGGGGCTAAAGGAGAGTCACATTTGTAGTGCAATACTTAGAGGGTTCCTCTAAGGAGTGGACGTAGGTCAAGTTGACCGAACCACTATAAATCTCGATGTTATTATTTTCTTACTTCCGTACTTTAATTTCTACATTGTTTATTTTTCTCGTGGTGTGATTTTGGTTTATGTGATTTTTGTTCTTTGTGAAAAGAATTTTTTTAAAATACCAATCCCCCCCCTCTTGGTTAGCTTGGGACTAAGTTTATAGGGCTTAACATCCCTAACAAACTTTCATGGTTTTGGTGCAATGCACTCCTAATGATATTTATGATGCATTGGAAAATGTTTCAAATATTGTCTTAACAATGCCATATTTAGTTTTGGGGAGAGTTAAAGACATTTTACTCATTTTAACCCCTGGTTAACTCTCGGTCAAATTGGGTTAAAAAAAAGTATAGTTTATTAGTCAACATATCATTTTAATTGTTATGGGTGGGTTCAACGATCCTAGGGAAGGCCACAAGGTCAAACTCCATATGGTGGAGGGTTCAGTAGCATAGGTGTAAATATCCATAGATTTTGCAGC
This sequence comes from Dendrobium huoshanense, assembly GCA_016618105.1. Lineage (NCBI taxonomy): Eukaryota > Viridiplantae > Streptophyta > Magnoliopsida > Asparagales > Orchidaceae > Dendrobium > Dendrobium huoshanense. The sequence continues at coordinate 13,479,751 of CM028350.1, read as the reverse complement.
CTTTAGAAAAAGATTTAGTTTTGTGGGGCTAGAGACCTCAAAATAATGTCAAATTTAGAGGGTTGACACTAGAGACATGTCTGATAAATATAAAATTGATAAAATATGAATAAGATGTTATTTGACTAGAGTTCAAAGGGATTGAAAAACCACCCAAAAAAGGTTTCAAGACTTGGGTCCTTAACCTTGGATTTTAACTTGAAATTTTAGATTTAGATGAAATTTTGAACCTGATTGATTGGGTTTGAGTTGTCTATGCCAATCATAATCAAGTGAACTGTTAGGCTTGATTGAAATAAGATTGATGTTTAATTGAGGGTTAACTTAGGGTCTGGGGTTAAAAATTGAGCTAGATTTTGAATTGGGATTTGATTAGGGATATGGACTGGAATTTGGCTGGGATCAATCTAACTAATAGTTGGATAACTATCAGCCATAAGATAATTAGGGATAGAACTGGATTGGTTCTGATGACCTCATACAAAAATGATCTCGATAATAATTAATGTAGGTTCTTAATTAAATCATAACTAATTCAAATACAATAACAACATCATCATCAAGCCTTTGTCCAACTACGTGGGGTCAGCTAAGTGAATCCTTTTTTGCCATGGTGCCATATTAAAAGTCCAATTCTAATTTAAATCTAATAAATAAAGATAATTTTTAATATTTTCTAATCAAGACTTTTAGGTCTACCTCTACCTTTCTTAAAATTATTTTAAAGCTCATATTGCTCAGCATTATATTCTAAACACAAAAAATTAAATATCCCCATGAAATTCAAAATAAATTAAAAGAAATTTGAATATTAAGAAAATTTATTATTTTATTAAAAAAATAAAGTAAAAATAATTTAAAATACCAAAATGGTGTCTTTAATAGTTATTATTGAAGTTTGGGGATGATTTAAAGAAGTTAGGAGTTGATTTGGAATCAAAATGAAATTTACACAATTACCTTTAATTAAATAATTCATTAAAAAGTGCAGAATGTTGAAAAAGCTCAACTAATAATAGAAGAATTCAAATGATAAAAACTCAATTACATTGAATCACAAATTAAATATAATATTTATGAAAAAAATAAAGTTTTATGAATTAAAAGTAAATTAAACTATATAATCTAAAGTCAAATCTACTTCGGAATAATAATTAAATATTTGCTAGGTTCAATTTAAATTCAAAATTTTAGAGATTAATTTACCTAATGAACTCAAACAAAAGATTAAATCACTAATAACTTGAATACAATTCATCAACAAAATTTATAGGCTGGACTACCTCAAGCTATTGGGCTAAGTGTCCTATGAAGGCCATGTCCTCAAGCCTATTGTGATAGTGCATTAAACTAATTGATGATAAGTAAATAATAAAATAATAATTATCTATGAAATTAATAATAAAATACTTCAAATTTGAAAAAAAATAATTAAAATATAATACATTAATTAAATAAGAAGATAGTTGCTCGGAAACCCAGCTTACGAGGATCTTAAGTTATCCCCAAAGATGTTGAAATAAATCTCATGGCCCTTGTGTAAATAAAGGAATTTATTGTTAAAATTAAATCACTAATAAATGGGACCCTTCATACCTGGTGTTAAATTCCATCTGTAGGCCATGAGCGTATTGGATTCATAAGGCTTTAAGGAATATTGGAGCTTAAGGATTCAAATACTAAGCAACTTTAACATTTAAAAATTTATCACAAAAAAATAAACATAGTTTTAAAAATTAAATATCCTTCAACATTGAAAAAATTAAATTCAAGTGTTTGAGAAATTTAGCTAATATAAAACTTAGAAATATCCAAATCACATAACCCCCTTTCACACACTTTAGATTTATTGTTAGGACAACCAACTTTAGCTATAAGCTAGGTTGTTGTTCTTTTATGGGTTTTATCTTAAATGTTGAATGTGCTTCTATTTTAATGAATGAATCACATATTTTTATTACATTTTATTTCCATATGCTTTGATGTGATTTTTACTATGTCTAGTGATTGGCATCTAGATTTTTCCAAGTTAGGAATTATTTGGATGTTAATAGATTTTTTGCAGATGTCAATGCTTATGTATGCATCTAAAAAAGGGGTTATTGTTAATTAGAATTTGAATTAACAAATTTTCTATAGAAGCTCTTTATTTCCCAGGCCTTTAAAAATTAAAAGCATGTCCAAATTGATGTGTTTATTGAAAATAAATAGTTGACTTTTATGCATAGGTTTTCGTGGATGATTTTTATATGAACTTTTTTTTGCTAACAAACAAGGAGTATAGAGTCTTTTTTAAATTTTCATATTTAATATAATTTAAGAGTTGTGAAAGTTCATAAATTAAAGAATTTTCTTAGAGATTTTGAGTCCAAAGAGGAAAGAAACTTTCATTAATGGAGAGTTATTTCCATTTGAATATCCAAACCATATGAACATAAGGAGGCAGAAGAAAGAATCAAAGGAAATTTGAATACAAAAAAAATGCACTATTTTAAAAAGTAACTTTTGTCATTTTGTAAGAATAAATCTAGTTTATTGTCGATGGAGCCTGGCCACAATTATTTTCTCTCAAACCTCAGTTTGTAGTTAAGTGGTGCTTGCCACATGGCCTTCATTCTTATACACTTTCAATTGGTTTTAAAATTTTTCTTTAAGTTAATTATGCATTAGAAATTACTTCCTTTTATAAGTTTGTTCTTTCATATTTCCATTTTAGCTAGTATTTTGTTAGGCTCTTAAGCACAAATTTTTTTTTTTACTCATAACTCAATAAAAGAAATTAGACTAACTTAGAAAGATAAACAATGTTAAGAAGTACGCTAGACCATGTCTGGAGTTTCATGTATTTATTCCTTTTTTCCCTCCTTGCTAGGCACCTCCTCGCCTACAGGTACGCTACAAGAAAGGTGGCCATTACTGGCAGCCAAAATTCATTGGTAGCCTTGGTAATCCACCGATAAAATTTTATTTCAGGTGAATTATCGGCAAAAATTTGTTCGATAGTGAATTGAACTTTGAGAAGCTTATTTTGGTGAAATATTTTTTATTAAAATATTTCTAATGAACTTACTAGTAGAAAAATCAAAATAGAAATGTCTGTCTCTTGGTATGAGTTATGACATTTTATCTTCCTAAATTTTTAGCGAAAGCTTAACCTCGATATTTCTAATGGATTATTCGCCGAATGATTTTGCTAGAAAGTTACCAATGAAAACGTCGGTGGATACTCCACTGGAAATACTATTGAAAGTTTTTTTTTGAAACAACGATATGTTTTTTTCTTATAATTTTTTCTGATGGATAATCCACCAAAAATTCATTGAAAACCTATACAAAAAACAACAACCATATCTCTCAGTTAAATTTTTTTATAATACAACCTGCATAGAAATATTCCAAAACTATATTCTTTTAAACTTAAACATCTAATTAGAATCATAAAAAAAAAATTGAACGTAAACATATAAACATAAACATACATTCCAAATTAATTGGCCATTCACTGTAGATACCCAGAAACAAGAACACAACATCTACTCAAAATCAATCTCCACTTCTAATGAAGCTGCCTAGTTTCCACTAAATTGATCTCTCATTTTCTATAGTTTATCCAACAACTAAGTTTGCAACATCTGCATCTGCACCTAGCAATCAACTTTTGATTTCTTGACATACTCTAGCTCAACTTGAAGGGCAGCTACCTATGTGCTATATAACAATTTTTGGGTACTTTCTAAGAAGCTGGAGCCACCAGATATTTGCTCCTTGACGCATAGGCATGCGAGACTAAATTATAAATCTTGTCATGTTGCATTCCTTATCTGCTTGCGACTAAGTATCCCACCAGCCTGTACATGCCAGTTAGTCTTCAACATATTATTATTATTATTATTATTATTATTATTATTATTATTATTATTACATTATTATAATAGTAATAGAAACTAGCTCTTATTTTATCACATACCCATTTTTATTCCAATGATTGTATGCTTAAATAAAAATACTCAAATTTATATTCATTATAAATCATACAAAATATAATACCTTCTATCATATTCAGTGAAATTTAAAATTTTTCCAGTCATAATGCCTAGAATTATTAGTACGATAACTTGAAAAAAGATTTTTTAAAAAGGTTTAAAAAATAAGAGGAAAATATAGTAAAATAAATTTTGAGGAGAGTCAAATAGTCAAAACTCAAATATTTGAAAATAAAAGTAAAGAATAAGTCACCTACCTTGACCTAAGTAATATTTGTAAAAGCGACAAAGCAATCTAGATTAAAAAATTAGATTTTTCCTTTTCTCAGTCTTCCTTCCCCCCCATCCTTTCAATTCCTTCTCATGAAAGCTGATGCTATGAGGGAAAGAGAAGTGGGAGAGGGAAATGAATGGATATATATGTGTGTCGATTTCTGGCAATTTCTGGCATTGCTGCACCCTTAAACCATTGTTGTGCCCTCATAATCTTAGTGCTGCAATGCTCTAGTTCAAATAGAAGTTTAGATTTAAATTAAAATCATTTTATAATATTTTGGGTTATTATAAAAATTATTTAGAATCCATATTTCACATCTTTTATATTTTCTAATTATGTTAAAACCCAAAAATCCCACAAAAATTAAAATATCTAAAATTATAAGTAGAATAAAAGTCACCTACCTTGACTTGATCACTTTGCTAATTATCTCGACAGAATGAATTAAATCTATGGCCTCAAGCTACTCTTTCACTCACTTCCTTCAGCTTTGTAATGCCCCAAGTCATAAATGAGGATTGGTATTGATAAATATTGGGGATGGATTAGGTTCTTTGTTTATTCTATGAGCAAAAATCGTTAGAAGCTATTTTCTCAAATGGACCATGGTTTTTTAACAGGCAGATTATTGGTATTCATAGATGGTCATCAAAAAAATGTGGAAAGTTCATCAAAGCAAATGGAGTCCGATTGTTCTAAAATAATTAGTAATTCTGATGAGAATAGCTACAATAATGACAAGGAAGGTTATGGTCGATGAGTACATGTTAACTATGTAAAAGAATAAATAAGAAACCTATTTTTGGAATAGTTATCTCCAATCCAGTGGATGTTTCGGTAAGGAAATTTTTCTATAAATTTTGAAGCCAAACCTATAAAAGATAATGTGCTGGAAATAATCACAATTTGGAGGAAACTAGTCTTGAAAAACTTGAAGAATCTTGGTTAAAATGTGCATATCAACATGTGCTAGTTACAGAATACAAACAATGTGAGGAACCTAGAGCTGATATGGAGAAGAAGGTTCAGGATTATTCAAATATCTCAAACATCAAAGCTGGTATGGATTCCAAAATCAATGCAACTTCTGTTAATGAAAATAAATTCCAAGTTTTAGAGGGGTTGGTAGAAGAAGGGGAGATTACTATCCTAGAAGAAGTTTCTAATTCTACTCTAGTTAACCTGGAAGAAATTATTATAATGGGAGAAGGAAACATGAAGACAACTATGGTGGAAAGAGTTGATTTGATTTGCAAGGAAAATGGTTCTTCTTGTGCTAAGAACAAGGGTTTAAAAATATTGAAAGGTTTAGGTCCTATCAGCTAGGCTCCTAGAAGTAGAAGAGTGGAAGGTGAAAAATTGGGGATATCATCCCCTCTTATTCAATAAAGGTCTTCAATAGCTTTTTGAAATTGTAGAGGAGCTACAAAGAAAAGAGCCTCTCTATATTTGAAGGAGATTGTGAAGGTTCATGGGATATTTTTTCTTGGTTTGTTGGAAACCAAAATATCAAATATTGATAGGAGAGATGTTGACATATTAATTGGTTCTGATTGGGAATTTTTTGAAGTTCCTTTAGAAGGCTTATCGAGTGGGATTCATTTGATTTAGAAATCTGGCACTGCTAAGTTTCAAGTGTTGGAATCTTCCAATCAATTTAGTATTGGTGATTTGGAAGTTCCTAATAAAGGGAGGTGGAGAATTGCTTCAATTTATGGATATAAGGATTTATATAAAAGAAGGAAAATTTGGTAAAGGTTGGAATTCTACTCCTCCAATGATTTGCCTATGGTAATAGGAGGAGATTTTAATTGCATTCTTTCTAAAAAAGATAAGAGGAGAGGGAAAAGATTTAACTTATCTCTAGGAATAAAGGAAATGAAAACTTTTTATCTTATAATGACTTTTATGAAGTTGGATTTCTTGGACCAAGATTTGCTTGGTGTAATATCAAATCTGGGGTTGATCAGATACTTGAAAGATTGGATAAATGTTTTTTGAATTCAGCTGCACTAACCTCTTCACATCGAATGGTGGTTAGACACCTAGCTCATGTAGCTTTAGACTATTATCCTATCCTCTTAAATTTGCTTGAATTCCAACCCTTGCTTAAAAAAGCTTTCAGATTTGGAGATGGATGGGCTTCCAATAAGGCTTCAGCTGCGGTGGTGAGAGGTGTTTGGGTGAAAAAAACTTCTGGTAGAATATCAAGTATTCTAAATTCAAAGAAAAAAAAAAAGCATTGCAGGCATTGTTTTATTGGAGTAAGGCTAAACATAAAAGTTTATTTCTTTTGAAAGAGTCCTTATTAAAGGAAATTGAGGAGTTACAAACAAAAGAAGCTAATGATGGAGGGCTTTCGAATGAAGAATGCTGGATTCTCAAAGTTAAAGTGGGGGAACTCAACTCTACTTTAGCACGATTGGAAACATGGTGGAGACAAAGGGCCATGGTTAAATGGATGGTGGAGGGTGATTGCAATTCTAAATTTTTCCAATCATTTTCTTTGGCTAGAAGAAATCCTAATTATATTGTCAAAATTAAATATGAAAATGGAGATATGGTGGAAGATCAACATCAAATTGAGGAAGTCATGGTTAAGTTTTTCAAAGGGAAATGGAAAGATAGGAAGTGTCTTCCTGATGGTTGGCCACTTTCGCGGAAAACTTTATATGAGAATGATAAAATGTTGCTAAACAAAGCTTACACCATTGAAGAAGTAGAAGAAGTGATCAAGCAAAGTTGTAATTTCACGGCTCCAAGTAATGATTGTATTACCTACTCTTTTATTAGAGTCTATTGGGACATTAAAGAGGACTTTTGGAATGTTCTTAATAAATTCTATGAGATGGCTGAAATAGATCCAATTTGGTAAGAGACTCTTATCGTTCTAATTCCTAAGGTGTGTAACCCATTGGCTCCATCAAAGTTTATCCCCATTAGCTTGTGCAACTCTATCTACAAGGTTGCGGCTAAGGTCCTTATGAATAGGATGTCTTCAATCATTCCTAAATTGATTTTGGAAGAGCAAGTGGCATTCCTAAAGAGAAGATCCTTGTCGGATAATGTGTTGATAGCCCAAGAGATTATACATAAATTCAGGTATTTTAAATCCTCCAAAGGTTTTGTTTCTCTCAAAATAGATATGGAGCAAGCTTATGACTCTATGGGGTGGCAAACTTTGATTAAAGCTTTGGAATATTTTGGGTTCGCTTCCGTGTTTGCAAAACTTATTTTGGAGTGGGTTCAAAAACCAAGATTCTCAATTTTAATTAATGGTAATTAATCCAGTTGGATTAGTGCGAGAAGTGGTTTTCATTAAGGTTGTCCCTTGTCTCCATTCTTTTTTATACTTTGTTCCCAACTCTTATCTAATGCATTTAAGAAAAAAGGAAATTCCCTTGGAATTTGTGTGAGTTCAAAGGGGCCAAGGGTTTCCCAGTTATTGTACGCAGATGATGCAATCATTTTTTCTAAAGCAAGAGTGAAGGTTATCAAAGATATTAAAGCAATCTTGGATGAATCCCGTGGTTGGAATAGGGAAAAAAATTAATACCCATCAATCATGCTTTCTCTTTGGCAAGTCAGTGGATAGAAGGAATAAAAAAGCAATCTCTCAAATTTTGGAATTCAAAATTGTTAAAGAATTGTCTTATCTAGGAGTTAAATTAGCTCTTAGAAGGCTTGTAGGAGATGATTATAATTTTATTATTGACAAAGCTTTGAAGATGATCAATATTTGGGGAGGGAAAATGATCTCTTTAGTTGGCAAAATCACTATCGTAAAAACTACTTTGCTATCCTATACAACTTTTCAAAGTACCAATTCTTTGATTCCCAAAGGTGTCCTTGATGAATTGATAAAATTTGTAGAAATTTTATATGGAATAAAGCACATGGAATACATGGGATTCACTATGTGAGTTGGAATACTATATGCTTGCCTTTAAAATGGGGAGGTAGAGCTTTACATTCTTGTTATAATAAAGTTGGACCCTTGAGAGCTAAGATTGCTTCAAAATATGTTCAAGAAGAAGATTCAATACTTTATAAGGTGTTTTATCCAAAATATGGAGGCCTATTTAGAGTTGGTACGATGAAGAAGGGAGGTTCTAATGCATGGAAAATCATTTTTTATGCGGTAATTCTTTAAAGCCAATGACTAGATGGTCAATTGTGAATGGTGAGTCAATTGATGTTCTTAATGACAGTTGGATATTGGACAAAAGCTTAAGTAGATGGCAACCTTTTATTTCTCATGATCTTTGTAACTTCACGGTGGATAAACTTATTAAAGATGGTGACGGGAATCTAGCATAAATCAACAAGCATATTGGAGATGAACTTGAAAAACATATTTGCAATATTCAAATACATTTTGAAATGGTAAAAGATAAGCTTGAATTACTGTGGAAAAATTTTGGAAAGTCTATTTCTACACTCGTATTTGAAGCCAGGGTTCAGCAAACAGCTATAATCCATTATTGGAATTGGATTAGTAAAATCAAATTGAATCCACGGGTGGAGGTATTATGGTGGAGAATAATTAATAATGCTATTCCTACTTACCATTTCTATCTTATAGGAGATTTCAAAAGGAGGCAAGTTGTCTTAGGAGCTGCAATGAAGATGAAAATAGTGAGCATTTAACAGTTTAGTGCAAAAAACTATTGGAAGTTATACAACACATTATAGGTTGGGTTTTCTTATTCCTTCTTTTACCTCTCTTAAAGAATGCTACTGTTGGTTGACAAAACAAAATCCTTTTTTGTCGAATTTATATTGCAATATATTGTTCTTCGCATGGAAATTGAGGATCAAGTTAATTCACAAAGGGTATGAGGATAGCTCATTGGGCATAGCTGCTAATTTCATAAGGTATGCTTATATTTCTGATTATGGTTCTAGTAGAAGCCGGGTATATGGGATGCTAATTAGTCATCTTGGATGTCTATTTTGCATTGGCATCCTCATCCACTCGATTGGATAAAGGTGAATGTTGATACAACATTACTTTCATCTTATAAAGCTGGAATTGAAGGGGTATTTTATGATCACAAAGGCTGATTTCTTTTGGCTTTTGGGAAGTCATGTATTCATTGGGACATTTCTTCATTAGAGCTTTTTGCTACTCTTTCTTTCAAAGAAGTAATTAAAGATTAGATGTATAAATACAAGGGGGTCATCATATAAGGAGACAATTCTAATATTATCAAGTTTCTTCAAGAAGCCAAGTCAAGTAGAAATTCTATTTTGGAAACTCTTCATGTTATCAAAGATTTCAACCATGTTATTTTTAATTGGGTAAATAGAAGTTGTAATAAGTTAGCAGACATATGTTCTAACTATGCTATTTTTAGCTCTTTTATTTCGGATGACATTAGTGATAATAAGGTTCCTCCCTCTTTTATGACTTTATTAAAGGAGGAATGTGTGGTGTTTAGTTTGTAGTCCATTTCTTTTTTTTTTTTTTTACTTATTAATGCAATTTTATGCATTTTCTTCAAAAATGGTCCTAAACGAGGAATTTACCCTATTTCTTTTTCATTTATCTATTTATTCTCTATCCTACTTTTCATTTCTCTAGAGCTAACTAATAATAAAAAATAGTATAAAATAAATATCCAAATTTTATACATAAAATATTTCATCCAAAATTCCTAAATCATAATAGTTTAGAATACAATCAATCCAACAATAGAATTAAATATATTTTGAACTATAAAATTAAATTTGAAGTCCCTTATTTGACTCAACCTAATCTCTAGGACCTTCACCTTTACCTAAAATATTTTAAAAAATATAATAACTATAAAATTCAGTAGGCCAGCCCAGTTTCCCCATGTGAGAGTTCAACTCGAAGCTCTTAATTAAAATAAATAAAATGATTGAATTATTATTTATTCTATAATTTTGGCATTTTAGATTATATATGAATATGAATGCAAATGTGCACATGTATTAATTCCAACTTTTAACTCTCATTTTTCACTTTCCATCTGCTTAAGGAAAGTGTATAATAAAATTAGAGCAGAGCAAAGGATATTTGAAAATCAAGCCAAATTAGAGCAAGAGCCGAATAAATTAGTCCAGAATATAGATAGATTAGCGTTGGGCCAGTAATTTCATTTTTATAATAGAGTTCTAGAATATTATGTAGTGTATGATGATAATAATGTAATATAAAACTGAGGAATTTAAACCATATACATATAAATTGCCATATTTTATATAATAAGCCCCATATTTTAATGCCTAATTAAATTTCCCTAAATTTTATTAATTTCATTTAGAATATGTAGAATATTTAGCTAACACACTTTTCTAATTATACTGAGGATCATAAGAACATAATTCTCCACAAAGTTTAGAAATTCATATAGAGAAAATCAATTATTGAAATTTTATATTCCAATAGGTAAATTATTCAAAACAAAGTGGATAACGATATACTAAAAATTATACAAAGAAACCTTATTTAAGTAAAAACATTTATAAGCATATCTTTCTATAAACATCTTGGAATTGAAATCAGAAATATATTATCGGTTGCCTACCTTGACTCTGATAATTTCACCAACTCATTGAGCGAACAATTTTTTTAATTTTAGAATCTAAGATGCGTCCTCTCTTTTCTCTATCCTGTTTTATTCCCCTTTCTTCTTCTCCTTCTCTATCAAGGTGATAGGGTGAATTAAAAATGATAACAATTTAAAATATTTTAATTAATTAATTCCATTATTTTCACCTAATGCTAAAGCGCTCAGCTCCCCATCAATGATATATGAAATTATGGGGAGGTTGTAAGATTTCATTGAAATGTCCTAAGCACATTAAGAGGTGGGAGGAGGTGGATTGGCTATTTAAAATTATTTCTTTACCATTAAAATATATTTTTTAAAACTTTTTTAAAACTTAATAAATAATTTTATCACCCAATACAAAAGCTAATAACTTGATAATAATTGCAATAATGCGGATGAGAATTTAATCAACTCAAAATAACATCACATACAAATTTTTCAACTTGCAATTTTTAGAAAAATAGATTGTAGAAAAATAAAATGTAAAAAATAAAAATTAGAATGATCACAACAAAATTTTATAGTAGTTTGGTCAAACAATAACAAACATCAACTCCTCGTAGTCCTCCTCTCTAGGTATTGCACTAAATATTTAGTAACTCTCCTTTAGCCTCCACACCTAGGCAGATTAGCCCTTAAAAAATCTCTTCCACCAACCTAGTGTGGTAGAGGACCATAAACTTTTCACCCTCATGGTAAGGCTGAGAATCTGAAATCCTTTTTAGCCCTCATAGTGAAGGCAAAAAACCTAGAATCACTTTCATCTTCCCTATTGCAGCAGAGTAACAGTGTCCTTTGACACTAAAGAGGTCATCAAACCAATGTGTGCCTCAAGAAAAACCTTGAGACATGAAAAAACTCATGTGCAAGTTGACCAAAGTAATTATGGAACTTCCTCTCACACTCCCTTGAAACCCGCAAGGATCTTCTCCCTCACTCAAAAATTCAACCCTTTCTCTACCTAGTTCTACGCTCTCACTTCAAGCATTCTTTAGAGGAAAATAAATCAATGAATTAAAAAAAGACTATTGCATAGTCTTTTGAGAAAGTTTAAATATAAGGATTCAAAAAACTATATAAAATTAATTCAGGTGTTAAAGTTCATGCAGTACAATCACATGATTTGATCTATTAGTATTGTACAATCACAAGTTACTACATTGGAATCAGTTAAAATTTTCAATGTTTGTGTTGTACAATGTTCAATTAATACAGTATGATGAGTTCAATTTTTTCTGTTAGTACTATATGGTTAGCATTTAGTACAATATAATTTGTTCCTGTCATATTGTATAAATAAATAGTAGTATGATACAATTAGTTCAATTGAATTATAATTCATCCACGCTAAATCCTGGGATGACTAAATATTATCTTTATTGATCATACAATATAACTCAATTTATACAATATGATCAAAAATTAAAATTAGGCATATTTGATTGATTAATAACATGATTAAATTTAGCAATATTTTAAATATCATACAATATGATTAGGTTTGTACATAATAAATAAAATAATATTTAAAATTCAATTTTTTTCCTAATGTAGTGAATGGGAAGGTTTCTTATTATAACATATCATCTAGTGTGATGTCGTGTTCATTCTATATGATTAGTTATATCTCAAAATTATTTTCTCAAATAAATAAAATATTTTAATTAATTTCTATAACAATAGATTATATAGTTTGTTGAACAAAAAAATTTAAATATTTAAAATTATTTTTGCTCCCCTTGTATATGTGTACAAGTTCACCAGACTAGCATACACACTTATAGGACTTGAGTCAAGAAATAAAAAATAAATAAAGGAATATTACATACTCTTTCAACACACTCTATTCAACAATATCTAATGATTTGAATCTTCATTGAATGGTGCATGATGTACTTGAAATATTAGCACACAAAAATAAGTACACACTACAAATATTAGATGAAATAAAGAGACAATCTATAATATTTATTGTTATCAAAATCATAAAATTGGGAGCCCAAGTTGCAATACTATACTAATAGAGAATCTTTTAAATTCTCTTCGAATATCCCCACCTGATACTCGATAATGTGATGACACTTCTCAGTGTTATAACAAACAACCAATTCTCATTTTTATATTTTCCTAAGAGATCAATGGCATAGTGTGGCCAACGCGAGCTTCGAGGAGCATGTAGAGTAACTTTTCCAATAAATGATTTTTACTTATCCAATCTAATCTAGTTACTTACAATCCCTTTAAATATTCTAAAGCTTATAATTATTAATATAATTAGCATTAATAATTAGTAATCTATATTTACCTAAATTTATGATGAAGGATGTTACATACCATTCTCATAGAGTCATCTTTCACATTACAATTAGAATATTTCCTTATCTCAGCCTCCTTTCACAGGTTACTCCCCGCACAGATCTATGCTTCTATTCAACATACACTATCATATTTTGTTTGTTCTTTAATTACTTGAAGTCAAAATAAATAATAAACTTAGGCTCTTCCTTGTAGGTCAAATTTGGCTATAACTCAATGTTAGCTTCAGAAACTTGTGGTCTATATTTGATACTCATCTTCTAAATAATGATATATAAAATATATTATGGATATATGACATATGGTACAGCAAGAATAGCCTATAAGCAAATTTTCTTATCATTTCAATTACCTTAAATAGTTCTTTAAATCTATGACTTAAATTATTATCATTTCCTAATATGCTTATTCCCTTTGTTCAACTAACTTTAAGATAGAAAAAATCACAAATTTGAAATTTCACTGCCTTACGCTTCATATTAAAATGTTTCTACTACCTATCCTGAGCTGTTTATTATCTCTTCATAATTATTCTAAACTTTCCAGCTGCATTATTTACTAGCTCAAAACCCATTGTTTACTATCCATCTTAATTCCAACACAATTGAGTTCTACATATTCTTCCATAGAAACTTCATATGAAGCCATACCAATGCTTTCATGAATACCATTATTGTATCTAATTTCAATTAGAGGTATATGAACCTCCAAGCTTCATCGAAAATCCAAAGTATAAAACCTCAATATTTTTTTAAAAAAATCTAAATCACTCTATCGTATTTCCCATCTATCTAGGAGTAAAAATCCATACTAAAATGCAATTGTGCCCCCAAACCTTCATGAATACATTTCCATAACCTTAACATAATCATAATGTGAGAAAATAACATTATGGATTTTATACGGTTGAACAATCTTTTTCATGTATAACTTAACCATCTTATCAACATAATCAGTCTACCTCATTGGAATAAAATGAGCAAAATTTATGTGTCTTTCCATATCCATCCATAATTTATCATGATATTGCCTAAAATTAAGAAAATCTATTGTAAAATTCATAGTGATCTCTTCTTATTTCCATTCAGGAATAGACAAGCATTGTAATAATCCACTGAGTCTCTAATACTCAGCTTTCACCATCATGCATACTTGATATTTAAAGATAAATTCTATTTCTTCTCATTTCAACCCAGGACACTAGAACATACACTTTAAATCATAAAACATCTTATTACTTTATGAATGAATATTGTATAAAGAATAGTGAGCTTCTTGCATAATCTCTCTCCCCATATCTCCATTATCTAAAGCCCACAATCTCATTCCACATAAGATTACACCATGCTAATCTATTTGTAACTCAGATATCTTTCAAGAATAAAATTGATCTATTATTCTCAAATATTCTTTATTACTATTTTAGGCTTATTTAATCCTATTTTGTAATGAAGATTAGACTATGATCTAAGAAATAACTCCAACTTACTTATCTGGTTAACACATTATTTATAACTCTAGCATCTTTATCTCATTATTCAATGCAAGCTCAAAAGCAACTAAATTGGCTTTCGCTTCTATCAATTTTATACTCAGAGCATCAATAACCACATCCACTCTACATGACTGATAAATGTTATTAAAATCATAATACTTAATCAATTCACCACCTTCCTTGCCTTAAATTTCAATTCCTTCTAGGAAAACAATATACTTTAAACTATGGTGGTCAATATAATTCTCACATGTTATTTTGTACAAATAATACCTCTAGATCTTCAATGCAAATTCAATGGTCGTTAGCTCCAAATTATGAGTCTTGTAGTTTGTTTCATATGGCTTTAGCTAGCTAGAAGTATAAGCCACCACATTCCTGAGCCTTTAATGAAGCATCTTTGAACACCTAAAAAATCATTCTAAACATAATAATATAGCCAACATAAAAGTTGACACCATATATTCTTTTAACTTTTGAAAACTTTCTTGACACTTTGGTGTCCAATCAAATGACACAATCTTCTGAGTGAATCTCTTCAGTGGGATAACAATCTATGAAATCCTTTGACAAACTTACTTTAGTAAACTACCATGTCTAAAAAGCAACAAACCTTAACTACGAATTTCAAACTCAACTAATCCACTTTCCCTTTCTTGCTCACCACATGCCTTTTAAATGTTACAAAATTCCACCAGAACTCATACTTGAAAACTTTACATATAATTTCAATTGCTTCAACATATCTAGGGTCAATCTTAAATAGACAATATGCTCCATTTTAGACTTTGTGTGCACTAGGATATTACCAATATACACAATAATAAATAGATTATGTTATTTCCTGAACACTATGTACATCAAATCCATAAATACTAATGATGCATTCATCACACCATATAACATCAACAGAAACTCATATTGCCTATATATGGTAATAAAGGCAATCCTTGCCACATCCTCACCCTTAATTGGTGATATTTCGATCTCAAATAAATATTGAAAAATATAGTTATACCTTTTAATTGATTAAACAAATGATTTATGAGGGGAAAAATATATTTAATCTTTATTTACAATTTATTCTATTAGAGATAATCATTGCACATCTATAGAGAACCATCCCTTCTCTTCACAAATAATATAGGAGCTCCCGAAGGTGATGCACTTGGTGTTACAAAATCTTTATCCAGTAGCTCTTGTAATTGGACCTTCAACTTTTGTTGTCCACTCAATGCCATCCTATAAGGAGTCTTTACTAATAAAGTCATATCTAGTAATACTTTAATACATAACTCCCACCTCCCTCTTTGGAGAAAATCTAGATAGCTCTTCAGGGAAGACATCTATAAAATCCTTCACAACCAGGATATCCTCAAGTGCTTTAACTGATTTATGTAAATTTCTCAAATAAGATAAAAACACTATGTTTCCCCATTGGTATCATAATATATAATTTAGGATAAAAGAAAATAAGTGATAAGCTTAAATCATCTTGGATATATTTAGACAAAGGAATAATTAGAACAACAAAAAAGTACAAGGTCGCTAAAAATATGTGTCATACTTGTTACTACACATGTAGTTTCCTTTGTCTCCTACTGAATTACACTATATACTCTGGGATTAAGTAGATGGGCATTGCTAACTATCATAGACTCCCTTTGCACTCTTGATGACCTTCACTAAATATACTTATGCTTCACAATATCGATCCCTCACTATCCTCTCAAGATTTATCCACAACTAACGGCTACCCTTAAGTTCCTCCAACCTTAAATCTACCTTTTTTCTTATTCTAGAGTTATTAAGCCACCATTTAACCATATAGCGATAATGTCTACCAGAATGCCTCCTACTACGATATCCATACACTGGATATTACTAACCAACATTGATCCATCTACTATCATAGAAATTATAGAGGTTTCCTTTATGGTTTGCCCACCACCAAAAAACCTAGGATTCTTTCCACTAAATCACTCCTAAAAGGCTCCCCTCAAAAATATTTTCTTTCTCGCATTACAGTTTTACTGAGTAGTCATCAATTAATTTTCCACTAACCTAGCCTTCTCCACTAACTCAAAGAAATCCCAGATATGAAATAACACCAGTGGTTGCCTTAGACTATCCCTCAAACCTCTCAAAAGTGATAACATTTTTCCTCTGATATACTAACCAATTGAGTAGTATACTTGTTAAAAGCTGTAAACTCTACTTCATGTTGCATTAAAGATTTGTTTCCTTAAACCATCCTTAAGAATCATTCTTATTTCTGCTACCTCATAAATGGCTGTGTAAACCTATCTATAAGAATCTCCTCAAATTCTTCCCAAGAAATTTTAGCATTTACGTTAACTTGGCAATTTTCTATTTGCTTCGCAACGCACCAGCACTTAGCTTCTCCATCCAAAAGAAATGTTGCCAATAACACCTTCCTAACATGTGGATGTTGTATACCATTAATTAATTTCTCTAACCTTAGTAGCAAATCTTTTATAGCCTAAGGATTAATAGCCCCATGAAAATGGTGAGTTTTTAATCTTTTTTTCTTTTAAGAATTACAAATTGCATTAAAAGAAAACAAAGCTATTACTAACTAATAAGCTAGGCACTATCATATTCCTTCTTCAAAAGAATATAAAAGGAAGAAGGAATATCAGAAAAAGAAGTAGAGTCAAAGCAAAAGCTATTATCTAAAGCTAGAGTAGCACACAAATCAGCAGCTTTATTATAATCTCTAGAGATATGATGAAAAATTACCTTGTTGAAGTCATTTAAGAATGACATCTTCTCCAAAATCAAGTTATTAGCGGCATATGTTGATTTCATCATAGAATCTTGAAGGAGTTTTATCACGTTGTAGTTGTTACATTCAATTATTACGCCTTTACTATTAAACATCTAATCTTGTAAGAATTCTTTCAAAGTAGAAATAGCTTCCAACTCAAGTTGATTAATATCCCAATGCATCTTCTTTTTACCAAAAGCAAGAAGTAGATGACCTTTAAAATCTATGATTATACCTCCAATTCTTGCATTATTAGAGTCCATTAAAGAAGCATCCATATTTATTTTTATCTCGAGGTTGGGGATGCCAACAAGTACCAAACTCCAAATAAAGAGAAGCACCCCAGTCAACTAGCATTGGGTATCTATTCTTAGCAGTGAATAAATTATTTGTAGCAATAATTGAACAGGTTTCAATCTTAAGAATAACTATAAACGATGATCTATCTTTTCTCCCCTTTAACCTAACATCTTACTCTTAGCTTATTCCATCAACCACATCACTACCCTAATAAACTACATCATTGAATCTAGTATTACTACTTCTATAGTACTATGAACTGTAATAACTCTAGAACTATGTCCATCATTCGCTTCAAGGTCTTGAGGTTTCTTTTACAACAACACTTCATATTATTCAAAATAAAAGGGCTTAATAACATAAATAATAAGCTTGAACTAATTGTATAAAAAATAGCATCAAACTAACTAACATTTCTTTACAAACTTACAAATCATTTCATACAGCTCCAATATTTATTCAATTTAACTCATCCATTTCTCTGATACCACTATGTAATGCTCAACGACCTAAAGGGAGAATTTACCTTACCTTTTTCTTTTCATTTATATATTAATTCTTAATCCAACTTTTCATTTCTTAAGTCATCTAATCATCCAAAATATTTAGAATAAGCTTACATAATATTTCTTCTACAACAATTAAATAATGATAATTGAAATACAATGATTGTAATAAAATACTTAAATATATTTTGACCTATAAAATGATATGTACCTAATAAAATAAATCCACTATTACGTTCTTTCGAGCACCATAGCTAACTAAGCTTGAGAGAGGAAGGTTATATAGTGAGAAAGATGGATTTTTGAGCTGATTTGGGCCATTTTTAGCATTCAGCCCAGTTAGAAAAGTTGTCCATATTAATGTAGGTCATATTATGTCGAACTTTTCTTAAAAATATACAAACATTTTTTAATTATTTTGATTAAATTTCTAATTCTTTTACAAAAAAAAAAAAGGATAACTTTAAACTTGAAAAACTTTCATCGTGTGCCTTTTTATATGTGATAATGATTAAGATTATTAATATTTTAAATATTTTATTAAATTTTATAATAGATTATTTTATAATTTATGCAACTTTTACTAAATCAATAATAATTCAACCTTTAAAAAAATGTGTTATAGAATTTTTAAAGTCTTAAAATATTATTTTATGTAATATCTAATAACATATTTATATTTTGAAGTTATGAGTTTTGCTTAATAAGTATTTTATTTAGGCTTTCCTTTAAATATTGTAATTTATAATTATCCTTTACTGCTTGACTAATGAGAGTTATAAGGAGTTATCATAATCCTGAGCTAATCAAGCCAAATTCCCTTCTAATTGACCTTAGATTTGATTTAGGCCGTTGATCATGGTTATAATCCTTTAAATACCTATTTTAGGGTTCTTAGAATTATCTCTTCCAATCTCTTTCTCTCCAAGCACCCTCAAGTCTGAGGCTTAGTTTCTTTGAGCTCCCAAGGTTCACTCCCACTTTTCTTAAGCAAAATCCACCTTCAAGACCTCATCGGCGGTGAGATCTCTGACCAACCGAATGCTAAAACCTTCCAAGTTGATTTCCTATCGATCCAAGGCATATTAAATCTTGAGTTCAACTAGAGAATTATACGAGGACAGTCTACAAGCTCAACCACGCAAAGATCTCCTTAATCCATTCATTGTATTGAGGTGAAATCAAAACCCTAGCCTAAAACACTTAGGTGAATTTAACATTTCAATTAAAGCATTTTAGATCGCAATTTTGGTCCCCTATTAATGCTCTTCATCCCTAATACTTGCGTTTAAAATTTCATCAATTTTCATTATGCCATTTGCGAGAATGAAGTGAAAATCCCATTAGGATTTTGGGTTACGTGTATGTTTCCTTGGGCTATTTTGGGACCGTTGATCCCGCAAACAACAGTCATGATTTTTTCATTTTGCAATTTATATCAACTATGAATCTCTATCCCACTGTCAGTGGCTCTATCTTGTTAAATAAGAACCATTTGCTCGAAATAGTAGACGATCCAACTACATTGGAGGCCTACTAGCATGGTTAATGAAACCTCATCAGCTGTTTCGTTATGCCACATTGATTGTGGAAATTATTGCCAGTGGCATAATCATTGCATCACCAGGCAATGATTGGTCATGGTTATGGGGATGAATAAGATGCCACTAAGTAGCCTGACTGCTGCCACCGCCATTTTTATTAATTAAAATTGATTTTAAATTGGTTTATTTAATTATATTTTAAATCCAATTTCTTTAAATAATTCATATAAATTAAATTTAAATCCAAAAATTAAGTGTAATATATTTAAATTTTTAGAATTTAATTTCCTTTAATTTAAAACTAAATACATTTTAAAATAATATATTTTTTAAGTTATTATAAAAATAATGATTATATTATTATTATTATTAAATTTATTATTATTATTACTATTTCAAAAATTATTTATATTATTTATATTATTATTATTATTTTATTAATTATTTTAATTATTATTATTATGATTATTATTACCATTTTATCATTACATTTATTATTATTATTGTTATTATTATTATTATTATTATTATAATTATCTAATTAATTTTATTATTATTATTATTATTTTAAATATATAATAATTTTAATAATAAAAAATTTTTAGTTTATTTTCTTCAAATTATTCAAATTAATTATTTATTTAAATTACTTATTTAATAATTAATTAATTTTAAATTTAAAATATTTTCTAAATTTTTAAGAATTATTTTATTAAATTATTTAAAAAACAAATAGAGGGTACTTTATTATTTAAATATTAATTATTAACTATTCCCATGCATTAAATTATTTTAATTAATTACTTTAATTCATTTAATAAATAATTAATTTAATATTTAAATATTTTATTTTAAAACAATTATTATTATATCTTAATTTTTTTCAAAAACTCCAAAACTTTAATACTTTATTTACTTTCATTTAATAATTTTTTTTAAATATTAATTATTTTAAATTTTTTTAAAATATCTTTAAATTATTTTAAACTTTGATAATTCATAATAAATTCCTTTTAAATTTATAAATTATGTATATTATAATACTTGTATAATTCTTATACTTAACATATATAATGCTTGTATATAGCACATATATTGCTTGTATAAATTTATATATAGTATGTGTAATTCTTGTATATAGCGTGTATAATACTTGTATATAGCATATATAAACTTGTATATAGTGTGTATAAACTTGTACATAGAATGTATAAGTTTATACATAGTGTGTGTATAATGCTTGTATAAACTTATATAAAGTGTGTATAATGCTTATACATAGCGTGTATAAACTTATATATAATATGTATAAACTTGTATATATCATGTATAAACTTGTACATAACATGTACAAACTTTTATATAGTGTGTATAATGCTTTTATAAACTTGTATAAAGTGTTTATAATGCTTGTATATAACGTATATTAATTTATATATATTGTGTATAATGCTTGTATATAGCGTATTCAAATATATAGATATTATATATAATGCTTGTCTATAGTGTGTATAAAATTATACATAGTATGTTTAATGCTTGTACATAGCATGTATAAACTTATACATAATGTATATAATGCTTGTACATAATATGTATAATCTTGTATATAGTGTGTATAAACTTATGCATAGCATATATAAACTTGTACATAGTGTATATAATACTTATACACAACATTTATAATCCTTTATATAGTGTATATAAACTTATACATAGTGTGTATAAGGCTTATATATAGTGTGTGAAAACTTATACATAGTATATAAAATGCTTATACAAAGTATGTATAAACTTATACATAGTGTGTATAATGTTTATACATAGCGTGTATAAACTTGTACATAGTTTGTATAATTTTTGTACATAATATGTATAATACTTGTACATAGTGTGTATAATGCTTGTATATAGCATGTATAAATTTATACATAATGTTGTTTATAATACTTATACAAAGAGTGTATAAACTTATACATGTTATGTATAATACTTGTATATAGTATGTATAATTCTTATATATAGCATGTATAAACTTATACATAATATTGTTTATAATACTTATACAAATAGTGTATAAACTTATACATGTTGTGTATAATATTTGTACAATGCATGTATAAACTTATATATAGTGTGTATAAAGCTTGTACATATTATGTGTAATGCTTGTACATAGCATGTACAATACTTTTACATAACATGTATAAACATATACAATGCTTGTATAAAATTTTATATAATGTGTATTATACTTATACATATTATCTATAAATATGTATATAATGTGGTTAATGCTTGTACATAACATGTAGAATGCTTGCATTATGTGTATAAACTTATACATATTATGTATAATGCTTATATAAAGTGTGTATAATACTTTTACATAGTGTGTATAAACTTGTATATAGCGTGTATAAACTTGTATATAGTGTATGTATAATGCTTGTATAAATTTGTATATAGTGTGTATAATACTTGTACATAGCATGTACAATGCTTGTACATAGTGTGTATAAACTTATACATATCGTGTATAAACTTATACATAGTGTGTATAGTACTTATACATAATATATATAAAGCTTATACAAGCACTATACCCATTGAGAACCCGACTCATTTTACTTCTTCCTGAAGCAAGCAGAGAACCTCGATTAATAGTTTAAGTTGACCTCTCTCGAACCTCTAAGGAACTAAGCCTGATGACCCAAGAAGAAGACTCAGATCCTTGCTTGGAGCAACCTTTATGAATCCCCTCACAAACTCCCCCTCATAAGATCCTCTCTCCCTATCCCTTCCTTTTTCTCTTCTCTTGACTCTCTTAGGTCAAGACAACAACAAAATATTCAATATGGGTAAATAAGAGGTTATATGTAAAAGAGCTCCAAATTTGCTGTTAATTACAACAAACCTACAATATTATTTAGGACGATCGAAGGATCGTCCTGTACAATTAGTTCAAATTATTGAGTATCATTCAGAACATCACCTTGAATATGTTTATGGATGATAGAAAAGTAAACTAATCATCAATGATAATTTCATGATAATCCCGAACGATTAGTTCAAAATGGCAAACATCACCCACCATATTGCCCTGATTGCATGTCTAGATGATGGAAAAATAATTGATCATCTAGGATGATTTGGGATCATCCTGGTTGATTATTACAAAATATACATATCATCTAGAACATTATTCTGGTCATTTAGGATGAAAATAAGGTTTATTTAACAGATAGTCCTGTACGATTTTAGGATCATCCAGGATGATATGATCGAGTAATCAAACCTTAATTATTTTTCTTAATTACCAAAATATCTTAGGTATAATTATACTACATAATCTAGGATGATATTTTGGATGATGTTTTAAATTTAAAACATGCCTAAATAGATCTGGCGGCTGATTCTTTTTAATTTTAGCCTATTGATCAGGATAATGCTAATATTGTCAATGACGATTTGCATAATTATAATTACCATAACCAGAATGCCCTAATTAGGGTTTCTATTTTTAATTGATCATAAAAGATAATTGGAAACATATTTTTAATTAAACTTATATAAAGTATATATAATGCTTGTACATAGCATGCATAAATTGTTATATTATGTGTTTAATACTTTTATATAGTGTGAATATGTATAAACTTGTATATAATATGTGCAATGCTTTTATAGAGTGTGTATAATACTTATATATAGAATATATAATGCTTATATATTGCATGTATAAATTTATACATAGTGTGTATAACGCTTGTATATAGCATGTTAAATAAGTATACAATGTGTATAATTCTTGTACATAGTATGTAAAAACTAATACATAGTATGTATAAACTTATACATATTGTATATAATGCTTATACATAGCATGTACAATACTTGTATAAAGTGTTTATAAACCTATACATAGCTTATATAAACTTGTACAAAGTATGTATAATACTTATATATAGTATGTATAGTGTTTGTAAATAGCATGCATAAACTTTTACCTAGTGTGTATAATGCTTGTGTATAATTTATATAATGCTTGTATTAACTTATACATGGGGTGTATAATGCATGTGCATAGCTTGTATAAACTTATACATAGTGTATATAATGCTTATATATAATGTATATAATACTTGTATATAGTATGTATAATGCTTGTATATAGTGTGTATAATATTTATACATAGTATGTATAATACTTATATATAGTGTGTATAATACTTGTATATAATATATATAATATTTGTATATAGTGTGTATAAACTTATACATAATGTGTATAAACTTATATATAGCGTGTATAAATTTATACATAGTGTGTGTATAATGTTTATATATAACATGTGTAATACTTGCATAGCATGTATAAACTTATACATAGTGTGTATAATGCTTGTACATAATGTGTATAATGCTTGTTTATAACGTGTACAAACATATACATAATGTGTATAATGCTTGTACATAGTATATATACTATGTACAAGCATTATACACACCATATATAATTTTATACATGATATGTACAAGCATTATACATTATATGTTAAAATTTATAAATGCTATGTATAAGCATTATACACACTATATATAAGTTTATACATGTTGTATATGAATATTATACACACTATGTATAAGTATATAAATGCTACGTATAAGTATTTTACACACTATGTATAAGTTTGTATATGTTATGTACAAGCATTATACACACTATGCATAAGTTTATACAAGTTATGTATAGGTTTTTACACACTATATACAATGCATTATACATACTATGTTCTTTATATAATCATTATACACACTATGTACAAGTTTATACACATAATGTACAAGTTTATACATGTTATATACAAGCCTTATATACACTATGTATAAGCATTAAACACACTATGTATAAGTTTATATATGCTATGTACAAGTATTATACACACTATGTACAAGTTTATACACAATATGCACAAGTTTATATATGTTATGTATAAGTATTATACACACTATGTATAAGTTTTGACATACTATACACACTATATAGAAGTTTGTACACATTATACAAGTTATCTACAAGCATTATACATGTTATGTATAAACAATATACAGAATATGTACAAGTTTGTACAAGCATTATGCATATTATGTATAAGTTTATATAAGCATTATACACGCTATATACAAGTATTTTACACAATATGTACAAGTTTGTATATACTATATATAACCAGTATACATAATTTGTATAAGTTTATACAAGCTATGTGTTGTGAATCTTGTTTCAGGAATTATAATTTTGATGATAGCAAATAATTCTAACACTTCTATTTTTCTACGACTATCTTGCCTACTAATATTTGAGGTCCACAAGATCAAATTACAAATGAAATTAGCTCAAGATTGGGTAGATTAGGATTGAGTTAGCTTGTAATGTATTTCATGTGTCTTTTTCATTTTCTTGAGTCAATTGTAACAAAGTGGGTCCTGGTGCTAAGTACCCTTGCACACACACACACACACTCGGGGAAATGTTTTTGACTATTTAGAGTTTTTTATTTTGATGATATCATCTAGTATAATCTTAAATCATCCTGGATGATCAGTTAAAAATAGAAACAAGTATTAGAGCATCCTGGTTAAGGTTGATGTAATTAAGCAAATTGTCCCGGACTATATTAGCATTGTCCTAGTCAATAATAGGCTCAAATAAGAAAGAATCATCCACCAGATCTATTTAGGCATGTTTAAATTTTAGAACATCATTCAAGATATTTTTAAGGATGATGTAGTGCAATTATGCCTAAATTAGTTTGGTAATTAAGGAAAGCAATTAAAGTTTGATTGCTTGATCATATCATCCTGGACAATCACAGGATCATTCGGGATGATCCGTTAAACAAACTTTAGTTTCATCCTGAATGACCAGCATGATGTTCTAGACGATGTGTATTTTTTTCACTAATCGGCCAGGATGATCCCAAATCATTCTGTACGATTAGTTATTTTTCTATCATCCAGACATGCAATCAAGGTGATATGGTGGATGATGTTTACCATTTTGAACTAATAATCCGAGATGATCGTGAAATTATCCTTTATGATCAGTTTACTTTTCTATCATCTAGAAATGCAATCAGAGTGATGTTCTGGATGATACTCAATAATTTGAATTAATTATATAGGACGATATTATAGGTTTAATGCAATTAAGAGCAAATTTGGAGCTCTTTTATATATAACTTCTTATTTACCCAAGATTGAAACTTTTACTGTTGTCTTGACCTGAGAGAGTTAAGAGGATAGGGAGAGGAAGGGGGAGAGAGAGAGGATCTTATGAGGTGGAGTTTGTGATAGATTTCATAAAGGTTGCTCAAAAGAAGGATCTGAGTCATCTTCTCCGATCATCATCCCTGGTTCCTTGGAGGTTTGAGAGAGGTCTACTTCAATAATTGATCAAGATTCTCTATCTACTTCAAGAGGAAGCAAAAGGAGTCAATTTCCTCACCTTCTTCAGGAGGAAGTGAAAGGGGTTAGGTTCTTTATCTCATCGGAGTTGGAGGAAAGGATGCTTGTATAGGCTTCTCCGTCTTGCTCTGGGAGCAAAAAGAGAGTCCCTAAGTTTAGTGTAATACCCAGAGGAGAGCCTCTAGGGATTGGGCATTGGTAAAGTTGACCAAACCACTATATAATTATGTGTATTCTTTCTTACTTCTTTTTCGCATTTAATTTTCGCACTTTAATTTTCTTGTGGTGATTATTGGTTTGGTTTAATATTGATTTTTTGATTGAGAATTTTTAAAATAATAATTCACCCCCCTCTTGGTTAGCCTTGGGCTATTTAATAAGGGTTTACTCAAATTATCACCTCATTAGATGACTTTAGAAGAAAGTTAACTAACTAGGAAAGAGTCAATAAAAGTTCGAGATGCTTGCCTTCTTCCTTTGATGCTAAGATTACTGTAATTAATGAATTTAAGGATTTGAATACTTATTATGTTGATAACTTACTTAGATCACTCATTGCTTACAAGCAAAGGGTGAACCAAAGACAACTTGATGCATGTGAGAAAAAGAAGGAGAAAACTACGACGTTGAAGGCCAATGACGCAGGCATTGATTCTTCTATATTTGAAAGTGATGATGTTGCCTGAATCACTCAACAATTCAAAATATTTCTAAGAATGAATCACCAGCACCACCAAATATGGAGAAAAGGTAAGGGTAGCAAAATTTTTAAAAGTACTTCTGATATGGTTTGTTTTGAATGCAAGAAGCTTAGACATGTCAAAGCTGATTGTCCTACACTTAAGGCTCACCCAAGCAAGGTGAAGGGAGAGAAGAAACCTAAGTTTAGGAAGGATAAGAAGAGGTTCCAAAAGGCGTTCTGGGAATATTCTGCATCTAACTCCTCAGAGTCTGAAGTTGAGGAGGAGAAAATAAACTTGTGCTTGATGGTAGGTGATCATCTTGGTTTGTCTGACCAAGAAGAGGTATATGAACTAACTTATAGTTAATTACTTGAAGTTTTTGAACATATTCATGCATCATATAAGAAAGTTAAGAAATTACATGCTAGCATGAAATTGGAATTTTTAAATTTGCAAAAAGAGCATGAAGTTTTACTCAAAGATCACTCTACAATTCATTGTAATCACATGTCTTTACTTGATGAGTTTAATGAGTTAAAAAAATCATTCTGAGTTAGTTATTGCGCATGATTCATTCAAAGCAACCCACACAACACTTGAAAATGATTTTAAAATATATACTGATGAATTTGAGTATAGGGAGTTCTATTTGAGAGTTGATAACGCCATTTTAGAAAGTGCTAACTTGATGTTTAAAGTTGAATTTAATGCACTTTTTTTTTTGAAAGAAATGCAATTTGCATTAAAGAGAAGAAATTATTACAAACTAATATGTGATAGGAAATCTATCACAATCTTCCTTTAACAAATTTAAAAAGGTAAGAGGAATATTATTATCACTAAGATCATCCCAAAAAATCTCATAATAAAGTCATGTTAGCACAAAAAATGGTTAACTTATTACTCTTTCTAAGTGTAAAATGAAATATGTGAAAGTTCGTTAGGAATGTTTAGCCCTATGAACTTAGTCCCAAGCTAACCAAGAGGGGGGGGGGGGGGGGGGGTGAATTGGTATTTTAAAAACTCTTTTCACAAATAAAGAAAATTGCATAAACCAAATCACACCACAGAACTAAATGCGGAATTTAAAAGTGTGGAAGCAAGAAAAAGAACACAGAAATTTATAGTGGTTCGGTCGACTCGACCTACGTCCACTCCTTGGAGGCACCCTCCAAGTATTGCACTACAAAACGTGACTCTCCTTTAGCCCCCACAGCTAGGCGGAGAAGCCCTCACAAGAACCTCCTTTTTGCCACCCCGGCAAGGTAGAGTACCTAACTCCTTTTGCTTCCTCCTGAAGCTGGCAGAGAACCAAAACCAAAAGCAAAACTCCTTACCTCTACCGACCCTTCCACAGACGAGAAACTCTAGATGAAGAACAAGCAAAGAGATCCTTGAAGCAACCCTTATGAATCACCTCACAAACTCCCCCTCACAAGATCCTCTCTCTCTCCCTCTCTCTCTTTCTCTCCTCAAGGTCTTCTCAAGTCAAGGCAGCAGCCAAAGGTCTTGAAAAATGTTGAACAAGAGCTCTTAAATAGAAGAGCTTCGAAGGAGCTCATTAATTTCAGGTTGTCGACTATATCGTCCAGGCTGATATGGACATCAGCCTGGCCGATCAGTACAAATCAATGAAGATCAGCCAGAGCATCGCCCTGGATAAAAAGTAGGACGATTAAAAATTGGCTTGATCGTCCAGGCTGATCTCACGATCGTCATGGCTGATCAGTTCAAATCAGAGGAAAATCATCCTGACAATAGTCCTGGATACGAGCTGGCCGATACTTATCATCCTAAAGTAACTTAAGGTTTTTGACAGGATCGTCCTGGCCGATCCTGCGATCGTCCAGGACAATATGATCGTATTAATCATCCTTAATTACTCCCTTGACTTCCTGAACAATTATGGCATAATTTGTGAATATCGTCCAAGCCGATCCTAGGATCGTCCTAGCCGATAACTTAAAAATACAGTATACCTTAATTATCTATGGCGGCAACTTCTTTCTGATTCAAGCTTATCGTCCTGGCCGATACACGTATCGTTCGGGCCGATATGTTAATGACGGCTGCCTTAATTAAGAATCCTTATTTAGACTTTTTATTTTGAGCTGATCATCCAGGCCGATCCAAAAATCGTCCTGGCCGATATGAGTAAAAACAGAAATTCTAAGTCTCTCAAGTGTGTGTGTGAAGGGTAACTTAGCATCAGTCTCTTTGACAATTACAAGTAGACTCAAGAAGTGAAAAACAAAAATACAGACTGACTCAACCCTAAACCTACGCAATCCTGAACTGGTTTCTTCTTGATCGTCCGATCTTTGATTCTTGAAAAGTTAGAAGCAACAAGCAGTCCAAGAGAAACAGTGTTTGTCAATCATCAAAACATAAGCCATGAAAAATAGATTTGCAACAATCTCCCCCTTTTTGATGATGGAAAAACACTACGAAAAACAGTTAATAGCAAAAAATTTAGGATTGATGAAAAAAAGAACCTCATAAACTTCTTCCCCTTTGACATATCAAAAAGGAAGATACAAGAAAGCAAAGCAAAAGAGATCCCCTTTTTTTTTTAAAAAAAAACAAGGCATGAACATGATATAGTCTTTCATGTGATTGATTTAAAAATTTGTGAGTTAATGTGTTAATAAGCTCTTCAATCTATAGAATAGTAGAATATCCGATCATGGATACCCTTAGCTCAGACGTTCTCTTAGGGTTGAATTGCCTTTTGAAATCAATGACCTGACTCAAGAAATTAATTGGATATGAGAAAAGAATCCACCCATTACTTGGCTTAAAAAAAATCTTTATAAAATAATGAAGTAAAGTAAATTTGTCACAATCGCAAAATAATCGAAGTCAAGCCTTTGAAAACCAACACTTCTAAGTTTTAAAAGATTTAAAAAGGGAGAGTAGCTTGCTTTTGAGTGGGCTCATTTTATGCCTCTTGTCAATTTCATGGCACTTTGCGCATCTTTTTATAGATTTTTCAATTTTTTGCGTCTTTGCGCATCTTTTGTTGGCATTATTGGCCAAATTTTGTTTTTTTTTTGCAAGCTATATTCTCTTTTATAACCTTTTAAATACAAAGTTGTGAATATATCTTCTCAGATATTAGCGAATAGGAGCACTCTCTCTAATATAAGGAAGAGATACCACAAGAAGAATTAATAATCTAGGACTTGAGTAACGAGAAATCTTGATGTGACAAAAAGACTTTAAACATTATAAGTATAAGATAGATTTGCTTAAGCAAGCTTAAGAGAATATCTCAATTCCATAAACAATATTTAACTTGAGATAGATTTTTTATTAGAAAAGAAAACTATGCCACTAAAATAGGTTAGAGAAAGAGATACAATCACAAAATATTCCTACAATCTAAGAGATTGAGTAGATAGAAACATATTGACTACAAATTTCCAAAGGCAAGGACAAGGAATATAGTATCATATTAGCGATGTTTTTGTAAACTAAGTAAAGAGAGACAAAAGGAAAAAATAAACATAAAAAAAAACTAATGCAACAAAAAGGAAACAAAAACAAAAGAAAAAAAAAAAGAAAAAGAAAAAGAAAAAAAAAAAGTTTCATGCATTAATGTCAATCACACCCAACCTGGTCCTTAAAGAGCTGAAAGTATCGAAGGCCAGTGGTTTAGTAAAGATGTCCGCCAGTTGATTTTCAGTTGTCACATGGTGTAACTCAATGTCTCCCTTAGTCACATGATCTTTAATGAAGTGATGCCTAATGTCAATGTGTTTAGTCCTTAAATGTTGGATAGGATTCTTAGAGATGCATATGACACTAGTATTATCACAAAAAATTGAGATGGTACATACATATAATCCTAAATCCAATACCTGTTGTTTCAACCACAGGACTTGGGCCACACAACTTCCAAGAGCAATGTATTCAGCTTCAGCAGTGGAAAGAGCAACCGAGTTTTGCTTCCTACTAGACCAAGAGACCAAAGATTATCCAATGAATTGACAAGTTCCAGAAGTGCTCTTTCTATCCACCTTGCATCCTGAAAAATCAGAGTCGGAAAAACCAATAATCTCAAAAGAAGTGCTATGTCTAGGGTACCAAATCCCTAACCCTTGTGTCTCCAAAAGGTATCTAAAAATCCTCTTAATAGCAGTCATGTGGGATTCCTTAGGGTCAGCATGAAACCTAGCACAAAGACAAACACTAAACATGATATCAGGTCGGCTTGCAGTCAAGTAAAGTAAAGATCCAATCATGCCTCTATACTTCTTCTGATCAACAGACTTACCACTTGGGTCCTTATCCAATGGAGCACTAGAAGTCATGAGAGTGTTAATTGGCTTGGCTTTGTCCATCTCATATTTCTTCAAAATATCCTTTATGTATTTTGTTTGATTTAGAAAAGTTCTATCTTCCAATTATTTTAAGCTAAACCACAAAAAGTAGGACAACTCTCCCATCAAACTCATCTCAAACTCTCTACTCATTATTTTAGAAAAATCATCACACAAATTTTTATTAGAAGATCCAAAAAGTATATCATCCACATAAATCTGAACAATGAGTAAATAATCCCCAACTCTCCTAATAAAAAGGGTGGTGTCTACACTTCCCTTAACAAACTCCCTCTCTTGTAAGAATGTGCTAAGCCTCTCATACCAAGCTCTTGGTGCCTGCTTTAAACCATACAATGCCTTTTTTAATTTAAACACATGATTTGGAAATTGGGAGCTCTCAAAACCTGGAGGTTATTCTACAAACACATCTTCTTTTATCTCCCCATTTAAAAAGGCACTATTGACATCCATTTGAAAAAGCTTAAATCCTTTATAACAGGCAAAGGCTAATAGCACTCTAATGGCTTCCAATCTAGCTACAGGGCAAAAGTCTCCTCAAAGTCTATCCCTTCTATTTGATTGTACCCGTTAGCCCCCAATCTTGCTTTATTCCTCACCATCACTCCTGAATCATTCACTTTGTTCTTAAAGACCCACTTTGTCCCAACTACACTTTGTCCTTTAGGTCTTTCCACAAGTTCCCAAACATCATTCCTAACAAATTGATTCAACTCTTCTTGCATTGCTAAAATCAAAAACTCATCAGAAAGGGCTTGGTTAATGGTGGTGGGTTCAGTCATAGAAATAAAGGCAGAGTGGTTCACCTCCTTCCTAAGTCCATGTCTAGTCTTAACTCCACTAGAAGGGTCTCCTAAGATCAAATCCTTGGGGTGACTAGTAGAGTATCTTCAATCTCTAGGCAAAGTGTGTGAAGTTTCTCCCCTTTCATCAAAATTTTCTACTCCTTGGGTGACTCCTTCTACTCCTCTATTACTTAGAAGCTCATTCTCCTTCCCCAAATTTTCTAACCCACTTGTAATCTCTCCAACATCATCATCTTCTATTCCATGTTTCTTAGGATCAGACTCATCAAAAACTACATGGGTTATTTCTTCCACCTTCAAAGTTCTTTTATTAAACACACTAAAAGACTTCCCAACACTAGAATATCCCAAAAATACTCCTTCATCAGATTTAGGATCAAAATTTCCCAAGTGAGACTTCCCATTATTGTGAATAAAAACCTTACAACCAAAGACATGAAGGTGGGAAAGATTAGGTGTCCTACCCTTAAGGATCTTATAGGGTGCCTTTTCTAATTTGGCTCTAACATTCACCCTATTCAACACATAACAAGCTGTGTTAACCGCTTCAGCACAAAAGTATTTTGGAAGTGAATACTCAGCAAGCATGGCTCTAGCGGCTTCCACTAAGGTCCGATTCTTCCTTTCAGCCACCCCATTCTGCTGAGGGGTCCTAGGGGCTGAAAAATTGTGGCTAATCCCCTTGTCCTCACAAAAATCTTCAAATCTTTCATTTTCATACTCTCCCCCATGATCACTATGGATGGTCAAAATCTCACAACCTAGCTTCTTCTGAATCCAAGTAGAAAAAGTTTTAAACTCTTTAAAAGACTCATTTTTATGTGAAAGAAATCTTGTCCAAGTGAACCTCGAGTAGTCATCAACAATCAAAAAACCATAGACTTTCCCTCCCAAACTAGCAGTGCTAATGGGTCCAAACAAATCCATGTGAAGGACTTCTAAAGGTCTAGAGGTGCTAATATCCTTAATGGGGTGAAAAGAGGAGTGGACTTGCTATCCTAGTTGACAGGCACCACAAAGGTGATTTTTTGTAAACTTAAGTTTGGGGACACCTCTAACAAGGTCCTTTTGGGTCACTTTCCTAAGGGTTTTCATACTAGCATGACAAAGCCTCCTGTGCCACAACCAAGAATCATCAATCTCAGTTTTTAAGCAAAAAGAAGCAGCACATTCAATGTTATTTAAATCAAGCATGTAGACATTATTGATCCTCTTTCCCTGCAAAATAGTGTTGTTACTTAAACTTACAATGCATGAATCAGCGAAGAAATGTACGATGAAGCCTTTATCACAGAATTGATTGATGCTGAGCAAGTTGTGCTTCAATCCATCGACAAGCAAAACATTTTCAATCATAAGGTTTTTGGAATTACCGATTATACCTGCTCCTACCACCTTCCTGGTGGTGTTGTCTCCAAGAGTAATCTTGCCTCCAGTCATAGACTCTAGTACAACAAACTGGCTAGCATCACCAGTCATATGTCGAGAGCATCCACTGTCCAGGTACCACATACTCTCATGAGGTCTTTTGTGAGAGCCCCCCCCCTACAAAATTATCAAATGTTAGATTTAGGAACCCAAGCAGGTTTGGGTTCCTTCTTATGAAAAGAAGAATGCAATGCATGTGTGATATGCTGTGGATCATGCACCTTAGGTCTCCACACCCAATGTATACTATGGTGAATCGTGCAAGTGTGTGAGATGTGTCCTAGTATGCCACATGAAAAACATCTAACTCCAAAAAAGGGATTTCTTAAGTGATTTAAGTTATTATGCCTCTTCCTAGGTTTTGGCAATTGATTAAAAGTAGAAGTCATCCTAGTTTTCTTACATGCTTCTAAATCATTTTGAAACTTCAAATTTGTGCTTTTTAAAACTTCATTTTCAATCCTCAAATTTTTCTCTATCTCCTTTGACTTCTTAAAATCATATTCAAGTGATGTGTGTGATATTTTTAATGCATCAAGCTCTTCAACTAGCTCACCATGATTTTTATTTAACTCATCAAATTCATCAAGTAAAGTCATGTGATTCGAATCAATTGTTTGATGGTCTTTAATCAAAATTTCATGCTCTTTTTGTAGATTTAAGAATTCTAATTTCAAGCCAGCATGAGTTTTCCTTAATTTCCTATTTGATGCATGATTTTTTTTTGAAACTTCAAAAAGTTGATCGTAGGAAAGTTCATATACCTCTTCTTGATCACTTTGGTCTTTTCCCATGAAACACAAGTTTGTAGTTTCTTCCTCTGATTCAGTTTCAGAGGAGTCAGTACCAGATTTTGCCCAAAAGCTCCTTTGTTTTTTGTCCTTCCTAGACTTAGCTTTCTTCTCACCTCTTTCTTTGCTTGATCGATCTCTAAGCATAGGGAAATCAGTTCTCACATGTCCAGGCTTCCTACATTCAAAACAAACAACATCAGAAGATCCTTTAATATGTTTGTGATCCTTACCTTTTCTCCAACTTTGATGATGCTTTTATTTCTTCCTTAGAAAGCTTTTGAATTTCCTTGTGATGAAGAAAATTTCATCGCTTTCAGACCCGGAAGATTCAGAATCCAATTTGTGAGCCTTCAATGCAATTGTTTTCTCCTTTTTCTTTTCACCTGCATCAACATTTCTTTGATTCACCCCTTACTCGTAAGCATTGAGTGAGCCAAGTAAGTTATCAATAGAGTAGGTGTTCAAATCTTTAGATTCAGTGATTGCAGTGATTTTTGCATCATAAGACAAAGGCAAGCATCTCAAAATCTTGTTAACTTTTTCATAGTTCGAAAGTTCCTTTCCTAGTGCATGCAATGAAGTAACTATCTGAGTAAACCTAGTGTACATGTCAGAAATCGATTCATGAGATTTCTTACGAAAAGGTTCGTAGTCTTGCAAGATAAAGTTCAAACGGGATTATTTAACTTCATTAGTACCTTCATAAGTGATGCATAATTTATCCTAAATTTTTTTACCAGTTTTGCAAGTTGAAACACGCATGTAATCTTCATATTTCAAAGCACAGAAAAAATAGTTCAAACATTTCACATTTAATTAAGCTAAATCTCGTTCATCAAAAGTCCATTCAGTAAAGGCAACTTCAGTTTTAACACAATTAATTTCACGAGAAGGTGGAGAATAACCTTCTTGAATAAGCATCCACTTGCCATAATCAGTAGATTGTAAAAATATTGACATGCAAGTTTTCCAAAAATCAAAAGGTAGGTTATCGAACAGAGGAGGTCGGGTAATAGAATACCCTTCCGTAGTGTTACGATTCCCAATGTTAGCCATGGATCAAATTTAAAAAGTTTTCAAACTTTAATTTTTGAATCCCGCCCTGATACCACTTGAAAGTTCGTTAGGGATGTTAAGCCCTATGAACTTTGTCCCAAGCAAACTAAGAGGAGGGGTGAATTGGTATTTTAAAAACTCTTTTCACAAAGAAAGAAAATTGCATAAACCAAATCACACCACAGAACTAAATGCGGATTTAAAAGTGCTGAAGCAAGAAAAAGAACACAAAAATTTATAGTGGTTCGGTCGACTCGACCTATGTCCACTCCTTGCAGGCACCCTCCAAGTATTGCACTATAAAACGTGACTCTCCTTTAGCCCCCACAGCTAGGCGGAGAAGCCCTCACAAGAACCTCCTTTTTGCCACCCCGAAAAGGCAGATAACTTATCTCCTTTTGCTTCCTCCTGAAGCTGACAGAGAACCAAAACCAAAAGCAAAACTCCTTACCTCTACCGACCCTTCCACGGACGAGAAACTCTAGACGAAGAACAAGCAGAGCGATCCTTGAAGCAACCCTTGTGAATCACATCACAAGCTCCCCCTCATAAGATCCTCTCTCTCTCCCTCTCTCTCTTTCTCTCCTTAAGGTCTTCTCAGGTCAAGGCAACAGCCAAAGGTCTATAAAAACGTTGAACAAGAGCTCTTAAATAGAAGAGCTTCAAAAGAGCTCATTAATTGCAAGTTGCCGACTATATCATCCAGGCCGATATGGACATCGGCCTGGCCGATCAATACAAATTAATGAAGATCGGCCAGAGCATCGTCCTGGATGCAAAGTAGGATGATTACAAATTGGCTTGATCGTCCAGGCCGATCTCATGATCGTCCTGGCCGATCAGTTCAAATCAGAGGAAAATCGTTCTGACAATAGCCCTGGATATGAGCTGGCCGATACTTATCGTCCTGAAGTAACTTAAGGTTTTTTACTGGATCGTCCTGGCCGATCCTGCGATCGTCCAGGACGATATGATCGTATCAATCATCCTTAATTACTCCCTTGATTTCCTGAACAATTATGGCATAATTTGTGAATATCGTCCAGGCCGATCCTAGGATCGTCCTGGCCGATAATTTAAAAATACCGTATACCTTAATTGTCTATGGCGACAACTTCTTTCTATTTTGAGCTTATCGTCCTGGCCGATACACGTATCGTCCAGGCCGATATGTTAATGATGGCTGCCTTAATTAAGAATCCTTATTTAGACTTTCTGTTTTAAGCTGATCGTCGAGGCCGATCCAAAAATCGTCCTGGCCGATATGAGTAAAAACAGAAATTCTAAGTCTCTCAAGTGTGTGTGTGAAGGGTTACTTTGCATCTATCTCTTTGACAATTACAAGTAGACTCAAGAAGTGAAAAACAAAAATACAGACTGACTCAACCCTAAACCTACGCAATCCTGAACTGGCTTCTTCTTGATCGTCCGATCTTTGATTCCTGAAAAGTTAGAAGCAACAAGCAATCCAAGAGAAACAGTGTTTGTCAATCATCAAAACATAAGGCATGAAAAATAGATTTGCAACAATATGATATTACCAAAATCATTAAGAAAAGTGAAATCTTCGATTGAGATAAGGTTATCCGAGCCAATCCCTTTATCAACCGATCCTTGAAGATATTTTATAACATTGTGATTATTACCTTCAATCATAATGCCTTTTGCTTCAATTTTATAATCATGAATGATAATCTTCAATGATCTAAAAGGAAAAAAGCTCCAACAATATGCTATCCCAATGAACTGTTTTGATTCCATAAGCAACTAGAAACCTCCCTTTAGAGTCTCTAAAAATGCCACCAAGACCGGCTTCATTAGACTTCACCAAAGTAGCATCAAAATTAAATTTGATTCATTCAGATTGAGAAGGGTGCCAAGTATGAGACAATAAACACTAATTAACACCCCAGTGGTCCAAACAGTTATTTAACTTTGTTGAATTTAATGTAATGCTGTGAGCATTTGAAGCAGTATAACCCCAACCAAATTCTATACAACCATGCTGAAAACAATTCCTACTCTTCCAAGAGGAGAATATCAAAGTGAAGTAAAGATTCACCATAAACAAATTTGTAGAAGAGAGGACTTCTAAACTATAAATGCATTATGAGAAAGAATTATAAATTAGCACAACAAATCCCCATTCATTCAGCAACTGAATAACATGAATTAATTTTTCACATTTCATCATGACATGCTCTTCATCATCTATCTCTATATAACCTCTTTAACAAAGATAGCACTCCAGTAATTTCCTTTGCATTAAAATGATTAAATGTAGGTAGTGCTTTATTTATAATCCTCCACCATAAGCATTCAATACTGGGAGAGAGATGAATTGTCTTCATCCATTTCCAGTTACATGCTTGAAAATTTAAATCAAAATTAACTTATGCTGCCATCCTAGAAATGGATTTCACTGTAAACTTGTTACAGAGTTCTAAATGATCTCTAGAAGTCTCATTAAAAATTTGTATTTTCATAATATAATCAACCAAAGAGCTACCAAAAAACTTATTCAATTCATTTTTATTCCACTTCCCATTACTGATAAAATTATCAACATATGGAAATTCACCTTCCAGCAAAGCTACAAATGTGGGCCATTTTTTAATACTTCTGTCCAAAATCCACACATCCTTGAGAGTATCTGCTGAATTTTCAGATGACAGCCTCCACCGTAGTAATGGCCAGAGAAAACCAGAGCCATTAATAATAATCTTCCATATGGATGAACAAATTTTTTTATTGTTGTAATGCAAGATATCTTCACCATATTTGCTCCTCAATGTAGAGTTAAGAATTGAATTAGGATTATTAATAAATTTTCATGGAAATTTTGCTCTAAAAGGCCTAACCACAGTAATTGAAGAACGTATACCACTACCTCCTTGGTCTAATGGTTTGCAGAGATTTTTCAAAGCCATATATTGAATGCCACGAGCACCTCCACGTTTATTCCATAAGAATTCTCTGCACATTCAATCAATTTTCTTTTTTTAAAACTATTTTACCAGCTAAAGAAACTTATTTGTTCCCCCAACAATTAATTTTTCTTGCAGCCTTCTCCAGGATATGTAAGAAATCAGATGAAACAAGTATCCTTAAAACCATTTTAACACCCTAAAACTTTTGCTCTTTAACTTCTCTAACTCCAGGAGCTTTGAAATTAATTTCTTTTTGGCTCGATAAATAGAATTAACATTAATAATAGCAGATTTTTGGAAATTAACAGTTTGCCCAGTCAACTTACAATAATTACAAATAATATTTCTAATCTTCTTCATATCCCAAGTTTTAGCTTCAGAGAAGATAATAATGTCATCAGCATATAGTAAATATGAAATTTTGGGAGATTCTGCAGCCTTATCGATGCCCAAATTACCACATTGATTAAACACATTATTCAAGAGCTGAGAACAAATAATAAATTTGTATGGGGATAGTGGAAAACCTTATCAATTTCCACTATTGGTTTCAATCCACTTAGAGTCTTTACCATTCAGAAAAATAGAGAATTTGGGATTTATCACACATTTCATCAAAAGCTTAGAAAAATTCCTAGGAAAACTGAAGTACTCCAACACTTGTTTCAAAGTTTGCCAAGCCATACTATCATAAGTTTGCTCCATATCAATTTTGATTGCAACCAATCCGTTTTTAGATTTTGAGAATCTAAATTTATTGAAAATTTCTTGAACCAGTAGTATGTGATCAGACATGCTTCTCCCTTTTAGAAAAGCAGTTTGATTCTCAGTAATAAGTTTTTGAAAAACTCTAAGCATTCTATTAAATAGAACCTTTTCTATAACTTTATAAATTGATAAACATAATCTAATTGGATGGAAGTTAGCTGGATCTATCAGATTAACAATTTTGTGAATAAGAATTACCCTTATTTCTTTCCACTTGAAGCACATAGTACCGTTGTAAAAAAAATGAGAAATGGCTGACCACACATCATTCCCTATGATTTTCCAGTAAGCTTTGAGAAAGGAATAAGGAATACCATCTAGACCTGGGGAGATGTTCCTCCCAAGTCCTTCAATAACTTTTTCGACTTCCTAGAATGTAAAATCCAAATTCAGAAAATTACTATCCTCTTGATTTAACTTGTTCAATTATTTCAGCCAATTGTCGAGAATACATGATCTACTCCTCCATTTATTGCAAAATAACTGAAATATAACATTTTTAATTCCTTCTTGAACTTCCACCAAATAGCCATTGGAATCTTTAACATGTTTAATGAGATTATCATTTCTTCTTCCATTAGCAAAGGCTTGAAAAAGATTAGAATTAATGTCTCCTTCCTTCAACCATTTAATTTTAACTCTTTTGTCTCTACCAGGTATACAATTGAGATAGAGTAGTGTTCAATTCACCTACTTTGACTCTGAGAAGAAGAATATTATCATTAGTCTCCACTTTCTCCAACTATAGTTCGGCTACTTCTTTCTTTAATTTTTCTTTTAACACCAAAAGGTCTTTATGCTTTTCTCCACTCAAGAAAAATAAACTTCGCAGCGATCTTGGAAATTTCTTATTAAGATTTTCCATGGGCTCACAATCATTAACTCTAATCTAAGTGCTACGTATAATTGCCATAAAAGCTAGGTATGAGATCCACACATCTTCAAATCTCATCAATTTGCTTTTATAAATTGATTTGTCAAAAATTTTGAGAATAATGGGGCAGTGATCTGAAACAACCCTTGCCAAATGTCTAGTAGAAGCATTTTGAATAGATTCCAAAGCTTTAGATTTCAAAAGACATCTATCCAGTCTTTCCGAAATGTGACCATATCCCTTCTTATTATTACACCAAGCGTAATATGGGCCAATTACACCTATCTCATGATAATCAAATTCATTCATGAATGAGGTCATCTCTTGAGGCCTAAGAGAGAAATTGAATTTTTTCCCTCCGTTTTTATCTCCTTAAGACAAAATACAGTTGAAGTCCCTCCCTATAATTGTAGGAATTTTAAAATTAGAATGCTTTCCCAAGAGGTTCCATAAGTCCCTCCTGCTACATGCTTCTCTACTCCCATATACAGTGGAAATAATCCAAGTACCTTTGTTAATAATCCTCAACTCACCGATAATACATTGAGAAGAGGCTTTTAATAGAGAAAAAGAAGCCATGCCAGTCCTCCACATAACCATTAAACCACCAGAAAGACCATCAGAAGGGTAAAGGAAGAAATCCCAATCCTTACCCATAAATTTATAAAAATCCCAATTAGCAATCGAGGAGATTTTTGTTTCTACAATTCCAACAAAAAATACATCCCAATCTTTGACCATTTCCTTCAAGTAGAGCGACACTTCCCTTTTATTCTCCCCTCTACAATTCCAAAAATCTAAGGAACTCTTTTTTTCGTCAAGCGGGAAGGACCATTCCTTTTTTTAATCGAAACATAAGGTTTTTTTTGCCTTGGATAATTATTCAAAGGACCAAGGAATTTGACTTTCTTTTGTAATTTGGGTTTAATATCAGAAACCTCATTATTAATCTTATCAAAGTTTTCACACTTGTAACAGTAGAAACACCATTATTACCCTAACCTGGAATGTTGAACACCGGAATATCACTTTTATCTTCCATACTAATATTTCTCACCACCTCCCCTTCTTCTATCTCATCTTCATTAGAGAGCTCCAATATAGATTTATACTCCTCCCAAACATTTTCAGAAGGTTCTTCCAATAACTTGAACATGCTACTGCCAATTATATCTTACTTTACGTTATCAATTGATTTTAAAAAAAGCTGAATAAATCATACCTTCATTGGAAGAAACCATTACAGATACATCCCATGCTTTACATTAAGGATTAGCTTCCTTATTTACAACCAGCTTCAATACAGTTTCAGAAATAGTAATTATTTCTTCTTCTTGAGGATCATTTTTCCTAAAATCTTTATTGCCAACGAATTGTATTTAGGGACAAAAACCTTCTTAGCATTTCTTCTATTCTTGTTGTAATTAACATGTATCCAGGGCCCATAGGACACATCTTTAGTATTAGATTTCCCAATAGATTGGAATTATCATTTTCAAATTCCTTCATAGTTTATAATGATGTTCTTTCCTCTCTCAAGCCATAATTATCAACAAAATGTCCAACTTTCCCACATTTGTAGCATAATAAAGATATCTTTTCATATTCTATTTTTTAAAAGAAATAATTATTCTTTCTTTCCACCCAAACTCCCAACTCAATCTGGATACAAACTCTGACGAATTCATGTCTACTCCATTGGAACATGTTGGAATCTATCAACATAGGAGTTCCCACTAACGAAGCTATTTTAGCCACATTCACTTCATCCCAGCAATAGAGAGGTAGGTTTGGCATTCTGATCCAAACTGATGAGAACAATCTGACGAGTGCAATTTGAGAAAAATTGATGTTCCATTTATCCATGCCAATTATATGACCATTAACGAACTATGGTCCACTTGACATAACATTTTCCATTGCTTCCATTGAAAAGAAGGAACATAACAACCAATCCATACCAAGAGAAGTAATATGAAACTTTTCGTAAATCTCCCACTATCTTCTCAGCTCTTTAGAAATCAGATGAATGTGGATATTGTGTACAAAAACCTTAACAATAATTTAAAATTTTAGCTTTTCTGAATTTTTTTGGACATTTGGCTCATGTAATTTTACAGCTATCCCGTCCTCTGTTAAAAAAGTTTCCTTCTTGTCCTAGTTTACTTTGATATATTTATATCTACTCTCCAAATTAGAAACTTTGTTGCCATTAACATCTTGAATAATTTCTTTGAAAGATCTAACAGGAGCATTTCCACAAGCAACTGGAGCATCCGTCGCCATTTGTTGTATAACAGAGGTCCCCTCTTCAGCTAAAATAGCTTTACCAATATTATTACTAAATTTATTTACAAAAATCTTCAATCCAGAAGAGGGACAAGCTTCAAAATTGATTGGATTTCTAATAAATCCCATACAAGGAGATTTGATCTTCTGAATTTCTATAATTTTCTTCCTTTTGCCAATAATCGGAGACACCACCTTAGATGATAGGATCAAAGGATCTTTAAAAACTAATGGAGCATTATTTAATGAAGTACAAAAAACATCTGAGTAAGAACAAAGAGTTTCCTTAGTCACAGGACTACCAGAGGAGTTCGTTGGTCTCATTTATGGTAATGTTGGAAAATCCGCCAACGTTTACCAAGCATAATTTGAAAAAAATTCTATTCAAAATCCCATAGTTCCTCTCACTTATTTCTCTCACTTTTTTTTCTCCTTAATTAAGTGATTATCAAATTGAATGCATTTGAGAAAAATAGGAATACACCCACAACTAAATATTTTTTTAATCCTGATCCAAAGCCAAAGGTTTTAAACCTAGGAAGAGGCACTATAACTAGAGTAGATTAGTAAATCCTTTTCCTTGTGTTAGATGCTTTTTCATGTGGCTTGCTAGGAAACATTTTACATACTTACACTATTTAAAGTAGTACACATTGGGTGTGGAGACCTAAATTATATAATCCACATCATAACACATATGCATCACATTCTTCTTTCCGTAAGAAGGGACCCAAACTTATTTGAGTTCCTAAATCTGTCATTTGATAATTTTGTAGGTGTGCTCTCACTGAAGTTCTCATGAGACTATGTTGTACCTAGATAGCAGATGATCACGACACATGATTGGAGATGCCAATCAATTCATTTCATTGGAGGCTAGGCCTGGAGGCAAGGTCACTCTTGGAGACAACACCATTAGGAAAGTGGTGGGCGCAGGTACAATAAAAAACTCCAAGAACTTTTTGATTGTTTTACTTGTAGATGGATTGAAACATAACTCGCTAAGCATCAATCAGCTATGTGATAAGGGCTACATCATAAAATTTTTAACAAATACATGCATTATTAACCTAAATAACAACACTATTTGACAGGGAAAGCAGATTAACAATATTTACATGCTTTATTTAAATAACATTGAATGTGTTGCTTCATTTTTTTTAAACTATCACTGATGAGTGTTGGTTGTTACACAGAAGGTTATATTATGCCAATATAAAAACCCTTAGCAGAGTGACCACATGTGTTATTCCTGTCAACTAGGGAAGCAAGTTCAATCCTCTTTCCATTCCATTAAGGATATTAGCACCTCTAAAACTTTAAAAGTCCTTCACATGGATTTATTTGGACCCATTAGCACTTCCAAGGGGGAAAGTCTATGGATTTATGATTATCGATGACTACTCGAGGTTCGCTTGGATTAAATTTTTGTCTCATAAGAGTGAGTCTTTTGAAGAGTTTAGATCCTTCTCCACTTCGATTCAGAAAAAATATAGGTTGTGAAATCATGGCCATTCATAGTGACCATGGAGGAGAGTTTGAAAATGAGAGATTTGGAGGCTTTTGTTAGGATAAGGGGATTAGCCATAACTTCTCAGCTCTTAGGACCCCTCAGTAGAACAGGGTAGCTGAAAAGAAGAATATGACCTTACTTGAAGCTGCTAGAGTCATGCTTGGTGAGTATTCACTTCTAATTTTTTTTTTTGTTTGAAGATGTTAACACAGCTTGTTACGTGTTGAATAGGGTGAATGTTAGAGCCAGTCTAGATAAAATACTCTATGAGATCAATAAGGTAGCACACC
The DNA here is from genome assembly GCA_016618105.1 of Dendrobium huoshanense. NCBI lineage: Eukaryota > Viridiplantae > Streptophyta > Magnoliopsida > Asparagales > Orchidaceae > Dendrobium > Dendrobium huoshanense. The sequence goes on along the minus strand of CM028350.1, from coordinate 13,435,707 downwards.
TAACCTTTCCCATCTCCATGTCTTTAGTTGTAAGGTTTTCATTATTGATAATGGGAAGTCAGCCTTAGAAAAATTTTACCCAAAATCTGAAGAAGGGGTGTTTTTAGGATATTAAAGTATGGGGAAATCTTTTAGGGTGTTTAATAAGAGGAAATTGGTTGTGGAGGAGACTACTCATGTTGTATTTGATGAATCTAATCCTAAGAAGTCTAGAGTTAAGGATGAAGATGAAGTTTGAGAGATTTTCATAGGAATTTATAATGTGGAGTAGTGGGTAGAGCCCCAAAACACTCAAGTAGTAGGTGAGATTACCCCATGAGTAGAAATTACAAATCTAGAGGAAAGGGTAGAACCTATATACACTCTGCCTAGATATTGGAGATACTCTTCAAGTCACTCTAAAGAACTTATCTTAGGAGACCCTTCTAAAGATCTTAAAACTAGGCATGAACTTAGGTAGGAAGTGAAGCACTCTACCTTTCTCTCAATGAATGAACCCACCAACATAAATCAAACCCTGTCTGATGAGTTTTGGATTTTAGCCATGCAAGAGGAATTAAACAAATTTATTAGAAATGATATTTGGGAGTTTGTAAAAAGACGAAAGGGATAATGTGTAGTTGGAACCAAATGGGTCTTTAAGAATAAGATGAATGATATGGTGTGCTGGTTAGGAATAAGGTTAGATTGGTGACTAAGGGGTACAACGAAATTGAAAGGATTGAATTTGAGGAGACATTTTCCCATGTATCTAGATTGGAAGCCATTAGAGTGCTACAAGCCTTTACTTGTTATAATAGATTTAATCTTTTCCAAATGGACATTAAGAGTGCCTTTTTAAATGTGTTAATAAAATAGGATATATTTGTATAGCAGCCCCCAGGTTTTGAGAGCTCCTAATTTCCAAATCATGTTTACAAATTAAAAAAGACTTTATATGGATTAAAATCGGCACCTAGAGCTTGGTATGAGAGGCTTAGCGCATTCTTACTAGAGAGGGAGTTTATTAAGGAGAGCGTAGACACCATCCTTTTTCTAAGGAAAGTAGGAGATAGTTACCGAATTATTTAGATTTATGTTGATGATATACTTTTTGGATCTTCTGATAAAAAGCTATATGATGATTTTTCCAATATAATGAGTAAGGAGTTTGAGATGAGTATGATGGAAGAGTTGTCTTACTTTTTGGGGTTTAGAATTAGATAATTGGATGATAGAACCTTTCTAAATCAATTAAAGTATATTAAGACCATCTTGAAGAAATATGAAATGGATAAAGCCAAGCTAATAAATACTACCTTGACCTCCTGTGTTCAGTTGTATAAGGGCTCAAATGGAAAATGTGTTGATCAAAAGAAATATAGAGGAATGATTGGATCACTGCTCTACTTGATTACTAGCCAACCTGATATAGTGTTTAGTATTTTTCTTTGTGTTAGATTTTAAGCTGATCCTAAATAATCCCACCTGACTATAGTTAAAAGAATTCTTAGATATCTTTTAAGGACTCAGAACTTAGGAATCTGATATCTGAGGTACAACACTTCATTTGAAATTATTGGATATTCTGATTCTAATTTTGCATGATGTAGGGTGGATATAAAGAGCACTTCTATTACTTTCCAACTAATATGATAGTCCTTAGTCTCCTAGTTTAGTAGAAAACTAAACTCTATTGAACTTTCCACTATTGAAGCTGAGTGCATTTCCTTAGGAAGTTATGTGGCCCAAGTCCTTTGGTTGAAGCAACAAATTTTGGATTTAGAATTACCTGTAGGCATAATTTTAATCATTTCTGACAACACTAGTGTCATCTGTATCTAAAAGAATCCTATCCAATAGTTAATGACCAAACATATTGACATAAGATATCACTTTATTAAAGATCATGTGATCAAAGGAGACATTGAGTTACACCATGTGACAATTGAGAATCAACTGGCTGACATCTTTATTAAACCACTAGTTTTTGACACTTTTAATATCTTAAGGACTAGATTGGGTGTGATTGACATAAATGCATGAACTTGATGTTTACTAAATTCTGAATTTTATGTTTTATTGCTTGTTGTTATTTTTCTATTATTTTGTTTGTTTCAAACTTATTTGATTCACTTTTAACTTGATATTATTCTTTTTTGTATTTTTCATTTCAGTTGTTTTAGTTTTTCTTCTTTTTTCTTTGTTGTCACTACTAAAATGATATTTTATATCTTATTTTTATTTTTGGAAAGATTTTAGTCAATATTTTGACATCCCTAAATAAGTTAAAGGGAGAAACACCATTAATTATTTTCCTTCCTCTAACCTCTTTTAGCGATGTAATTTAATTTTCTAAACAAAACTCTATCTAAAATTAACAACTTGATTTCAAATTTTGTGATTGTGACTAATTACTTTCGTATATTATTCTATAAGATATTTTTCTAAAACCAAGTTTTAAATGGATCTTTTTTTCTTACCCAATTAGTTTTTCTGAGTTAGATATTTGTTTTCAAAAGACAATTTACCCTGAGAGAAGTCTAAGCTAGGGCTAACAGGATTGGTTATTGTACCATTTGTCAAATTTTGACGATGTCAACTTATTGATTCTAATAAATTTTTAATTCAATCATATGTAGAATTTATCATATTCATGCTTTGATAAAAAAACACTTTGCTTTTGTTCTTCTTATCTTTTTTTTTTCATCTTCTATTATGCTTTTCTTTTTTGGTTTCTTCCTCCTTTTTGTGATGTTAAATGGGAGAGTAGTGGGTAGTTTTTGAATTATTTTATCATATTGTTTTATCTTTATTCATGTTTCATTTAGTTTTGATCATTTACCATCATAAAAAAAGTAGAGATTGTTGTGAATATGGATTTAGAAATTATAATTTTGATGATAGCAAATAGTTCTAACACTTTTATTTTTCTATGACTATCTTGCCTACTAAAATTTTAGGTCCATAAGATCAAATTGCATATAAAACTAGCTTAAAATTAGGTAGACTATGATTGATTCAGCTTGTAATGTTCAACAAGTATCTTTTACATTTTTTTGAGTCAATTATAACAATGTGGGACTTGGTGCTAAGTAACCTTGCACACACACCCTTGGGGGAAAAATTATAACTATTTTAAAGTTTTCTTATTTTGAACATATCGTTTAGGATAATCCCAAATTGTCCTGGACGGTTAGTTAAAAATAGAAACCCTAATTAGGCCATGCTGGTTAAGGCAACCACAATTAAGCAAATCATCCTAGACAATATTAGCATCGTCCTATATGATAGGTTCAAATCAGAAAGAATTAACTGCCAGATATGTTTAATTATACATTAATTTTAAAACATTATCTACGATATCATCCTAAATGATGCAGTGTAATTATTCCTAAATAAGGTTGATAATTAAGGAAAATAATTAAGATTTGATTGCTCAATCATATCATACTGGACATTCACAGGATCGTATGAGATAATCCGTTAAACAAACCTTAGTTTCTTCTTGGATGACCAGAATGATGTTCTAGATGATTTATATTATTTTATAATAATTGGCTGGGATGATCCCAAATCATCCTTGATTATTAATTATTTTACATCATCTAGACTTGCAATCAGGGCAATATTGTGGATGATGTTTGTCATTTTGAACTAATCATCCAGGATGATCATGAAATCATCCTAGACAATAAATTTACTTTTCCATCATCCAGACATGCATTCAGGGCGATGTTCTTAATAATTGTCGACAATTTGAACTAATCATACAGGATGATCCTTCTATCATCATAGACGATACTGTATTTGTTGCAAGTAAGAGTAAATTTGGAGGTCTTTTATATAAGACCTCTTGTTTACCCAATATTGAATCTTTTATTATTATCTTGACTTAAAACAGTTATGAGGAGAGGGAGAGGAAGCAAGAGAGAGATAGGATCTTATGAGGGGGAGTTAGTAAGGGGCTTCACAAAGGTTGCTCTAAGCAAGGATCCAAGTCATCTTCTTTGGTCATCATCCCTAGTTCCTTGGAGGTTTTATAGGGGTCTACTTTAATAATTTATTGATATTCTCTACCTTCTTTAGGAGGAAGAGAAAGGAGTCAAGTTGTATGCCTTCTTCAGGAGGAAGCAAAAGGATTTGGGTTCTCTACCGTACTGGAGTTGGTGGAAAAAAGGTTTGTACAAGCTTCTTCACCTTACTGTGGGTGCAAAAAGGAGAGTCATTGAGTTTAGTGCAATACCCAGAGGAGAGGCTCCGGGGAGTGGACATAGGTCAAGTTGACCCCACTATAAAAATCTATGTTCTTTCTTAGAGCTTTTTCATATTTAATTTCTGCACTTTAATTTTTTTGTGTTGATTATTGGTTTGGTTTAGGATTGTATTTTTTATTGAGAATTTTTAAAATACCAATTCACCCCCCTCTTGTTTAGCCTTGGGCTAGTTCACAAGGGCTTAATAATCCTAACAAACTTTCATTATATATAAGTATTATATACACTATGTATAAGTTTATACACGCTATATACAAGCATTATACACTTCATGTAAAAGTTTATACATGTTATGTATAAGCATTATACATACTATGTATAAGCTTATACATGCTATGTACAAGCATTATATACACTATGTATAAGTTTATACACACAATGTATAAGTTTATACATACTATATACAAGCATTAAACACATATTGTAAAAATTTATACACACTACATAAATTTGTACATGCTATATATAAGAAATATACATACTATGTACAAGTTTATATATGCTATGTACAAGTATTATATATGCTATGTACAAGTATTATACACACTATATACAAGTATTATACACACTATATATAAGTTTATACATGCTATATACAAAAATTATATACGTTATGTACAAATATTATATATACTATGTACAAGTTTATACAAGCATTATGCATGCTATATATAAATATTATACACACTATGTATAAGTTTGTACACGCTATGTACAAGCATTATGCATACTATGTATAAGTTTTTATAAGAATTATATAAAGTATGTATAAGTATATAAACATTATATACATGTATTATATACTCTATGTATAAGAATTATATACACTATGTCCAAGTTTATACATGCTCTGTATAAGCTTTATAAATGTATTATACAAGTTTATACACACTATGTATAAGCATTATAAATACTATGTAAAAATTTATACATGATATGTACAAGTTTATATATGCTATGTATAAGCATTACATGCACTATATATAAGTTTATACAAGCATTATACATACTATGTACAAGTTTAGACATGTTATGTACAAGTTTTCTACACACTATGTATAAGTTTGGACACTATATTTATACAAGTTTATACACGCTATATACAAGCATTATATACACTATATATAAATTTGTACATGCTATATACAAGCGTTATAGTGCTATATATAAGCATTATATATGCTATATCAAGCATTATACATATTATATACAAGTTTATTTAAACTATATACAAAATTATATATATAATATACTTGCAATATACATGCTATATATAAGTATTATACACACTGTCTACAAGTTTTTACACACTTTATATAAGCAATGTACACACTATATATAAGTTTATATATACTTTATACCAGCATTATACATGATATATAAAAGTTTATACACGCTATGTACAAGCAATATACATATTATATACAAGTTTATATAAATTATGAATAAGTGTTATGCACACTATGTACAAATATTATACATACAATGTACAAGTTTTTATATACTATATTCTAGTTTGTACACAATATGTACAAGCATTATATATGATATGTATAAGCATTATATACATTATGTATAAGTTTATACATATTATATACCAATTTGTATAGATTATGTACACACATTATACATGCTATGTATAAGCATTATTCACACTATGTACAAGCTTATACACACTATATACTCGTTTGCATACACTCTGTATAAGCATTATACACAATATGTAAAAGTTTATACACGCTATATACAAGCGTTATACATGCTATGTATAAGTCTATACACACTATATACAAGCATCATACATGGTATGTACAAGTTTATACATGCTATATACAAGCATTATACACACAATATACAAGTTTATATATGTTATGTACAAGCATTATACAAACTATGTATATGTATTATACATATTATGTACAAGTTTATACACACTGTATACCAGTTTATTGAGAAAATTTTGAAATTTCAAAATTTCATTCCCGGATTCTGTTACAGAATTTAAGGACCAGAGGGGATCGATGGCAGCGGATAGCCACCGACAAGGTCATGACGATATCTCCGAGGAGGATGAATGATGACTTTCATCATCTTCAAGATCTCCGTCATTTGTAGGCAATTTGAAATTAATTGTTAATGATAAAGGGTTGTTATTTTTGAATTCCAAACAGAGAGAACAGTTATTATTAAAGAGATGGCAAGGCCCATTGGTGATAAAGGAGGTATCAGATTTTTCACCTAAGGGGATCAATCATGTGGAAGGTAAAGGAAAATCATTAGCTGTAGCTGAGGAGGTGGTTACGCCAAAGAGTTTGAAATTTTCTGTAATTCCTTCTGATAACACAGCTTCTACCTCTAGAATGAAAATTTTTGTTAATTGGTTCGGGAACCCAAATGCTATCCCTGGACTCTATCGCAACGAGATAATGTGGATTCTCTGAATTTGGTTGACAAAAATATTCATTATGCATCAGAAAGAGGGAATGGCTCGGCTAGAGATAAGTTATCTGATGGAATGCCTAAGAACTATGTAGGCATGGGTAATGTGAATCCTTGGAGCAAGAAACCATATATAAAATTGGATTTTAAAGAAGATGCGGTATTATTATCTGAGGACGGAATGGCTGTTAAGCTAAATAAAGAAAAGGTGAAGTTGAACTATAAGAAACTGTTAAATTCACTGGTAATTAAGTTTTTTGGAAAAGATTTACCTTCCCATTTGGTGGCTTGGGAGATTAGGAGGCAATGGAGTCAATTTGGACAATTCCACTTTACTATGTTGGGTGAAGGCTAGTTTTTATGCTCTTTCGCATTGGAAGATATGGTGGATACAGTTCATTCAGGATGCCCTTGGTTTGTTAACGAGCATGTTGTAGGCATGGAAAAGTGGACACCGGAATTTATTACTGCATCGTTGAAGGGACTTTCTTCTCTAATTTGGATCAGATTGCCCCACTTACCTTTACAATGATGGGATGAGAAGAATGTAGCTTACATTGCCTTAAGAATTGGTAAACCACTTATGTTGGACGGAAATATGTTTCATTAGAGGAGGAGGGAATTTGCAAGAGTATGTGTAAGAATAAAGCTTGATCAACCCCTTCCGGTAGGTGTTTGGGTTGATAGCATGGCTGGAAGATTCTTCCAAAAAGTGGAATATGAGAAAACACCAATCTTTTGCTTTGGTTGTGGAAAGATACGACATGTGAAGATTGAATGTGCTCTAAAAGAGAAAATTACAAAAACTGTGGAGAATGTTTTCGAAACTGGAAGAAAAGATGATAAGGGTGAGAAGCAAGAGGTCTTAATTGAGCCTTCATATGGTCTGTGGATCCTTGTCAATAAGAAAAGAGGAAGAAGATTTAATCAGAGCTACATGGGGATTAAGCCAAAAACTGTTAAGCCAAACACAGTGAAATATGTTAAGAAGGATATTGTTCCAGTGATTACCACACAGGAAGTTCGGAATGGTTTGGGTGAAGGAAGCAGGAATGTATTCTCTATTTCTGACCAGAGAGAATTGGTGATGAAGTTGAACAAATTGAGGAAGGGGAATATAGATTGGAAAAAGATTTTGTTGAAAAGTTAGAACATAACATTCTTCATGTGGATCAGAAAGAGCAGTCTAGGAAAATTGTTATATGCTCTAGTTATGAATTGGATAAGGCCACACCTGATTCAAATGGTTTTTCAAATTCAGCTAATAAGTTTGAAGTATTGAATATGGTTGATGATGATATGATGGAGGTGGGTATTATTATAAGTGGAAGTGATACTGTGGTAAGCAACATCAATTCGTCTAAGGCTGGAAAGGAGTTGGATAAATAATGTGAAGCAGGACAGAACAAGAAAATTTATGGAAGAGAAAAAGCTAGAGAAGTTATACCAGGTGGGGAGAGTAACAAAGTTAAGCTAGCAAAAAAATTGAAGTTTCTTCGTCCAATTAAAAGTGCTTCCAGAGGGAAAAATTTTTATGGGGTTGGCAGTAGAAAGAAGGGAGGGCCCTCATCCCCTAGAATTAAATTATGGATTCCATAGCTTTTTGAAATTGTAGAGGAGCCAAGAAGAAGGGGGATTCTCTATATCTCAAGGAATTTGTTAAAGATCACGGAGTTCTTTTTATGGGACTAGTGGAAACAAAAATCAGCAATTTCAACAAATTTAATTTGGAGAAAATCTTGGGCAATGATTAGGACTTATTTATGGTTCCATCATATGGCTTGTCAGGAGGTATGTTGTTATTATGAAGATCGGATAAGGCTTCTTTTACAGTTCTCAAGGAGTCAGATCAATGTGTGATTGGGAACCTTAATGTTCTTAATAAAGGGATGTGGATGGTTGGTACAGTATATGGAAGCAAGGAGGTGGTGAAAAGAAGAAGTTTGTGGAGTTGTATTCTGGAAGTTGCAACTATGAAGGTCCCTTTGGTTGTAGGGGGAGACTTCAATTGCATAATCTCTCAAGATGAGAAAAGAGGAGGTAGGAAATTTGTGTTATCCCAAGGTCTAATGGAGATGTTGGACTTCATGTATGAGAATGATTTGCATGATGTTAAGGTGGTGCGACCAAGGTCACTTAGTGCAATAACAAAAGTGGGGGAGGCCGGATCTTGGAGAGATTTGATAGATGTTTACTTAAAACCTTGGCTATCAACTTTATTTAAGTGGCTCTGGTGAGACATTTAGCCAGAATTGCCTCAGGCCATTGTCCTATAGTATTAAAAAATTTTTATTCTCCATTTAGAAGTAAAGGGATTCTCAAATTTGAGGATGTATGGTTATCCTATAAAGGTTCGGCTCACATCATAGAGAAAGTCTGGAAAAGGAGATTTCAAGTCAATGATATGGAAATCCTTAACAAAAAATGTAAAAAAGCTTTAAAAGATTGGCATTTTTGGGGGAAGGCTAAGGTAAATGATTTCTCTATCGAGAAGGACAAATTAAAGGAAGAAATAGTTCATCTTTAAGAAGAGGAAGCAAACGAGGGTTGGTTGAGTGAAGAAATGCTTTTGGAGATGAGAACTAAAGTTAGAGAACTCAATATGACACTTGGTCGGTTAAATACTTGGTGGAAACAAAGAGCAAAGGTGAGATGGTATGAGGAGGGAGATGCCAACACCAAATTCTTTCACTTTTTTGCAAATGCTAGAAGGAGCAAAAACTGGATTTCTCAAATAAAGAAGTGTAGTGGGGAGCTAATTGAAGATCCTAAAGAAGTACCGGAAATATTTTTTAGATATTTTCTGGATAAATGGAAGGAGAGGGACTGCTATGAAGAAAACTGGCCTACACCATATAGTATTCTTGATGATGATGATAGGAGAAGACTGGTTGCTAAAGTTTCAGATTTGGAAATCACAGAAATTATCAAATTGCTGGGCAACAATAAAACTCCTGGAGTTGATGGCATTACTTACTTCTTATTCAAGGCTTATTGGAGCATTGTAGGTAATGATGTTTGCAAAGCAGTAAAAAATTTCTTTGTAATGGGAAGGATGTGCAAGTGATGGAAGGACACACTAGTGGTACTAATTCCGAAGATGAAGAATCTAGTCACGTCAGCTGGTTTTTGACCGATTAGTTTGTGTAATTCTATTTATAAAATTATTGTTAAAGTTCTTTTGAATAGGTTGTTGGTGGTCATTCCAAAAATTATTTTAGAGGAGCATATGGCTTTTGTCAAAGGAAGGAACATTGCTTATCACTTATTACTAGCTCAAGAAGTTTTAAACAAAATCAGAATGTCTAAAGTAGCTGATTGTATGGTAGCAATCAAATTAGACATGGAGCAAGCTTATGATAACATATGTTTGAAGAATCTTCACAAAATGCTGGGGGATATTGGGCTTCCCAAAGCAGTTTATGGACTTAGTGATGGAATGCATTATGGAGCCTAGATATGCTATCTCTATTAATGGTGGAATTTATAATTGAATTAAAGGGAGGAGTGATTTCCGTTAAGGTTGTCCACTCTCTCCTTTTCTTTTGATAATATGCTCCCAACTTCTTTCTAATGGCCTTTTAAGTGAAGGCAAGGAAATTGGCATCAGTATTGCTCCTAATACTCAAAGGATTTCTCATTTGCTTTATGCTGATGATGTCCTCTTATTTTTTAATACAAAGGTTAAAAGTATCAAGAAGGTTAAAAACATTTTGGTTGATTATTGTGCTTGGACTGGATTGAGTCTGAATACTCAAAAATCAGCTCTGATTTTTAACAAATATGTGAACAGAGGAAGAAGAAAGAAGATTGTAAGGTTGTTGGAGATAAGGCAAGTAGAAGAAATGGAATATTTGGGAACCAAATTTGCTCTTAGAAGACTTAAAAAGACTAAGTTTAAAGGTCTTTTAGACAAATCTATGAAGACACTTAATGCTTGGGGAAATAGATACATTTCCCTAGCAGGGAGATTGGTTTTTATAAAACATGTTTTGGGTAATCTTCCTTTGTTCTTTATGTCTCACTCTCTTATCCCCTTAAGTATTTTGAGAGAATTTGAGAAAATTTCCAGAAATTTTATCTGGAACAAGTTTGATGGTAGACAAGGAATGCATTATGTGGCTTGGGAAGAAATTTGCTAACCGAGATCAATGGGTGGTTGGTGGATGCATTAAGCTGTATCCAGTTTAGAACTAATGCGAGCGAAGTTTGCTTGGAGTCTGGTTCTTAATCCAAATTCCTTGTTAAATAGGATCCTAACGGCTAAGTATATTGGTGGATAAGTGATTCTTGGAGATGTGGTTCTTCTTCCTGGAAGATTATAGCTAGCGGTTGGAAGGCCTTAAAAGGTTTCATAAGATGGAAAGTTGTGAATGGTAGGAGCATTAATGTATTAAAGGATGTATGGACCTTGGAAAAATGTTTGAATAAATGGCCTACTTTTGTGGCTATTTTTGAAGATGACAACTCAACGCTTGATTGCTTTATTCAAGAAGGTAGCTGGAATAGAGAGAAGCTTCCTCTATTTTTTGGGGAAAATTTGGTGAAGCTAATCTGTAATATTCAGATTTGTCAAGATTTAGAATTAGATTATATGGAGTTGAAAAGGAAATTGTCAGGGAAATCAATTTCTTCTATGTTAAGAGAAGAAAATGTGAGGGAAGTAGATGTGGTGGATCATAATGCTTGGATTCATAAGGTGAAAATGAATGCAAGAGTTAAGTTATTCATTTGGAGATTGAGCAAAGATGTAGTTCCTACAGTGAATTTCTTGAAGAGAAGGAGGCTAAGCAGCTGCAACCTAAGTCCTAGAGGCTTCGGGGAGGTGGAGGATGTAGATCATATTACTTCTAAATGCTCAAAGCTTATTGAAGTTATCTAGAAGCTAAGAGATGGGAATTTCCTGTACTGATTTTTAGTTCATTTCAGCATTGTTTAAATGAGCTAAAATCTGTGTATGAAGATAATAAATTACTGGTGAAATTATATTTTGCTTTACTATGGTATTCCTGGAATATGAAGAAGCACAGGAGGGCTGAAGATAGTGTATCAATCATTGTAGCTAATGTGATTAGCTTTGTTAATATGGATAAACTTAATAAAGATATCTTGGATTACTGGGATGCCGGTCGGTCTTTAGGACTGTTCTACAATTTCTGGCGTCCTACCCCACCCGAGTGGTACAAAATAAATGTTGATGTTGCATTGAAGAATAACTATGAAGCAACCATTGGAGGCATTGTCCGGGACTACAAAGGAAGATTTATGTTGGCATTTGGCTTTCATGGAATACTTTGGGATAATTATCAAGTTGAATTCCTTGCTTTCAGCTCTCTTAAGGAGGTTTTGAGGGATTATTTTTTAATACTAAAGGTATTATTTTGGAAGGTGACAATAAGAATGTGATCCTATTCCTTCAAAATTTGTATAGCAAACAGAAGGAAATAGGTGGAAGCATAACACATGATGATTTCTCATTCTTAAATAATTGGGATAACATCATTTTTCATTTTGTGGATAGAAATTGTAACAAGGTAGCCGATTACTGTGCTAACCTTGCTTTTTTGTTTGATTTTGTTTGGGATGTCTTTTGTGAGAGGTCACTTCCTTCTACCCTTGTTCATCTTATAAAGGAGGAAAGTGATAGAGTGAATAAATCTCAGTAGTTTGTATCTAGTTTTCTTTTAAATAAATTCTAATGCACTTTGCATTTCTTCAAAAAAAAAAAAAAAGTATACCAGTTTGTACAAACTATATACAAGCATTATACATGCTATACAGAAGCATTTTACATACTATATACAAGTTTATACATACTACATACCACTTTATACTCACTATATACAAGCATTATAAACACTATGTATAACTATTATACACACTATGTATAAGTTTATACACACTATATACCAGTTTGAAAACACTATGTATAAGCATTATATACTCTATGTACAAGTTTATACATACTATATTTAAGTATTATACATACTATGTACAAATATTATAAACACTATATTCAAGTTTATACATGCTTTGTATAAGTACTATACACTATATGTACAAGTATTATATATACTATATATAAGGTTGTACACACTATGCACAAGATTATACATGCTTTATACAAGTATTATATACACTATATATAAACATTATACATAATATATACAAGTATTATATACGATATACACAAGTATAATTCACATTATGTATTAGTTTATACAAGCATTTTACACTTTATATACAAGCATTATACACACTATGTAAAAGTTTATATATGTTATATACAAGCATTATACACACTATGTATAAGTTTGTACATGCTATGTAAAAGTTTATACATGCTATGCATATGTTTATACACACTATATATAAGTTTATACATACTATATTTATACATATATACATGCTTTGTATAATTCCATACAAGTATTATACACGATTTGTATAAGTTTATACAAATATTATATATAATATGCAAGTGTTATATACACAATATACAAGTTTATACAAGCACTATATATTATATGTACAAGTTTATAAAAGCATTGTACACACTATTAAAATATTATTCACACTATGTATAAATTTATACACACTATATATTAGTTTATATATGCTATATACAAATATTATAAATGCTATGTACAAGCATTATACACAATTTCTTCAAATTTAAACATATTATATACAAGTTTGTATATGCTATGTAAAAGCATTATACACACTATATATAAGTTTATATATACATTGTACATGCTATATATAAGTATTATATAATATTTACAAATTTATACACACTTTACACAAGCATTATACATGCATTATATAAGTTGTATACACAATATGTACAAGTTTATTATTATGTACAAGTTTATACACAATACATTTAAGTTTATGCATGATATGCACAAGCTTATATACACTATGTACAAGTTTGAACATATTATAAATTATGAACAAGTTTATACAGGCGATTATAAATATTTTATACACACTATGTACAAGTTTATACAAGCATAATACAAAATTATGTATAAGCTTATATAAGTATTATACACACTATGTATAAGCATTAAACACACTATGTACAAGTTTATACATGCTATATATAAGCATTATACACACTATGTTCAAGCATTATACATGTTATTTATAAGTTTATACACACTATGTATACAAGAATTATACATGTTATATATAAGTATTATACACCATATATACCAATTTATACATGTTATATACAAGCCTTATACACAATATATATATAAGTTTATACATTTTATGTATAAGTTTATATACACTATGTATAAGTTTATACATGTTATGTATAAGTTTATAAATGCATTATATACTGCATTCAATGCTATCTATAAGCATTATGCACACATTATATATGAGCATTATACATGCAATATACAAGTTTATACAAGCTATGTACATATATTGTACACACAATGTAAAAGCATTATACGCACTATATACTAGTTTATAAACGCTATGTACAAGCAATATATATGCTATAAGTATTATACACACAATATAAATTTATACAAAAATTGAATATGCTATGTAAAAGCATTATACACATTATATATAAGTTTATACACACTATGTATAAGTATTATATACACTATGTGCAAGTTTATACATGTTATTTAAAAACATTATACACAATATGTACAAGTTTATATAACATGTATAATGGTGTACCATATTATTTATGATGCTTATATATAGTGTGTATAATACTTATACATAGCATGTATAATGATGTACAATATTTATATAAACTTATACATAGTGTATATAATGCTTGTACATAATTTGTATAAACTTATACATAGTGTGTGTAATGTTAGTACATATCGTTTATAAACATGTATATAATATTTATAATGCTTGTACAAAGCTTTTATAAACTTATATATAGTGTGTATAATACTTATACATAGCATATATAATGCTTGTATATAATATGTATAAACTTATACATAGTGTGTATAATATTTGTATATAGTATGTAAGAAACGTATACATAGTATGTATAATACTTGTATATAATATGTATAATGATTGTATATAGTGTATAAAATACTTGTTTAAATTTGTACTTAGTGCATATAATGCTTGTACAAAACATGAATAATGCTTGTACATAGCATGTATAAACTTATACATAGTGTGTATAATACTTATATATAGAATATAATATACTTGTATAAACTTATACGTAGTATGAATAAATTTATATGTAGTGTATATAATGCTTAAAATGCTTAAATAAAGTTGTACATACTATATATATAGCATACATAAACTTGTATATAGCATGTATAAACTTGTACAATGCATGTATAATACTTGTTTAAACTTGTATATAGTATGTATAATTCTTATAGATATACTTTATAAATTTATACATATTATGTATAATACTTGTACATATCATGTACAATACTTATACATAGCATGTATAAACCTATATATTTTATGTATAATGCTTATATAAATTATGTAAAAACTTATATATAATATGAACAAACTTATACATAGTATGTATAATATTTATACATAGTGTTTATAAACTTATATATAATATGTATAATGCTTGTATATAGCATGTACAATGTTTGTGTATAGCATATATATACTTGTATATAGTATATATAAACTTTTATCTGGTGTATATAATACTTGTACATAGCACATGTAATGCTTTTACATATCGTGTACAATACTTGTATAAGCTTGTACATAGTGTGTATGAAGCTTATATATAGCGTGTATAAACTTGTATATAGTATATATAATATTTGTACATAACATATATAGTGCTTATACATAGTGTATATAAAGCTTGTATATAGCTCATATAATGCATGAACATAGAAAGCATAATGCTTATATAAACTTATATATAGTATATATAATACTTATACATAGCATGTATAATGTTTATATAAATTTATAAATAGTATATATAATGTTTATACATAGTCTGTATAATGATCGTATATAGTGTGTATAATGCTTATATATAACATGTATAAACTTATACATAATTTGGTATAATGCTTGTACATAGCGTGTATAAACTTGTATATAATTGTATAAACTTATAGATAATATGTATAAATTTTTACATAGCATGTATAATGCTTATATATAGTGTGTATAATACTTCTAAATAATATGTACAATGCTTGTATAAACTTATACATAATGTGTATAATACTTGGATATAACATGTACATTGCTTGTATGTAACGTGTATAAATTTATATATAGTTTGAATAATATTTGTATATAGGGTGTATAAACTTATATATAATGTATATAAATATTTATATAGTGTGTATAATGCTTGTATAAACTTATATAGAGTGTATAATGCTTGTACATAGCATGTATAAACTTGGACAAAGTCTATATAATGCTTGTATAAACTCATATATATAGTGTGTATAATGTTTGTACAAAGCATACATATTATTTATGCATAAGATATATATATTCATACATATTGTGTAAATGTTTATACATAACATGTGTAATGCTTGTTTATAGTGTGTATAAACTTATACATAGTATACACAAACTTACACATAGTGTATATAATGCTTATATATAGTATGTATAATATTTGAACGCAATATGTACAAACATATATATAGTATTTATAATGTTTGTACAAATCATATATAAACTTGTATATAGTATGTATAATGCTTATATATGGCGTGTATAATGCTTGTATATAATGTGTATAATTCATGTACATAATATATATAAACTTTTACATAGCATGTTAAACTTGTACATTGTGTTTATAATGCTTATACATAGCATGTACAAACTTGTATATAGTGATGTTAAGGCTTGTACATATCATGTATACACTTATAAATAGTGTATATAATACTTATATATAACATGTATAAACTTTTATATAATGTGTATAAACTTATAAATAGTATGTATAATACTTGCATAGTATCTATAAACTTATATATAACATGTATAAACTTATATATAGTTTGTATAATATTAATACATATAGTTTATAAACTTGTACATAGTGTATATAATTCTTGTATATAACATGTATAATATGTTTGTATATAGCAATATAATGCTTGTTTAAATTTATACATAGTGTGTATAATGCTTGTATATTGTCTGTATAAACCTATACATAGTATATATAATGCTTGTATATAGCATGTATAATACTTGTATATAGCATGTATAAATTTGTACATAGTATCTATAATATTTGTACATAGCATTAATAACTTATACATAGCATGTATAAATTTATACATAGTATGTATAATGCTTGTACATAAAGTGTATAATGCTTGTATAAACTTATACATAGCATATATAAACTTATATAAATATATTGTATTATACTTGTATGTAATATATATAATACTTATACATAACATATATAATGCTTATGTAAATTATATACATAGCATGTATAAACTTGTACATGGCATGTATAATGCTTGTACATATTATTTATAAACTTGTACGTAGTATGTATAATGCTTGTATATAATATTTTTAAACTTATACATAGTAGGAACAATGCTTGCACATAACATATATAATACTTGTATAAACTTATACATAGTGTATATAATACTTGTATATAGTGTTTATAAATTTATAAATACCATTAAAATGCTTGTATAAACTTATACGTAATGTGTATAATACTTGTGCATTGCATATATAAACTTACACATAGTATGTATAATACTTCCATATAACATATACAATATGTATTCATAATGTGTACAAACTTGTACAGAATGTGTATAATGCTTGTACATAGTTAAAGTTTGTTAGGGATGTTAGGCCCTTATGAACTAGCCCAAGGCTAAAAAGAGAGAGGTGAATTGGTAAAAAATATCTTTCAATCAAAACAAAAAACTTAAACCAATATCACCACAAAGAAATCAATGATGCGGAAATTAAATGCAGAAGTAATAAAGGAAAGAACACACCAGATTTATAGTGGTTCGGTCAAACCTTGACCTACGTCCACTCCTTGGAGGCACCCTACATGTATTGCACTAAACTAAGTGTTTCTCCTTTAGCCCCCACAGCTAGGCGGAGAAGCCATTACAGCATCACTTTCACCTTCCCCGATGCGGCGGTGTCATCGGGTCCTTTGACCCCAAAGGGATCTTCTTCTTTGGTGAACTTCCCTCGAGATAAGCCTTGAATTTGACGACATTAAGGTGTAAGCCTGCCGGAGCAACCGTGTGGAATCCCCCTCCACACTTCTTTGAGTCCCCCCTCACAGGATCTTCTCCCTCTCTCAGGCTTCACCTGTTCCTCACTCCCTTTCAAGCTCTCTCTTCAGGTTCCCACCAAAAGAACGAACCTACAATGGCTGCCAAAGACACTTACCAAGTGTCATGTCATAGCTTAAATTAAAGATATCAAAATGAGCTCATTAATGCAAGTTGTTGACATTATCATCCAGGATGATACTAATATCATTCTGTACGATCAGTACAAGTTAAGCTCAATCAGCCGGGATGATTTGAGACAATCAGAAAAAATTTGTTCTTATCGTCCTGAACGATAATATATCATCCTGGACAATCAATATAAATTATGGAATATCATCCTGAACATCACCCTGAAAAAGAGCTGTCTAATGTCCAATCATCTAGCATATCGGCCAGGATGATCTGGTGATCATCCAGGATGATTTGATCATGCAATCAAGCAATAATTGCTTTTCTTAAATTCCAGAGAAATTTTGGAAAAATTGTCCTGGATCATCTTGGACGATAGTTTATAGTCCTGGATAATCTTTGGACGATGTCCAAAAATAAGTAATTCCTAAAAAGACCTGGCGGTAGATTCTTTCTATTTTGAGTTTATCATCCTGGCCGATATAAAATCGTCAAGGATGATATTTTTTGCATAATGAAGGATGCTTTAATGAGGATGTTCTAATCAAGGTTTCTTTTTTTGAACTGATTGTCCAGGACGATACAAATATCATCCAGGACGATGTTACCAAAAATAATAACCTTTAGGGAACAGTTAGAGAATCTTCCAAGTTACAAACCATCAGGAGCCACACCAAATATAATAGACTCAGGAAAGAAAAAGGGTTACAAATTGACTCAGACCTAGTCTACCCAATCTAGAGCTGATTCCAAATTACAGTCCTATCATGTGAACCTAAAATATTAGTAGATAAGACAGTCATAGAGAAATAAGAGTGTTTGCTATCATCAAAATCAAAAACCATTAAAACAGATCCATAACACATAGCATCTAGAAACTTGTATATAGCATGTTTAAACTTATTCAAAGTATGCAAAATGCTTGTAAATAGCAAGTATAATGCTTGTATAAACTTATACATAGCCTGTATAAACTAGTATAAACATAGTGTTACTACTTATACATAGTGTTTCATAATGCTTTTACATATCATGTATAATGCTTGTAAAAACTATATACATAGCGAGTATAAACTTATACATATCATGTATAATGCTTGTATGTAGCATGTATAATCTTGTACTTAATGTACAAAATGCATGTACATTACATTTATAAATATTTAGCTAGTGTGTATTATGCTTATATATTGTACGTACAATGCTTATACATATATTATAAACTTGTACATAATGTGTATAATGTATTGTATATTGTTATTACATAGCATGTATAATGCTTGCATAAACTTATATATAGTATGAAGAAACTTATATAAATATACTGTTGTAATACTTATATATAGAATGCATAATACTTATACATAGCGTGCATAAACTTGAATATAATGTATATAAGACTTATATATAGCGTGTATAAACTAAACTTGTACATAATGTGTATAAATGTTTACATTGTATGTATAATGCTTGTACATAGTATATATAATAATTCTACATAAAATATACAAACTTAAATATAGTGTGTATAATGCCTGCATATAGCGTGTATAAACTTACACATAATATATATAATGCTTATATATAGCTTGTATATAGCGTGTATAATGCTTATATTAGTGTGTAAAATGCTTATATAAACTTGTACATAACAGACATAATGCTTGTATAAACTTGTATATAATATATATAAAGTGTTATTCATAGCATATATAAACTTGTATATAATGTGTATAATGCTTATACATAGAGTGTGTAATGCTTGTACATAGTGTGTTTAATATTTATACATAACATGCATAAACTTATACATAATGTGTATAATGCTTATACTTAGCATGTACAATATTTATACATAGCATTTACAAACTTTTACATACCATATATAATGCTTGTATAAACTTATACATTATGTGTATAATGCTCATACATAGTGCGTATAATACTTGTACATAGTGTGTATAATGCTTATATAAAATTTGTACAAACTTATATATAGTATGTATAATGCTTTTACGTAGTGTGCATAATGCCTGTATATAGTATATATAAACTTGTATATAATATGTATAATACTTTTATATATCATGTATAATGCTTGTATATAGCGTGTATAATGCTTGTACAAACTTATAAATAGTGTATATAATACTTATACATAACATGTATAAACTTATACATACTGTGTATAATGCTTGTATACAGTATGTATAATACTTGTACATAACGAGTATAATGCTTGTATATAGCGTGAATAAACTTGTATGTAGCATGTATAAACTTATAGATAGTTTGAACATAGTATGTATATTGCTTGTACTTAATATGTATAATGATTATACATAGCGTGTATAATGCTTGAACATAGTATGTATAAACTTATACATAATTTGTATATTGTATATATAATGCTAGCATAAATTCATATATATTGTGTATAATTCTTCTCTATAAATGTATAATGCTTGTATACATTATGTATAATGCTGGAACATAGCACGAATAATGCTTTTGAAATGCTTGTATAAACTTGTATATATTATGTATAATGCTTATACATAAAGTGTTTAAACTTGTACATAGTATATATAATACATGTATATAGCATGTATAAACTTATATAATACATATATAATTCTTGTAAATAGAATGTATAAACTTATACATAGTGTGTATAAACATATACATAGTGTGTATAATGCTTGTATATATTACATATATTGCTTGTACATAACATGTACAATGCTTTTATAACCCTGTACATAGCATGTATAATACTAGTACATAACATGTCTAAACTTATACAATGTGTGTAAAATGTTTATACATAACATGTATAAACTTATACATGGTGTGTATAAACTTATACAAAGTAAGTATAATATTATGTACAAGCCTTTTGTATATAATATGCATATTGCTTGTACATAACATGTACAATGCTTATAAAAACTTATATATAGTGTGTATAATACTTGTTCATAACGTATATAAAATTATATAGCATTTGTATAATGCTGGAATATATCATATATAAACTTGTATATATTGTTTATAAACTTGTACATAATGTGTATAATTTTTATACAAAGTGTGTACAAACTTATACGTAGCATATACAAAACTTGTATAAACTTATACGTAGTGCATATAATGCTTTTATATAGTGTGTACAATGTTTATACATTATGTGTAAAAACTTATACATAGTGTATATAATGATTATAAATAATGTGTATAAACTTATATATAGTGTGTATAATAATTATACATAGTATGTATAATACTTGTATATATCGTGTATAATGCAGCCATAAACTTATATGTAGTGTATATAATGCTTGCATATAGTATGTAAAATGCATGTATAAACTTATATATAGTACATAAAATGCTTATATATAGTGTTTATAATACTTGTATAAATTTATACATAATATATTTAATGCTTATATAGAGTGTGTACAAGTATTATATATATTATGTACAAGTATTATATATTATCTACAAGTTTATACAAGCTTTATATACACTGAGTATAAGTTTATACAAGAATCAAATATGTTATGTATAAGTATTATATAATATTATAAGTTTATACAAGCATTGTACATGACATATATAATGATTATATATAGCATGTACAAACTTATACATAGTGTGTATAATGCTTATACATAGCATATATATACCATGTATACAGCATGTATAATGCTTGTATAAACTTGTACATAATGTCTATAATATTTGTATATAGTATGTACAATGCTTATATAAACTAGTACATAGTGTATATAGTGCTTGTATAAACTTATACATAGTGTGTATAAAGTATTATACATAGCATATATAAACTTGTATATAGTGTGTATAATGCTTCTATATAGCATGTGTAATTCTTGTACATAATGTTTATAATATTTATATATAGAATGTATAAACTTATACATGTGTATAATGCTTATATATAGCGTATAAAATGCTTATACATAATATGTATAATGCTTGAACATAATATGTACAAACTTTTACATAGCATGGATAATGCTTGTATAAACATATATACAGTGTGTATAATTCTTATACACAGTATAATATATATATATATTGTGTACATTATTTGTACATAATATATACTAACTTGTATATATTATATATAATGCTTGTACATAGTAGGTATAATGCTTGTACTTAGTATATATAAGTTTGTACATACTATATCATTATACTTTATACTTGTTATTTCATCCTAGCCCTAGCGCCACTCTCTTGCTCCTAGGGTTTCCTCTTGTTTCCTCATGTTTTCTCCCTGGTTTTTTCGTTCGTTTCGAGCAAATTTCAGCTATTCTACCTGGTGCTCTTACTCTTCTAACCCTCTTGGGCCTATTTGGTATGGCGGGAGATACTTCCTCCATGCCTTGGGGAAATGTTTTATCAAAAAACCAAGATCACAACAAAGGCTTTTTCAACATAGACGCTGATGAGGTTTCTCCATCTAAATCTAGATCGTTTAAAGATGTTCTAGCTAGTTCGTCAGGTGATACCTTACCTTCTCTTACCCCTTGGACTTTTAACAGAGTTCCTGCTATTTTAATTTCGGACGATGATGTTCTTAAGCTCGCTTCGCCGTTTCATTTTACACTTAGGGAAAATTTGGTGTTAGACGCCCAAACCTTGATGCGATTAGATCTTTCTTTGGTAATCTCAAGCTTTTGGGTTTTTACTCAGATGGTTTACTGGACTCAAAGCATGTAGCGATTCAACTTTTGAATGACTTGGATTACAGTCGTGTTTTTGCTAGAAGATCTTATTTTATTTTGAATTGTCAAATGCGTATTTTAAAGTGGACGCCTTTTTTTGATATTATGGAGGAATCGCCAATTATTCCAATATGGATTTCTTTTTCAAATCTAATATTGTATTTTTTTGAATCCTAAGGTTTTGCATGCTTTTGGTTCTATCTTTGGCAGTCCCCTACAAACGAACCCAGCCACTGCTTCTAGAACCAGACCTTCGATGGCCAGGGTTTTAGTTGAAGTGTATATTACTAAGAAGCATGCAAAGGAAGTTTGGGTTGGATCTATGGCTTTAGGGTATTTATAAAAAGTTGAATTTGAAAAAATTCCTGATTTCTATACTCACTGTAAAGTTCACAGTCATTATGTTTTTGAGTGTTTCAAACTTCATCCGGAGCTGAAGAAAACTTCCAACAACTCCACTGGATTGGTGGGTAACAAGGTGCCTTTTAACAAGAATCCAATACATGCTAATACAATGATAAATGTTGAAGTCCAATCCAATGTTGAGAGGGTGGGAAATGAAACTTTAAAAGCTCTAGAAAGTTTGGTAACACCTGTTACATCCCCTGTCAAAATTTTAACTGTTAAAGACAATTCTTTTACTGAAAAATGGTGAAATTCCTAAAATTTTATCTCTGTTGATTCTATGCTTAGTAATTCTATTCCTTCTCTTAATTTGGTTAATTCGAAGAACAATAACAATGTCCCCATTGAAGATCATGAAGAGGGGGAATATGTTCCAAGATAGACTTTGCCAAATTCGATGGAGAAGGTTAATTACAAAGAGAATGGTGAAGGTCAATCGTCTGCTAAGTTTTCTGATAAGGGTAAAAATATTGAGGAGGAATGGCTTACTAAATCGCAAAATAAAAAAAAAAGAAAAATGCCAAAGTAATATTACCGGATACCCCTCATTCTACCAGGGCTCAAACTAATAACAAAAATTCTAATTATTAAAGCCCTTATATGGAATGTTAGAGGTATTGGTGTTTTTGATTCAAAAAATCGTGTTAGGAATTTATGTCATGTTCAAAATATTTCATTTTTAGTTCTGCTTGAGCCTTTTATCTCTCTTGAAAAACTTGCTTCTACAGCTTCTAGCTTAGGTTTTTCTTGTAGTTTTTCTAATTACTCCAATAAGATCTGGATCATGTGGAATAATTATTTTAATATTTATATTATTTCTGATTTTCATCAAGTGGTTAATGTACAAATCTCCTATAACCAATATAACTTTAATGCTTCTTTGGTTTATGCTTCTTCCACTAGAACTGGTCATGTCCCTCTTTGGGATTGCTTAACTGATTTTGCTCATAATATTGATGGTCCTTGGTGTGTTGGGGGTGATTTTAATATTATTTCCAATGCTAGTGAAAGAAGAGGGGGTAACCCTACTAATATGAATGCTATGGATGATTTTAATCAGATGATTTCTTCTTGCAATTTAACGGATATTGGTTATTCTGGTAGTTCTTTTTCTTGGAGTAGAAATAATTTGTGGCAAAGACTTGATAGGTTACTTTTCAACAATGAATGGATCGGTAAATTTAATATGACTAGTGTTCAACATTTGAGCAGAACTCTTTCTGACCATTCTCCCTTGATTCTTTATATTTATAATAGTAATTTAACGAGCCTTGTGTCTTTTAGGTTTCAAAATATGTGGATTAAGCATGCTGGGTTTTTGAATGCTGTGTCTGACAACTGAAATGCTTTGGTTTTTCCCGACAATAATATTCAAGGCATGGCTAGATTTTGGGCTAAATTAAGTAGATTGAAACAACTTTTGAGATGGTGGAATAAACATGTTTTTAAAAATATTTTTGAAAATATTAAGGAGGCTAAAAATAAAGTCTTACTTGCGGATAGACTTTTTCTTGAAGATCCTTCTTCTGAAAATCTGTCTAATCTTGATAACAGCAAACTTCTTCTTTTCACTTTGCAAAACCAGGAAGAAATCTTTTGGAAACTGAAGTCTTCTAACTGTATTTTGTTGGAAGGTGACATGAATACTTCCTTTTTCCATGCTTTAGTTAATAAGAACAAAATTAAAAGCTATATTCACAAGCTTGTTGATGATCATGGTGTTGTTTATGATAATGTTAATACCATTGTTAATTCGGGAGTGGACTATTTCAATAATATTTTTAATGCTATCAAGCCTGTTTCTTCCATGTGATTCCTAATATTTTGGATGAGAATGATAATAGTTTTCTTACCCAATTACCCTTTGAAGACGAGATTTGGAACACTATCAAAGGCATGAATGAAGAGTCAGTGGCTGGGCCGGATGGGTATATTACAAAAGTTTTTGTTAAAACTAGGGATATCATTAAATCTGATGTGGTGGATGCTGTTCATGAGTTTTTCAATGGTAAGCCTTACCCAAAAGCTTTTTCTTGCACTAATAGTGTTCTTATTCCCAAGAAAGATAACCCTATCTTTTGGAATGATTTTAGACCTATTAGTCTTTGTACTTTTTTTAACAAACTTGTGGCAAAAATTATTGCTTTTAGACTATCTACTATTTTGCCTAAAATTATTTCCTCTAATCAAACGGGTTTTGTTAAAGGAAGGAGTATTTTTTATAACATTTTATTAGCTCAAGATTTGGTTCATGATATTAACATTAAAAGTACTGGTGGCAGTATCCTTTTTAAACTTGATATTACTAAGGCTTAAAATAATTTAAATTGGGAATTTCTATATAAAGTATTTTCTTTGATTGGCTTTAATCAGGTTTTTCTTAATCTTGTTAAGCATAGCAATGATAATTGTTTCTTTTCTGTTATCATTAATGGTAGGAACCATGGCTTTTTTAAGTCTAGGAATGGTCTTCATCAGAGGGATTTTTTATCCCCTTCCCTTTTTATCATTGCTATGTAGTACCTATCTAGGGGTTTGGAATATCTTTACAGAAGGTTTCCTAACCTTAATTTTCGTACTGCTGGAGGCTTTTCGATCTCTCACCTTAGTTTTGCTGATGATTTCTTTTTCTTCTCTAAAGCTTCTATAAAAAATATTAAAATTTTGGTTAACTTTTTGGATGTGTTCCAGGATGCTAGTGGCCTTTGTATCAACAGAGATAAGAGTAACTTTATTACTGCAAATTCTGTGAATACTACTTAGTCTAACAAGATTAAACATTTATATGGTTTTAACTCCTCTTCTTTGCCTATCAAGTATCTTGGTACGCCTCTAACTAAAGGTAGGAAGAAGATTATGCTTTTTGATAATATTTTCACTATTTTTCAAAGCAAGTTCATGCATTGGTCATCTAAATTTCTTTTTTTTTGGAGGTAGGTTAACTTTGATTAAGAGTGTGTTGAATTCCATTCCTATTTTTATTTTTCATACGTTGAATCCTTCGGTTAATGTTTGCAATAGAATGGAAATTATGATTAATAAGTTTTTTTTGGGTGCTTCTTATAACAATTCTGGTTATAAATGGACCAAATGGAATAAACTTTGTGGTGTTTATAAGGAAGGTGCTCTGGGGTGCAAGTCTATTACTGACACGGTGAAATGTTTTTCTCATAAGCTTTGGTTTACTCTGCATGCTAATACTAGTCTTTGGGCTAAATTTATGTTAGCCAAGTATTGTAAAGGGCTGCACCCTTTAATTGCACATTACAGATGTTCTGATTCTGCAGTGTGGAAAAGTCTTTGTAAAATTAAAAGGGAGGCTGATTTGAATATTCAATGGGGTATTGGTGAGGGAGAAGTCTCTTTCTGGCAGGACAATTGGCTGGGAGTTTCTTCTATTGACAGGTATCTTAATACTTACACTATTGCTAATATTAAAGTAAATGCTTTTTTTGTTAATGGCTATTGGAATATTGATATGTTGCATGAGGTTATTTCTCATGAGATTGTTGAGTTAATTATAAAAATCCCGTTACAATTACAGTTCAAAGAACAAATTCTATTTAATCTTTCTTCTATGGGTACCTTCAGCATTAAAAACCTTTGGGAGCATATTAGAGTTAAAGAGGAGGTTTCTCATATTTATCAAGCCTTGTGGCATAATACCATTCCTATTTCTTATTATTTACTTACTTGGAGATGTCTTAAGGGATATCTGCCGGTGGATAGTAGATTATGGAGAAAAGGTTTTTGTCTTGTTTCTAAATACCAATGCTGTGCTAATATTGATCATCACATTTTTATTAATAGCTCTATTGCTCGGTATGTTTGGAACCATTTTTGTAATTTAGGTGGTTTGGATGTTGTTTCTTATAGTGGGGAGTTAAATGATATTCTTAATATGTGGTTTACTAAAGGTAAATGTCTTATTCTTAACTTAATCCCTATTTTGATTCTTTGGTATTTATGGAAAGCTTGTAATGAGTCTAAACATGAGGGTATTAAAGTTAATGCCAATCAGATTATTTCTAACATTAGAAACAAGGTTTTACAATTCATTTCTATTAATTTGATCTCCTCTAAGAATTTTAAGAATTGTAATGGCTTGGCTGATTTTTTTGGCTAAAATGTTGTTGCTGCTGCTGAGGTTAGAGTGGGCCAGATTGTTAGATGGTTAAAACCTGACTTGCCTTTTGTGAAGCCGAATACTCATGGGTCTGTTGGTGCTAATTCTGTGGATATTGGTGGTATTATTCGTGATCATCTTGGCAATCTCTTGGATGTTTTTTCTGGTCCTCTGGATTTCTGCTCTGTGTTTTCTTCTGAGCTTTTGAGTTTAAGATTTGGCTTGGACCGTTGTCTGAATTTGGGTTTCCATCATGTTAACATTGAGGTTGATTCTAAAATTGTTATTCATGTCATTTCTGATAATATTAATGGTAATCCTCTAGACTTTTATACTATTTGGAAAATTAGGATGATGCTTAGTGAGATATCTTGTAAAATCTCCCATATTTATCGTGAAGGGAATGTTTGTGCTGATTGGTTGGCTAAAGCTAGGACTCAAAGCCTCAGTTTTCATAAATTTTCTATTATAGACTTTCCTTCCCCTCTCAAAGGCATGGTCTCTCTGGACAAATCTGGGCTTCCTTATTTCCGTCATGCTTAATTTTTGTTGGTGGGTTCTAAGTCTTTTTCTTGTCTCTGTTTATGCTGTGGTTGTTTATCCTTTGCTTGTTTCTGGTGTGGGTGTGCTGGGGGGTTGTTGGATTCTTTGGCTGGTTAGGATGTTTTTGGATTGCTTTTTTGCTAGAGCTCTATTTTTGCTCTTTTGGCTGCTATTTTTTTATGCCCGATTTTTTGGTTTCTGGTGGAGAGGGAGGTGTGTTATTACTGGGGTGGTAATTTATTTTAATGCTGAATGCTGCTATCACTCTGGGAGGTTGGGTTTGCTCGGTTGGAGCTTTTTGGTTTAAAGGGGGCCTGACTGCAGGATTTCTGGGTTGATATTTTCTATAAGAATTGGGTTATTATGAAAGCTGAAGCTTTTGATCTGGGCATTTGTGGATGGAGCTTTTAACTGTGATGTTTTGGTTTGTTTGGTATTTGCTGGAGTTAGTTCTGGGTATTAGTATCAGTTGGTATTTCTTATATATTACAAATTTCTTTTCTTGTTTTATTTATTATCTGGCTCATATATCTTTTTGGAGAGTTCTTTGTAGGGATATTTCTTCTTTATATTTCCTGATCCTCAATGACTGCAAGGTACTCTTATTTTGGTATATTTTTTTGGCTTTTCTATTTCCTTTACCAATTTTGCAGGAAGACTGTGCTGAACGAGATATAACTGATCTTCCAATTTTGGGTGTTGTATCTTCACAGCCCGAGGCTTTATTTATGTTCTCTTTGTAATCTTAGGAGAAGGACTCACCAGCTCTTAGGTTTTATTTTCTTTTTCATTGTAGCTCTTCTGAGCAGTAGTGAGATAGAGGGTCCTTTTAAGAACTTCTGTAACCATTTTTTTGATATTAATGCGTAGGCCCCTAAGTGGGTTTTAACCAAAAAAAAGTTTATACATACTATATAAAATATTTGTAACAAAAATATATAATGCTTGTATATAGTATGTATAATATTTGTACATAGTTTGTATAATACTGATATATAATATGTATAATACTTGTGCATAGCGTATATAAAATTATACATAATGTGTATAAACTTTTACATAGTGTGTATAATGCTTATACATAGCATATATAAACTTATACATATTGTGTATAATCTTATACAAGTATTGTATATAGTATGTATAATGCTTGTACATAATGTATTTAATACTTGTATAAACTTGTACGTAGTGTGTATAATGGTAGTACCTAACATGTATAATGTTTCTATAAACTTGTACATAGTGTGTATAATCATTATACATAGTATGTATAATTCTTGTATATAGAATGTATAAACTTATACATAGAATGTATAATACTTGTATGTGTATAGTGTGTATACAATACTTGTATAACTTATATATTATGCATATAATACTTGTACATAATGTGCAAAAACTTGCATATAGTATGTATAACGCTTATACATAGTTTATATAATGCTTATTCATAGTACGTATAAACTTCTATATTATATGTAAAATAGTTATACATAACATGTACAAGCT
Organism: Dendrobium huoshanense; assembly: GCA_016618105.1. NCBI lineage: Eukaryota > Viridiplantae > Streptophyta > Magnoliopsida > Asparagales > Orchidaceae > Dendrobium > Dendrobium huoshanense. Next base: position 13,406,222 of record CM028350.1, on the reverse strand, counting down.
TGTAATATGCGTTTATAATGTTTGTACATAGCATGTTCAAAGTTTGCATATAATGTGTATAATGCTTATATAAAATTATAGATAGTATTTATAATGCTTGTATATAGTGTGTATAAATCTTATACATAGCATGTATAAACTTTTAAATAATGTGTATATTACTTATATATAGCATGTACAGACTTATTTATAGTATATTCAATACTTTTACATAGTGTACGCAGTACATATAATGCTTGTATAGAGCATGTATAATGCTTGTACATAACATGTATAATACTTGTATAAACTTATACATAGTGTATATAATGCTTATATATATCATTTATAAACTTGTTCATAGTATGTATAAACATGTACATCGCATGTATTATACTCATACATAGCGTTTATAAACTTGCACAATATATGTATACTACCTGTATAAACTTGTACATTGTGTGTATAATGCTTAAGAATAGTGTATAGAATGCTTGTATAAAATGTGTTTTATGCTTAAACAAACTTTATATAAACTTGTATATAGTCTGTATAATGCTTGTATATAGTGTGTACAATGCTTGTATAAATTTGTATATAGTGTGTATAATGCTTATAGATAGCATGTATGAACTTGTACATAGTGTGTATAATGCTTATATAAAGCTTGTACATAATGTGCATAATGCTTGTACATAGTGTGTATAATGCTAGTACATAGCATATATAACTCTTATATAAAAATATATATATCATGTATAATGCTTGTATAAACTTGAAAATAGTGTGTGCAATACTTGTATAAACTTATACATAGTCTGTATAAAGCTTGTATATAACATCTATAAACTTATATATAGTGTATATAGTACTTGTACATAGTGTTTATAATGCTTGTTTAAACTTATACATAGCTTGTATAATGCTTATATAATTCTTGTATAAACTTGTACATAGTGTGTATAGTGCTTGTATATAGTGTATATAAACTTACACATAGAGAATATAATGCTTTTATAATGCTTGTAGAAAGTATAAAAAAACTTATACATGGTGTGTATAATTCTTGTATATAGTGTGTTTAATACTTATATAAACTTATACAATGTATATAATGCTTGTACATAGCATGTGTAATGCTTGTACATAGCATGTGTAATGCTTGTATAAACTTATACATAGTGTATATAATGCCTAAACATAACATGTATAAAGAGTGAAGAGAGAGAAGGTCCACAAAAATATGAGGGATTTTGGAAGAATTCAGCTGCATTTGTTGAAGATGGTTGGATTACAGGAACACCTTCTCCTTACTATCTACTGCTAGTCCAATTTTGTTGGATTCAAAAGGTAGATTCTCGTTCAAACGTAGCATCTCCCATAATTCGTGTTTTTTGAATTCTACCCTTGTGATTAGAGAGGGAAGTTTGGCTTTTAAGCAAGTGAATAAGCTAGATTTTGGCAAAGGAAAAAGAGTTCTTCCTTATTTGAATAGTATGTTAATTTCTTCTAAGCCGGTCTTTATTCCTCACAATAATGATTTGGAGGCTTCTTCTTCTAATCCTCCTTTAGAAATGGTTAATTCGAATGTGTGGCTTAAAAAACCACATATTAAAATTAATTTGAAAGATATACATGTTGATAATGAAGATACAAATGTTGTCAAGCTTGAATTGGAGAAAGAAAAAGCCAATGTTCATATTTTGAAAAATTCATTAGTTGTGAAAATATTATGTAAAGACTTGCCTTTTTCTAAATGTTCGATGGAGTTAAGGAAGCAATGGAGTAAATTTGGAGGTTTTCATATAACCTCGCTTGGGTTAGATTGGCTCATGTGTTCTTTTCCATCATATGAAGCATTGGAAAAAGTTCTTAATGGAGGATCTTGGTTTTTTGGGGGATTTGTCATTGGTGTTGACAAATGGTCACCTAATTTTAGTCCTACTTAAATGGAAGGGATTTCTTCTCCCATTTGTGTTCGTTTACCTCATTTTCCTTTGCATTGATGGGATGAAATTAATATCTCTAGAATTGTTTCTAGAATCGGAACCCCATTATTATTAGATGGCAATATGTTTAGATGGGGAAGAAGGGAATTTGTTAGAGCTTGCATTCGCATTAAGTTGAATTCTGAACTCCCTTGTGGTATTTGGATTGAAGGTCTTAATGGTATATTCTATCAAAAAGTTAAATATGAAAATCAATCATCCATTTGTTTCAAATGTGAAAGAATTGGTCATAAAGATTTTGTTTGTCCAAATTCTAATAATTTTAATTTGGTTGATAATGAAGTTCCTTCAAGTTCTTCCCTTCATGATGAGATCTCCCTTGGACCTTGGATGCATGTAAAGTTCAAGAATAAAAATAGACAAAAGATCTTTTCCAACAAATCGGCTTTCAATGATTATCCAGCTAATAGGATTTCGGGTAGAAATCCTGTGACAGAACACATTTTGGATTCTAGTTTTTCCTCATAATCTCAATGATAATAGTGATTATATGGTAGCTAAATTAGTCAAAGATTCTAGTTGTCATATTGATGAGCAAGTTATTAATCCGATATGTAAAATAAATTATGATAGTTCTAGTTGAGATCAGCCCATCCAGATTTTGAATTTTGCAATCCCAATTTTGGTGGTTGATCCGTTGGGAGATGCTAGTAATGTAACTATTTTGGATGCTGATCTAATGGGAGCTCATGAATCAGAAAATGGATTTAATTTAAATTCAAATTATGAATTCAAAATTGCTAAAAATGTGGATGAAGATAAGGGAGCTATTTGTAACAAATCTGATCCGTTGGAATAAGTTTCTACCAAACACAATATAGTTGCTGATCGGTTGGGAGATTTTAAATCTAATTTTGAATTAAAAAATTTGGATGTTCAGAAGGAAGAAAAGGATGCTACTAATTCTGAAACTGAATTGGTTGTTGTTCCTACTTTAAATGACTTATTGGCTGAGTCTCCATTTACTAAATCAGTGGAATTTTCTAAAACGGTAGATAATACTGATAGTATAAAAAATATTTCTCCTACTTCAGGGATCAGTTTGAATTTTAAAAATACTATTTTTAAGATGGATAAATCTTTCTCTACTAAGATAAGTGGTTCTTCCTGCTCTAAACACATTTTGTTCAAAGAACATCAAACCTCAGGTCCGGTGAAAGATTTACCTAGGAGAAAGTTGGTTGAACTCAAAATAAAAAACAATATTATAGGTTCTTCTCTTTTATCTCGTTAATATGCAAGCTGGTTTTCTCTTTGCTTCCAACAAAGTGGAAAAATATGTGGAAAGATACTTGAAGATGGAGCAATTCATCAAAGTGTTTGACATTACACTAGCTTTGGACTACGACTTTGGAAGTTAGAAATTGCATTTGGGATTTCTATATAAGATATTCATAGGTAGTTTTTGGATGCCATTGATATATTATTTTTTTCCTTTTTAGCTTTTGTAACTTCTTTTTTTCTTTACGTTCTTATTTATTTTTTAAACATACTCTAATTGCTTATGGGATCGTTACTAAGTTCTATTCTTTAATCGGTTGGGAACTCTGGGATACTAATTAACCCTTGGGTTGTTTAATACTTTGGTATCCCATACATCTCAAGGGTTTTAAAATAGGAAATAGTGTTATAATAAGTTTACTTTAACAAATAAGCTTTCAATAAGGTTCCTTTTTCATGTTGATAAAGGAACCATTAGTTTCGTCTTTTTAGTTTGTATTAAGTTTTTTTCCTTTTATTTTAATGCAACTTTTGCATTCCTTCAAAAAAAAAAAAATATAACATGTATAACTCTTATACATATTATGTATAAACTTGTACATAGCATGTACAATGCTTGTATAAACTTATACATAGTATATATAATACATATTTAATACTTGTATAAACTTATATATAGTGTATATAATGTTATACATAGCATGTACAATATTTATATACATAACGTGTATAATGCTTATATTAAATTATACATAGTATGTTTAATACATGTATATAATATGTATAATACTTGTATATTACATGTATAAACTTGTACATAATATTTATAACGCTTGTATATAGCATGTACAAACTTATTCACAATGTATTCAATACTTTTACATAGTGCATGTAGTCCATATAATGCTTGTATATAGCATGTATAATGTTTGTACATAACATGTATATTGCTTGTATAAACTTATACATAGTGTATATAAATATGTACATCACATATATAATATTTATACATAGTGTGTATAAACTTGTACAATGTGTGTATAATACTTGTATAAACTTGTACATAGTGTATATAATACTTATACATAGTATATATAATGCTTGTATATAGTTTGTATTACGCTTCTACAAATTATGTATAAACTTGTATATAGTGTGTATATTGCTTGTACATAATGTGTATAATACTTATATATAGTGTGTATAATACTTATACACAGCATGTTTAAACTTATATATAGTGTGTATAATGCTTATACATAGCATATATAAACTTGTATATAGTGTGAATATTGCTTGTATATATCATGTATAAACTTGTATATAGTGTGTATAATGCTTGTATATAATATGTATAAAGTTATACATAATGTGTATAATGCTTATACATAATATGTATAAACTTATACATAGTATGTATAGTACTTTTATATAGTATATTTAAACTTATATAATACATGTATAATATATGTACATAGCATGTATAAACTTTTACATAGTGTCTATAATACTTGTGCATAGCGTGTACATAGTGTGTTTAATGCCTGTATATAGTGAGTATAAACTTGAACATAGTACTTATAATACTTCTACATAGTGTGTAAAATGCTTATACATAGTGTGTAAAATGTTTGTATATTATGTGTATAAATTTTTACATAGTGTGTATAATTTTTGTATATAGCAAATATAAACTTGTACATATTGTGCATAATACTTGTATAGCATGTTTAAACTTATACATAGTGTGTAAAATACATATACATAGAATATATAAACTTGTATATTATTTGTATAATACTTGTATATAGTATATACAAACTTGTACGTAGTGTGTATAATGGTTATACATAGTGTGTATAATGTTTATATATATCGTGTATAAACTTATATATAGAATATATAATGCTTGTATAAACTTATACATAGTGTTTATAATGTTTATACATAGTATGTATAATATATGTACGTAGCAATTATAATCCTTGTGCATAGCAAATATATTGCTTGTATATAGGGTGCATAAACTTATACATAGTGTGTATAAATCTTATACATAACGTTTATAAACTTATAAATAGTGTGTAGAATGCTTGTATATAAAATTTAAAATGCTTGTATAAACTTATACGTAGTGTGTATAATGCTTATACATAGCATATATAATGCTTATATAAACTTTTACATAGTGTGTATAGTGCTTGTATATAATGTGATAATGGTTATACATAGCATGTATAATACTTGTATATAGCATGAACAAACTTGTATATTATATGTATAATGCTTGTACATAGTGTGTACAATACTTATATAAACTTTTACTTAGTGTGAATAATTCTTATATAAACTTATATTTTGTGTGTATAATGCTTGTACATACCATATACAAACTTGTACATAATGTGTATAATGCTTGTATATAGCATTTATAAACTTGTACATAGTGTTTATAATGATTATACATAGAATTTACAAATTTGTATTTACTTATACATAGTGTGTATAATACTTGTGCATGACATATTCAAATTATATAGTTTCCGCAATATATAGTTTCCACAATTTGGTATCAGAGCCATGTGTGAGTAGTGTTACTCTGATTGGTAAGGTTATATTTCACCCTTTTTAATCGGGGTGGTAGGAAATAGATGAGTTTTGTATTGAACGTTCCAGATACTACACTCTGCTTTGAATAATGGTATTGAACCTTGGCAGTAAATCCCATGGTACGGGTAGTTAGTCCTGGATGGTTCATGTTTTTATTCAAACTGATGAATAGTATCTATTTATTTCTTCACTAAACCATTCTTAAACTACTTCCTCTATTAATAGGATGAAATATAAGCTCACTAATTGAGTTTTATTTAGATGGCATCTTCATCTTCTTCATCTATCCTTAATAAGGGTAAAGTACCCTCTTTTCGTGACATCAAAAACGCTGAATTAATCGAATATCCTCTAAATGAGGAAGACCTTAATAAATGGTCTTGACCTAAGGTTGATAAAACCTTAATTTATCAAATTAGAACCTTTGATTTTAAAGGAAAAACTACCATTAAAATGGTAGAACAATCTACAACAATAGATTCAACAGAGAAAACTATCTCTCTGTTATCTTATGACGATCTTAGATCTTACATGCAAGATTATAAATATTTGCATATTGGTCTAATTCAAATCGCCTTTAAGCCTCTAACTTTAAGAGGACTTAATGCATCTATCTTAGCTTGTCTAAGAGATGGCCGATGCCTAAATTGGGAACAATCCCTTATGGGAGTAATGGAAACAAGACTTTGTCATGGACCGGTTTATTTTAATACTTTTCCAAACCTCAGTCTATCATTAACTGATGTACATCTATTTGAAGTAATTAAATTACATCTTCAACTTCATGGATACAATTTTCTTCCTGGATCTATAATAATAGCATTAATTTATAGAATCCATTTTAAGGTAATGAATACCTTAAGTCCGAGAGTTAAAAAAATAGTTCAACCAAATAATAGAACTACTTTAATCGAAACAAATCTACTAGCTTCCAACATAGCTACTAACAGAGTAATTAAATGGAATGAAGTAACATTCCCAGATCAATGGATATTACCCCAAGTGATTACACCTAAACCTATTATTAATCCAGATATAGATCAAATAATCCAAATGTCTGATGGCGATGTAGAAGTAAGATTTAATCCAAGAAGATCTATAAATCTTCCTCGAATTTCTATTCCTTCAATGACAGGAGAAGAAATTAAAACATCAAATTCAGATGAAACGGATTTAGCCTCTAGTGCAGGATTAACTCTTAATAAAAATCGAGTATTTCATCCAGTCAGTGATAACCAAGATTTTAGATCCCCGAATCCTTCTGAAATGCAATTTCAATGATTTACGGACTAAATACAGCCCTTAGAGAGACGGTTATCCATCATTATATGCTAGAAAAATTTAAACCATGTAGAATTTGGTATAGAAACATGTTCTCAGAAGAAGAACGAATAAAATTCTCTGATCAATATTTTAATGAACTGGAACATCTTAATCAAAATGAAAAAGCTACAATTCCATTTGTTTATTGGTTCGTAACAAATATAACTTCTAATATCTGAATGCTTCAAGGACAAGGACAATCTTCAAATTCAGATATTTTGATGAGTCAATTTGGATATATTCCATCCGATCAAAATGCAATAAGAGAACTAGCTATCATAATTAAGCAACTTAATTTCACTAATCAAACAATACAGACTATAACGTCATATTTAGAAAGTATTGATAAAAAATTAGACCTATTACAAGAGAAAATAGAACAATCTAAAAATATTGATAAAAAACCAAACTTATTTAAAGCAATAGAACCGGCACCAATAGAAACTTCAAGCTCTGGTATGTTTATTACAAAACTAGTTATAAAGCTTCCACCCCCAATCAAAAATCAAATTTGATGAAGATTCCGAAGTAATAAAACAAATTAAATCTCAAAAAATAACCACATTAGATGAGATATCTTCGGAAAATGAAACTTTAGATGGTTCCTCCTGCGAATATGATATTGACCAATTAGAAAATCAATTTAAATCAACAACTTTAAATCCTCATTCCGAAATGCCATTATCATTAAACAGAATCAAATATCCCAAAAAATCTTTAGGGAAATATTAATATCAAAGACCATCTCCGAATGATCTTTTATATGAAGAAGAATTAAATGAACAAATTTCATATGACCCAAGACAGCTATAAGAATGGAATTTTGATGGTCTATCAGACTACCAAATTCATAAAATCGTTCATCAAATGTTAATCTATGCTACTGTAGCACAAAGTAAAAATAATAAACCATGGAAGTAGTCCAAATTATTGTTAATGGTTTCACAAGAATCCTTAAAGGATGGTAGGATAATTATTTAACTCAAGCAGAAAAAAATGATTTGCAAAGTGATAAAAATCTAATAGACCCCTCAAAATTAAATGATGAGGCCATCTATACGCTTATTCACAATATTTTAGAGCATTTCTTAGGATATATGTCAGATAATAGAGAACAAATGTGTTCTCTATTACAAAAATTAAAATGCCCATCTTTATCACATTTTAGATGGTATAAAGATGTGTTTATAACTAGAGTAATGAATCTCTCTGATGCTAGTTCAAGTTATTAGAAAGAAAAATTTTTAGAAGGACTACCTACTACCTTTGCTACTAAAGTCAAAGAAAAATTAAGAACTGCCAATGGCCAGTTAAGTTTTGAATATTATACGAATGGACGTATAATAAGTGAATGTATTAAAGTAGGCATTACTCTTTGTAATGATATTCGAATGCAACAACAACTTAAACACGAACGTATATCAGATCGAAAACCATTAGGAGCCTTTTGCGAACAATTCACATGTCCAGGCCCATTAACAAAAAGAGAACAAAATTTGGCAAAACAAAGGTCAAATAAAAAGGAAAAGCTAAAAGCTCATTTAAAGAAATTTCATAAAAAATCATTTATACCTAAAGAAAAACCAAGTCAGTCTAAATCTAAACCCACAAGAAAAGCTATTAAATGCTTTAAATGTGGAAAAAATAGGAGATTACTCTAACAAATGTCCTATGAAAGCAAAAATAAATCAATTAAATTTAGACACTGATACAAAAGAATTATTAATGAAAATTCTTTTAAACTCAGATGAATCTGAGTCTGAGTCCCATGATTCTAATAACTCTGAAATTGAAGAATCAGATTCTGATTCTTCATCATCTTGTAATAATTGCTCCAGTAATGATTACTACAAAGCTATTGTAGAAAAATCAGGCTTATTTGTTCTTACTAACGAATAAAAGGATCAGTTGATAGAAATGTTAGCAAACATTCAAGATCATAAAACAAAAGAACAAATTATTAAATTACTAGGTACTCCAGAAGATCCTCTTCTATCACAAACACCGAAATTTCCAAACTATTCTATGAAAGAAGTCCTCGATCGCTTTAAGCTAAAGGAACAAGAGACAAATCCCTCTCCAACCACTTTATCTGAATTAAAACTTGAATTAAAAAGCTTAAAACAAGAAATTCAAACCCTAAAATTAGAACAAGATAAACTATATGTTCGACTAACAAATCTTGAATTAGAACAAATCCTAGATCAACCCGATCCAGAAGAACTTAATCAAAATTACAAAAATAATACCCTTATAAATTCCCTACAAAATGCAATTATCCATAAGTAGTTTATTTCAATCACTTTAGTGATCAATCAAGCACTTGTATTAAAAAATTTAACTGCTTTAGTAGATAGCGGAGCAGATATGAATTGTATCCAGGAAGGATTAGTCTCTTCAATCTACTTTGAAAAAACAACACAAAAATTAACTTCAGCAAGTGGCGATAGCATAAAAATTGAATATAAACTTTCTCAAGTAGCAGTATGTCAATAAGACTACAGCATAAAAACTCCATTCTTATTAGTCAAAAATCTATCTCAACATATTATCTTAGGAACTCCATTTCTATACAATATAATGCCTATAAATACTAACACTGAAGGCATTACTTCTCATATTTGTAATCCCCCCATACAATTTAAATTTATCACTGATCCTAAAGAAATCATATTAAATGAAATCAATAAATTCAAAGGAAAACAATTGCATATAAATTTCTTATCTAAAGAAATTCAAAATGTCGAAATAAAAAATCAATTAGAAAAATCGACAATTAAAAATAAAATCTTAGACATTGAACAACATTTTAAACTTACCATCTGTGGAGATAATCCTATTAGTTTTTGGAATAGAAAAACTCATTGTGTAAGTCTTCCATATATTGATAATTTTAATGAAAAACAAATACCGACTAAATCTCGACCTTCGCAAATGAATCGAGAATATCTAGATCTCTGCCAAAAAGAAATAACCGATTTATTAAAAAAGCAAATTATTAGAAAATCCAGCTCTCCTTGGAGCTGCACAGCATTTTATGTAATGAATGCCGCTGAAAAAGAAAGAGGAAAACCAAGATTAGTGATAAATTATAAACCACTAAATCAAGTATTAAAATGGATAAGATATCCTATTCCTAATAAAAGAGATCTTCTAAATAGACTAGCCCAAGCTAGTTTATTTTCCAAAATTGATTTAAAATCTGGCTATTGGCAAATTCAGATCAAAGAAGAAGATCGTTATAAGACTGCCTTTACAGTCAAATTTGGTCAATACGAATGGAATGTTATGCCATTCGGTTTAAAAAATGCTCCATCAGAATTTCAAAAAATCATGAATGAAATATTTAATTCATATAATAAATACATCTTAGTCTATATAGACGATGTATTAATCTTCTCTAAAACTATTGATGAACATTTTAAACATCTTAAAACCTTTATTTGGCTAGCAAAGACAAATGGCCTTGTAATTTCCAAACCAAAAATAAAATTATTTCAGACTACAATTAGATTCTTAGGACATACCATTACTAACGATACCATTATTCCTATACAACGAAGCATTGAATTTGCAGATAAATTTCCTGACAAAATACTAGATAAAAATTAGCTCCAACGATTTCATGTTGCTTTAAATTATGTATCTGACTTTTATCAAAATCTTACAAAAGATGCTGCACCTCTATTTAAAAGACTTGAAAAAAATTCTCCCCCTTAGGATGACACATGTACTAAAGCAGTACAAATTATTAAACATCATGTTAAAAATTTACATTGTATCAATTTAGCCAACCTGATTATTTAAAAATTGTCGAGACAGATGCGTCTGACATAGGATATGGAGGAATTCTTAAACAGAAGAATTCATCAACCAAGAAAGAAGAATTAGTCCATTTTACTTCAGGATTATGGAATCCTACTCAAACAAATTACTCTACCATTAAAAAAGAAATGATATCCATAGTAAAATCTATTAACAAATTTCAAGATGACCTACTTAATACTACTTTTTACTCAGAATAGATTGTTCATCTGCTAAATTTATTTTATAGAAAAATGTTCAAAATCTTGCATCCAAACAAATATTTGCTACTTGGCAAGCTCAATGTGCTATTTTTTATTTTTCAATTGAATATATTAAAGGAAAAGATAATTCTTTACCTGATTTTCTAACCCGTGAATATCTTATAGGTACACCTACTTATAATGGACAATGAAGGGTGGCGCACCCCTAAAGGGCACTCAATACTACCCGTCCCTAATTGAGGAAGAGGGTGGCCGACTCATGCAGTAATCCCCGCGGAAGAGGACGTGGCCAAAATGGTCGCGGACGAGGAAAGCTCCCTCCTCCAAAGATGATTCCCCTTAAAACTTATCTATACGGGGCAAACGAACCTCCACAGTCTGAGCAACAGCCAGAAAAAATTCAGGAAAAAAATCCCAATCAAACTTCTGATATGTTTGAACCAATACTCAAAATGAGTGTTGAACATTTACTATATTTAAATAGTGAAGACAAAGAAATAACTTCACCCTAGGTTATATTTAAAAAATATCTAAACAATAATCCTCTTCTCCAAGATTCCAATTATGATAGAGAATCATATGAATCTATTCTAATTTATCTCCAATGTATCGAAGTCAAACATCATTATGATGAAAAAAGAAATATCATCTACAGTCGAGCTAATCTTCTCACTTTAATTCACCCAAAAGATTGGGGCATCACTCCCTTCCAAATACAAAAATTTGATATCCAAATTCCAGATGGAACTTTTAAAACCTACTCATTCTCATTCATGGATGTTTATCATAAATCCTGAAATTCTTGAGAATGCAATCCCTTTATGGTTCTATAAATGGTGGGAAACTAAAGGAGCCTTTATTTCCATCCTCCCATCTGAATTACAACAGAGTTATAACAATTGGGTGGATTCCTCCCCTCATCTTCAAATCATCAAGACTAAAGATTTTATTGATGGAATGAGTGAATTTCTTTTCTTTGCTCAAGCCCAAATTTTATGGATCTGGTCCTGGAATATCGAAATCAATACTGACGCCTTAAATTTAAAAAATCTTATGCAAAATTTCTTAGTTAAATGGTGGTCTGCTATTATTGTTGATGATAAAAAAAAACAAATTGATAAGGTTATTCAAAATAACCTTATTAAAAATCAACGGCAACCTATGAATGCCGAATTCTCTTTAAAAAATCTACAGAAGACTCTTAAACAAAGATACCCTCATGAAACACCAGACCAAATTAAGGTAAGACTCCAAAAGGCATATTGGGACCAGATGAATAAGTTATTCCCAGAAGATGAAGATATGGCTTCACAACTTTCAAATGATACTATTCCTGACACTTGGGATAAGCATGAAGAAGCGGGACCGTCCTGGCAAAGCTCCCATCAGTGAATAACCCGATGACTTTTGAAAATAAAGACTCTTAGTGGAATCAACAATAGAGTCTTTATTATGTAGTACGTGTAGTACGTGGCATATTCTCCAACGCGGGACATCAGCCTTCCACACGTGGAACAACAGCCTTCCACAAGCTAATGGAGATAGAATATAGCTTTACTTTAATAATTGTACTAAGTTGTAACCTTTTATCTTCTGCTTTAATTATTGTCTGAGTGGGCTTGTACTATGTTTACTTCTCTTCGAAGGAACTCTCCTATATAACTACATGTAACCTGAAGAGAAGAGTTATCAGTTTATATTACAAAGTTTAAAGTTTGAATAATATTGGGTTTAAGCATTGTAAGTTCTTTCTTCTAGCTCTTATTTATTTACTCTCTTGCTTACTTTGTTTTTGCAAGTGTATTATATATATATAGTTTCCGCTTATACATAGCGTTTATATTGTTTATACATAGTATGTATAATATCTGTACGTAGCAATTATAATCCTTGTGCATAGCAAATATATTTCTTGCATATAGGGTGCATAAACTTATACATAGTGTGTATAAATCTTATACATAATGTGTATAAACTTATAAATAGTGTGTAAAATGCTTGTATATAAAATTTAAAATGCTTGTATAAACTTATACGTAGTGTGTATAGTGCTTATACATAGCATATATAATGCTTATATAAACTTTTATATAGTGTGTATAATGCTTGTATATAATCTGATAATGGTTATATATAACATGTATAATACTTGTATATAGTATGAACAAACTTGTATATTATATGTATAATGCTTGTACATAGCGTGTACAATACTTATATAAACTTTTACTTAGTGTGAATAATTCTTATATAAACTTATATTTTGTGTGTATAATGCTTGTACATAGCATATACAAACTTGTATATAATATGTATAATGCTTGTATATAACATTTATAAACTTGTACATAGTATTTATAATGATTATACATAGCATTTACAAATTTGTATAAACTTATACATAGTGTGTATAATACTTGTGCATGACATATTCAAACTTGTTCATAGCTTGTTTAAACTTTTACATAACATGTATAAACTTGTATATAGTGTGTATAAACTTATACATAGCATGTACAAACTTGTACATAATATGTATAATGCTTATATATAATGTGTATAATACTTGTACATAATATGTATAAACTTGAACATAGTGTGTATGAACATATATATCACATGTATAATGCTTATATATAGTATGTATAAATTTGCAAAATGCATGTATTATACTCATACAAACTTTTACATAATACATATAATGCTTATACATAGTGTACATAATGCTTGTATATAGTGTGTATTATGCTTATATAAACTTGTATATAGTGTGTATAATGCATGTATAAACTTATACATAGTGTGTATAATACTTGAATACAATGTATATAAAATTGCATATAGTGTGTATAATGCTTTTATATAGCATATATAAACTTGTATATAGTATGTATAATGCTTGTATATAATATGTATAAAATTATACATAGTGTGTATAATGCTTGTACAAAGCCTGTATAAACTTATACCTAGTTTGTATAATATTTGTACATAGCATGTATAATTTTATTTATATTTTATATAATTCTTGTATATATCATGTCTAAACTTGTATAATATGTGCTTAATGCAAGTACATAACGTGTATAAACTTGTAATAGTATGTGTAATGCTTGAGCATAGTGTGTACATAGTTTGTATAATGCTTATACATAGTTTGTATAAACTTATACATAGTATTTCTGATACTTAAATATAGTGTATACAATGCTAGTATATAGTGTGTATAAATTTGTAATAGTGTGTATAATACTTGTATATAGCATATATAGACTTGTAGATAGTGTGTATAATACTTGCATAGCATGTATAAACTTAAATATAGTGTGTATAATGCTTTTATATAACATAAAAAAATATATGCATAGTGCGTTTAATAAATGTGTATGGTTTGTACAAACTTGAACATAGTGTGTATAATGCTTGTACATAGCATGTACAATAGTTTAATATATCATGTATAAACTTATACAAAGCGTGTATAATGCTTGTATAAACTCCTTTTGCTTCGTCTTAAAGTAGGCAGAGAACCTTAATCGATTGCTGAAGTAGACCTCTCTCAATCCTCCAAGGACAAGGGACTATGGTGGAAGAAGTTATAATTCAATGCTTGGAGCAACCTTTGTGAAACCCCCTCACAAGCTCCCCTCATAAGATCCTCTCTCTCCCTCTCCTCTAGGCTCTCTAAGGTTAAGACAATAGTAAAAGTTGTTTTAAAGGGTAGAACAAGTTCTCTTAAATAGAAGAGTTTTGGAATAGCTAATTAATTACAACATTCCAACTTTACTGTCCAGAATAATATAAATATCATCCTGTACGATCAGTACAAATTAAGCTCAATCAGCCAGGATGATTTGGGACGATCAGAAAAAATTTATTCATATCATGTAGGATGATAAAACATCATCCAGGATGATTTGTAGATTTTGTGGAATATTGTCCAGATAATCTCACTAAAGGGTTGTTTAGACGATTGAAAAATAGTTGATCTTCCAGGTTGATCTCACGGTCGTCTTTGACAATTAATTCAAATATGAGAAAATCATCCAGAATATCGCCCTTAATAGGAGTTATTCGATGTTGATCGTCCAGGAGTAACAAAGGTTTTTTTAATTGATTGTCCCAACCGATGTTATGATCATCCAGGACGATGTGATCAAATCAATCAAGCTTAATTGCTTTCCTTAATTACCAAATTAATTTAGGCATAATTATGCTTCATCGTCTAGGATGTTTTAGTGGATGATGACAAAAAATAAAGAATACCTAAATAAATCATGCGGCTGATTCAATTTATTTTCAGCTTATCGTCCCGGCCAATACTAATATCATCTAGGATGATGTGCTTAATGACCGCTGCCTTAATCAGGATGCCCAAATTAGGGTTTCTATTTTTGAATAGATTGTCCAGGATGATCTATGGATCATCCCGAATGATGTGAACAAAAATAGTAAACTCTATGAAACAGTTAGAAATTCACCCAAGGTGTGTGTGTGTGTAAGGTTACTTTTCATCAGGAACCATATCTTTTACAATAGACTCAAGAAAGGGAAAAAATTACAAACATACTCAAACCTAATCTACCAAATCTTGAGTTGGTTCAAATTATAGTCTTGATCTTATAGACCTGAAATGTTAGTAGGCAAGGAATTCGTAAAAAAATAGAAATATTTGCTATCATCAAAATTTTATTTCTGAAATAAGATAGGCAATAATCTCTCCTTTTTTTGATGATGACAAATAGAAAAAATTAATTGAAGCAGTTTAAAGCAAATTTAAGGAAATAAGTAAGAAAACAAACATTGTTTTAATAGTTCAACTAATCAATATAACATAACAAACTTGAACAAACTAGAATAATACAAACTAGTATAGCTACTCCCCTTTTGACATCACAAAAAGGAAGAGGAAAATAAAAAACTGAAAAATGGAAAAAGACTAAAATAAGGAAAATAAAAACACACTAAAAGAAAGATAAGTTTTGATCATTTGAAGGAGGAGGTGGTGGTGGTTATAGAAAGTAGCTAGACAGAGTGGCAAATTGTGCTCCAAACCAGGCCATATCCTGGTCATGCTGGTGGTGCAGGCGAATAATGTCCTCAGTATGTTGTTGCTCATGTGTAGCAACCTAAGTCTCAAAACATGTCTCCCACTTATCAAATCACTCCACCAACTAATCCAGTTGAGAGTGCTGGTGGAGCAGGGCAGGTGCAAGAATAAGAGCGAGAGTGTCCTCCTCAGGTCCCACATCTTCCTCGTTCCCCGGATGGAGATGAGTACTATGAAGAATATGGATGGAGTTGTAGGATTAAAAAATAGGTTGGAAGTTTGCTAGAGCAGAATATTAGAGGTTGTATTTTGATTCTAAGACATAGGCAATAATATGTCATAGATCTAGATTTAGCTTCCTCCTATGTGAAATTACTAGATGGACAAGAGGGGGGGGGGGGGGGGGGGGGTGAATTGTGAAAATTTTGCTGCATTAATTAAAATTTAAGCAGGAGTTCTAATTTTTTTGATGTTTTTAAATTTTTAACATAAAAATTTAAACTACTACGAAGGCAATGAATTGTACTCAACGTGCAACAATAGAATCCTTTTTCTTTCACAAGTTTTAACCAAGCAAGTATTATGAAAATAAAATACACGCAAGAAAAAAAAGCGATAAGGAAAAAACACACCGGAATTTTTATAGGTATTCGGTCAACCATGACTTACGATCACTCCCCGGAGTCCTCCACTCCGGGAATTTCACTACAAACTATAGCTCTCTTTTTGTCCCCCTCAGCAAGGTGGAGAAGCCCTTACAATACTCCCTTTCACCAACCCGGCGTGGCGGAGTGCCAAGCACTATTTTCACCCTCCTGGTGATCGTAGAGAACCTTCTCATTTTTCTCCCTCCTGGAGAAGGCAGAGTACCTTGAGGTCACGAATATAGAAGATTCTCCCCCTTAGAGAGCCTCCCTCAAGTTCTTTCTGGGCCACAGGAGGAGCAAGCTGAAGCAAGATTGGAGCAACCGTGTGATCTCCCTCACACCTCTTCTCCCTCACCAAACTCACCTTCTCCTTCCTCTCTCAACCCCTCAAAACTTCTCAAAAACTCTCTCCCAAGGATTTCCTCTCTAATCACATTTTCCTCATGTGTTACTCTCTCAAAACATAACAATTTTGACACATAAAACGGGCTCCAAAATCCCTGAAATTTTCAAAGTAGCCATTACAATCGTGCAGTACGATTTCTCATCGTACAGTATGACATGTATAAATAGGCTTCATCCTGGTATGAAGTTGTACAAATAGTTCAAAATCTAATTGTACTGTACGATACTAAATCATACAGTACGATCCTCAACACTACTGCTTGTACAGGATGATAGCCGGGATGATCAAATGTCATCTCTGTTCATCATATGGTACGATACACATCATAAAGTATGAATGGTGAAAATCAAGGCATCATCCAGGATGAATTCCAGGATGATCAAATATCGTCTTTATTCATCGTATGGTATGATAGATATCGTAAAGTACGATGAGACAAAAATAAGTGATCATCCAGGACGATCTTCATGACGATCTGAATTCATCTTTATTCATCGTATTGTATGAATGTGTTCGCACAATATGATTTTTAATTTGTAATTAAGCCATGATTTCTTACACTAATCACAGGTTAAATTAAGTAAGTATTTAGAATAGAGCGTACAGTATGAACATCACAGAATAACTTACTTAAGTTAATGTGACTGCTAGGGTTTTAGATTTGAAACACATCGTATAGTACGATAGTATTCGTACCATATGATTTGTTCATAGAACACGTTTATAATGTAATATCATACAATACGACATAACTTTGTACCGTACGATTAATAGATAATGAAAAACTATATTTTTTTTACTTTTAAAAACCCTCTCCCCCTGTGTGTGTTCATGATTACTCAGACTCACCTGCATTTTGTGGCCAGACTCAAGAAAATAAAAAATAAAATAAATAACAAATTACATTATCAAACACATACTCCTAATCTAACTAGTCTTGAGTCTTCCTGTTATCTCTAGTGACTTCTGATCTTCCTGAAATATTAGTACTAACGGATAATAGCAAACAATAAATGATATTCAATGAAAAGTAGTTCAAGCAACATTATTTGTCATCATCAAAATCTCAAAACACTATGGCCTGGGTCACAAATAGTGGTCAAATGCTCAATATAGAAAAAAATTAAACCAGTAGCATTGAATTTGTGATGGGCTAAAATATAAAAGGTTGTTATCGAAAGAAGAGGAGTGATATGGATGCGATTACCAGCTTTTAAAAGTATTAATGTGCGAAGGATATGTTAGATAGTCCTAGCATCTTTGAGCAAGCTACTAGTCGGTCCAACATGAAAGTGAGCATTGGTGTGTCGAAGAAAGTGGTTGGCCAAAGCCAAGTCATAATTAGGGTCAGAACACAAGGTCTGGAGTTTATCCTCTGGGTGGAAATGTGTAAAAGTTTTGCGCAGTCTTGGTATGTGATCTCGATTTGGCATCGATTCATATAGGAGTCAAGTGAAGTGAAAGAAGAGTTTATGCACAGGCTTGCAAAAAATTCAAAAAAAAGCTCGGAGTTGAAAGATACAGTAAGAGTAAGGAGAAAACACAAAAAGGTTTGAGCAAACAGATCGAGTATCGGATATGAGAGAATATTCTAGTTGACAGTCCAAGAGATAGTGATTCTGGCCATCTTGTATCTTTAATAAGCGGCTTGATCGTCCTCCTCAGTGAATTGAGGAGAGTTTTTCTTGAGGAACTTCTAGAAGGGTGGCGGGATTGCTTATTCCCTACCATGATCAAGAGTAGCGAGAAACTAGGAAGTATATGGCTAATAGAGGAAGAGAATGTGGGAAAAATGGCTTGAGGGGCTCAGAATTTAAAGAATCTGCTGGATCATCCAGGACGATCACAGAATCGTCCAAGATGATCCAGTGTAATAATTGAGTCCAGGACAAGTGGTCAAAAAGGTAGTCATATCGTTCTGGATGATCAGGTATCGTTCAGGATGATAAGATATAGGCCATCGTCCTAAGGTGACAATTCAGATGACTGTTGAAAAAGAATATCGTCCAGGATGATTAGGTGCATAGTCCAGCATGATGTACATTAATGGATCATATCTGTCAAATTTAAAATATTTAAATCATGTGCCACGTCTATCGTCCAGGATGAACAGGTGGATCATCCAAGATGATTTTCCAATAATGGATCGTACCGGCCAAATTTAAAGATTTTAAAGGTATTTCCAAGTTTATCATCCAAGATGAACAAGTGGATTGTACATGATAATTACCAATATTTGAGCAAAGACAGGAGCATCATCCAGGATAAAAATGGATCAACCTGGATGATCATAAATAATTGAAGCACAAGACGATTAAATCGTCCAGGATGATAAGGCATCATCCAAGACGATAAAAAGCAGAAAGTTCAGAATAGCCTGCAGATGGAATATTGAAAGTGAATTGAACCAATCATCCAGGACGATAGGAATATCTTTCAGGATGATGTGACAAAAAGTTAAAAATAGATGATGGATGGAGATGATCAGAGAAGACCCAAAAGCATTAAAATCAACTAAAAAGGGTTAAAAATAAAATACGAAAAATTCAAAAAAGATTAAAAAGACCAAAAGAAAAATATTTTTTTTATCAAGACATGAATATGATACAATCTCCATGTGATTGATTTTAAAGACTTATAAGTAAATGAGTTAACAACGTCAAAAATATGAAAAGTGGAAAAATATTCGATCATGATAACTCTTAGCTTGGACTTCTCTCAAGGCAAAACCATCTTTTGAAAATAAAAGAACTAACTTAGAAAAACTAATTGGATAAGAAAAGGAGATCCGTTCGAGACTTGGTTTCAGAAAAATATATTATAAAATAATGTATCAAAGTAATTTATCACAATCACAAAATTCGAAATCAAGCACTTGAAAATCTCAAGTGATACATGAATTATTCTAAGATTTAAAAGTTTGAAAAGAGAAGAGAGCTTGATTTTGGTGGGCTCATTTTATGCATCTCTTCCATTTAATGGTGCACATTATGCATCTTTTGATTTTTTATACACTATGTGTTTTTTTTTTCAATTTGGCATCATTGTCCATATTTTGTTTTGACATCATTGGCAACTTATTTTTTTTTGTAAGCTGGATTCACTTTCAAAAACTCTTAAATATTCTTAGTTGTGGGTATATCATCTAGATATTAGAGAAGAAAGACTCACTCTCTAATATATGGAAGAATAAATCACAGAACAGAATAAAAAATTGTATGAGAAATGCAATAATAGAATAATGAGAAATCTTGAAGTAACATAAAGACTTTGATCATTATAAATATAAGCTAGATTACTGTAGCAAGGTAGAAAAGATCTCAACTACAAAGTTTAGTTGTTAATTTGAGAAAGACTTTTGTTTAGAAATGAAAATTACACCACTAAAATAGTTTAGATATAGAGACATAATCAATGATGTTTTCACCCTTTACAGATTAAGAGATGTAAAATATTGACTATAAATTTTCAAAAAAAAAATAAGGCATAAAATACAATTCAGCGATGATTAAAAAAAATTTAAAGCATACAAAAAAAAAAATAATGCATCAAAAATAATAACAAAAACAAACAAAGAAAAAACTATAAAAAGAAAACAACATAAGTGAAAAATAAATAACAGATTAAAAATCAACAAGAATTAAGTTCATGCATTTATGTCAATCACACCTAATCTGGTCCTTAAAGTGCTGAAAGTGTTGAAGGCCAGTGATTTAGTAAAGATGTCAGTTGTCACATGGTGTAACTCAATGTCTCCCTTGGTCACATGATCTCTAATAAAGTGATGTCTTATGTTAAGGTTGTATAGGATTCCTAGAAATACAGATGGCACTAGTATTGTTACAGAGAATTGAAATTGTGCTTACAGGTAATTCTAAATCCAGTATCTACTATTTCAACCAAAAGACTTGGGCCACACAAATTTCTAAAGCAATGTACTCAGCTTTAGCAGTTGAAAGTGTAACAGAGTTTTTCTTTCTACTAGACCAGAAGACTAAAGACTACTTTATGAATTGGCAAGTTCTAGAAGTGCTTTTTCTATCCACCTTATATCCTATAAAATCAGAATCAGAATACCCAATAATCTCAAAAGAAGTGTTATTCCTAGGATACCAGATTCCTAAGTTTTGGGTACCTAAAAGATATCTAAGAATTCTTATAATTATAGTTAGGTGAGATTCCTTAGGATCAGCTTGAAATCGAGCACGGAGGCAAACACTAAAAATTATATTAGGTTGGCTAGCAGTTAGGTGAAGTAGAGATCCAGTCATCCCTCTGTACTTTTAATGATCAATTGACTTTCCATTTAGGTCCTTATCCAACTGAACACTAGAGGTCATGGGAGTATTAGCTTGGCTTTATCTATTTCATACTTCTTCAAGATATCCTTTAAATATTTGGTTTGATTTAGAAAGGTTCCATCCTCTAATTGTCTTATGCTAAACCCCTAAAAGTAGGGTAACTCTCCCATCATACTCATCTCAAACTCCATACTTATTATTTTAGAATAATCATCACATAGCCTCTTATAAGAAGATCCAAAAAGTATATCATTGACATAGATATGAATAATAAGTAAATCATCTCCTACTTTCCTTGAAAAAAGGGTGGTGTCTAAGCTCTCCTTAACAAACTCCCTCTCTAGTAAAAATGTGCAAAGCCTCTCATATCAAGCTCTAGGTGCCTGCTTTAATCCACATAGGGCCTTTTTTAATTTAAATACATAATTTGGAAATTAAAAACTCTCAAAACCTGGGGGTTGCTCTATAAACACATTCTCTTTTATTTAAATAGCTTAAATCCCTTATAATGGGCAAAGGCTAATAGTACTTTAATGACATCCAATCGAGGTACAAGGGCAAAGGTCTCCTCAAAATCTATCCCTTCCATTTGGTTGTACCCCTTAGTCACTAATCTTGCCTTATTCCCAACCACCACACCAGAATTATTCATTTTATTCTGAAAGACCAATTTGGTTCCTACTATACTTCATTCCTATGGTCTTTCTATAAGCTCCCAAACATCATTCCTAAAAAATTCATTCAACTCTTCTTGCATGGCTAAGATCTAAAACACATCAGAAAGGGCTTGATTGATGTTGGTGGGTTCAGTCATTGAGATAAAGGCAAAGTGTTTCACTTCCTTCCTAAGTCCATGCCTAGTCCTAACACCTTTAGAAGGGTCTTCTAAGACCAGTTCATTGGCGTGACTCAAAGAGTATCTCCAATCTCTAGGCAAGGTGTGCATAGGTTCAACCATTTCCTCTAGATCTACATTCTCTACTCCATGGTAATCCCAGCTACTTTTTCATTATTTTGGGGCTCTACCCTCTTCTCCAAATTTTCAACTCTAGAGATAATATTTTCAACTGTATCTTCCTCCTTAACTCTAGTCTTCTTAGGATCAGATTCATCAAATACTACATGAGTAGTCTCCTTTAACACCAAAGTCTTTTATTAAACACTGTAAGGATTTCCGCATACTTGAATAACCTAAGAACACTCCTTTATTAGATTTTTGGTCAAATTTGCCTAAGTGTGATTTCCCATTATTATAAATGAAAACCTAACAATCAAAGACATAGAGGGGCAAAATATTGGGTTGAAAGTTTGTTAGGGATGTTAAGCCCTATGAACTTAGTCCCAAGCTAACCAAGGGGGGGGGGGTGAATTGGTATTTTAAAAACTCTTTTCACAAAGAAAGAAAATTACGTAAACCAAATCACACCACAGAAATAAATGCGGAATTTAAAAGCGCAGAAGCAAGAAATAGAACACAGAAATTTATAGTGGTTCGGTCGACTCAACCTACATCCACTCTTTGGAGGCATCCTCTAAGTATTGCACTATAAAATGTGACTCTCCTTTAGCCCCCACAGCTAGGCGGAGAAGCCCTCACAAGAACCTCCTTTTTGCCACCCCGACAAGGCAGAGAACCTTCCTCCTTTTGCTTCCGCCTGAAGCTGGCAGAGAACCAAAACCAAAAGCAAACTCATTACCTCTACCGACCCTTCCACGGACGAGAAACTCTAGATGAATATGAAGCAGAGCGATCCTTGAAGCAACCCTTGTGAATCCCCTCATAAGCTCCCCCTCACAAGATCCTCTCTCTCTCCTCTCTCTCTTTCTCTCCTTAAGGTCTTCTCAGGTCAAGGCAGCAGCCAAAGGTCTTAAAAAATGTTGAACAAGAGCTCTTAAATAGAAGAGCTTCAAAGGAGCTCATTAATTGCAAGTTGCCGACTATATCGTCCAGGTCGATATTGACATCGGCCTGGCCGATCAGTACAAATCAATGAAGATCGACCAGAGCATAACCCTTGATGCAAAGCTGGACGATTGAAAATTGGCTTGATCATCCAGACTGATCTCACGATCGTCCTGGCCTATCAGTTCAAATCAGAGGAAAATCGTCCTGACAATAGCCCTGGATACGGGCTGGCCGATATTGATTGTCCTGAAGTAACTTAAGGTTTTTGACTGGATCGTCTGGCCGATCCTGCAATTGTCCCGGACGATATGATCATATCAATCATCCTTAATTACTCCCTTGATTTCCTAAACAATTATGGCATAATTTGTGAATATCGTCCTAGCCGATCCAAGGATCCTCCTGGCTGATAATTAAAAAATACAATATACCTTAATTGTCTATGGCGGCAACTTCTTTATGTTTTGAGCTTATCGTCCTGGCCGATACACGTATCGTCCAGGACAATCTGTTAATGTTGGCTGCCTTAATTAAGAATCCTTAATTAGACTTTCTGTTTTAAGTTGATCGTCTAGGCCGATCCAAAAATCGTCCTGGCCGATATGAGTAAAAACAAAAATTCTAAGTCTCTCGTGTGTGTATGTGAAGGGTTATATAGCATCAGTCTCTTTGATCATTACAAGTAGACTCAAGAAGTGAAAAAGCAAAAGTACAGACTGACTCAACCCTAATTCTACGCAATCCTAAACTAGCTTCATCTTTGATCGTCCGATCTTCGATTCCTAAAAAGTTAGAAGCAACAAGCAGTCCAAGAGAAACTGTGTTTGTCAATCATCAAAACATAAGCCATGAAAAAATAGATTTGCAACAATCTCCCCATTTTTTATGATGGCAAACACAAGTAGGAAAAATTAAACAAAAAAAAAATAGGTTCATTAGAAAATCAAAGTTACAACAGCTTTTTCCTACCACACCCTATCCTTATCCCCCTTTTGTCATCACAAAAAGAGGGTCCAGAAACAACAAAAAAAACAACACAAAAGACTAACAAGCAAACTACAAAAGGACAAGAAATAAACAACACAAAGCACAGACTAAAAGAACGAGGGATCCTGATCATCAGATGGAGGTGGTGGAGGTTGCTGCTGAAAGTAACTGGCAAGCGTGGTAAACTGAGCATTGAACCACGCGATGTCTTGGTCATGCTGCTGCTGCTGGTGAGTAAGGAAACTGTCAAATTGGGCTAGATCCTCAGCGCGGTGATGCTCGTAACGGGCAATGTCCTCAGAGTGTTGCTGCTCCTATGAAGAAACATAGGCGTCAAACCAGGTCTCCCATCTATCAATTCATTTAATCAACTGATCAACTGGTGAGTGCTGGTGGTGAGGAACAGGGTCAAGAAAGGGAGCTAGAGCGGGAGCCTCCTCCTCTCTAGCCCCCCGAGGTTCCTCAGGGTGGAGACGAGTACTGTGAAGGGTGCTGAAGGAATTGTTTGAGTAGAAGGGAGTTGGGAGGTTTGGTGGAATAGGATACTGAAGTTGGTATTTGATTTCAAGAATATAGGCTATGATGTGTCCTAAGGCTAGATTTAGTTTCCTTTTGTGGCCTGGATCACGGATTGTGGTTAAGTGATCATTGTATCAGAAGATTAGGTCTGCAGTATTAAATTCCCTATGAGCCATGATGTAGAAAGTAGTGAATGAAAGTAGAGGGGTAATGTGGATTCGGTCCCCGGCTTTTGGAATTACGGAGGTGCGAAGGACATGTTGGATTGTCCTAGCATCTTTGACTAAAGAGCTAGTCTCTCCAACATGGTAAGGTACATTGGTCTGGCGAAGAAAGTGATTCGCCGTGGACCAGTCAAAATTAGTGTCAGAGGCGATTATGTGCAGCTTATCCCCGGTGGTGGATAGCTATAAAAGATCAACACAATCTTGATATGTGATTTCGACAGGGCGTCGATTCACATAGGAGGTCGGGGCTGTGAAGGTAGGGTTGATGCGAAGGTTTGTGAAAAATTCTCGAAGAAATTATGAATTGAAAGGGAAGGCAAGAGACATAATGAAGTAAAGGGAGGTGTGAGCGAAAAGATCCATTACCGAAGTAAGAGATGTGGACAGGATTGATGATTTTGAAGACAGTAATTCCACACTCTTTGTAACGATGATAGGCGAATTCATCTTCTGCTTCCCAAAAATGAGGGTCAATCCTTGCCCTCAAGGAACTCCCAGAAGTATGTCGGACGCGTTTCCCACCATCCATAGAGAGCACTAAGCAAAATCACAAGAGGAGAAAGGGTTTGGAGTGAAAAAACCATGGCTGGAATGGCCTGAATTTAAAGAAACGGCCATAGCATCCTGGCCGATCACAGAATCGTCCAGGCCGATATGGTTCAATAATTACGTACAGGCCGATTGGTCAAAAAGGTGGTCCAATCGTCCGGGCCGATCAGAGATCGGCCAGGCCAATTAGACACAGGCTATCAGCCCGAGGAGTCATTCCGGACGACCGTTGAAAAAGTACATCATCCGGGCCGATTAGGTGTATCGTCCAGGACGATGCACAATAATTGATCGTACCGGCCAAAGTTAAAACATTTAAAATGCTTGCCACGTGTATCGTCCAGGACGAACAGTGGATCGGCCCGGCTGATTGTCCAATAATGGATCGTCCGGGGCCGAATTTAAAGATTTAAACGTGCTGACACGTGGATCATCCAGGACAATCCAGTGTATCGGCTAGGACGATGCACATAAAATACATCGGCCAGACAAATATACTATCGGCCAGGACTATCATCATGAGTTAGATCAAATTGTCCGGGATGATATAGTATCGTCCAGGACGATGAGTAATATTAAGAACAGAAAAGTTCAGCAGATGGATTTTTGAAGAAAATTTGTCACATCGTCCATGATGATAAAATGATCGACCAGGCCGATGTGACTTGAAATTAAAATCATTAGAAGAATGATGATGATCAAGACCCTCAAAAATAAAACAAAAAGAAAAACAATCAAAATATAGTAAAGGAAAACAAAAACAAAAAACACAACGAAAATCAAACAACGAATATTTTTGGATTTTAATTTTTCTATTTTTTTGTTTGTTTTATGGATGCATCATATGAGAATTCTTTTCAAAAGTTAAACTTTTAAAGTTCCAAGAGATCAAGAAGTTTAACAAATCCCAATCAGAAGAAGGTAGAATATCTGATTCTGTTAACTCTAGATCGGACATCCTTCAGGGTACAAACTTCTTTTGGAAAATAGAAATCTAACTCAGAATAACTAAATAGGATAAAAAGATCCATTCAAAACTTGTTTACAACTAAACTATCTTATAAATAATAAACCAAGGTAATTTTTCTCAATCATGGAAATTGAAATTAAGTCTTTGAAAGTATCACATAATCAATGAGTTTTCTAAGTTTTAAGAGTTTTACCAAAGAGAGGATAGCTTACATTTAGTGGGCTCATTTTATGCCTCTTATCACTTTGATTGGCTCTTTGAGCATATTTTGATTTTTTATACACTTTTGTGTATATAGCTTTCTTTTCAATTTAGCTTCATTGGCCTCTTTCCTTTTTTAACTCTTGAAAGCTAAAAACTCTTTAATATATCCTTAAAGAAAAAGACTTAGTTGTGAGTATATCCTCCAAATATTAGAGAATAGGAACTCTCTCTCTAACATAGGGAAGAACAATCCACAACATAAAATCAAAATCATGTGATAAATGCAATGGCGAGATTTCAAAAGTTTGAAAGATATCTAAAAACTTTGGCTATTATGCATAAGATAATTTAATGTAACAAGATAAGAAAAAGATCTTAGATGAAAATCCATTGGTTAGACTGAGTTTAGACTTTTGTTTAGAGAAGAAAATCATACCACTAAACAAAATCAGAAGAAGGGAAAACATCAACAGTTTACTCCCTTTAACCAATTTAGAAAAAAACTAAACACTATCTCTAAAACTTCAAAATTTAAAGGCCTTTTTTAAAAAAAAAAAATTCATCATATGAAAGACTAAAATTAAAGAGCAACGCGAAGACAAAAAACATAAAAATAAAAAAAGAATGAATACAACGCAAACTAGACTACCACCAAGTAAGCACAAAAACTAGCACAAAAACGAATAACACAAACAGAAACTAATGATTTCAAGCAAGTGATAAAGCAGCGAATTTAAGCAATTTTGAACTGCGAGCCTCCTTATGTCCAGTTATCCTATGCTCCCACGAGGTCTTTGGTGAGAGCACTCCTGCAACACTCAACATCAGTCAGATTTAGGAACCCAAACAGGTTTGGGATCCTTCTTAGGAAAAGTGGAATGTAATGCAGATATGGTATGCTGTGAATCATACATCTTAGGTCTCCACACCCAATGTGTACTACGGTGAACGGTGTAAGTGTGTGAGATGTGTCATAGTATGCCACATGAGAAACATCTAACTCTAGGAAAAGGGTTTCTTAAATGATTTGAGTTATGATGCCTCTTCCTAGATTCTTGCTTAAAATCAAAAGTGGAAGTCATCCAATTTTTCTTATATGTATCAAAATCATTTTGAATCCTCAAGTTAGTTCTTTTTAATGCATCATTCTCAATCTTCAAATTTTTCTCAATCTCTTTAGATTTCTTAAGATCAACCTTAAGTGAGGTGTGTGAAGCTTTTAATGCATTATGTTCTTCAACTAATTCCAAATGATTTTTGTTCAACTCATCAAATTCATCAAGAAGAGCCAAGTGATTTGAATCAATCATTGCATGATCTTTGAGAAAAACTTCATGCTCTTTTTGTAGATTTGAATGTTCTATTTTTAGGCTAGCATGAGTTTTCTTAAGTTTTTTGTATGAAGCATGGATTTTTTCACAAATTTCAAACAATTTATCATAGGTTGATTTACATACCACTTCCTCATCACTTTGATTTTCTCCCATGAAACACAAGTTTGTAGTCTCTTCCTCTGGTTCAGTTTCAGAGGAATCAGTACCAGATTCTGCCCAAAAACCTCTTTGGATTTTCTTCTTGTCCTTCCTAGACTTAGCTTTCTCCTCACCTTTTTCCTTTTCTTTGCTTGAATGATCTTGAAGTGTAGGACAATCGGCTCTCACATGTCTAGGCTTCCTGCATTTAAAACAAACAACATCAGAAGATCCTCTAACATGTTTGTGATCCTTACCTTTTCTCTAACTTTGATGATGCTTTTGTTTCTTCCTTAGAAAGCTTTTAAATTGCCTTGTGATGAAAGAAATTTCATCGCTTTTAGACCCGGAAGATTCAGAATCTGATTTGTGAGCCTTCAATGCAATTGTTTTCTCCTTTTTTTCTCACCTGCATCAACATTTCTTTGAGCAAAGTAAGTTATCAATAGAATAGGAATTCAAATCCTTAGATTCAGTGATTACAGTGATTTTAGCATCATAAGACAAAGGTAAGCATCTCAAAATCTTGTTAACTTTTTTATAGTTCGAAAGTTCTTTTCCTAGTGCATGCAATAAAGTAGCAATCTGAGTAAACCTAGTGTACATGTCAGAAATCGATTCATGAGGTTTCATACAAAAAAGTTCATAGTCATGCAAGAGAATGTTTAAACGGGATTGTTTAACTTCATTAGTACCTTCATAGGTGATGCACAATTTATCCAAAATCTCTTTACCACTTTTGCAAGTTGAGACACGCATGTAATCCTCAGATTTCAAAGCACAGAAAAAACAGTTCAAATATTTCGCATTTAATTGAGCTAAATCATGTTCATCAAAAGTCTATTCAGTAAAAGCAACTTCAGTTTTAACACCATTAATTTCACGAGAAGGTGGAGAATAACCTTCTTGAATAAGCATCCATATGCGATAATCAGTAGATTGTAAAAATATTGACATGCATGTTTTCCAAAAATTAAAAGGTAGGTTATCGAACAGAAGAGGTCGGGTAATAGAATACCCTTCCGTAGTGTTACGATTCCCAATGTTAGCCATGGATCCTTACATATTAAACACTGTAAGGATTTTCGCATACTTGAATAACCTAAGAACACTCCTTTATCAGATTTTCGTTCAAATTTGCCTAAGTGTGATTTCCCATTATTATGAATGAAAATCTAACAATCAAAGACATAGAGGGGCAAAATATTGGGTTGAAAGTCCGTTAGGGATGTTAAGCCCAATGAACTTAGTCCCAAGCTAACCAAGAGGGGGGGGGTGAATTGGTATTTTAAAAACTCTTTTCACAAAAAAAAAAAAATTGCATAAACCAAAGCACACCACAGAAATAAATATGGAATTTAAAAGCGCGGAAGCAAGAAAAAGAACATAGAAATTTATAGTGGTTCGGTCGACTCGACCTACATCCACTCCTTGGTGGCACCCTCCAAGTATTGCACTACAAAACATGACTCTCCTTTCGCCCCCACAGCTAGGCGGAGAAGCCCTCACCAGAACCTCCTTTTTGCCACCCCGGCAAGGCAGAGAACCTTTCTCCTTTTGCTTCCTCCTGAAGCTGGCAGAGAACCAAAACCAAAAGCAAAATCCTTATCGCTACTGACCCTTCCAAGGACGAGAAACTCTAGACGAAGATGAAGCAGAGCGATCCTTGAAGCAACCCTTGTGAATCCCCTCACAAGCTCCCCCTCACAAGATCCTCTCTCTCTCCTTTCTCTCTCTTTCTCTCCTCAAGGTCTTCTCAGGTCAAGACAGCAGCCAAAGATCTTAAAAAACATTGAACAAGATCTCTTAAATAGAACAGCTTCAAAGGAGCTCATTAATTGCAAGTTGCCGACTATATCGTCCAGGCCGATATTGACATCGGCCTGGCCGATCAGTACAAATCAATGAAGATCGGCCAGAGCATAGCCCTTAATGCAAAGCTGGATGATTGAAAATTGGCTTGATCGTCCAGGCCAATCTCACGATCGTCCTTGCTGATCAGTTCAAATCAGAGGAAAATCGTCATGACAATAACCCTGGATACGGGCTGGCCGATATTGATCGTCCTGAAGTAACTTAAGGTTTTTGACTGGATCGTCCGGGCCGATCCTGCGATCATCCCGGACGATATGATCGTATCAATCATCCTTAATTACTCCCTTGATTTCCTGAACAATTATGGCATAATTTATGAATATCGTCCTGGCCAATCCAAGGATCGTCCTGGCCGATAATTAAAAAATACAGTATGCCTTAATTGTCTATGGCGGCAACTTCTTTCTGTTTTGAGCTTATAGTCCTGGCTGATACACGTATCGTCCAGGATGATCTGTTAATGTCGGTTTCCTTAATTAAGAATCCTTAATTAGACTTTCTATTTTAAGCTGATCATCCAGGCCGATCCAAAAATTGTCCTGGCCGATATGAGTAAAAACAGAAATTCTAAGTCTCTCAAGTGTGTGTGTGAAGGGTTACATAGCATCAATCTCTTTGATCATTACAAGTAGACTCAAGAAGTGAAAAAATAAAAGTACAGACTGACTCAACCCTAAACCTACGCAATCCTGAACTGGCTTCATCTTTGATCGTCCGATCTTCGATTCCTGAAAAGTTAGAAGCAACAAGCAGTCCAAGAGAAACAATGTTTGTCAATCATCAAAACATAAGCCATGAAAAAATAGATTTGCAACATGGGTATCTTACCCTTAAGGATCTCATAGGGTGTCTTATCTAGTTTGACTCAAGTATTCAACATATTCAACACATAACAACCTGTGTTTATCGATTCATCCCAAAAATATTTTGGAAGTGAATACTCAGCAAGCATGGCTCTAGCAACCTCCATTAAGATTCTATTCTTCCTTTCAGCTACCCCATTCTACTGAGGGGTCCTAAGAGCTGAGAAGTTTGGGTTAATCCCCTTTTCCTCACAAAAGTCTTCAAATCTCTCATTTTCAAACTCCCCCCATGGTCAATATGAATGATCAAGATCTCATGATCTAGCTTTTTTGAATCCAAGTGAAGAAGGATCTTAACTCATTAAAAGACTCATTTTTATGTAATAAAAATCTAATCCAAGTAAACCTCGAGTAGTCATCGATAATCACAAAATTATAGATTTTCCCTCCAAAGCTGGCAGTACTAATGGGTCCAAACAAATCCATGTAAAGGACTTCTAAAGGTCTAGTGGTGCTAATGTCCTTAGTGGTGTGAAAAGTGGAGTGGACTTGCTTTTCTAATTAGTAGGCAAAACAAAGTTGATGTTTTTAAAACTTAAGCTTGGGGACTCATCTAACTAGGTCTTTCTAGGTCACTCTCCTATAGGTTTTCATATTGGCATGACATAACCTCCTGTGCCACAACCATGAATCATTATCAGTAGTTTTTAAGCAAAATAAAGCAGCACATTCAATATTATTTAAATCAAGCATGTAAACATTATTGATTCGCTTTCCCTACAAAATAATGTAATTATTTAAGCTTATGGTACAAGTATTAGCCAAAAATTTTATAATGAAGCTCTTATCGCAAAGATGACTGATGCTAAGCAAGTTGTGTTTCAGTCCATCTACAAGCAAAAAAGTTTCAATCATAAGGTTCTTGAAGTTTTTGATTGTACTTGCGCCCACCACTTTTCTGGTGGTGTTGTCTCCAAGAGTAATCTTGCCTCCTATCCTGGTCTACAGCAGAATGAATTGATTGGCATCTCCAGTCATATGACATGAGCATCCGCTATCCAGATACCACATACTCTCATGCTTGTATATAGTTTTTTATAAATTTATATATAATGTATATAATGCTTGAACATAGCATGCATAATGCTTGTATATAGTGTATATAATGCTTGTATAAACTTGTACATAGTGTGTATAAAGCTTATATATAGTGTATATAATGCTTGTATATAATGTGTACAATACTTGTATAAAGTTGTATATAATATGTATGATGCTTGTACATAGCATTATACACACAATGCATAAGTTTATACAAGCATTGTACACACTATGTACAAACATAATACATATTATATGTAAGTTTATACATGTTATGTACAAGTATTATACACACTATGCATAAATTTATGCAAGTATTATAAATGATATATTCAATACATTATATACACTATGTATAACTTTATACATACTATATATAATGCATTATAAAAACTATCTATAAGTTTATACAAGCATTTTATATGCTATGTACAAGCATTATACACATTATGTATAAGTTTATACATGCTCTATGTAAGCATTATATATACTATGTACAAGTTTGTAAATGTTATATACAATAATTTTACACACTTTGCACAAGTTTATACAAGTATTGTACATGCTATATATAAGCAATATACACACTATGTACAAGTTTGTAAGTGTTATATACATGCTATGTATATGCATTATACACACTATGTATAAGTTTATACACACTATATATAAGTTTATATATACTTTGTACAATTCATTATACATACTATATACAAGTATATAGAAGCATTATACATGCTATGTATAAGTTTATACATATTATAAATAAGTTTGCACATGCTATATACATGCATTATACCCGGTATGTACAGCATTATATATATCATGTATAATGCTTATA
Source organism: Dendrobium huoshanense (assembly GCA_016618105.1). Taxonomy (NCBI): domain Eukaryota; kingdom Viridiplantae; phylum Streptophyta; class Magnoliopsida; order Asparagales; family Orchidaceae; genus Dendrobium; species Dendrobium huoshanense. The sequence goes on along the minus strand of CM028350.1, from coordinate 13,373,194 downwards.
TAAACTTGTGCATAATATTTATAATACTTGTATAAACTTATATATAATTTGTACAAACTTGTATATAGTATGTATAATTCTTATATATAGTATGTATAATACTTGCATAAATTTATACATAGTATGTATAATGCTTGTATATAATGTATATAAACTTATACAAAGTGTGAATAAGGCTTGTACGTAACATGTATAAACTTTTACATTATACGTATAATGATTATACATAGCATTTTTAAACTTTTACATAACGTGTATAATGCTTCTACATAATGTGTACAATGATTGTATAAACTTATATATAGTGTGAATAATTCTTGTATATAGTGTGTATAAATATATACATATTGTGTATAATACTTGTACATGTGTATAAAAACTTGTATAATGCTTAAATATAATGTGTATGAACTTATATATAATATGAATTATTCTTGTATATAGTGTGTGTAAAGTTATACATAATATGTATAATATTTATGCATAGTGTGCATAAATTTGTACATATTATATAAACTTATATATAGTGTGTATAATACTTGTACATAACATTTATAATATGTGTATAAACTTATATATAGTATGTATAATTCTTATATAAAGTATATATAATGCTGGTATATAGTATGTATAATGCTTGTATAAACTTGTATATAGTGTGTATAATGCTTGTACATAATGTGTACATTGCTTGTATAAACTTGTATATAGCACACATAAACTTATACATAGTATGTATAAAATTATACAATGTGTGTTCAATATTTGTATATAACAAGTATGAACTTGTGTATAGTATGTATAATGCTTATACATAGCGAGTACAAACTTGTATATTGTATAATGCTTGTACATAACATGTAGAAACTTATACATATTATGTATAATGCTTCTACATAGTATGTAGAAACTTATATAATATGTTCATAATGCTTATACATAATGTGTATAATGTTTGTACATAGTGTGTATAATATTTATACATAGCATGTATAATGTATATACATAACATATATAAACTTGTATACATAATGTGTATAATGCTTGTACATAATGTGTATAATGCTTGTACATAGTGTGTATAATATTTATACATAGCATGTATAATGCATATACATAGCATATATATATAGCGTGTATTATAATTGTATATATTGTGTATAATACTTGTATAATGCTTTTATATAGCATGTACAATGCTTGTATATGGCTTGTATATACTTGTATATAGTGTGTATAAACTTGTACATAGCACGTATAATGCTTGTATATAGCATGTATAATACTTATATAAAGTTGTACATAGTGTGTATAATGCTTGTACATAGCATGTATAAAGTTCTTCATAGTGTATAATGCTTGTACATAGAGTGTATAAACTATTAGATAGTGTGTATAATGCTTGTACACAATGAGTATAAACTTATATATAGCGTGTAAAATGCTTGTATATAGTGTGTACAATGCTTGTATAAAGTTATACATAATATGTATAATGCTTGTATATAATATGTATAAACTTGTACATAATGTTTGTGTTTTTGTAGATCTTAACAAGAAGCTTCCTTTAAGTGTATGGGTTCAAGGAACAAATTGTAAATTTTTTTAAAAATTTGAATATAAAAAAGATCTCAACATTTTGTTTTAAATGTGGAAGAATTGGACATAGGTTTGATGAATGTGATTTGGCCTTAAATAATAATACCAATGAGGTTATTCAAAACCATAAAATTATAAAGAATATTACTAGGTGAAGATAGAGAAGTTGAATACGGACCCTGGGTCCATGTAAATCTTGGAAAGAAGGTTGGAAGAATGGTTATGAAAAAGAAAATTTATAAGGCTAAGGCACTAGTGGGAGAATTTGCAACTCAAAATTTCATAAAAAATGTGGAAGGAATAGAAGCAAAGGAAGTATATAATGATTGTTCAGTAGCTGCAAAAATAATTAATGAAGCTGATATTGTTCAACCTGTTGAAAATTAGAACTCAATGGTGATGCCTGAAGCTATGTACTCTTCTAAATATGTAGAAAAGCTAGTTGATATTTATCCAAAACCTGGTTCATCTGATAAGGAAAATATGTTCAAATCACTTAGTTCAATTGATGACGAAGATAATTTGATTAGCATTTCTGATTCCAAAGAATTTGATAGAGAAGATAAAGAAGACAGAGATGAAAGGGATGATAGAGAAGAGGGAGAATTAATTGATGTTGCAAAGGATGGTGTAATTCCTCCTATTAAAAAATATGCTTCAAATCTTAATGTGGTCAAGTTCAAGCTGCAAAAAGAATTGAAGTCCTTGGGTAATGTTAATTCATCCTCTAAAAATAGGAAAGATGATCTGATTAAAAGGAAAGTTTGTGGGTCTTTGCCCACTTCTAATCCAAAATAAGTTCATTAATTTTTTGAAATTATAGGGGGGCTAGGAAAGTTGAGGCCTCTCGATACTTGAAGGAAATTGTGAATGATATTCATGCAATTTTTTGGGGTCTTCTTGAGACCAAAATTTCATCTACAGATCCTTCGAAATTTAAAAGAATTATAGGAGATATCTGAGGATTTTTTTTTAATTTCTGACAAGGGGATTAATTGGTGGTATTATGGTGTGCTGGTGATTGGACTTAGCTTTATTATCTGTTATTAAAGCATCTAACGAGTTAGTTGTGGGATAATTGAACATTGCAAACAAAGGCATGTGGCTGATAACTACATTATATGGAAGTACAGATTGCTGTGAAAAAAGAATCCTATGGAACAAATTGGAAACTTTCTCTTCCTAAAATCTTCCAATGGTGATGGGTGGAGTTTGCTAGAAGAGGTGGTTGAATTTGTATGAAGATAACTCCAAATGCTCTTTTGATCTCTCACATATGTATGTAGATGATATAACCATTTTTTAAAAGCTAATAGTAAAATCCTTTAGAAAGTTATTGTCATTTTGAGAAACTATTGTAATTGGATTGGGAAAACGATCAACTTAAGTTAGTCTTCAATGCTATTCAAAAATTCTCTTACAAGACGGGCTGTTAGAATTTATCCAAAATGATGTGGTTAAAAGTGGTTAAGGAGCTGAATTTTTTTTGGAACAAGGATTTTTTTAACATGACTTGTAAGTTCAAATTTTAACAACTTCATTGAAAAAGCTGCAAGAAGACTTAATATATGGGGAAATTAATTTATTTCACTCGCTGGAAAGTTAGTATTACTGAATGCTTCTTTACTTTCTTTGCCTATTTTCTTATCAACTCATTCCCTTGTTCCTTTGGGAATTTTAAATGAGTTAGATAAAATGTTCAAAAGTTTTTTATGGAATAAAAAAGATGGCAGTTCTTGTATTCGCTATATTGCTTGGGATATATTGTGCAAATCAAAAAAATAAAAGTGGTAGAGAGGTGCATTCGGTGCTGGGAAGAATAGGTCCTTTAAGGGCCAAATTTGCTCTTAATTTTATCAAAAATCCCTCATCTCTTCTGAACAGGACTTTAATTTCTAAATATGGTCATGATATTTGGAGCGATGGGAGTAGATGTAATTACTCCTCAAAATGGAAAATTATTATAAATATTGCTAAATTTTTACATCCTCTAATGAGATGGAAAATTTGAAATGGTTAAGAGGTGAATATCATGAATGATGTATGGATTTTGGACAAATGTATTGAAAAATGGAAAACTTTTACTTCAGTTATGGATCAAGATTCCTCTATACTTTCAGCATTTATTTTAAATAGGGAATGGAATGTATAGAAGATGAAACAATACTTTGGTATGCAGCTTTTTAATCTAATTCGCATGGTTCCAATTTATTCTGAAGTGGAAAAGGATTTTATGGAGATGAATTTGAAATGCTCAGGGAAATCTATTGATGTGTTAGCTTATGAAAAAATTGTTGAAGATGATATGGATGACTATTACTAGAGCTGGATAAAGAACTTAAATTAAGGCCACAAGTTGAATTATTTTGGTGGCGTCTATGCAAGAATGCTATTCAGTCAAACTGGTATCATCATTATAGAAGAATTATTGATTATAATGGCTGCCCGAGAGGATGCGATGGTGTTGAAAATGCTAAAATTATAACGTTGAACTATGTAATGATTAAAAAAGTTCGTGAGAAGCTTCAAGCATGGAATTTCTGGATGCCTGTTTTATACTCTATGGATGAGTGTATGAATGCATTACATAGTCCTTCGGTACAGAATCCATTTATTGAGAATCTTTATTGTTCTTTAGTTTTTTATTGTTGGAAAAGCAGGAAAAAATGGTACATGGAGATAATGAAGATAGTTGCTCATTCATTTCATCTAATGTTTTAAGCTACGTTGTTGGCACTTTTCAAGAAAATTCAATATGAGAGAACTGGGAAGCTAATCAGCCTGATATGCTGGGTCATTCCTCTTGGCTTTCTCCGCCACCTGGTTGGATTAAGATTAATGTTGATGCTTCTGTAAATATAAATAATAAAGCCGGTGTAGGTGGTGTGTTCAGATATTACAAGGGATGCTTCTTTGTGGCATTTGGATTCAATTGTATCCATTGGGACAATGTGCAAGTTGAGATACTATCCGTTCTTTCTTTGAGGAAGTATGTTCAAGACTAGATGCTTGATGCTAAGGGCATTATGATTGAAGGGGATAATCATAATGTTATATCACTTTTTTAGAAGGCTCTTCAGAATAATTTCATTTCAGAAGAATTTATAAATCCGAAGGATTTAGATTTTCTTAAAGGTTTTAAAGAAGTTCTTTTTCATTATTCAAGAAGGGATTGTAATAAGTTAGCTGATTTATGTGCTAACTTTGCTCTTTTTTATATTATTTTTTGCTAGATGCCAGTGATAGTAACATTCCTACTTTTCTAGATTTGTTGGAGGAATTGATTTGTACTTAGAAGTTTAAATAAATTGCTTTATACATTTCTCAACAAAAAAAAACATATACATAGTGTGTATAATACTTGTATATAGTGTGTATAAACTTATACAAAGCATGTATTGTGCTTGAACATAACATATATAAACTTGTACAAAGTATGTATAATGCTTATGCATAGCAATTATAAATTTGTAAATAGTGTATATAATGCTTGTACGTTGTGTGTATAATGCTTATACATAGTATGCATAAACTTGTACCTAGTATGTATAAACTTATATATAGTGTGTATAATGTTTGTACATATAATGTATAATACTTATACATAGCATGTACAATACTTGTATAAACTTATACATAGTGGGTATAATGCTTGTACATAGCATATACAATACTTGTACATAGTGTGTATATACTTGTACAATATATATAAATTTGTATAAAATATATATAATGCGAGTACAAAGAGTGTACAATTTTTATACATAATATTTATAATATTTGTATATATTATGTATAAGGCTTGTATATAACATATACATTATTTATATAAACTTGTACATAGTGTGTATAATGCTTGTACATAGCATGTATAAACTTATATATAGTGTGTATAATATTTGTATAGAGCGTGTATAATTCTTATACAATACTTGTATAAACTTATATATAGCATGTATATTGCTTGAATAAACTTATATATAGCATATATAATTCTTATATATAGCATATAAAATGGTTGTATAAACTTCTATATAATGCATATAAATTTATACATAGTCTGTATAATACTTATACATAGCATTATAAACTTTTAAATTATGTGTATAATGCTAGAACATAGCATGTACAAACTTCTATATAGTGTGTATAATGCTTGTACATAGCATGTATAATGCTTGTATAAACTTGTACATAGTGTGTATAATGCTTGTACATAGTATGTATAATGTTTATATAAACTTGTATATAGTATGTGTAATACATTATACATAGTTTATGTATAGCATGTACAATGCTTGTATAAAATTATACATAGTGTGTGTAAACTTATATAATTATAGTGTATAATGCTTGTACATAATGTGTATAAACTTATATATAGTGTGTATAATACTTATAGATCGCATGTATATACTTGTACATAGTGTATATAATGCTTGTACATAATATATATAATGTTTATACATAACATTTATAAACTTGTATATTATTTGTATATAGCGTGTATAATTCTTGTAAAAACTTGTACATACTGTGTATATTACTTATACATAGTATGTACAATTCTTGAATAAACTTATACATAGTATGCATAATGCTTGTACATAGCATGTATAAAGTTGTACATAGTGTGTATAATGCTTGTACATAGTTTGTATAATGCTTATATATAATGTATTTAAACTTGTACATAATTTATATATAGTAAGCATAATGATTGTATAAACTTGTACATACTATGTAAAATGCTTGTGCACAACGTGAATAAACTTGAATAATATGTGTATAATTCTTGTATAAACTTATACATAGCATGTATATTTCTTGTATAAATTTATATATAATGTGTATATTACTTGTATATAGCGTGTATAAACTAATGCATAGTGTGTATAATGCCCATACATAACATATATAGTACTTGTACATAGCATTATAATGCTTGTATAAACTTATACATAGCTTGTATTTAGTATGTATAATGCTTCTATTTAGCGTGTATAATGCTTGTACATATCATGTACGTGTATAAATTTATGCATAGTATGTATAATACTTGTACATAGTGTGTATAAAATGGTATATAGCGTGTATAATACATGCATACTCTCAATAAGTTGTTATGTTACAAATCTTATATGTAACCTGTATGGCCTTCATTGACTGATAATATTTAAAGGTGCATCCAATAATGATTAATGCATTCAAAGAAATGATTTAATTTTTGCTAATATGCTACAAAGGGTGATTTATAATGCTTTATATATAATTTGTATAATGCTTGTACATAGTGTGAATAATGCTTCTATATTTTATGTATAATACTCTTATAAAGAGTATATAATTTTTGAACATAACGTGTATAAACTTCTAAAAGCGTGTACAATGCTTCTGTAGTTTGCATAAGTCTGAATATAGTGTGTATAATGCTTGTACATATCATGTATAAACTTATACAAAGCATATACATAGTGTGTATAAACTTGTGCATAGTATATACAAACTTATACATAGCGTGTACAATGCTTGTATAACATGTATAAACTTATACATAATGTGTATAGTACTTATATATGACATATATAAATATGTATATAGCATGTATAATACTTGTACATAGTAATTATAAACTTATATATATTATGTAAAAGTTTTTACAAACATATTACATGCTATTTACAAGTATTATAAATACTATCTACAAGCATTATACATACTATGTATAATTATTATATAATACATAACATATACAAACTTCTATAATGCATGTATAATGCTTGTATAAACTTGTACATAGCATGTATAATACTTGCATAAACTTATATATAGTGCATATAATACTTGCACAAAGCATATACAATAATGTATAATGCATATACAATGTTTGTACATAACAAGCATAAACTTGTACATAGTGTGTATAATAATAATATATAGTGTGTATAAATTTATATATAGTGTGTAAAATGATTGTAAATAGAGTGTATAATTCTTGTACATAGTGTGTATAAACTTATATATAATATGTATAAATATGTATATAGTATGTATAATGCTTGTACATACCATGTATAATGCTTGTACATAACGTGACAATACTTGTAAAAGCTTGTATATAGTGTGCATAATGCTTGTACATAACATATACAAGGCTTATATATAGTATGTATAAATTTATTTATAGTGTGTATATACTTGTATAGTGTATATAAACTTATATTAAATATATATAATGCTTATATATAGAGTGTATTGTTCTTATATATATTATTTATACATAGTGTGTATAATGTTTGTATATAACATGTATAAGTTTGTATATATCGTGTATAAGCTTATACATAGTGTGTATAATACATGTACGTAGTGTGTATAATCTTATACAATATGTGCATAATATTTTTATATAGCATGTATAATACTTGTATAAACTTGTATATAGCGTGTATAATACTTATACATAGCGTGTATAATGCTTGTACATAACATGTATAAACTTATACATTGTGTGTATAAACTTGTACAAAGAGTGTATAATGCTTATACAATATTTATATTAACTAACACATAGTGTGTATAGTGCTTGTATAAACTTATACATAGCATGTATAATATTTATACATAGCATATACATTGCTTATAAAAATTAATACAAAGTGCGTATAATACTTATATATATCATGTATAAACTTTTATATAGCGTGTATAATGGTTATACATAATTTGTACGAACTTACACATAGTATGTATAATGCTTATACAGAGTGTGTATAATATTTATACATAGTATGTATATTGCTTGTACATAGCATATACAATACTTATATAAACTTGTATATAATATGTATAATGCTTGTACATAGTATATAAAATGATTGTATAATCTTGTATAAAATGTGTATAATGCATTATATACAGTTTGTATATAGCGTGTATAATACTTCTATAAACTTGTATATATTGTGTATAAACTTATATAAAAATAATGAATAATATTTATATGTAGTGTGTATAAACTTATACATAGAATGTATAATGCTTGTACATAGTGTGTATAAACTTGTACATAGTGTGTATAATGCTTATACATAGTATGTATAAACTTTTACATAGTATGTATATAGCGTGTATAATACTTATATAAAGTTATACATATTATGTATAATACTAGCATATAACATATATAATACTTGTAAAAACTTTTATATAGTGAGTATTATTTTTATATAGCATGTATAAACTTGTACATTATGTGTATAATGCTTTTACAAAGAATGTTTAATACTTATACATAGCGTGTGTAAACATGTATATAAATTTTATATAGCTTGTATAATACTTGTTTAAACTTATACATAGTGTGTATAATTCTTGTACATAGCTCATTCAATATTTATATAAACTTTAATAGAGTGTGTGTAATGCTTGTACATAGCATGTATAATGCTTATATAAACTTATACATAATGTGTATACTACTTTTATATAGTTAGTATAAATTTATACATAGTGTAGATAATGCTTATGTATAGCATGTATAATGCTTATACATAATATTATAATACTTGTATAATCTTATACATAGCATGTACATAGCATGTATAATTTTTTTATATAGAATGTATAATATTTGTACATAATATATTTAATGCTTGTACATAGTGTGCATAAACTTGTTCATTATGTGTATAATGCTTGTACATAACTTTTATAAACTTGTACATAGTATGTATATTACTTGTATAATCTTAAAAAGTTATTATGTCGTAAATCTTATATGTAACTTATACGGCATTCATTGAATGTCAATATTTATTGGTGAATCCAATAACAGTTAATAATATACAATAAAAATGATGTAATAGTTAATAATATGCTATAAAGAGTGATGCATAATTCTATGTACATTGTTTGTATAATACTTGTACATAGTGTGTATAATGCTTGTACAAAATCTGTATAATACTTATACATAGCATGTTTTATGCTTATAGATAGTGTGTATCATTTTTGTACATAACGTGTATAAGTTTGGACATAGCGTGTATAAACTTATATATATTGTGTATAATATATGTACGTAGTGTGTATAATCTTAAACAATGCTTGTATAATGTTTATACATAGCATGTATAATGCTTGTATATAGTGTGTATAATACTTATACATAGCATGTATAATGCTTGTATATAACATGTATAAACTTATACATAGTGTGTATAAACTTTACATAGAGTGTATAATGCTTGTACATAATGTTTTTATAATTTGTAAAAACTTGTACGTAGTTTGTATAAATTGTACATAATTTGTATAATGCTTGTACATAGTATGTATAATGCATGTTCATAGTATGTATAAACTTGTACATAGCGTATATATAACTTGTACATAGCATTTATAAACTTATATATAGTGTGTATAATGCTTGTACATAATATTTATCTATTTTGTATAAACTTATACATAACTTATATAAACTTATACATAATGTGTATTATACTTATACATAATGTGTATAATGCTTATATAAACTTGTACATAACGTGTATAATTCTTGTACATATTGTATATAATACTTAAACATTGCATGTATAAACTTAACATGTATAATACTTGAACATAATATGTACAATGCTTATATATAGCGTATATAAACTTGCACATATTGTGTATAATGCTTGTATATAGCATGTATAATACCTATCTATAGTATATATAATGCTTCTATATATATATATATATATATATATATATATATATATATATATATCGTGTATAAACTTATATATATCATGTATAAACTTATATATAGTGTGTATAATACATGTACATAACATGGATAAACTTGTATAATGCGTATATAATGCTTATACATAGCGTGCATAATGCTTGTATAAACTTATACATTGTATGTATAATGCTTATACATAGCATGTATAATGCTTATACATAGCTTGTATAAACTTTTATATAGTATATATAATGCTTGTATATAACGTATATAATATTTGTACATACAAGCATTATATTGTACAAGCTATATATGCTATGTACAAACTATATACAATGCATTATGCATACCATGTATATGTATTATATATACTATATACAAGAAATATACACGCTATGTATAAGCATTATATATGTTATGTACAAGTATTATAAAGATAATGTACAATCATTATACAAACTATGTACAATGTTTTCATACGGTATATATAAGCATTATACACACTATGTACATACATTATATATAAGCTTTATACACAATAATCAACTTTATACATGTTATATACAAGCATTATATATACTATGCACAAGTTTATACATACTATATACAAGTTTATACAAGCATTGTATATACTGTGTACAAATATTATATATAGTATATACAAGTTTATAGAAACATTATATATGTTATGTACAAGTATTATACATACTTTTAATAAGTATTATTCAATATTTATCATATACAAACTTCTACAATGCTTTTGTAATGCTTGTATAAACTTGTGCATAGTATGTATAATGCTTGTATAAATTTATATATAGTGTGTATAATGTTTATACATAGTATTTATAAACTTATATATAGTATGTATAATGCTTGTACAAATTAAATATAAACTTATACATAGTGTGTATAATACTTATATATAGCGTGTATAATACTTGTAGATAACATGTATAATGCTTGTACATAGCGTGTATAAACTTAGATATAGTGTATATTGAAAGTTCATTAGGGATGTTAAGCCTTTATGAATTTGCCCAAAGTTAACCAAGAGGGGGGTGGTGAATTGGTATTTTAAAATTTCTTTTGATGAAAATAACTCCTTTTGCTTTCTCTTGAAGCAGACAGAGAAACTTGATTGATTGCTGAAGTAGACCTCTCTCAACCCCTCCATAAATATGCGACAATGGTGGAAGAAGAAGATGTGGATCAATGCTTGAAGCAACCCATATAAAACCCCCTCATAAGCTCCCCCTCATAAAATTCTCTCTCTCTTTCCCTCCTTCTCCCTCTCTTCTTGACTCTCTCAGGTTAAGACAGCAGCAAAATATATTCTAAAGGATAGAACAAGAGTTCTTAAATAGAAGAGCTTCAAAATAGCTCATTAATTACAACTTACTTACTTTATCGTCCAGGATGATATAAATATCATCCTAGACGATTAGAGTAAATTAATCTCAATCAGCCAGGACAATCTAGGATATCAAAAGAAATTTGTCCATATCATCCAGAATAATAAAATATAATCGAGGATGATTAGTACAAATGTTGGTGGAATTTTGAAAACATGTTTTGAAAATATTAGTTTTCTTTGGGAGTCAAAGATAAATTCTAATTCTAAAATCAAATCGTTCTGTTAGAAAGAATATATCACCTCGAAAGATGAAAATAAAATTTCATAACGGCATTCAGATTTAGAATTATGAAATCCATCTTGAATATTATGATCGAATGCTAAAGAGAACTTCATATGGCCCCAAAGGGTCAAAATGATGTTCAACTGAATATCCAGCTACAATATTCAAGAAGTGTGATAGTTAGGTTCAAATCCAAAGCCTTATCAAAGAAAGATGTATCTCCTCGAACGGAGAAAATATCATTCGATGATAATTCTTTGAATATGATAATAATAATCACTAGTATTTTAAGTTTCCCAAAGAAATCCGATTGAGTTTTGAAAAATCAATTCTTAAAATCAGGTGCGTGTGGTTCCAAATCTCCTACGAGCACAAGCCCTCGTAGTTAATTACATCGTAGGGAGATAGAGTCCCCTACGAAAACTCTCGATTAAAATAGTGATGAAATTTTGTTCGATTCTCTTGTAGTGATATCAAAAATAAATGGGATTCTTGGAAAATCAAGAGGGAGTGGATCAAAATTGAACATTTATTAACAGAATCGAGGGAAGAGAGGTAGGGGACACTTCGAGATTCCAGAACCATCCGGAAGTGTCCAAACTTAACCTAAGTGTTGGGCTTTATGTTTTAGGATTGAAATGAAGCTTTAATTAGAGTTGAGCATTTTATTAGAAATTTGGGATTATATTCCCAAAATTTGGGATTTTATAATCAAAAATCTGCCCCGGATCCTAAGTCTAATTTGGACATTGCACCACAGTCGTCCGAACCTAACTAATGTAGTGCAATGCCTGGACTTACCCCGGCCTGGATTAGGGAGCCAGCTAACCACCTAATCGATTTAAAAGAGATGAGTCCGGTCTTTTATGAAAGAGTGGTAGGGACGTTGTATTTAAAGTTTTGGAGAGTTGGGGCCGACATCTAAAGATTTTCCTAATTGGCCCCTTTGACTTATGTTGGGTGCTGAAATGCTAAAACTGATGCAATTAAAATTTTGACTCTTTTAATTTGTAACTAATGCAATGCATGCTGATCGACAGCTTCCAAATCAAATATGCTTGAAATTTTAAAAACATGCTTATAAAATAATTTTTTAGAAGACTGGGCTTCCCCAGGTCCGGCACCTCATCCTCATAGTCAGAATATCCGAACTCTACCCGCAGGCGGGGAAGGGTCTAAAGCAAGGAAAGAGTAATGCAGAAATATGCATGCGACCCCGGGGTCGATCCCAAGCTAATTCCCTAGATTCGTTATCTTTTTATGTTATTTAGACTCACTAAAATTTTAGACATTTAAGATTTTGAGTAGAAAACTTTCGCATCCTCACGAGTCTCACGTATCCAGGCGAAAACAAAAGTGGCACACAATCGCCAAAAATCTAAGAAAAGCATGTAATCCTAAAGGCAATCAATTCAACACATCAAATATAAATTAACTAATTAATAAATGTCCATAGGCAGAATTGCCTTTCTTATTACAAACCAGGGTCTTGCAAAAAGTAGAGTGGCCGGGCACCACTAACAACAACCCAGATTCTAAGCCTAATAATGACGCAAGTTATTATGAGTGGGATACTCTTAATCTTCAAGTCTTCAGTCTTGTTCTTCTTTGGACTTCTTTTCTTCAAACCCCTTGGATTCTTCATTGTAAACTACCCAAATGGATAAGAGGGCATTTCCCTTTTAAGGGGAAAGCCACTCTTTCCTCTTTGGGTATAGAAAAAGTATGATCCAAATTTGGATTTCTAAATGAAAAAGGAATACTTTCCACAGGGGCATCCTTTTCTCTTTGGAATCCAAGCTTTGGACCTATGTATCCCAACTCAAAATTAACTTTCACAACACTTGACAATTATAGAAATTACATTTATATCAAAAAATAAAAATCTAGACTCACCTGCAGGGTTATCCTAAGCAGTTAATATGTATAAAAAAAGTTATTCCCAAGCAGTTATATATATGAAAAAAAAGGTAAACACACTGGCCACGCTCTTTTTATTTGGGGGCTTTAGCAGCTGAAGTACCTGTGCAAAGAATTTATAACAGTTATGAATTTTTATGAATTTAGCCCCCTTTTTATTACCCTGCATGAGCGTGGCCACCTGCAGAAAACTGTGTGAACATCCAGATCGAACCTAACCTAAGGGTAATCTAGTCGCCAAACACATCAACAATCCATAGAGTGCAGTAAAAAGTTAGCAGACATAGCAAAGCAATTTCATCCACAACATGCAGTGAAAACTACGAAAAATCTGGCACACAACAGTAAAGTAAACACCGGCCTAACCTAGATATAGAGTTGGTTGTCCTAGCACATCATCTAAAGTGTGTGTAGAAGCTCGTGTGGTAGGGGTAGATCCTAAGTTGGGTGATTAATCAAGGTTGTCTAAGATTCTGAGTTTGTTGAAGCTTAAAAGGGGGATTTAGGTTAAACTTTAAGTATTAGTGGATTAGGAATTTTAGTTAAATATATTTTAAAAGTTAATTGATTACTACCTTTGTTTCACACTGAGGCTGTGAAGTTTATTTCACCTTCCTTGGGGCTAAGCTAATAGCCTCGTAGGCCTGGGTTATCTAGTAGCAATCGGAGTTGATTAAGTTAGTTCAAATTTGTTGTAATTAAGTAATTGATTAATATAAAAAGGATTGTTTACTGATTTTAAAGGGTTTGTTAAGGATTTTATTAACCTATTAGGAAAATTTTAGAGTTTAGAGAAAACTGGAGATCCTTAGAGTTTTCCGGGTACACTAACTAAGGGAGCAAAACTTGGCTTTTAGAATTAGAGTTGTTCTTAAGGGTTTTAGATTTTTAATAAATACAAGACCTAATTATGAGTTGTTAGACAGGTAGTACATTCAATTTGGAATTTTCTATTAAAAGTTATGAATTATAGAAGTTTTGACCTGTTTTGACCTAAGGTTACCTAAAATGTTGACTCCTTTATTTGACCAAATTATGGAGGTTTAATATTTTTAGAGAATACTAGATTCTAATTGAAGTCATTAGCCATTAAGTTTGACTAGTTTGAATTTTTCTATAATTAATAGTGAATTTTGGAAGTTTGATGTATTTGTAGGAATTACCAAATTTTTACAACTAAGGGGATACTTAAGGATTTGAACCCAAATGAGTCCCAAACTCCTTGAGATCAGTTCCAAAGGTCATAAATGACCTAAGGACAAATCATCAAGTGTTTAAAGACCTTTTGGGATTTTTAATGATTTTTTTGAATTAATTAAAACTGTTTAACATTTGATTTTACCTAAAGACTAAATTAAGACAAATTTAGAAGTCAATTTAAGAGGGTTTAAATTCTCATTGATTAGGGGATTAATTAGGAACAATTATAAAAATTTTAATAGATTTTATAAGTTAAATGTAGTTCATTATCAACTGATTTGGGTTAATAGGCCATCTCTAAGAAGGATTTTTTTGAGGCTCCTACTTGGGGAACCAAATGAACTCCAAATTTGATGAAATTTGGACCATAGGATCACTTGACCCTAAGGACTAAAACCACAAAATTTGAGCTCAAATGGAGTACTCTAAGATGGTTAACTAAATCACCCAAGGTGAGCTCTAAGTCACCTTCAAATAACTATAGGGATCTATCGTAATCTTGGATTGGGGCAAAATCAGTGGCTCTACACTCCTTATCATACACATCATCATCACACAAAGAATCACACCCTAAATCTCATTGGATAGGTCTGTACTCAATTTTGAATATAATGGTGACCCTTGAACTCAAACTTTGGGGAAAGTGCCCTTGAACATCTTAAAATGGGGAGATAAAATTTTGACATGTCAAAGACATGTTCAATTTCAATCTCCCAAAATTCCAGGCCTGGTGGACTTGTATTAAAAGAATAATTAAAGAAATTGATAAAATGCTCAAACTGAAATTAAACCTAACACTGACTTAACTAGGGCCTGGAACCATAGGGCTTTTGTAGGTCTCCCTGAGTCCTTTCCAATGAGCCTAAGAACACCTAATTTGGACAAGTGTGGAGGGAGTTACGATTTTTTGAATTTCCCTTGAATTTCTGGAGTTATTAATTCAGCCAATACACAGTCAGCCTCCCTTTACACGCGCCGCGCGCCGATTGGCTAGGCAATGATTGGCGCTGACCGTTAACGGTCTGATTAACCACAGCCGTCGGATGGCGTATCGGACGACTGGGATTAAACGTGCTCTGATACCACGGGATCTAATCCAAGCTGTTGATCGGAATCAACGGCTTGAGATTGCATCTTAAACTTCCCGCACGTATCCGAGACCATGAGGCTTCTCCGGCATGATCCAGGCGATCCAGCCGGCGAACTCCGATGAAATTTCACAGGGAGGATCAGGACAATGGAAACCTTCAATCCAACAGTGGAAATCCATTGGGGTGAAGGTTTCCTTCATACTTGACTGGACTACCTAGCTAGGGAGCTCGGGATGAAGAGATTACTGTAGAGACAGTCTCAACGGATGAGCTTCTCTATCAGGAAGCTTCAGAAGATGATGGAGAACTGATCTCCTTCAGACGTCGGGACCGGAGGATGGCCGGAGGTGTGACTTCGAGCGGAATGCCAGAAGCTTTCACGGGCGATTGCTCGAACGGATGAAGGGATCGATCTGGAAACTCGAAGGGAGACCCTGGGAGGTCGAAGGAGCTCTAGGGAATGATTTCAAATGAATGGGGATCCTTCTGGCACTCTGGGGAGCTCGAGCCTATTCGGCCACCTCTCGCGGGCTTGGACGACCGAGATTGAGCTGGAGGGGGCTCGGATTGATGCCATGTGGAAGAAGGCAACGTCCTAGTGAATTCATGGGGTTCAAACTGGTGGGCAGCAGCTTTGACTCAAGGGTTATCTGCGGGGGACCATCGGAACTGATTCTCCATTGGTTCCGACCGCCGGCAGCCGTGGTTTGGGTCGGGTTGATTGGAAGAGGCCGACGGGGACACGCTGGAGTCAAGGGTGGAGTCAATTTGGCCTGAGAATGTCTGAATTGAGTTGGTGGCTGGGTTGGACCCAAAACTTTTTGGTTCTAGTTGAATTAAGCTCAATCCAGGTCAGGTCAGACCCTGGGTTTGGTATGGGAGATAGGTCTGGTCTGGTGCACCCAATGCAAGTGGCAAATTGGGTCCAATTTGGTCTGGGTTAAAAGATGGCACGGGTTTATCCAAATATGCTCGGTTCAGGTCAATTTGGGCTCAACCCAGGTCAGGCCAGACCTTGGGCTTGAGGTGGGAAGTGGTTATGGGTCTGGTAGACCCAATGCAAGTAGCAATTGGGTCCAATTTGATCTGAGTTGGAAGATGGCTCAGGTCCATACGTTGGCTACTTTGGGTTAGCTTAAACCTGACCCAGGTTAGCCCAGAGCATGGGCTGGCTGGAGGAGGTGTGTTGGACCTAGGGCCACCTATGGGAGGTGTTGATCAAGTTCAATTGGGCTTAGGTTAAGAATTGGCTCAATCCCAAGTGATCTTGGGCACTTTGGGTTAGCCTAACTCTTGACCCAAGTGAGCCCAAGGGTTGGGCTAGTCAAGGAAGGTGCATTGGGTCAATGGGAGCCCAATGACACCTTGATTTGGATTCAATTTGATTAAGGTTAAGAGATGGCTCAAAGGAGACCTCTCTTTGGTCACTCAGGTCAAGCTAAATGGCTAACCCAAGTGAGCCCAAGGCTTGGGCCTCCAAGAGAGGTCTCTTGGGTACCCAAGGGGTCATCCCTTACATTCAAAAGGACTTGGAGTGGTCTTGATTCAAAGATTTGAAAGAGAAGGGGTGTGTGGGTTAATGGGTCAAACTTGGTTGACTTTGTCAACCAGGTTGACCCAAGGTATGGGTTTAAGCTCAACAAGTTAGGTTTGATGTTTAAAACTTGTTGAAAGTGGTTTCAAAGAATTTGGAGTTGAAATGGGCATTTGAAATCCCATAGGGGTATTTTGGTCAATTTTGACCCATTGGTCAACTAGGGTCAAAAATGGGTCTAACAAAATGAAGTTTACTACTCAATGGGTTACAATCAAAGGTCTGGAAGTGATTGGAGACTTTGATGAGGGCTCCAAGACCAAAATCTCCAAGGTGTTAGGTCAAATGGCATAGGCTGTAAATATTTGAAGGTTTTACAGCCTTTGGATTTTGATTTAGATTCTAGCGTTAGAGACCTCAGAATGGGGTCAAAATTAAAGGGTAACCTTTAGAGACATGTATTATCACTTTGTAAGTGATAGACCCTGAATCAGAGGTCACTTGACTAGGTTTTGAAATATTTGAAAAATCTATGAAAAAGGTCTTTAAGACAGGGCCTTAAGACTTTGGATTTGAGTCTAGATTTCTGGATTTGGAATGGATTTTAAGTTTGAATGATTAATATTGAATTATCCAAATCATTTATAATCATGTGGTGATTATTAATGAATGGATAGGGTCAAAGCTAGATCAAAGGTAGGGTTAAAGTCTAGATTGAAGTTTGGATTCTCAAGTTGATTGGGTCAAAGTATGGATGTGTTTGAAGCTTGAATTAATTTGGATTTGAATTGAATGAAGTTTGAGATTTGAACTGATCAAGGGTAGGGATTAATTTGAGGTTGGAGTTGATCAAAGGTTGGGATTGATTTGAGTCTGGATTGGTCCTAGGATCTAGAGGGATTCTAAGATCTAGGATCTAGAGGGGGTCTAGAATTTGGGATATGGAAGAATCTTAAGCTCTAGAGTAGGCCCTAAGATCTTGGGTCTAGAAAAGAATCTTAAGCTCTAGAGTAGGCCCAAAGGTCTGGCTCTAGGAAAGAATCTTAAAGTCTAGAGTGGATCCTAGGATCTAGGATTGATCTGGAGTTTGGAAGGGCCTTAGTGACCTCATACAAAAATGAGGTCAACAATAAATTATTGAATATCGTCCAGATAATCGAACTGGAGTGATGTCTGGATAATTAAAAAATAGCTTGATCATCTAGGTTGATCTCACGATCGTTCTAGAGATTAGTTCAAATTCGAGAAATTTGTCAAGAATATCACCCTGAATAGAAGCTATATACAAGCATTATATGTTCATCTTATCATCCCGACCGATGCAAAGATCGTCTAAGATGATATGCTTAATGACGGATGCCTTGATTAATATGCCATATTTAGGGTTTCTATTGTTGAACAGATCATCCAGGATGATATATAGATCATGCCGAATGATGTGAACAAAAATAATAAACTCTACGGAATAGAGAAATTCTCCCAAGGTGTGTGTGTGCAAGGTTACTAAGTATTAGGAACAACATCTT
This sequence comes from Dendrobium huoshanense, assembly GCA_016618105.1. Taxonomy (NCBI): domain Eukaryota; kingdom Viridiplantae; phylum Streptophyta; class Magnoliopsida; order Asparagales; family Orchidaceae; genus Dendrobium; species Dendrobium huoshanense. The sequence goes on along the minus strand of CM028350.1, from coordinate 13,353,947 downwards.
TTATAATAGACTCAAGAAAGGGAAAAAATTATAAATAGACTCAAACCTAGTCTACCTAATCTTGAGCTGGTTCAGCTGCAGTCTTGATCTTGTGGACCTGAAATGTTAGTCGACAAGGCAGTCGTCGAAAAAAAAGTAGTGTTTGCTATCATCAAAATTCTATTTCTAAAATCTATACCTAGCATGTATAATACTTGTACATATCATGTATAAACATATATCTTGTGTGTATAATACTTGTATATATAATATATAATACTTATATAAACTTATATATAGTGTGTATAATGAATATACCTAGCATGTATAATACTTATATAAACTTATACATAGTGTGTATAAATTTATATATAGTGTGTAGAATACTTATATATTGGATGTATAAACTTATATATAGTATATATAATGCTTGTACATAGAATGCATAATACTTATATAAACTTATACATAGTGTGTATAATGCTTATGCATAGCATTTATAAACTTTTATGAAGTGTGTATAAACTTGTGCATAGTGTGTTTAATGCTTGTATATAGCATGTATAATACTTATATATAGTATGTATAAACTTATACATAGTGTGTAATAATACTTATATATAGTGTGTATAAACTTGTAAAATGTATGTATAAACATATGTTTAATACTTCTACATAATAGGTATAATACATGTAGATAGTGAGTATAATGCTTGCAAAACTTATACATAGCTTATATAATGTTATGTAAAAGTTTATACACATTATATACATGTTTAAACACACTATTTACAAGCATTACACACATTATAAACAAGCTTTCTACACTCTTTGTATAAGTTTATACACACTAAATACAAGCATTATATATATTATGTACAAGTTTATACATGCTATGTACATGTATTATACATATGCTATATACAATGCTATATATAAGCTTATATGAATATTATACATAGTGTGTATAATGCATGTATGTAGCGTGCATAAACTTGTATATTGCATGTACAAACTTTTACATAGCATGTATAATTCTTGTATAAACTTATACGTAGTGTGTATGATTCTTATATAAAGTGTGTATAATACTTGTATAAAGTTATACATAATATATAAAATTCTCGTACATAGCATGCATAAACTTGTATATAGTGTGTATAATACTTGTATATAACATGTATAATATTTATACATAGTATATATAAACTATTATATAGTGTGTATAATTATACATATTGTGTATAATGGTTATACATAGCATATGAAAATCTTTTATAATGCTTGTATACAATATGTATAAACTTATTCATAATATGTATAATACTTGTACACTTATACATAACATTTATACACATTGTATACTAGTTTGTACACACTCTATATAAGCATTATACACACTATATATAAGTTTATACATGTTATGTACAAGTTTATATATGCTATGTATAAGCATTATATAAACTATGTATAAATTTATGGTTAGTGAGTACCAGTTTGTACACACTTTATACAAGTATTATATACATGATATGTATAAGAACTATACACACTAAGTACAAATTTATATACGCTATATACAAGTATTATACACACTATTACAAATATTATAAATAATATATATAAGCATTATATATACTATGTATAAGTTTATACATGTCATGTACAAACATTATATACAATATATACAAGCTTTATAAAAACTATGTATAATACATTATACACACTATATATAAGTTTATACTCGTTATATACATGCATTATACACACTAAGTATAAATTTGTACATATTATATACAAGCATTATACACGCTATGTACAAGTATTATACACGCTATGTATATAGTTAATACAAGCATTATAGATGTTATATACAAGCATTATACACACTATGTATAAACATTATACACACTATGTATAATTATTATATACGCTATGAAATAGTTTATATAAGTATTATACACTCTATGTTCAAGAATTATACACACTATGTACAAGTTTATACATAGTGTGTAGAAGAATTTTACATGCTATATACAAGCATTATACATGCTATATATAAGTATTATACCTGTTATATTTAAATATCATACACACTATATACAAGTTTATACAAGCATTGCACATGCTATGTATCAAAACTATACATATTATATAAAAGTTTATACATGATATATATAAACATTATACATAATATGTACAAGTTTATGTACACTATGAACAAGTATTATACATGCTATGAATAAGTACTATACACACTATATATAAATTTATACATGCATTATATACCAAATGTAAAAGTTTATACAAATATTATAAAAGCATTGTGCAAGTATTATATATGTTAGGTACAAATTCATAAACAATTTATACAAGTTTATAAAAGCATTTTACACGCTATGTCTAAGCATTATACACACTATTTATAAGTACTATACATTATATGTACAAATTTATGTAAGCATTATATACGCTATGTACAAACATTATACATGTAATATACAAATTTAAACAAGCATTATATATGCTATGTACAAGCATTATATATGCTATTACAAGTATTATACACATTATATACAACTTTGTACATTTATATATAAACATTATATACATATGTATAAGTTTATATATGCTATGTACAAGTATTATATACATTATGTGTAAGTATTATACACACTATATACAAGTATTATACACACTATATACAAGTATTATACACACTATGTACAAGTTCATACAAGTGTTGTACATACTATGTATAAGCATTATATATATTATGTACAAGTTTATACATGCTATGTATAAGTATTATACACACTATATCCAAATGTATACATGCAATATACCATCATTATATATATTATGTATAAGTTTATTCAAGCATTGTATAAGAGTTATGCATGCTATATACAAGCATTATATACACTATGTACAAGCATTATATACACTATATACAAGCATTATATATAGTATGTAATAGTTTATACAAGCAATATACATAATATATACACGCATTGTACACGCCATGTATAAGCATTATATACACTTTATACAAGTTTATATAAGCATTGTATATGTTATATACAAGCATTATATACAATATGTATAAGCATTGTACCCACTATATACAAGTTTATATATGCCATGAATAAGCATTATACACTATGTATAAGTTTATATACGCTAGGTATAAGCATTATACAAACTATGTACAAACATTAAATATGCTATGTATAAATTTATACAAGTTTGTACAAGTATTATACACACTATATATAAGTTTATACATGATATATACAAACATTATACACATTATAAATAAATTTCTACAAGAATTGTATAAACTACATATAAGTTTATACACGCTATGCACAAATTTATACATGCTATGCAAGCATTATACATACTATGTATAAGCATTATATACATCATGTAAAAGTATTATACATGTTATATACAAGTTTATACATGCTATGTATAAGCATTATATACACTATGTACAAGTTTATACACAATATGTATAAATTTATACATGATATGTATAAGTATTATATACGCTATGTATAAGTTTATACATACTATATAAAAGTAGTATACATATTATGTAGAAGCAATATACATACAATATACACATTGTGTATAAGTTTATACAAGGATTATACACACTATATATAAGTTTAAATATTATATGCAAGAATTATACATGCTATGTACAAGCATTATACACACTATGCATAAGTTTATACTCGCTATGTATAAGCATTATACACACTGTGTATAAGTTTATATGCAGTGTGTTTAAATATTATACATAATATGTACAAGTTTATTATTCAAGATCTGGTGGAGGGATGGCGGCGGAGGGCCGTCAGACTACACAAGCATCGTCGGATAGGTCTCCATCTTTTGTCAGTAATACTAAACTTGGTGTACAGGTGATTGGTCGTAGTGCTCTAGATTTAAATAAGAGAGATTTTGAAATTTTGAGAAGTAAATCTCAAAGCCCTTTGTTGATTAAAGATGTTATTGAGGAAGCTCTGAGGAAGGTTGTTCTTATGGAAGGGAAAGGCAAGGCTATTGCTATGGAAGAATTGATTTCTGTGACTCCTAAAGCATATAAGGTGATTCTGGATGTGAACAAGGTAGATCTATCTGCTTCATCATCAGGTTTAAAAATTTTTGTAAACTGATTTGGGAATTCAAATGTAATCCTTGGATACAGTGTGATAAATGCGAATTCTTAGATATCAGTTAACAAAATTTTCAACATCCCAATGATGATTTGTGTACCAAGGTAACAGAAGGTATGGGTAAGGTTTCTGATGAATTACCTTTTGAAATATGGGAATGGATTTAAGGATAACCCATGGAGTAATATATCATACTTTAAGATAGACTTTAAAGATGAAGACCTGGTCTTAACTGAGGACAGGAACGCAGTGAAGTTATGTGAGGAGATGGAAGTGGAAAATTCAAACAAACCATTGAACTCATTGGTGATTAAAGTTTTTGGAAAGGAAATACTTTCTCACTTGGTGGCATGTTAAGTAAGGAGACAATGAAAGCAGTTTGGTAAATTTCATTTTACTTCTCTTGGAAAGGGATGGTTTTTATGTTCCTTTAGTTCTTATGATTCAATGGAAGCTGTACTATTTGGGGGAACTTGGTTTGTGAATGGTCATATAATTGGCATGGAGAAATGAACGCCTGAATTTTCACCCTTGTCTATGAAAGGATTGGTTTCACCTATTTGGGTAAGGATACCCCATCTTCCTCTTCATTGTTGGGATGAGAAGAATATAGAAATGATAGCATCTATGATTGGCAAGCCACTAATGCTGGATGGGAATATGTTTCAATGGAGAAGGAGGAAGTTTGCAATGGTTTGTGTGAGGATTGAGATTGATCAAAGCCTTCCATTAGGAGTTTGGGTGGAAAGTATTTCGTGTAGATTTTTTTAAAAGGTTGAATATGAAAAAATTACATCCTTTTGTTTTCAATGTGGTATGATTGGGCATGTTAAAGTTGATTGTAACAAAGAAAAATCTGTCTAGAAGGTGGAGTTGGCTAACTGTTGTGGTGGATTGGCTCCTGAAGTGGCTAAGAAGATTGAGGATGTTGATTCATATGCTTATGGTCCATGGGTTCTAGTTAATCACAAGAGAGACTGTACAAAGAAATACTCTTTTGAAGCCTAATGTGAAGTATGTGAAGAAGCAAAGTAATCATGTTCAGTTTCAAAATAACACAAATGCTGAGATTTCTAACATCTATAAAGGTCTAAGCAAGACAGTTCAGGACAGTGTGGATGCAGCTGGAACTCAATTAGAAGAAGGTAAATTTTTACGGGAGTAGATTCATGAAAGTGGAATTATTCAGCCAGTTATAAATGAGAAGTCTGATGAATTGGTTGATGTAGGAGCACAGATTCCTGAAAATAAAATAGGTAATAACCTCAACTCAGAATGTTCTATTTTAGTTACATCTTTTAACAAATTTGAAGTTCTTGGTATGGAAAACGATATCATGATGGAAGATGGAGAGCTGGAGTGGAAGCTGGTTGATAAAAATAGTATGTTAATAAACTCTTCAGTTGGTATTAATATACTGGATAAAGCTTTGGCTGAAAAGGAGGATAATTGTTTTTGCAAAACTAATTCAAATATGATGAAGGTTAATGGAATTAATGGTGAATCAAATAAGGTTAAGCTTTCCAAAGAAATTAGGTCCTTAGGACGTATCAAAAATGTATCTCGTGGAAGACCGTTGGATGGTGGTAGTGGAAGAAGAAAGGAGGGTGGTCTCTCTCTGAAGTTTCTTTGATGAATTCCATCGCTTTTTGGAGTTATAGAGGGGTGAAGAAAAGTGAGGCCTCTCTATATCTTAAAGACTTCATTAAAGATTTCAATGTTTTGTATGTTGGGCTGGTGGAGACTAAAATCAAAGATTTTGATAAAGTCTTATTTGGGAAAATTATGGGACCAGATTGGGATTTTTATCTTTTTCCATTAGAAGGATTGTCTGGAGGGATTATGATCCTTTGGAGGTCGGATTTGGCTTCTTTTTTAGTTATTAAAACTTCAAATCAATATGTTATTGAAGATCTCAATATTTTTAACAAGGGTGTTTGGATGATAATAATAGTGTATGGAAGTAAGGAGGTGAATAAGAGAAGAAGGTTGTGGGATTGTATACAGGAGGTTGCTCACAGGAAAATTCCCATGGTGGTGGGAGGAGATTTCAACTGTATTTTGTCCCAAGATGAAAAAAGAGGTGGTAGGAAGTTTATTTTTTCAAGGGGGCAGAAAGAGATGATTAGCTTCATGAATGATAATGATTTCCATGATGTAGGCTTTGTTGGACCAAGGTTCACTTTGTGTAACAATAAGAATGGTGGGGGAAGGATTTTGGAGAGATTGGACAGGTGCTTGCTGAATACTTTGGAAATTAATTGTTTACAGGTGGCAGTGGTAAGACATTTACTTAGGATAGCTTCTGATCACAGTCCTATTGTGTTGAAGATCTTTTACACTTATTCAAGGAAGAAGGGACTTCTTAAATTTGAAGATGTTTGGATTTCTTACAAAGCCTCAGCTCTTATTTTAGCTAAGGTTTGTAAGAAGGTATTTAGAGGAGATGAAATGCAAATCCTTAGCAAAAAGTGCAAGAAATCCTTAAGAGATTTATTTTATTGGAGTAGAACTAAGCTCAAGGAATTCTCCAAAGACAAAGAAAGGATAAAGGCTGAAATTTTAATCCTCCAAGAAGAAGAAGCTAATGTTGGGGCTTTGAGTGAAGATAAATTGTGGCTGCTCAGATGTAAAGTCAAGGAGCTTAATGCTACTCTAGGTCATTTGAATACTTGGTGGAAGCAAATGACTAAAGTGAAGTGGATTAAAGAGGGGGATGTTAATACAAAGTTCTTTCATGCATTTGCAAATGCTAGGAAGAATGATAATTGTATTCCTCAAATAAAAAACATGGATGGTATTCTAACCGAAGATCCCAACGAAATTGAAGATCTGTTCTTTAGTTTCTTTCAGAAGAAAGGGGAATACAGGAACAACGTGTAGACAGATTGGATGCCACCCTTGAATGTTTTATCTGATGAAGACAGAGTTGGTTTAGATGCTGATCTCTTGGATTCTGAAATCTAGGAGGTGATAAGGAATTTGGGAAATAAAAAGGCACTAGGATTTGATTGGATCACATACTCCTTTTTTAAATATTACTAGAGTATTATATGTACAGATGTATGTTTGGCAGTGAGGAGGTTCTTCTTGACTGGAAAAATGGCTAAGAATGGAAGGATACTATTGTAGTCCTTATTCCCAAGATCAACAACCCAGTTTCTCCAGCTGGGTTTCGGCCTATTAGTTTATGTAATTCTATTTATAAGATTGTGACTAAAATCTTATTAAATAGTCTGCTGGTGGTAATCCTAAAAATTATTTCAGAAGAATAAGTGGCTTTTGAAAGAGGTAGATTGATTTCAGATCATTTGCTTTTAGCTCAAGAGGTTTTCAACAAAATGAGGTTGTCTAAAGATAAGAATGGTTTGGTGGCTATCAAGTTAGATATGGAGCAAGCATACGATAGTATGTGTTGGACTACTCTCAACAACATGTTAATTCTTTTGGGTTTTCCAGAGAAGTTTTTAAAGTTGGTGATGGATTTTATCTTGGATCCGAGTTTCTTTATTCTCATCAATGGTGGATGTACAAAATGGATAAAGGGAAAGAGTGGTTTCCATCAGGGATGTCCACTCTCACCTTTTCTATTTATAATTTGTTCTCAATTACTTTCTAATGTTTTTCTTAGCAGGGGAAAGGATTTGGGTATTAAAATTGCATCGAAAGGATAAAGGATATCCCATTTGCTATATGCAGATGATGTGCATTAGTTTTCTGATGCCAAAAGGAGAAGTATAAGAAGAATGAAGGCAACTATTGGTGATTACTGTAGTTGGACTAGCCAAAGAATTAACTACCATAAATCTACCATGATTTGTGGTAAACAGGTAGATAGAAGAAGGAAGAAAGACATTGCAGATTTTTTGGGATTCAAGCCGGTTGAAGAAAAGGATTATTTAGGAGTAAAAGTTGGACTGAGGAGGTTGAAAAAAGTTGATTTCCAAACTCTTTTGGATAAGTTTATGAAGAAGTTGAACTATTGGAGTAATGGATTCATCTCTTTGTCAAGAAAGATGGTGTTTGTTAAATCGGTGTATGTTAACCTCCCTGTTTTTCTTATTTCACAATCGCTCATTCCTTTAGGTGTTTTGAAGGAATTTGAGAGATTATGCAGAAGTTACATTTGGAATAAAGTAGATGGAAGTCATGGGCTACACTATGTAGCTTGGAAAAACCTTTGTAAGCCGAGAGCTTTGGGAGGATGGGGGATACAATCTGCACTATCTAGCTTGGAAACTTTAAGAGCTAAATTTGCATGGAATTTATTAGAGAATCCTAATTCCTTGTTGAATAGGAAACTACTATGCAATTATGGAGAGGACTAGTGGAATAATGACAATAAGAAGGGAGGCTCTCCTTCTTGGAAAATTATAAAATTTGGTCGTGAGGCTCTTAAACATGCAGTTAGATGGAGAATTATGTCGGGTAAAAAAATTAATGTTCTAAAGGATGTTTGGATCTTGGATAAGTGCTTGCTCAAGTGGCCTACTTTTGTTGCTGATTTTGAAGATGATGACACACATCTGGACTTCTTTATTCATGATGGAAGTTGTAATCTAGACAGATTATCATTGTTCTTTGGAGTTGAACTTCTGGCTTTAATCGGCAATATCCAAATTTGTAGAAGGGAGAATGGAGATTTCTTGGAGCTAAAGAGAAGATTTTCTGGAAATTCTATTTTGGCGTTGATAAAGGAAGAGATCCTAAAAAATGAGCTTAATTCCAATTATGTTCCAGATTCTTGGATATAAAAATTATAGTTCGATAGCCGAGTTGAATTGTTTATGCGGAGGATAGGTAAATCTGTTTTATCGACTGCTGATTACCTCATGAGAAGAAGGTTAGCCAATGGAAATTTCTGTCCTAGAGGATGTGGAGTAGTTGAAGATATTGATCACATCACCACTTCATGTCTTAAATTGTTAAAGGTTATTGATGTTTTGAGGAATTGGGGCCTTATGATTCCAAAATACAACTCTTTCCAGGATTGTTGGAGCAAATTGAAATTTCTGGCTGGAACTAATCCGTTGAATGCTAGGATCTATTGATCTTTGTTGTGGTTTTATTGGAATAACAGGAATAAGATCAAGCATGGAAAGATGGATACATGTGATACATTAACAACAACTTCTATTTTGAGTTATATAAATATTAAGAATTGGAATCTTATATGATCGGATCACTAGGATGACCATCAGTCCTTTGAACTATTATCTAATTCCTGGCATCCCCCACCACCTGGTTGGTATAAGATTAACATTGATGCTGCCCTCAAGATGAACTATGAAGCAGGAATTTGAGGCGTTGTTCGAGATTTCAAAGGAAGATTTGTCATGTCTTTCGATTTCTATGGAGTTCATTGGGATATTACTCAAGTAGAGTTATTGGCATTTAATTTTTTGGAGAAAGTTCTAAAAGGAAAACAGCTTGATGCTTTTGGTATCATAATAGAAAGTGATAACATTAATGTGATCAATTTTCTTCATAAAGTATAGAAAAAAGAAAAGGTAGATGGTAGCATTGTTGATGATGATGATTATTTCTTTATTGGGAGGGGGATTAATAATGTAATCTTTCATCATGTTGAAAGTGCTCAGATTGCACTTGAAAGTTCGTTAGGGATATTAGGCCCTATATGAACTGGCCCAAGGCTAAGTAAGAGAAAAGTGAATTGAAAAACTTTAAAACCAAAGATAAAACTCCTACCAAAATCAACACAAACAAAGTGCGGAAGAAAAATAAATGCGGAAGCGATAATAAGAAAAGAACACACCGGATTTATAGTGGTTCAGTCAAACCTTGACCTACGTCCACTCCTTGGAGGCACCCTCCAAGTATTGCACTAAAACAAGTGTCTCTTCTTTAGCCCCCACAGCTAGGCGGAGAAGCCCTTACAAAATCACTTCCACCTTCCCCGTTGCGGCGGAGTCGTCGGGTGCTTTAACACAAAAGAGATCTTCTTCTTTGGTGAACTTACCTCGAGACAAGCCTTGAATCCGATGGTACTAAGCTGCGAGTTCGCCGGAGCAACCATGTGGATCCCCCACCACACTCCCTTGTGTTCCTCCCCCTCGCAAGATCTTCTCCCTCTCAAACTCCACCCTTTCCTCTATCCCTTTCAAGCTCTCTCTTCAAGTTTCCCCCACAAGAATGAAGCTACAATGGCTGCCAAAGACACTTACAATGTGCCTTGCCATAGCTTAAATAAAAGTTCTCAAAACAAGCTCATTAATTCAAGTTGCTGACATTATCGTCCAAGATGATAGGCATATTGTCCTGGCCGATTAGTTTAAATATGAGGAAAATCATCCTGAATATCGCCCTGAAATGAAGCTGGACGATGTCTAATCATCCCGGACGATCTTGCGATCGGCCTAAACGAAATCCCCATTAATTGCTTTCCAAAACTGCCTAAGAAATTTTGGTAAAATTGTCCTGGATCGTCCAGGACGATATTTTATAGTCCAAGTCGATCCACCAGGACAATATCAAAAAATAAGAATTTCCTAAGTAGATCTGGCGGCAGATTCTTGCTGAATTGAGCCGATCGTCCTGGTCGATACAAAATTATCCAGGATGATGTGTTTTGCATAAAGACGGGTGCTTTAATGAGGATGCCCTAATTAGGGTTTCTACTTTTGTCAGATCGTCCAGGACGATATAAATATCGTCCCAGATGATGTTACCAAAAATATAAATTTTTTAGGGCACAACAGAAAATCTTCAAAGTTACAAATCATCAGATGCCACACCAAATACAACTAACTCAAGAAAGAAAAAGGATTACAAACTGACACAAACCTAGTCTACCCAATTTTAAGCTGGTTCCAAATTGCATTCTGATCGTGTGGACCTGAAACGTTAGCACATAAGGCAATCGTAGAGAAATAAGTAATGTTTGATATCATCAAAATCATAAACCATAGATCCGCAACAATCTCTCCCTTTTTTATGATGAAAAATAATTAAATTAAAATTTTCAAAAAGAATAATTTCTCCTAATCTCCCCCTCACTAGAGTAACACTTTTAAAAAAATAGGGGAGTTGAAAATATTTTTGTTGTTTTTAATTTTTTTGAAAACAATATACAAATACAATAACAGTACAAAAATTCAACAATACGTTCTCCCCCTTTGGCATTATCAAAAAGAGAGGAGACACAAACAAAAGAAAAAAGAAAAAAAGAAAAAAAGAAAACTTTTCATAATCTAGTGAAAAACAAATATTCTTAAAATGAGAAAGTTACCTCTTGGTTTTAATCAAAAACTTAGTAGAATTGGATTCACAACGCATAATCTAGAAAAAGTAAGAAATTCATAAATTGTTAATCCAAGCTCAAGTTCTTTTAAAGGCTAAATAAACTTTTTAATTCAATATCCAAATCAAGGAATAAATGGGAAAAAGAAACATTAATTTTTCAAAACTCCTTTCCTAAAATATATCTAATAGAAGATCATTGCACGAATTATTGAATCAGGAACCAAGATTTTCAGGCACATGTTTTGAACATATCAAGGATTTTCTTAAGTTTTTAGTAGTATAAGAAAAAAATAAGCATATTTTTTGTGGACTCATTTTATGCCTCTTGACAATTGGTTGGCGCACTGCGCATCTTTTGTTACACTTTGTGTATTTTATATTTTCAATTTGGCGTCTTTGCGCATCTTTTATTTTTGGCATCATTGGGCAATTTTTTTAATATGCTTCCTTTCTTAATTCTTAAAAACAAAGGAAAATCCATCTTAGTGACAAAGCAAATTGCTTGATTAAGAAAATTATGAGTTAGATTCAAAAACCTGCAAAAGATTCCTATGCGATAAATAAAACGTAGGGAGATAAAAAAATTTGTTTCAAAACCCAATTTAAAAGATGAAAAAGTAGGATAACCTTTTTTAGAAAACAGAGATTGAGAGTTAAAAATAAATGAGTTTTCTTTTGTTTGACTATTTTAGAGAAGTCAAACACAACTTATTAAAGATTTCAAGAAAAACCAAAAAGTATATTTTTCATTTTAAGAAAAGTGAATGTGTGTGTTGATGGGAGAGAAAAAAAATTTTAACGAAAACAAAAACACAGAAGAAAATAAAAGTAAAAAAAATGAAAAACAAAACAGAAAGACAAATAAGGTGTTTAACCATTATCTCCTTCATGGTCTGATGCTTCAGAGACCAAATCTGCCCATGAGATTTTTTTTCCTTTAATTATTTCCCCTGTTAAAATTTTGCTTCGCCTTGCCCTTTTCTTTCGTAGGAAGAATTCTTAAATTAGAGCACTGATTTTTTATATGTCCAGGCTTCCTACATCGAAAGAAAATAACGTTAAAAGAAATATGGGCATCCTAACCATTTTTACTTTTTTTCCACTTTTGCTTATGCTTTGGTGAGCTTTGTGATTTGCTTGACAAGTCATTGCATTCGTCACCAACTAAGCAATCTTTTTTCGTATCTTCAGCTTTTAGAACAATCTTTTCACCTGCATCCAAAAGTCTTTGACCCAAACTTTGCTCGTAGGCAATGAGTGAGCCAATAAAATTATCAATACAATAACCATTCAAATCTTTTGATTCACAAATAGCAACAACTTTGGCATCAAATTTTTCAAGTAAACAACAAAAAATTTTATTGACTTTGTCAAAATTTGAAAACTATTTTCCTAAGGCATGCAATGATGTTACAATTTGAATGAACCTAGTGTACATGTCTAAGATCGTCTCATAAGGTTTTATGGAAAATAATTCAAAATCATGCATTAACAAATTCAATTTGGATTGCTTGATTTCACTAGTGCCTTCATATATGGTGTGCAATTTATCCCAAACTTCCTTACCGGTAGTGCACATGGATACTAACATAAAATCATCAAAATTTAAAGCACAGAAAAAGCAATTTAAAGACTTTGCATTCAATTGAGCATTGAGTTGTTCTTCCATGTTCCATTGACTAAAAGGAATATCAATTTTAACTCCATTAATAATTCGTGACGGTGATGAATAACCAGTTAAAATCATATGCCATATGCAAAAATCAATCGATTGCAAAAAATAGACATTCGAGTTTTCCAAAAATCAAATGACATATTTTCAAATAAAGGAGGTCTGGTGATTGAATAACCTTCTGCAACATTATGATTAGTCATGGATCAAAAATTCAAAAGCTTTTAAAACTTATTTTTTGAAAATTGCTCTGATACCACTTGAAAGTGCTCAGATTGCACTTCAAAGTTCATTAGAGATATTAGGCCCTATATGAACTAGCCCAAGGCTAAGTAAGAGAAAGGTGAATTGGAAAACTTTAAAACCAAAGATAAAACTCCTACCAAAATCATCACAAATAAAGTGCGGAAGAAAAATAAATGCGAAAGTGATAATAAGAAAAGAACACACCGGATTTATAGTGTTTCGGTCAAACCTTGACCTACGTCCACTCCTTGGAGGCACCCTCCAAGTATTGCACTAAAACAAGTGTCTCTCATTTAGCCCCCACAGATAGGCAGAGAAGCCCTTACAAAATCACTTCAACCTTCCCCGGTGCGGCGGAGTCGCCGGGTCTTTTGACAACAAAGAGATCTTTTTCTTTGGTGAACATACCTCGAGACAAGCCTTAAATCCGATGGTACTAAGGTGCGATTTTGCCGGAGCAACCGTGTGGAAGCCCCACCACACTCCCTTGAGTTCCTCCCCCTCACAGGATCTTCTCCCTCTCAAACTCCACCCTTTCCTCTCTCCCTTTCAAGCTCTCTCTTCACGTTTCCCCCACAAGAATGAAGCTACAATGGCTGCAAAAGATACTTACAAAGTGCCTTTTTATAGCTTAATTAGAAGCTCTCAAAACAAGCTCATTAATGCAAGTTGCCGACATTATCGTCCAGGCCGATAGGCATATCGTCATGGCCGATTAGTTCAAATATGAGGAAAATCATCCTGAATATCACCCTGAAATGAAGTTGGATGATGTCTAATCATCCCGGACGATCTTGCGATCGGCCTGGATGAAATCCCCATTAATTGCTTTCCAAAACTGCCTGAGAAATTTCAGAAAAATTGTCCTGGATCATCCAGAATGATATTTTATAGTCCAGGCTGATCCACAAGGACTATATCCAAAAATAAGAATTTCCTAAGAAGATCTGGCGGCAAATTCTTGTTGAATTGAGCCGATCGTCTTGGCCGATACAAAATTGTCTAGAACGATGTGTTTTGTATAAAGACGGGTGATTTAATGAGGATGCCCTAATTAGGGTTTCTACTTTTGTCAGATCGTCCAGGACGATATAAATATCGACCCGAACGATGTTATCAAAAATAGAAATCTTTTAGGGAACAACAGAAAATCTTCCAAGTTACAAATCATTAGATGCCACACCAAATGCAACAGACTCAAGAAAGGAAAAGGATTACAAACTGACACAAACCTAGTCTACCCAATTTTGAGCTGGTTCCAAATTGCAATCTGATCGTGTGGACCTGAAACGTTAGCACATAAGGCAATCGTAGAGAAATAAGTAATATTTGCTATCATCAAAATCATAAACCATAGATCTACAACACATGTTAGGCAAAACTGTATTAAGTTAGCTCACTTTTATGCTAACTTAGCCATTTCTTATGAGTTTTTGAGGGATTTTTTTTTTCTGAGGAGGAACTATTAAATTATTTCATTCAACTTGTGAAGGAAGAATGTGTTAAGGTAGTTTCTACTCACTAGTTTGTATCTAGGTTTCTTTATTTTTCCTTTGTTTTAATCTATGCAAATTTTGCATTCTTCAAAAAAAAAATACACATTATATATAAGTTTGTACACACTATGTACAAGTTAATACACGCTATATACAAGTATTATATACACTATATACAAGTTTATACAAACATTATATATACTATATACAAGCATTATATACACTATATAATAGTCGCTATGTACAAAATATGAATAAGTTTATATAAGCATTATACATGCTATGTAGAAGTATTATACAGACTATGTATAAGTTTTTATATTCTATGTAAAAACATTGTACACACTATATACAAGTGATATACTTGCTATGTATAGGCATTATACATACTACATACAAGTTTATACGTGCTATATGTAATCTTTATACATCCTATGTACAAGCACTATACACACTTTATTTATTTAAGTTTTACACACTATCTATAAGTTTACATAAATATTATACACGCTATGTACAAATTTATACAAGTATTATACATACTATATTCAAATTTTTACATGCTATGTACAAGTTTATATATATTATGTATAATAATTATACATACTATATACAAGTATTATAAACATTATATAGAAGCTTATACATGCTATATATAAGCATTATACACATTATGTTTAAGTACTATATACATTATGTATAAACATTATACACACTATATTCAAGCATTATACATGGTATGTACAAGTTTATAAGCATTGTACATGCTATATATAAGCAATATTCATACTATGTACAAGTTTATATATGCTATTTATTAGTATTATACATAGTATGTATAAGTTATACACACTATGTACAAGCATTATATATGTTATCTATAAACATTATATACACTATGTACAAATTTATACACTATACGTACAAGTATTATACACACTATGTATAAGTTTATACAAGTATTATACACGCTATATAGAAGAATTATACAAACCATATACAAGTTTATACATACTATATATAAATATTATAAAATTTATTTACCAGTTTATACACATAATGTACAAGCATAATACATACTTTATGTAAGGTTATACAAGATTTGTATAAGCATTATACTCACTATGTATAAGTATTATTCACACTATATACAAGTATAATACACGCCATCTACAAGTTTATATACACTAGGTATAATAATTATACATATTATGTACAAGTATTATATAAGTTATGTAAGTATTATACACTATGAATAAGTTTATATAAACTATTTATGAGTTTATAAACATTATATACAAGTATTATACATACTATGTACAAGTTTATACATGCTATGAATAAGCATTATACACACTATGTATAAGTTTATACATGCTGTGTATAAGCATTATACATATTATATATAAGTTTATACATGTCATATATAAGTTTATATACACTACGTACAAGCATTATACAGACTTTAAACAAGCATTATATATGATGTATATAAGCATCATACACATTATTATAATATTATGTATAAGTATTTTATATGTTATGTACAAGTACTATACATGTTACGTACAAGCATTATATACACTCTAAATAAGCATTATAAATCCTATGTATAAGTTTATACATGCTATATACAAGCATTATACACACTATATTTAAGTTTATATAAGCATAAACTTATACATAATATGTATATTGCTTGTACATAGCATGTATAAACTTGTACATAGTATGTGTAAAACTTGTATATAGCATATATAATACTTGTACATAGCAAATATAAGACTTATATAAACATATATATAGTATGTATATGCTTGTACATAGTATATTTAAATCTTGTACATAACACGTATAAGTTTATATATAGCATGTATAAACTTATACATAATTTGTAGAATGTTTGTACATAGTGTGTATAATGCTTGTATATAGTATGTATAATACTTATACATAACATGTATAAACCTGTACATAGTGTGTATAATACTTATACATAGCATATATAATTGTTATACATAAAGTGTATAATGCTTATATATAACACGTATAAACTTATACATAGTGTGTATAATGCTTGTACATAGCGTGTATAAACTTATATATATCATGCATAATACTTATATATAGCATGTATAAACTTGTACACAGCGTGGATAAACTTGTATATAGTGTGTATAATGCTTGTAAATAGTGTGTATAATGCTCTTATATAGCATATATAAAATTATAAATAGTGTGTATAATACTTGTATATAGATTATATAATAGTTGTACTATACATATTTAAACTTGTATATAGTGTGTATAATGCTTATATATAGTATGCATAATTCTTATATAAATCATGTATAATGTTTTTTACATAGCATGTATAAACTTTTACACAGCATGTATAAACTTCTATGAACATAGTGTATAATGCTTGTATATAGCGTGTATATACTTTTACATTACATGTATAAATTTGTATAATATATGTATAATGCTTATATTAACTTATACATAGTGTGTATAATTCTTGTATATAGCATGCACAAACTTGTACATCCTGTATATAATGCTTGTATATTGTGTATATAATACTTATATATAGCATGTATATAGTTCTTTCTAGGTTATAGTAGTATCAATTGTTAAAACAAGGGTAGGCCAATATAGTCTCTCTTGTATATAGTGTGTATAATGTATATACATAGCGTGTATATAATGTATGTACTGGTGTGCTTTTTATTTCCTATAACAAATAATAATATTATAGAAGTTCTTTCTATTTAGCGAGAACCCCCATTTTTCACTAGGAATCCCTATTTGTTAGATAAGATTGGTTAATGTCGGGAACTCATAAGAAACTCTTTTATATCTTTCCTTTCAAAACACCTTTTTTGTGTTGAAAGATAGAAAGAGGATGAAGATAAACAAGGATGGGAGAAGAAGAATCCATTTTATGAAAGTGGATTCTCATACATATTTGTGTAGAATGAGGAATTGGAACACTTCATTTAGTTCTACATTTGTTATTTCTTATGAAATACTTCATATTCAGATTCTCTTAATATTCTTTCTAATAGATACACTTATCAGAAGATACCTTTGGACTTCTAATTCAGAATTAGAATAGGTACAAATTTGAAATCGAGGTACCCATTCTATGATAAATTTGAACTTTCACTCTATTTTTGTTCCTTTAGTGGGCCTATTTTTTCCAGCAATCGGAATGGCTTCTTTATCTCTTTATGTCCAAAGAGAAAATATTTTCTAAATACGATGGGAACAATCTCATTAATTTCTTTCAACACTGGATCATCATACATATACTCTTTTCATGTAATATAGTAGGATATGTATATATGGCCTTTTGAAAACAAATGGAAGAGTTGTTTTGTTATGTATGCCAATGCATAACATATGCATGCATGCGTGTATATGTATTATAGCTTAATTAATGAAATGATAAAATTCAGAATGATCATCAGCAAATTTGAAAAATCTTTGAAATAGAAACTCAATGTATATAACCAATTCTTTCGAAAGGTTCCGGTCGGAATGCTGCTAGTTGGTGAAAGTGACTTCGGCATCAAGTAATAAAAATCAAGTCAAATCTATTTGGGTTATTCTCTCAATTCCAATGGAATAAAGCTATATCTAGTATTATATGAACTAGCAATCAAAACATATATGGATAGGACTTCTAACGGGGTCTAAAAAATAAGTAATTTTTGTTGGGCTTGTATCCTTTTTTTAGGTTCACTAGGATTCTTAGTGGTTGGAACTTCTAGTTATCTTGGTAAAAATTTGTTATTCTTATTTTCATCTCAGCAAATTCTTTTTTTCCCACAAGGGATCGTAATGTATTTCTATGGGATCGCAGGTTTATTAATTAGTTCTTTTTTTTTCTCTCTTCTCTTCTATATTTCTCTTCTATTTTCTAAATAGAAAGTGAAAGTAAAAAATCTCTTTCTTCTTTGACCAGTGGATATCGAACACTTCTCTACATATGCAAGAAAAGTCCTCTCGATCCTCCTTGGAAAGGTTTTTGATTTAGATAATTCACAAATCTAACCCAGAGCTTGAACTTTCCTTTTTTTTGGTACTACAACTGCACCTATCTGGTTCAATATTTTAGCATCTCTTTCAAAGAGATAAAAAAGTCAATACTAAATGAAAGTGGTGGATGTTCCTCCACATTTAATGATCGTGTACAGTATATGCACGTGTGAATATCATCTTATATAAGTGTTGAGCGATCCTACAATTTGTCTCCATATTGAAACCCACCTGGGCTATAACTTCTAACTCTTGCGATTGGCGGGTTTTGAAGAAGATTGGCTTTCTAGGGTAAGGATGGAACTCCCCATTAAACAGATGTATAATCAGACCATCTTCGATTGTAGCAATCTGGTACACACCATTAGAGAAAATCTTTTTGACGAGGTTCTGCTTAGGATCTAATTTTCTATGTGAGCAATGATAATGGGTCTTCGGATTATAAGCACCATGTCTCCTTCTTTGAATGATCACCTATAGACCTGCTTGTCAAAAGCCCAAGACATGTGTGACTGGTAGATCTCCAATTTTGACTGTGCCCTAAGACGCCACCCATCTAAGGATTCCATCTTGAAGGTCTCTCTCTTCCTTTCCTTGCTCAGCAAGTTAAAAGTGACATCTTTTAGTGCACTAGCTCATGTACCCTTCTTTTTCTATGAGACTCCATCCAAATTTTCCACTCACTAATTGGTTTGTATTCTATTCTTTTATTTTATACTATGCCTTATTCTCTTATTCGTCTCCCTAGCCATAAACTTCTTGTTGTCGCAACACAACATTTTAGAGTGCCATGCTAGGATGATAGGCACTTCCACAGTCATGCATTCGAGCAAGAGTCTTTCTTTGCTATTTAAATAGAGGTCCAGAATTAGTGTCATACCCTAAACAAAAGAAAGGATTAAGGTGGGGTTCGGATTTCATTTGTCTTTTTTTTTCCTCTTTTTTTCTTGTTTGATCTACCGTAGTTAGAACACCACAATATTCATTATTTTGGGGTTAATCCTCTCAATGGTGAATCGATCATTCACTATCCTTTGAGAGGATAGAATGGAAAAAAAGTAATGAAACCTGTGATGGCTACCGAATAACCTCCTTTGACTTTGTCAAGAAGATACCCTTTGACCTTTTTCTTCATTTTCCAAATCTTCTGAAGTTCTACCCAAGCTGGATTTTGTCTGAATCTTCGTGTAAGAAGAAGAAGAGGTTCACCAGCCACTACATCCAGAGATCCCAAAATATCATGAACCTTGGCGGTTGTTCTCTCTCTAATCCTTGATTCACTTGCCACTAGATCGATGAATAATCTCTCTAAAATCCATTTTTTGATCAGTGATTCACCAACCACTACATTTAAATATCCCACATTATTCTCAAACCTGGTGGCTTGGTGGATTGGCACTCATGTAGGCTCATCTTGCATACAAATTTTTTTGGTACAAGGTCCTGCATCCACCAAGAACATTTCTTTCCTAAAACGTAAGTGTAAAACTGAAGATTGTGAGGTGTTTCCACTACATAATAAGAAATTGGAATTAGATCTTTAAAATGATTGAACACCAATAGATGCTCATCAACTTTTCTTTCACCTCATATTCCTATTGATTAGAAGCATCTAGCAGTGACTTGCCAATAGAAAGAGTGAAGCTACTAAGCTCAATGTTTAGGAACTCGTTAGAATTGATTTGTCACTTCCGCCTCTCCATGCTTCACAAAAGCTCCCCCCTACCTCCCTCTGGCCATGCCACACTTCAGAAAGAGTTCATGCACTGACTTGTGTGAGCCCTATGCCTTCCTTCCCCCCACAGCATTCATTAAAGGTCAACCACTTTTGTGGTTCAAAAACCTTTCTAGAAAAAATAAAAAAGAGAAGACAGAACTAGAAGAATTGTGTAAAATAAGTAAACGCCAAAGAAATTTTCCATTTTCACATCCATTTTCACTTTCCCACTACTGTACAAGCATCATCAATTTGGATCCAGCATTCTCACTAGAGTTTAGCTCCGGGTCCCTGATCAGGTTTTCCATTCACAACAGAAAAAGAGATTCTAGCTTCGGACATGAAGCATTTGACAGGTTCAGCTGGTATGTAATTATGTTTTGAAAATCCAAGCGGGACCTCTTCTTCCCAAAGGAAGATAGAAAATTCTTGAGCTTTTCCTTGGCTTCTAAAGGCATTGGAGAAGTGTTCCCCGTAGACCTAGTGCCAATTGGATGGAGCCGACCCTTTGAGACTATTTGGGAAGGCCCCGATTCAGTAAACCCTACTTTTATCCGGACCCAATTGCTCCACCACCTAGGGTGGTTGATCACCACCCAGAGTAGGGAGGTCAAAGGCCAGGGTGGGATGATGAAAAAGTGTTCTTCATTTTGACAAAGGGCCGAGGATGACACCTCTCCTGGGTCTTCTTTTCCATAAGCAGATTCAATAATCCAAGAAGCTCAACCCCCCCCCCCCCCCCCCCCCCCCCCCGCTCCAAATCTAAAGATTGAGGGCCAAGAGGAGGACGACATTCTAGTGACCATGATGCCCGTTCATTCAGCTATAGTGAGAAGGCCAGACCATGGCAAAACAATACCAATCAAAATAGAAATGGACCAAACCCTATCAATAGTTTTCTTAGAATTTAATAAAGAATGAATCAAGATCCATGATATAATAACCAAAATTTGATTGAGGACGTACAAAATATTGTGATTTAGATTTTAAACCTTGTCTAGAAAAGAGAAAAGGAGAGGAGAGTGAGTTAAGCCTGGACTTTCAAGTCTGATTATTCTATGTGTTAAGCATACAAAGAATTTTGAATCTGAGGTACTCAAAGAAGAAGAAGAAAAAAATATTCTCTTCAAATATGATGAATATACAAATCTGATTCATATTGAGTATGATGTCTTATTTTTCTTCTTGTCTATCTTGCTTAATAAGGCTTAATCCTCCCCATACATTCACTAATATTTAGATTGAGTATTACCCTCCACTGTTTCTATCTCTAAAAAGAGTGCTTATTCCTGCAAGAAAGAGCCTATTCATGTGCAGCCATTAAGAAGAATCTTATCTGGCCAGTGCAGTGCTGAAGAAACTTTCAATGTCGTGCCAGCGATAGCCTACTACTTAATCATAGCCTAACATATGGGGCCTTGGGAGGTATAATTATATATATCTAGGAGATCTGGGATAATAGTAGAAATTCTTTCTCTATATAAAATTCCTTTTTTTCCAATAAACCTATATGATTTAGGCTTTATCCTCGGGAAAAGAAAGAAGCAAAAAAATTCTTCCAGTGATCTTGGATTCCTTCTCTTCCTTCACATTTTTTTTCATTGGAGTTTCCAGCCGTGGATCTAGTTGAAACAGGAAAGAAAAAGCATGCTTGGGTTAAACCGCTTCAGATTAAGGCCAGTCATAATAGAATACCTTTTAACCAAAAAGAGTGAGTTCCTGAAATCGATTTGAGGAGTACTTTCTAGATTATATCAGTATCAATTATCTGCCAGTGTGGTAATATAATAACCCAGATACATCTAACCAATAGATGAATAAAGGCCATTATCCCATGACTCAAGATCAGCTTCATACTCAATAACATGGGGTGGGGAGATGTACGGGGGTTAGGAGGTAAGGAACCCTAAACCTAGGGGGTAGGTAGATTTGAAAAATGTTCTAGCGCCTTTTGCTTTTTTACTTTACACATTCTCAATCCCCGATGGTACCATAATACTTTTTCCTCCTGAGACAAAGAAGCATAATTTTCTCTACCAATGCTAAGATAGCTACTTATATACAAGCATAGTTTTCTCTACTAATGCTATATACAAGCATTGTATACATTATATACAGGCATTTTATACACTAGGAAAAAGTATTATACACACTATGTACAAGTTTATATATGCTATGTATAAGAATTATAGACATGATGGACAAGCATTATACACACTATATTCTAGTTTGTACATACTGTATAAGTATTATATAGAATATGTACTAGTTTATACATGTTATATACAAGTGTTATACACACTATGTACAAGCATTACACATACTATACGCAAGTGTTATAAAAAGTATGTACAAATTTATACAAGCATTATACATGCTACATAAAAACATTATACATACTACGTATAAGTTAATACATGGTATATACAAGGATTTTATATACAATATACAAGTTTATACATGCTTTATACAAGTATTATACATGTTATATACAAGCATTATACACATTATATACAAGTCTATACACGCTATATAAGTTTATACATGATATGCATATGTTTTTACAAGCATTGTACTAGCTATGTACAAGTTTATATAAGTTTTGTACCTGTTATGTATAAGTTTATACACACTATGTACAAGCTTATAAATAATATATACAAGTTTATACATGTTGTGTATAAGTATATACAAATATTATACACGCTATGTACAAGTATCATATACATTATGTACATATTTATACATGCTATGTACAAGAATTATAGACACTATGTGCAAGTTTATACATGCTATGTACAAGCATTATATATACTATATAAAAACTTTATACATGCAATGTATAAACATTTACACGCTAAGTACAAGTATTATATATACTATATATAAGTTTATACAAGCATTATATGTTCTTTGTATAAGTATTATACACACTGTGTACGAGCATTATACACACGATGTATAAGTTTTTACACACTATATACAAGTATTATACATACTCTGTACAAGCATTATACTTGCTATGTACAAGCATTATACACACTATGTACAAGTTTATACATATTATATATAAGCATTATAATCACTAAATATAAGTTTATACAAATATTGTACAGGCTATGTAAAAGCTTTATATACACTATATACAAGTTTAAAAAAGTATTATACATACTATGTATAAGTATTATAAAAGAATTTTATATGTTATGTACAAGCATTCTACACAATATATAAAAATTTATACTCGCTATCTACATGCATTATATATACTATATATAAGTTTATACAGGCTATGTACAAGTTTATATATGCTATGTGCAAGTATTATACACACTTTTTCAATACAAATTCTAAAGTTTTTTTTTAATAAAAGCATTATACACACTATATATAAGTTTATACATGCTAGGTACAAGCATTATACACAATATGTACAAGTTTATACAAGAATTATATATGCTATATATAAGCATTATACACACTATATACAAGCATTTTATATGCTATATATATACTATTTGAATAATACTTGTACATGGTATGTATAATGTATTATATATACTAAGTGTATTATACTTGTATATAGTTTCTATAGTGCGCGTATAAACATGAACATAGTGTATATTTTACTTATACAAAGTGTGTATAATGCTTGTACATAGCATGTATAAATTTGTATATAGTGTGTATAATATTTACAAGTTTATACACGCATTATACACGTAATATAAAAGTTTAAACATACTGTACAAGCATTATACAAACTTTGTATATGTTTATACATGTTACATACAAGTTTGTAAACAGTATGTGCAAATTTATACACGCATTATACATGTTATGTACAAGCATTATACACACTTTATACATAGCATATATAAACTATATACAAGCATTATATACACTATGCTCGAGTTTATACACGCTATGTACAAGCAATAAAATCACTATATATAAGTTTATATATGCTATGTACAAGCATTGTACATAATGTGTACAAGTTCATACAAGCATTATACATACTATGTACAAGTTTATACATGCTATGTACAAGAATTATATATACTAAGTACAAGTTTGTACACATTATTTATAAGCATTATACACACTATATTTAAGTTTATACAAACTATATAAAAATATTATACACACTATATACAAGTTTATACAAGTAATATAAATGCTATGTACAAGTATTACACTATGTACAAGTTTACACAAGTATTGTACAAGCAATGTACAAGAATTAAACACACTATTTTCAAGCATTATAGATACTATATACAAGTTTCTACAAGCTATGTACAACTATTATACACACAATATATAAATTTAAACATGTTATATACAAGCATTAAAAAAAACTATGTTAATATTTGTACATGATATATACATGCATCATATACACTATGTAAAAGTTTGTTCATATTATGTACAAGCATTATATAATTTATGTATAAGTTTATACATAGTATGCATAAGTGTTATACACACAATATACATGTTTATACAAGCATTATAAACGCTATGTACAAGCATTATAAACATTTTATACAAGTTTATATATGCAAATACACGCTATATAAAAGTTTTATACATGCTATGTAATGTACAAGTTTATACACGTTAGGTACAAGTTTATATACACTATGTACAAATTCATACATGCTATATATAAGTATTATACACACTATGTACAAGTTTATACAAGTATTATATAGTTATGTACAAGAATTATACATATTATGTATAAGTTTATACACACCATGTACAAGTTTATACTTTCTATGTACAAGCATTATATGTATTATGTATAAGTTTATACATATTATATACAAGCATTATACACACTATATATAAGTTTATGTAAGTATTATACATTCTATGTACAAGCATTATGCACACTATGTATAAGTTTATATACATTATGTTTAAGCATTATATATACTATATGAAAGTTTGTGAATGCTATGTAAATGCATTATACACATTATGTATAAGTTTATACAAAATATGTACAAGCATTGTACACACTACGTACAAGTTTATACAAGCATTATACATGCTATATACAAGCATTATACACACTATTATATATTTTTATACAAGCATTATAATGCTTTATATAAGTATTATGCACTTTATGTACATGTTGATATACACTATGTATAAGCATTATATATTTTGTGTACAAGAATTATATATATTATATATAAGTTTATACATGCTATATAAAAGAATTATACATTATATATACAAGTTTATACACGTAATGTATATACATTTTATACACAATATATAAGTTTTAACATGCTATGTATAAATATTATACACACTATGTACAAGTTTATATAAGCATTATACATGATATATATAAGGTTTATACACACTATGTATAAGTTTATATGCATTGTGTACCAATTTGTACACACTCTGTATAAGCATTATACATATTATATACTTTTGAAAATCTGATTTCAGGAAATATAATTTTGAAGATAACAAACATTTTTATTTTTCTATGACTTTCTTGCTTATTAACGTTTCAGGTCCACAAGATGAAACTGCAAATCGAATTAGCTCAAGATTGGGTATATTAAGACTAAGTCAGTTTGTAATGTATGATAAGTGTCTTTTACTTTTTCTTAGTCCATTAACATTTTGGGTCATCATGCTAAGCAACCTTACACACACACACTTGGAGAAAATTTTCTAACTTATTTAGAATTTTTTATTTTAGATCACATCATCTGGGATGATCCAAGTATCATCCAGAATGATCCAAATATCATCTTGGATGATTAATTAAAATTAGAAACCTTAATTAGGACATCCAGAATAAGGCAGCTGTAATTAAGTGCTTCGTATTTAACAATATTAACATCGGTTGGGACGATATACTCAAATAAGAAAGAATCAGCTGCTAAATCTATTTAAGCATCTTTTATTTTTTGACATCATCCAGGATATCATCTTGGATGATGTAGTATAATTATGCCTCAATTAATATGGTAATATTGGAAAGTAATTAAGGGTTGATTGCTCGATCATATTGGCCAGAATGATTACAGGATCATTTGGGACGATTAGTTCACAAACCTTAGTTCTTTCTAGATGATCAAAAATTAGCCTAGCTCCAGTTAGGGTGATGCTCATGATGATATGAAATGAATTGAATTAATCAGTTGGGATGATCATTAGATCGACCTGAATGATCAAGTTATTTTTTCATAATCGAAACATCCATTCAAGGCGATATTCTGGATGAAATTTGTCATTTTGTACTAATCAGCCTGGATGATCGTGAGATTATCCTAGACAATCAAATTATTTTTCCATCGACTAGACATCCATTCAATATGATTTGAACTAATTGTACAAGAAGATATATTATCATCCTGGATGATATTCAATGATTAGTTGCTAATTAGAGCTAATTTCGAGCCTTATTTAAAAGATCTCTTATTTTCTTAAGAAATGATCTTTTTTTACTATCCTGACCTGAGAGAGCCAAGAGGAGAGGGAGAGTAAGGGAGAGGGACAAAGGATCTTATCAGGGGGAGTTTGTGAGAGATTTCATAAAGGTTGCTCCAAGCTAGGATCCAAGTTATCTTCTCCGTTCGTCATCCCTAGGTCCTTAGAGGTTCGAGAGTGGTCTACTTCAGCAACAGATCATGGTTCTTTACCTACTTCTGGAGGAAGCAAAATGAGTTGGGTTCTCTACTGCTTTTGGAGGAAGCAAAAGGAGTTGAGTTCTCTGCCTAATTTTAGAGGAAGCAAAAAGAGTTGGGTTCTCTGCCAGCTTTAAGAGGAAGCAAAAGGAGCCCCAAAAATTGAGAGTTTGTAAGTGTTTTAATATGGGATCTAGCTTGCAAAAATTATAAGGGCATAAAATGAGCCCCAAAAAGAAGAAAAATTAAAAAGATGTGCAGTGACAGCAAAAAAAAATTTGAATGATACACAAAGTGTGTCAAAAATCAAAAGATGTGTAGAGTGCGCCAATCAATTGATAAGAGGCTTAAAATGAGCCCACAAAGTCAAGCTTCCTTCTCTTCAAGCCTTTAAATCTTAGAAGAATTCATGTGTTACCTGATATTTTCAAAGGCTTGATTTTGAATTTTTGCGATTGTGATAAATTACTTTGGTATATTATTCTATAAGATATTATTCTAAAAGAAAGTTTTGAACGACTCTTTTTCTTATCCAATTGGTTTTTCTGAGTTTTTTTTTTTTTTGAAGAATGCAAAATGCATTAATAAAAGAAAAAACCATAGAACCTAAATACAAACTATTCAAAGTAAACCACTCTATCACTTTCTTCCTTCACAAGTTAAACAAAAGGAGGAAGTTTACTCTCACGAAATAAGTCCCAAATAAAAGCATAAGAAAAAGATAAGTTAGCACAATAGTCAGCTACCTTATTACAATCACGATCAACATAATGGAAACTAACATTACTCCCACAACCTAAAAATAATAAATCTTCATCTTCAATGCTTCCAACCAATTTCTTCTCTTTGTTATACAACTTATAAAGAAACTGGATCACACTCATATTGACTCCCTCAATAATAATACCTTTAGAATCATGTAAACTTCCATTTAAAACTTCCTTCAATGAGTTGAATGACAAAAGCTCGAATTATGCTATGTCCCAATGAACTCCATAAAAGTTGGATGCTAATTCAATCCTTCCTCTGCTATCCCGAACAATGCCTCTAATTCTAGCTTCATAATTTTCCTTAAGAGAAGCATCAATGTTTTTTTTTATAACACTCGGGAGAAGGGGGATGCCAAAATTTAGAAAATAGTCCATAAGACTGATTTTCATCCCAGTGATCTGAGAGTATTTGATTCTGTTTAGCCATATTTACAAATTGAGAATAGTGGCAGCAATAAATGTTTCACTATCCTCCACCTTTCCATGCATGATCTTGTTTTTGTTGCTCCTGGCCAACCATAACAGAGAAAAATATATCCTAACCACTAATGGATTAGCTCTAGCCAATACTTCCAACTGATACAAACATTCTTGAAATAAATTAATTTCAAAATCAAGAAACCCCATCTTCTTAATACATTAATCGCCTTTAATAGCTTCAAACAGGAAGTGGTAACATGATTGATGTCTTCAACATCTCCACATCCCCTTCGACACAAATTAATGGTAGCTAGCTTCCTTCTCATTAAGAAATCTGCTGTAGGTATCTCCGCCTTGCATATTCTCCACTGAAACAGCTCTACCTTAGCATTTAATTTCATCTTTAAATCCATGAAATAGGGTCTACAATCAACTCATCCTTTTAGCCATCCTCCTTTATCATAGCTGAGATAGATCTTCCACTAATCTTTTTTTTTAATTCCATGAAGTCATCATCATGATTTTGACAAATCTGGATATTACTTATCAAAGCAACTAGATATTCCCCAAAGTATAAAAACAATTTGTCATAATTCCAACTTCCCTCATGAATGAAGAAGTCAAGAGTTGTTTTATCATCTTCAAAGATAGCAACAAAAGTGGGCCACTTGAGCAAACTTTTATCCATGATCAAAAAATCTTTCAAATGGTTAATATTAGTGCCCATAACAATTTTCCATCTAACAAAACTACTAAGAGCTTTCCATCCACTAGCAATGATCTTCCAAGATGAATAACAGCCCTTCATTACCTTATCACTCCACCAACTGTCACCATATTTTGTCCAATAAATTTCTATTTATCAAGGAAGAAGGACTTTCCAATAGTTTCCATGAAACTTAGCCCTCAGTGGTCCCTAGCTAGATAATGCTGGCTGGATTCCCCAACCTCCCAATGCTTTCGATTTACACAGCACATCCCAAGCCACATAATGCAGCCCATGACTTCCATCATATTTATTCCAAATGATATTCCTACAAAGTTTCTCAAATTCCTTCAATATACTCAAAGAAATAATATAGTGAGATCTAAGGAATACAGGAAGATTAAAAAAAAATAGCCTTCACCAACACCAACCTTCCAGCCAAGGAAATGTACCTAATACCCCAAGTATTTAACTTCTTCATAGACCTATCCATAAGAATTTGAAAATCATGCTTCTTCAGCCTTCTTAAAGCAATTTTGATTCCCAAGTACTCCATTTCTTCCACAAGCTTAAACCCCAATATCTTTGCAATTTTTTTCTTCATTCTTCTCTCAACTGCTTTACCACAAATCATAATATATTTTTTAAGATTGATTCTTTGTCCGGTTCAACTGCAATAGTCACTTATAATTCCATTCATCTTCCTTATATTCCTCAACTTAGCATCATAAAATAATAACACATCATCTTCTTAAAGAAAATAAGAAATCTTTTGTACCTTTGGAGCAATTGTAATACCCCAGTCCATGCCTTTGTTGGAAAAAGCATTAGAAAGCAATTGAGAACAAATAATAAATAGAAAAGGTGAGAGTGGACTACCTTGACAGAAACAACTGTTTCCCACAATCCATCTAGAATAACCACCATTAATTAGTATAAAAAACTTCGGTTCTAAGACACATTCCATTACCAAGTTTACAAATCTCTCGGGAAAGCCCAATAGAACTATCATATTGTTAAGAGTAGTCCAACACATATTATCGTAGACTTGCTCCATATCCATCTTGATAACCAACAAACCATTGCTTTGTTTTGAAAATCCTTATTTTGTTAACAACTCCTGAGCTAGTAACAAATGATTTGATATAGATCTACCTCTTACAAAATCCGCCTATTCTTCAGAGATAATCTTCGGAATGACCAAAAATAATTTGTTCAATTAGACTTTAGCCACAATATTATAAATAGAATTACAAAGGCTTTTTGGATTAAAAGCAGAAGGAGTCTCTGAATTATTGACTTTAGGAATTAGGACAACAAAAATATCCTTCCACTCCTTGCACATTTTCCATGAAATAAAAAATCTATTCACCTCTCTACACACATCATCTCTTAGAATACTCCAATAGGCTTTGAAAAAGGAGTAAGTCATCCCATCACATCTCGGAGCCTTGTTGTTACCCAGCAACCTGACCACATCCACAAATTTTGATTCTGAGAGGTCTATGTCCAATCCTTTCTTGTCTTCATCTTCTAAAACCTTCTAAGGAGAAGGCAAATTCTCCAACAAGCATGTCCTCTCCTTCCACTTTTTCTGAAAAACAAAACTGAAAAAAACATCCTCCACCTCCTTAGGATCCTCGATGAGAACACCTTTTACATTTCTAACATGAGAAATCCAATTACCATTTTTCCTAGCACTTGTAAAAGCATAAAAAAATTTTGTATTAGAATCCTCTTCTTCAATCTACTTCACTTTCGCTCTTTTGCTTCCACCAAGTATTCAAATGATAAAGATTAACATTCAGCTCCTTGACTTTTGATCTAAGCAATCAAACCTTTTTCTGCACTTAACCCACCATTATTAGCTTCCCCCTCTTATAGCTAAAGATTTTCCACTTTCAATCTATCTTTTTTCTTTAGATAACTCCCTTAATTTAGCCTTACTCCAATAGAAAAAATCTTTCAAAACTCTATTATATTTCTTGTTAAGGATTTGCATATGATCCCCACCAAAAGCCTTCTTCCATACCTTAGCAATTATATGAGCTGAAGCTTTGTAGGATATCCATACATCTTCAAACTTTAGAACCCTCTTCATCCTTATAATATAGTCAAAATGTTTTAATAAAATAGGATAATGATCAGAAGCCACTCTGACAATGTTCCTAACAACTGCCACCTGGATATAATTGATGGCCAAAGAGTTAAGAAAAAACCTATCCAACCTCTCCAGAATCCGTCCCCCACCAATCTTATTATTACACCAAGTGAATCTTGATCTAACAATCCCTACTTCATGATAGTCATTTTCATTCATAAAATTAACCATTTCCTTGGGACCTTGAGAAAACACAAAATTCCTTCCCTTTCTTTTCTCTTCTTGGGACAAAATACAGTTGAAATCCCCCCTATAACCAAAGATACTTTCCTATCATCAACCTCATGAATATAATCCCATGAGATCCTGCTCTTGTTAGCCACCTTGCTTCCATTAACATTTGATTTTATCCACACACCCTTATTATAGACATTCAGTTCCCTAATAACACATTGATCTGACGTCTTTATAACTGAAAAAGATGTCAAATCATATCTCCATAAGATCAAAATACCTCCAGATAACCCATCTGATCGCAGAAGGAAAAACTTTCAATCAGGACCCATAATCTTATCAAAGGAAACTTTATCAAAAGCATTAATTTTGGTCTCCACCAACCCCACAAACAAAATACTAAAATCTTTAATAGACTCCCTAAGATATAGAGAGGCTTCTTTCTTCTTAGCCCTTCTACAATTCAAAAAAGCAATGGAATTCATTAAATCACCCTAGGGGATGGGCCCTCGTCCTTCTTTTTACTACTAATACCTTCTATAATTCTACCACGAGTAACATTTTTTATTGGCCCTAAGGATATGAGTTCTTTAGCAAGCTTAACCTTGGTCATCTCCCCAACATTACCAATCTCCTTCATCGAACCAACATCAGATTGTTTATACAATTAACTTCTCCATAAACCACGTCCCTCCACAATCCAATATCATCAACCAAAGAAGCCTCAGCTTTATTGCCTTTAACAATTAGTTTCCCCTCCATCACACCAACCTCCATGATATTATCATCATCGATACTCAAAATATCAAATACATTAAAAGTCATTGGTGAAAAAGAATAAGCAGGGATGAAGTTCATACCCAAGTCTCCATCTGAATTTTGCACATCTTTGTTAATCTGACCATCAAACTCCTCAGGTCTAACATTTTGTATGTCTTCCCTACATTGATTAAGTCCGTTTGTGAATTCATCCTTCTTCAATTTGATCTATATCAGCATTCAAATTATTCGGCTCCAGCTTAGATGAATCATTATGGACTTCAGTAATCTCATCAATCCTATCCTCCTGAACTTCCAGAATAACTTGCAAATCTATTTTTATGACTTATGTTTTGATATTGACAAACACTCTTGATTCTCTTGGACTGCATGTTGCTTCTAACTTTTCAAAAATCAAAGATCGGATGAATAAACGAAGCCAGTTCAAGATTGTGTAGGTTTAGGGTTGAGTTAGTCTGTACTTTATTTTTTCTCTTCTTGAGTCTATTTGTAATGGTCAAAGAGACTGATGCTAAGTAACCCTACACACACACACTTGAGAGAATTAGAATTTCTATTTTTACTCATATCGGCCAGGATGATATTTACATCATCCTTGACGATCAGCCTTAAAACAGAAAGTCTAAATATGGATTCTTAATTAAGGTAGCCGACATTAACAGATCGGCTTGGACGATACGTGTATAGGCCAAGACGATAAGCTCAAAATAGAAAAAAGTTGCTGCCATAGACAATTAAGGTATACTGTATTTTTAAATAATCGGCCAAGACGATCATTGATCGGCCTGGACGATATTCATAAATTATGCCTTAATTGATCAGGAAATCAAGGGAGTAATTAAGGATGATTGATACGATCATATCGTCCTAGACGATCACAGGATCGGCCAGGACGATCTATTCAAAAAATCTTAGTTACTTCAGGATGATAAATATCGGCCAGCTCGAATTCAGGGTGATGCTCTGACCGATCTTCTGAGTTTTGTACTTATCGGCCAGGCAGATGTCCATATCGGCCTGGACGATAATGTTGGCTACTTGCAATTAATAAGCTCTTTTGAAGCTCTTCTATTTAAGAGCTCTTGTTCAATATTTTGAATAACCTTTTGGCTGCTGCCTTGACCTGAGAAGGCCTTGAGGAGAGAAAGAGAGAGAGGGAGAGAGAGAGAGGATCTTGTAAGGGGGAGCTTGTGAGGGGATTCACAAGGGTTACTTCAAGGATCGCTCTGCTTCTTCTTCTTCTAGAGTTTCTCATCCATGGAAGGGTTGGTAGAGGTAAGGAGTCATCATCTGGTTGTGGTTCTCTACCAACTTCAGGAGTAAGCAAAAGGAGATAGATTATCTGCCTTATCGTGGTGGCAAAAAGGAGGTTCTTTGTGAGGGCTGCTCCGCCTAGCCGTGGGGGATAAATGAGAGTCACGTTTGTAGTGCAATACTTGGAGGGTGCCTCCAAGGTGTGGACGTAGGTCAAGTTGATCGAACCACTATAAATCTCTGTATTATTGTTTTCTTGCTTCCGTACTTTAATTTTCGTATTGTTTATTTTTCTCATGGTGTGATTTTGGTTTCTGTGATTTTTGTTCTTTGTGAAAAGATTTTTTAAAAAAAAGACCAATTCACCCCCCCCCCCCCCCTCTTGGTTAGCTTGGGACTAAGTTCATAGGGCTTAACATCCCTAATGAACTTTCAATTGGAATCAGAGCGGGATTCAAAAATTTAAGTTTGAAAACTTTTTGAATTAGATTCATGGCTAACCTTGGGAATCGTAACACTATGGAAGGTTATTCAATTACACGACCTCCCTTGTTTGACAACTTACCTTTTGATTTCTGGAAAACCCGCATGTCAACGTTTTTACAATCTACTGATTATCGCATGTGGATGCTTATCAAAGAAGGTTATTCTCCACCTTCTTGTGAAATTAATGGTGTTAAAACTGAAGTTACTTTTACTGAATGGACTTTTGATGAACGAGATTTAGCTCAATTAAATATAAAATTTTTGAACTATTTTTTCTGTGCTTTAAAATCTGAGGATTATATGCATGTCTCTACTTGCAAAACTGGTAAAGAAATTTAGGATAAATTGTGTATCACCTATAAAGGCACTAATGAGGTTAAATAATCCCGTTTGAATATTCTCTTGCATGATTATGAACTTTTTCGTATGAAACCTCATGAATCAATTTCTGACATGTACACTAGGTTTACTCAGATAGTTACTTCACTGCATGCATTAGGAAAAGAACTTTCAAACTACAAAAAACTAAATAAAATTTTGAGATGCTTGCCTTCGTCATATGATACTAAAATCACTGCAATCACTGAATCTAAGGATTTGAACAATTACTCTATTGATAACTTACTTGGCTCACTCATTGCTTACGAGCAAGGGGTGAATCAAAGAAATCTTGATGCATGTGAGAAGATGAAGGAGAAAACAGTTACACTAAAGACACATAAATCGGATTTTGAATCTTCCGGGTTTGAAAGCGATGAAGTTGCCTTCATCACAAGGCAATTCAAAAGCTTTCTAAGGAAGAAACAAAAGCATCATCAAAATTGGAGAAAATTTGAGGATCATAAACATGTTAAAGGATCTTCTGATATTGTTTGTTATGAATGCAGGAAATCAGACATGTGAGAACTGATTGACCGACACTTAAAGATCACTCAAGCAAAGGAAAGGGTAAGGAGAAACCTAAGCTAAGGAAGGACAAGATGAGAGTACAAAAACCATTTTGGGCGGATTCAGCATCGGACTCATTGGAGACGGAACCAGAAAATGAGACATCAAAATTGTACTTGATGGCAGACGACAATCCTGATCATGAAGAGGTATGTGAACTTTCCTACGATCAACTTCTTGAAGTTTCAGAAAAAATTCATGCATCATATAGGAAATTAAAGAAAACACATGCTAGCTTGAAATTAGAATTTTTGAACCTACAAAAAGAGCATGAAATTTTGACTAAAGACCATCAAATGATAGATTCAAATCATATAACTTTACTTGATGAATTTGATGAGTTAAATAAAAATCATTGTGAATTAGTTGAAAAGTATGATGCATTAAAAGTTTCAGACACATCACTTGAATCTGATTTTAAGAAGTCTAAAGAGATGGAGAAAAATTTGAGGATTGAAAATGAGGTCTTAAAAAGCACAAATTTAAAGATTCAAAATGAATTAGAAACATGTAAGAACTAGGATGACACCTACTTTTGATCAATTGCCAAAACATAGGAAGAGGCATTATAACTCAAACCACTTAAGAAATCCTTTTCCTGGAGTTAGATGCTTTTCATGTGGCATGCTAGGACACATCTCACACACTTGCACATTACACCATAGTACACATTAGGTGTGGAGACCTAAGGTGCATGATCCACAGCATACCACACATGCATTGCATTATACTCTTCATAAGAAGGAACCCAAACCTGCTTAGGTTCCTAAATCTAATATTTGATAATTTTGCAGGAGGATTCTCACAAAAGGCCTCGTGAGAGTATGTGGTACCTGGGCAGTGGATGCTCTCGACATATGACTGGTAATGCCAACCAGTTTGTTGTACTAGAGTCTAGGACTTGAGGCAAGGTTACTCTTGGAGACAACACCACCAAGAAGGTGATAGGAGCAGGTATAATTGGTAAATCCAAGAACCTTATGATTGAAAATGTTTTGCTTGTAGATGGATTGAAGCACAACTTGGTCAGCATCAGTCAATTCTGTGATAAAGTCTTCACCGTGCAATTCTTTGTAAATTCATGCATTGTAAGTTTAAGTAACAACACTATTTTGCAGGAATAAAGGATCAACAACATCTACATCCTTGATTTAAATAATATTGAATGTGCTACTTCATTTTTTTTAAAAATAGTGATTGATGATTCATGATTGTGGCACCGGGGACTTTGTCATGCTAGTATGAAAACTCTTAGGAAAGTGACCCAAAAAGACCTAGTTAGAGGTGTCACCAAACTCAAGTTTTCAAAAGACCACCTTTAGGAAAGCAAGTCAACTCCACCTTTCACCCCATTAAGGACATTAGTACCTCTAGACCTTTAGAAGTCCTTCACATGGATTTGTTTGGACACATTAGCACTGCCAGCCTGGGAGGGAAAGTCTATGGATTTGTGATTGTTGATGACTACTCGAGGTACACTTGGACTATATTTCTTTCACATAAAAATGAGTCTTTTGAGGAGTTTAAAATATTTTCTACTTGGATTCAGAAAAAGCTAGGTTGTGAGATTTTGACCATCCATAGCGATTATGGGGGAGAGTTTGAGAATGAAAGATTTGGAGATTTCTGTGAGGACAAAAGGATTAGCCACAATATTTTAGCTCCTAGGACCCCTCAGCAGAATGGGGTAGCTGAAAGGAAGAACAGGACCTTGGTGGAAGCCGCTAGAGCTATGCTTGCTGAGTATTCACTTCCAAAATACTTTTGGGCTGAAGCGGTTAACACAGCTTGTTATGTGTTGAATAGGGTGAACGTTAGAGTCAAATTAGAAAAGACACTCTATGAGATCCTTATGGGTAGGACACCCAATCTTTCCCACCTTCATGTCTTTGGTTCTAAGGTTTTTATTCACAACAATGGGAAGTCTCACTTGGGAAAATTTGATCCTAAATCTAATGAAGGAGTATTCTTGGGATATTATAGTGTTGGGAAGTCTTTTAGGGTGTTTAACAAGAGGACTTTAATGGTGGAAGAGACAACCCATGTAGTATTTGATGAGTCTGATCCTAATAAACATGGAGTTGATATTGATGATGAGATTGGAGAGATTACTAGTGGAGTAGAAAATTTGGGGAAGGGGGTAGAACACCAAAGTAATGAAGGAGTAGGAGAAGTCACCCAAGGAGTAGAAAATTTTGATTTGAATGAAAGGGTTGGAACTTCACACACTTTGCCTAGAGATTGGAGATACTCTATAAGTCACCCAAGGATTTGATCTTAGGAGACCCTTCTAGTGGAGTTAAGACTAGACATGGACTTAGGAAGGAGGTGAACCACTCTGCCTTTATCTCAAGGACTGAACCCACCACCATTAACAAAGCCTTTTCTGATGAGTTTTGGATTTTAGCAATGTAAAAAGAATTAAATCAATTTATAAGGAATGATATTTGGGAGCTTGTAGAAAGACCTAAGGGACAAAGTGTAGTTGGGACAAAGTGGGTCTTTAAGAATAAGGTGAATGATTCAAGAGTGGTGGTGAGGAATAAAGCAAGATTGGTGGCTAAGGGGTACAATCAAATAGAAGGGATAGACTTTGAGGAGACTTTTGCCCCTGTAACTAGATTGGAAGCCATTAGAGTACTATTAGCCCTTGCCTATTATAAAGGATTTAAGCTTTTTCAAATGGATATTAAGAGTGCCTTTTTAAATGGGGAAATAAAAGAAGATGTGTTTGTAGAACAACCCCCAGGTTTTGACAATTCCCAATTTCTAAATCATGTTTTTAAATTAAAAAAGGCTTTGTATAGTTTAAAGCATGCACCAAGAGCTTGGTATGATAGGCTTAGCACATTCTTACTAGAGAGGGAGTTTGT
The DNA here is from genome assembly GCA_016618105.1 of Dendrobium huoshanense. Taxonomy (NCBI): domain Eukaryota; kingdom Viridiplantae; phylum Streptophyta; class Magnoliopsida; order Asparagales; family Orchidaceae; genus Dendrobium; species Dendrobium huoshanense. Next base: position 13,316,094 of record CM028350.1, on the reverse strand, counting down.
CAAGGGGAGCGTAGACACCACCCTTTTTCTTAGGCGAGTTGGAGATGATTTACTCATTGTTCAGATTTATATGGATGATATACTCTTTGGATCCACTAATAAGAAATTGTGTGATGATTTTTCTAAAATAATGAGTAGAGAGTTCGAGATGAGTTTGATGGGAGAGTTGTCTTACTTTTTGGGATTTAGCATAAAAAAATTGGAGGATGGAGCCTTTTTAAATCAAACAAAATACATAAAGGACATTTTGAAGAAGTATGAGATGGACAAAGTCAAGCCAATTAACACTCCCATGACTTCTAGTGCTCCATTGGATAAGGACCCAAGTTGTAAGTCTATTGATCAGAAGAAGTATATAGGCATGATTGGATCTTTACTTTACTTGACTGCGAGCCAACCTGATATCATGTTTAGTGTTTGCCTTTGTGCTAGATTTCAAGCTGACCCTAAGGAGTCTCACCTGACTTCTGTTAAGAGAATTTTTAGATACCTTTTGGGGACACAAGGTTTAGGGATTTGGTACCTTAGATACAGCACTTCTTTTAAGATTATTGGATTTTTTGACTCTGATTTTCCAGGATGCAAGGTGGATAGAAAAAGCACTTCAAGAACTTGTCAATTTATTGGACAATCTTTGGTCTCTTGGTCTAGTAGGAAGCAAAACTCTGTTGCACTTTCCACTGCTGAAGCTGAGTACATCGCTCTTGGAAGTTGTGTGGCCCAAGTCCTTTGGTTAAAACAACAGGTATTGGATTTAGGATTACCTGTAGGCACCATCTCAATCTTTTGTGACAACACTTGTGCCATATGCATATCTAAAAATCTATCCAACATTCAAGGACTAAGCACATTGACATTAGGAATCACTTCATTAGAGATCATGTGACTAAGGGAGACATTGAGTTACACCATGTGACAACTGCAAATCAATTGGCTGGTATCTTTATTAAACCACTTGCCTTCGACACTTTCAGTTCTTTAAGGACCAGATTGGGTGTGATTGACATAATTGCATGAAACTTGATCTTTTAGTTACTTTCTTTTGTTTTTGTTTTTTATTTTTTAGTTTTTTGTGTGTTTTACTTTCTTTTGCTTTTTTCTTTCTCTTACTTAGTTTTCAAAATCATCGCTGAAATGATAACATATTTCATGCTTTTTTTAAAAAAATTTATAGTCAATGTGGTTTTCATCTCTTAATCTCCTAGATGGTAAAAATATTTCATGATTGTGTCTCTTTCTCTAACCTATTTTAATGGCATAGTTTTCTTTTCTAATCAAAAGTCTATCTCAAATTAAAGATTATTTATGAAATTGAGATCTTTTCTTAAGCTTGTTTAAGCAAATCTCTCTTGTATTTATAATGTTTAAAGTTTTTTATCACATCAAGATCCCTCGTTACTCTTGTCTTTGATTATTAATTCTGTTTGTGGTAATTCTTCCTTATGTTAGAAGAGAGCTCCTATTCTCTAATATCTGAGAAGATATATTCACAACTAAGGTTTTTTTAAGAGGTTATAAAAGAGAATGTAGCTTGCAAAAATAAAAAAAAAAATTGGCTAATGATGCCAACAAAAGAAGCGCAAAGAAGCCAAAATTGAAAAATCTATAAAAAGATGCACAAAGCGCGACTAAATTGACAAGAGGCATAAAATGAGCCCACTCTAAAGCAAGCTATTCTCTCTTTTTAAATCTTTTAGAACTTAGAAGTTTTTGCTCTCAAAAACTTGATTTCGATTGTTTTGCGATCGTGACAGATTTACTTTGGTTCATTATTTTCTTAAACCAAGTGATTGATGGATTTTTTTTTCATATCCAATTAATTCTTTGAGTTAGGTCATTGATTTCAAAAGACGATTCTACCCTAAGAAAATGTCTAAGCTAAGGGTAACCATGACCGGATATTCTACTATTCTATGGATGGTTGAGATTATTAACTCATTAACCCACAAGTTTTTAAATTAATCACATGGAATACTAAATCATTTTTATGCCTTGATTTAAAAAAAATAATTTGTTGTGATTTGCTATTGTTCTTTTGTGTTTCTTCCTCCTTTTTGATATGTCAAAAGGGGGAGAAGTTTAGGTTGTTTTTACACTTGTCGATCCTGAAATTTTCCTTCTAATTGTCTTCATAGTGTTTTGCCATCATCAAAAAGGGGGAGATTATTGCAAATCTATTTTCATGACATATATTATGATGATTGACAAACACTCTTGATTCTCTTGGACTGCATGTTACTTCTAACTTTTCAGGAATCAAAGATCGGACGAACAAACAAAGCCAGTTCAAGATTGCGTAGGTTTAGAGCTGAGTCAGTCTGTACTTTGTTTTTTCTCTTCTTGAGTCTATTTGTAATGGTCAAAGATACTAATGCTAAGTAATCCTATACACAAACACTTGAGAGAATTAAAATTTCTATTTTTACTCATATCGATCAGGACGATATTTACATCGTCCTGGATGATTAGCCTTAAAACAGAAAGTCTAAATATGGATTCTTAATTAAGTTAGCCGACATTAACAGATCGGCCGTGACGATACGTGTATCGGCCAAGACGATAAGCTCAAAATAGAAAGAAGTTGTCGTCATAGATAATTAAATATGATTAATACGATCATATCGTCCTGGAGGATCGCAGGATCGGCCAGGACGATCTATTCAAAAAAACCTTAGTTACTTCAAGACAATAAAAATCGACCAGCTCGAATTCAGGGCGATGCTCTGGCCGATCTTCTGAGTTTTGTACTGATTGGCCAGGCCGATGTCATATCAGCCTGGATAATAATGTCGGCAACTTGTAATTAATGAGCTCCTTTGAAGCTCTTTTATTAAAGAGCTCTTGTTTAATGTTTTGAACAACCTTTTGGCTGCTGCCTTGACCTGAAAAGTCCTTGAGGAGAGAAAGAGAGAGAGGGAGAGAGAGAGGATCTTGTGGGGGGGAGCTTGTGAGGGGATTCACAAAGGTTGCTTAAAGGATCGCTCTGCTTCTTCTTTGTCTAGATTTTCTCATCCGCAGAAGTGTCGGTATAGGTAAGTAGTCAACATCTAGTTGTGGTTCTCTACCAGCTTCAGGAGGAAGCAAAAGGAGATAGGTTCTCTGCCTTGCCGGGGTGGCCAAAAGAAGGTTCTTTGTGAGGGCTTCTCCACCTAGTCGTGGGGGCTAAAGGAGAGTCACGTTTGTAGTGTAATACTTAGAGGGTGCCTCCAAGGAGTGGACGTAGGTCAAGTTGACCGAACCACTATAAATCTCTGTGTTATTATTTTCTTGCTTCTGCACTTTAATTTCTGCATTGTTTTTTTTTTTCGTGGTGTGATTTTGGTTTATGTGATTTTTGTTCTTTGTGAAAATAATTTTTTAAAAAAAGACCAATTCACCCCCCCTCTTGGTTAGCTTGGGACTAAGTTCATAGGGCTTAACATCCCTAACGAACTTTTAGAATAGACTTCAATTGCTTTTTTACATACTTCAGATTTGTTGGCTTAACAAAATTGTTCCTTTGATTTAATCTTCTACCTCTCTTATGATTGATAAGGACCCCTGGACCATAAGTAGGTTTATTTATACTCTCTTGCCTCTTCCCAACCTTAACACCTGATCCACCTTTACTAGCAGTAACATCCAACTCTTTTGTGATAGAAATTCCCTGATTGCTTTCATTTTTCACATGTCCAATCATTCCACATTGAAAACAAAAGGATGAGATTTTTTCATATTCCACTTTTTGGAAAACCTCTCCGAAATACTCTCCATCCACACTCCTAAAGAAAGGTATTGATCAAGCTTCACCCATACACATACCATTGCAAACTCCCTCCTCTACCACTGAAACATATTTCCATCCAACATTAATGGTTTACCAATCATAGATGCGATCCTTGCGATGTTCACCTTATCCCAACATTGTAGTGGTAGATGTGGCAATCTTATCCATATTTGAGAGGTCAGCCCCTTCATGGATAATGGACAAAAATCATAATCCATTTTTCCATGCCAACTATAAACCCATTCACAAACCACGGGCCACCTGAAAGAACAGCTTCCACCAATTAATGTGAATTGAATGAACATAGAAATAAACCCCTTCCAAGATAGGTAAAATGAAATTGTTCAAACTGGCTCCATTATCGCCTCACTTCCTATGCCACCATATGGGATGGTAATTCCTTTCCAAATACTCTAATTACAAATGAATTCAACAACATGTTTAAGTTCACAATCTCAATCTCTTTACACAACTTAACAGCCTTACCATCTTCTAACAAAACTATATCTTTATCTTTAAAGTCTAGATTGATTTATGGCTTATAACTCCAAGGATTAACATTAAACCCATTACCATCTCTATTAGGCATTTCGCCAGACACCTTATCCACATTCACATCTTCCTTCTCGCCCAAAATAGAATCATTCTCCTAAAAATTTTGTTACCAAAATCAGTGAATTCTCATTTACACACTATCTCAAGGGATTGCATTTGAATTCCCAAATCTATTAACAAAAATTTTCATTCCGGAGGAAGAAGTAGAAGGATCGGTCGAGTTAAAATCTAGAAAAACTTTATCAGTTCGAGGAGTCACAGTCTCCACATCTTCAATAATAGGCTTATCGTTTCCCTCCATATGAATGATCTTCTTAGGAGCAACATCAGAGATATCCTTAATCACTAAAGGACCTTGTGAAGTATTATTCAACAGATTTAAATCTCTCTATTTTGAACCAGCAAGCAAACAACAATTTCCTTCCAGTCCTTAATTTGTATTGACAACAAAGGATGGTGTCCTCACCACCGAGGCCAGTGATTGCCAGTGGCCTTCAGCTGCCATCTTCCCCATGAGCTCCTGGAAAATAGGATGCAAAATAGATAATGCAAAATTTGAAATTTTGAACACTTTCTCTCTCTAACGGGACTTGTGATAGTATGGTATTCTTCAAAAAAATTAGTTTTTCTGTGTTAGGTCTTTTTTTTTCAAAAGATGATTTTTCCCGGAGAGAAGTCTAAGCTAGGATCATTTATTCTACCATTTTTTAGATTTTAACGATATTAACTCGTTATTCTTAAAATTTTTTAAATTCAATTCCATAGGAAATTCATCATTTTTGTGCTTTAATTAATAAAAAAACAAACATTATTTCATTCTTCTTTTTTGTCTTCTGTTCTGCTTTTCCTTTCTAGCTTTTCCTCCTTTTTTGTGATGTCAAAAGGGGGAGTAATTTTTTAGTTGTTTCATTATACTGTTTTCACTTCTATTCATATTTTAATTTTTTTGTGTTTGCCATCATAAAAATGGGGGAGATTGTTGTGAATATGATTTTAGGGTATATAATTTTTATGTTAAGAAAAATAACTATTTTTCTATGTCTGCCTTGCCTACTAACATTTTAGGTCCTCAAGATCACATTGCAAATCAAACTAGCTCAAGATTTGGTATATTAAAACTAAGTCAATTTATAATGTTTCACAAGTGTCTTTAACCTTTTCTTGAGTCCATCGTAATTTTATGGGTCCGATGCTAAGTAATCTTGCACACACACACTTGGAGAAATTTTTTTTACTATTTTAATTTTTTTTTATTTTCTATCACATCATCCAGGAAGATCCAAATATTATCTTGGATGATTAGTTAAAATAAAAAACCTAATTAAGGCATCATGATTAAGGCAGACATAATTAAGCACATCATCTTGGATGATATCTGTATCAGCAAGGATGATAGGCTCAAAACAGAAAGAATCAGCCACATGATCTATTTAGGCATCTTTTATTTTTGAACATCATCCAGGATATCAACCTGAATAATGCAGTGTAATTATGCCTAAATTAATTTTGTAATTAATGAAGGTAATTAAGGGTTGATTACTCAATCATATCAGCCTGGAAAATCAGAAGATCATCCAAGATGATTAGTTCATAAACCTTAGTTCTTTCTGGATTATCAAAAATGGTCTGTCTCTATTCAGGGCAATGCTCTGGGCTATATGAACTAAATTGAACTAATCAGTGAGGATGATGGTTAGATCAGCCTAGATAATAAAGTTATTTTTTCATCATATAGGCATTCATTCAGGGTGACATTTTGGATGATATTTATCATTTTGTACCTTGTGAATTAAAAAGAGAGAGGAAAATAGAGAGAGGATCTTGTGAGGGGAAGTTTGTTAGGGATTTCATAAAGGTTGCTCCAAGCAAGAGTCATCTTCTCTGATTGTCATCCCTAAGTCCTTGGAGGTTCTAAAGAGATCTACTTTAATAACTAATCAAGGTTCTTCTTGCTTTTAGAGGAAGAAAAAGAAGTTGGGTTCTCTACTTGCTTCTAGAGAAATCCAAATTAGTTGGGTTCTCTGCTTGCTTTTGGAGGAAGTAAAAGAAGTTGGGTTCTCTGCCACACCGAGGTCTGAAGAAAGGAGTTTTATTTATGGTCTTCTCTATCTTCCTATGCGGGCAAAAGGAGAAACACTGAGTTTAGTGTAATACCCAGAGGAGAGGCTCCGAGGAGTGGACGTAGGTCAAGTTGACCGAACAAGTATAAAATCTAGTGTGTTCTTTCTTATTGTACTTATTCACTTTAGTTTATGTGGTGATTGTTGATTATATTTATGATTTTGTTTATAAAAAATTTTAAATAACAATTCACCCCCCTCTTGGTTAGCCTTGGGAATAGTTCATAAGGGATTAACATCCTTGACGAACTTTCACATACAAGTTTAACACACTATATATAAATATTATATACATTATATACAAGTTTATAAACTCTATATACAAGCATTATACATTATATGTATAACTTTATACAAGAATTATATATATGCTATATACAAGCATTATACACACTATGTAAAGCATTATGCACACTTAGTAAAAGTACTATATAGAATATGTACAAGTTTATATATGCTATTTATAAATTTATATACACTAAGTATAAATTTATAAATGCTATGTACAAGTATTTTGCATATTATACACAAGCTTATACACGCTATGTACAATTTTATACACACTATGTACAAGTTTATACACACTAAGTATAAGCATTATGCATACTATATGTATAAACATTATTCACACAATGTATAAGTTCATACACGCTATGTACAAGCATTATACACACTAAGTACAAGTTTATAAATGGTATGTAAAAGTATTTTGCATATTATGCACAAGCTTATACACACTATGTACAAGCAATATACACACTATATAATAGTTTATACTAGTATTATACACACTATGTTCAAGCATTATACACACTATATAAAAGTTTATACACACTATATACAAGCATTATACATACTGTATACAAGTTTATATACACTACATTCAAATATTATACACACTATATACATAGTGTGTATAAATTTATATATAGTATGTATAATGCCTGTATATTGCAGTTATAAACATTTATATAGTATTTATAATGCTTGTCTATAGTGTATATAATACTTGTACCTAATTTGTGCATAGTGTATATAATTCTTTTATAAACTTGTACATGGTGTGTATAAATTAGTACATATCATGTATAATGTTTATATACAGTGTGCATAATGAAAGTAAATAGTATATATAATACTGGTACAAACCTATATATAGTGTATATAATGGTTGTACATATTATGAATAATTTTTATATAAACTTATACATAGCATGAATAAAAATATACATAGTGTGTAAAATGTTTATATAAACTTATATATAGTGTATATAATGCTTGTCTATAGCATGTATAAAGCATATAAATAGCGTGTATAAACTTGTACATATTGTATATAATGCTTATATATATCATGTATAAACTTACACCTAGTGTGTATAATACTTATAGTTAGTTTATATAATGCTTGTATATAGTGTGTATAATGCTTGTACATAGCATGTACATAACATATAAAAACTTATATATATTATGTATAATGCTTGTACATAGCATGTATAAACTTCTATATTGTGTGTATAATGCTTATAAGTATGCACACTAAGTATAAGCATTATACACAATAATATGTACAAGTTTATACACACTAAGTTTATACACATTAAGTAATGCTTGTATAAACTTGTACATATTATGTATAATACTTATACATAGTATATAAAATGCTTGTAAATAATATATATAATGCTTCTACATAATATATACAAACTTGTATATAGTATGTTTAATTCTTATATTTAGTTTATATAAACTTATATATAGTGTGTATAATGCTTGTACATATCATGTATAATACTTATATATAGCATCTATAATACTTGTATAAACTAATATATAGTGTTTATATTTTTTGTATAAACTTATACATAGTATGTAATACTAGTATATAGCTTATAGAAATTTGTATATAGAGTGTATAATGCTTGTATATAGCATATATAATATTGAAAATAATATGTATAATACTTGTACATAGCGTGTATAAACTTATAAACATCTACATAGTGTGTATAACTCTTGTACAAAGCATGTATAAACTTATACATATATTGTATAAACTTATATATATCGTGCATAAACTTATACATAATGTGTAAAATGCTTGTACATAACTTCTATAATGCGAGTATATAACGTGTATAATGCTTATACATGACATGTATAAATATATATAAAGTGTGTATAATGCTTGTACATAACATGTATAATACTTATATATAGCATGTACATATCAAGTATAAAATTGTACATAGTGTGTATAATGCTTATACATAACATGTATAAATATGTACATATCTTGTATAATGCGTGTACAAACTTGTACATAGTATGTATAATTCTTGTATGTAGCCTGCATAATGCTTTTATATAATATATATAATGTTTATATATAGTGTCTATAAGCTTATACATTATGTGCATAATGCTTGTACATAGTATTTATAATACTTATACATAGCATATATAAACTTGTACATAGTATGTGTAATGCTTGTGCATAGCATGTATAACCTTGTACATAGCATATGTATAATGTTTGTACATAGCGTGTATAATACATGTATAAACTTAAATATAGCTTATATAAACTTATTAATAGTGTGAACATAGTGTGTATAATAGTTAAATATAATGTGTATAAACTTGTACATAGTACGTATAAACTTGTTCACAATATATAATGTTTATACATTGTGTGTATAATTCTTTTACATGTCATGTATAATACTTGGATAGCATGTATAAACTTGTATAAAGTGAGTATTATTCTTATATATAGTATTTATAATACTTGTACATAGCATGTACAAACTTATACATAGTGCGTATAAACTTATATAAAGTATATACAAACTTATGTGTATAATGCTTGCACATATTGTGTATAATGCTTGTACATAACATGTATAAACTTGTATATAGTGTGTATAATGCTTGTAGATAACATGTATAATGCTTATATGAACTTGTACATACTGTGTATAATATTTATACATATCATGTACAAACTTTTATATAGTATATATAATGCTTATATATACTATATATAAACTTGTACGTAGTGTATATAAACTCATACATAGTATATATAATGCTTGTACTTAGCGTGTATAAATTTATACAATACGTGTATAATGCTTATACATAGTGAGTATAATATATATATAAACTTATACATACTTTGTATAATGCTTGTACATAACATGTATAATAGTTATGTATAGTGAGTATAAACTTAATACATAGTGTATATAATGTTTTTATAAACTTGTACATAACGTGTATAAACATACACATAGTGTATATAATAATTATATAAATGTTTACATATAGTGTATAATGCTTGTATTTATTATGTATAAACTTATATATAGTAAGTATAATGCTTGTATATAACATATATAAACTTATACACAGTATGTATAATGATTATACATAGTATGTACAAACTGCTACAGATTTATATATAATATATACAAATATTATACACACTATATATAAGTTTATACATGCTATATATAAGCATTATATACACTATATATAAGTTTACACATGCTCTTATAAATATTATATATACTATATATAAGTTTATATAAACATTATATATGCTATGTACAAGCACTATACACGCTATGTACAAACATTATACACATAATGTACAAGTTTATACAAGCATTATACACGCTATTTATGAGCATTATATACACAATGTCCATATTTATAGAAATTGTATAACAATTTGTACACTCTATATATAAGATTTATACACGCTATATACAAGTTTATACACACTATATATAAGCATTATACAAGTTTGTACATACTATGTATAAGTATTATATATAATATATACAAGTTTATATAAGCTTTATACACGCTATGTACAAAATGAGTATAATATTTATACAAGTATTGTACACACTATATACAAGTATTATACACACTATATACAAGTTTATATATGATATATACAAGTATTATACACACTGTATATAAATTTATACATCATAATTATAAGGATTATACACACTATATATAGCATGTACAAATTTATACATGCTATATATAAATATTATACATACTATGTATAAGCATTATACATACAATATACAAGTATTATAATGGCTATGTAAAATTTTATACAAGCCTTGAACATGCTATATACAAGCATTATATACAGTATAATGCATTATATACGCTATACAATTATTATATATATTATGTATAAGTATTATACACACTATATTCAATAAATATACACACTATGTATAAGTATTATACACCGTGAATAAATTTATACATACTATGTATAAGTTTATACATATTATTATATAATCATTATACACTATGAGTATAAGTTTATACATGTTTTGTAAGAATTTTACACTATATTTATATAAGCTTATTCACACAATATACAAGTTTAAATAAGTATTATACAAGCTATATAAAAGTTTATACAAGCATTATGCATGCTATGTATAAGCATTATAAACTCTATGTATAAGTATTATACACACTATATAAAAATTTATAAATGTTACATATAAGCATTATACACACTATATACAAGTTTGTACATACTGTGTACGAGCATTATACACGCCATATACAAGTTTGTACGTGCTATATACAAGAATTATATACATTATATATAAGTTTATACATGTTATATACAAGTATTATATACACTATATATAAGTTTGTACATATTATGTAGAGGCATTATATACACTATATATTAATTTATACATATTTTGTACAAGCATTATACACGCGATGTATGAGTATTATACACTATAAATAAGTTTATATATCCTATATAGAAGCATTATACACATCATATATAAGCATTATACACATCATATATAAGTTTAGACAAAAATTATATATGCTATGTATGAGCATTATACATATTATATATAATTATTATACATGCTATATATAAGAATTATAAATATTATGTATAAGTTTATACATACTATACACTTAAATTATACACACCATATACTTGAATTATACACAACATATACAAGTTTATACATCCTATATATAAACATTATATATACTAAGTACAAGCATATTACATGCTATGTACAAGCATTACACATACTATATACAAGTTTATACACACTATGTCCCAACATTATACACACTATGTATAAGTTTATACATACTATATACATGTTTATACATACTATATACAAACATTGTACATGTTATGTATAAGTATTATACATATTATGTATAAGTTTATAAACATAATATTCAAATTTATACACACTATATATAAATATTATACACACTATATATAATCCTTTTACACTCTATTTACAAGCATTATACATGCTATATACAAGTATTTTACACTCTATGTATAAATTTATAAAAGTATTGTACATTCAATGTACAAGCATTATACATAATATTTATAAGTTTATGCAAGCATTATATATATTATATACAAGTTTATAATACTATGTACAAGCATTATATACTCTATATATAAGTTTATACACACTATATAAAAGTACTATACACACTATGTATAAGTTTATATAAGTATTATACATGATATGTAGAAATATTATACAAGTTATGTATGAGTTTTTACACATTATGTATAACTATATAAATACTATCTATAATTGTATACAAGTATTATATAAGTATAAACATTATATAGACTATGTATAGATTTACACACACTATATATAAGTTTGTACATGCATTACACATATTTGTAATGCTTATACATAGCATGTATAAACTTGTTTATAATGTGCATAATGCTTATACATAGTGTGTATAATGATTATACATAGCATATATAATGCTTGTATATAGTGTGTATAATGCTTATACATAATATGTATATTGCTTGTATATAGTATGTATAATACTTGTATATAGTGTATATAATACTTATTCATTTGAACGTAGTATGTATAAACTTATACATGGTATGTATAATGCTTGTATATAGCATATATAAATCATTGTATATGCTATATACAAGAATTATACATACTATGTATAAGTTTATATAAGCATTGTGCATGCTATGTACAAGTATTAGATACATAATATGTAAGTTTATACACACTATATACAAGCTTTATACATACTACTGTCAAATTTATACATATTATATACAAGCATTATACATGTTATGTACAAGTTTATACATGTTACGTATAAGCATTATACATACTATATACAAGCATAGTATATACTATGTACAAATATTATACACACTATATATAAAAATTATGTATAAGTTTGTACATGCAATATACAAGCATTATATAAACTATGTACAAGCATTATATAGGCTATGTACACGCTATATACAAACATTATATATATTATATAAAAATTTATATAAGTATTATACACACTATGTATAAATATTATATACTATGAACAAGCTTATACAAGCATTATAGATGCTTTTTGAAAGTTTATATACGTTATATGCAAGCATAAACACACTATATATAGGTTTATACATAGTATGTATAAGTATTATACGCACTATATACAAGTTTATACAAGAATTATATATTATATTTAAAGCTATGTATAAGCATTATACACATACTATGTATAAGTTTATATAAGTATTATACATGTTATATATAAGTTTATGCATACTATTTACAATTTTAGTTATACTATGTATATGCATTATACACACTATGTATAACCATTATACATGTTGTGTATAAGCATTGTACATAATATATATAATTTTATATGTACTATGTAAAAACTTTATACATATTATGTATGAGCATTATACAAGTTATGTATAAACTTTATATATAATATATATAAGTATTATACATAGTATGTATAAGTATTATATATTATGAATAAGTTTATATATATTATGTTCAAGTTTATACATGCTATTTATAAGTATTATACACATTATCTATAAGTATTATATATATATTATGTACAAGTAGTATACACACTTTGTATAAATTTATACATACTATATATAAGTATTATACATACTATATACAAGTTTGTATATGTTATGTTTAAGCATTATACACACTATGTATAACTTTATAAATGCTATGTACAACCATTATACATATTATGTATAAGTTTATACATATTATGTAAAAGTATTATACACACTATAAATAAGTTTATACATGTTATGTACAAGTATTATATATACTATGCACTAGTTTATACATGTTATATATAAGTATTATATATGCAATATATAACCATTATATAATATGAACAAGTTTATACATATTAGGTACAAGCATTATACAAGCTATTTATAAGTTTATACACATTATGTACAAGTATTATGCACACTTTGTGTAAGTTTATACATGCTATGTATAAGCATTGTACTACTTTGTATATGTTTATATAAGTATTGTACATGCTATGCACAAGTATTATACACACTATGCACAAGTTTATACATGTTATATATCACTATAATACACATTATGTATAAATTTATACAAATTATGTATAAGTTTAAACATATTATATACAAATATTGTACATGTTATATATAAGTATTATATATACTATATATAAGTTTATACACACTATATAAAAATTTATATATGCTATGTATAAGAATTATACATGCTATATACAAGCATTTTACACACTATATACAAGTTTATAATAGCATTGAACATGCGATGTATAAATATTATAAATATTATTTACAAGTATTATATACAATATATATAAGTTTATACATTCTATATACAAGCATCATATACACTATGTATAAGTTTATACAAACTATGTATAAGTTTATACAATCATTATATATGCTATGTATAAGTATTATACATGATATGCACAGTTTTATACATACTATGTATAAGTATATACATACTATGTTTAAGTGTATATAAGTATTATATACATACTATGTTTATGTGTATATAAGTATTATATGCACTAAGTATAAGAATTATACACACTATGTATAAGTATGTATATACTATGTACAAGAATTATTCATACTATATACAAGTTTATACTAATATTGTACAGGCTATATGTAAGTTTATGCACACTATGTATAAGTTTATACAATCATTATACATAATATATACAAGCATTATGCACACTATGTTTAAGTTAATGCACACTATTTACAAGCATTATATATACTATGTACAAGTATTATATTAAATATGTATAATCATTATACACATTATATACATGTTTATACATGCTATATATAATTATGATACACATTATGTATAAGTTTATATATATTATATATAAGCAGTCTATACACTATGTGCAAATTTATACATATTTTGTACAAGCATTATATATACTATATACAAGTTTATAAACTCTATATATAAGTAATATACATGCCATATAAATTATTATACACACTATGTATAAGTTTGTACACGCATTGCACAAATTCATACACACTATATATAAGTTTATATAAGAATTAAACACGCTATGTATAAGTTTATATACATTATGTATAAGTTTGTATACACAATATACAAGCATTATGTACACTATTTACAAGTTTTTATATGTTATGTACAAGCATTATACATAATATATATAATTTTTATATGCTATATACAAGTATTATATACACTATATATAAGTTTATACATACTATGTACAAGCATTATACACATAATGTATAAGTATTATATATCATGAATAAATTTATATATACTATATATAAGTTTATACACGCTATGTATATACATTAAATAAGCTATGTACATGCATTATACACACTACGTATAAGTTTATATATGATATGTACAAGTATTATACACATTATATAAAAGTTTATACATGTTATATACAAGTATTATACATGCTATGTATACATATTATACATACTATATATAAGTTTATATATAGTATGTATAAGTTTATACATGCTATTTATAAGTATTATACACACTATATATAAGTTTATATATATACTTTGTATAATTATATACAAATATTATACACACTATATACAAGTTTTATACACACTATGTATAAGTTTATGCAAGCTATGTACAAGCATTATACATTACATGTACAAGTTTATATAAGAATTATTTACACTATATACAAGTTTATACATACTATCTTTAAGTTTATACAAGTATTATACACATTATTTATAAGAATTATATATACTTTATAAAAGTTTATACATGCTATTTATAAAGAATATATATACTATATACAAGCATTATACATATTATGTATAAGCATTACATATACTATATACAAGTTTATATACACTATGTACAAATTTTATACATACTATGTATAAGTTTATACATACTATGTACAAGCATTACACACACTATGTACAAATTTATACATGCTATATATAAGTATTATACACACTATGTATAAGTTTGTACATGCAATATATAAAGATTATACATGTTATGTATAAGTTTATACATGTTATATACATGCATTATACACATTATATAACAATTGTTTTATAGTATGTTACAAATTTGTACACAGTATATATAAACTTATAAATAATTTATATACTATATACAAGCATTATATATACTATGTATAAGCATTACATACTCTATATACAAGTTTATACACATTATTACAAGTCTTATACATACTATATATAAGTTTATAAGTAGTATGTATAAACATTATACACACAATGTATAAATTTAAACATGCTATTTATATAAGTATTATATATACTATGTATAAGTTTGTACACGCTATATATAAAGATTATGCATGTTAATTATAAGTTTATACATGTTATATACAAGCATTATACATATTATATAAAAAATTTTATATAGTATGTTACAAACTTTTACACAGTATATATAAACTTATACATAACGTGTATAAATTTATACATACTGTTTATATTGCTTGTATATAGTGTACATAATTCTTGTAATTTATATATATAAACTTATGCATAATGTGTATAATGCTTTATATGGAATGTACAAATTAGTACATAATGTGTATAAATTTATACATTGTGTGTATAATACTTATATAAACTTATACATAGTATATATAATGATTGTTCATAACATATATAATGCTTATAAATAGGGTATATAATGATTGAATAAATATCTACATAGCGTGTATAATGCTTGTACATAGTATGTATAATGCTTGTACATAGCAAGTATAATCTTTTACATAGTGTGTATAATACTTATGTTTAGTTTATATAATATTTGTACATAATATATACAAACATAAACATACTATGTATAATACTTATACACAGAATGTTAATGCTTATACACAACATGTATAATATTTAATTGCATTGTGTACAAATTTGTACATATTTTGTATAATGCTTGTATATAGTGTATACAAAGCATGATATACGCTATGTACAAGCATTGTTCACACTATGTATAAGTTTATATTAGCATTGTACATGATATGTATTAGTTTATATATATTATGTACAAGCATTATATATTATTTAAAAGTTTATGTATAATATATACAAATATTATATATACTATATATAAGTTTATACATGCTATGTACAAGCATAGTATATATTTTTTACAAGTATTATACACACTATATACAAGCATTATACATGCTATATGCAAGTTTTTATATGCTATCTATAAGTTTATACATGCCATATACTAGTATTATACACACTATATATAAGTTTATACATGATATGTACAACCATTATACAAGCTATGTACACACTATGTAGAAGTTTGTATATGCTATGTATAAATATTATACACTATTTACAAATTTGTATAAGTATTATACATACTATATATAAGTTTATACAAGTATTATAGATGCTATTTAAAAGTTTATATAGGTTATATATAAGTGTTAAAGATAATATGTATAAGTTTATACATGTTATATATAAATATTATACACATTATATACAAGTTTATACTAGTATTATTCGTTACATTCAATGCTATGTACAAGCATTATACACACGCTATGTACATGTATTATACACACTATGTATAAGTTTATACAAGTCATATACACGTTATATATATGGATTATGTAAACTATGTATATGCATTATATACACTTTATACAAGCATTATATACTATATTTAGATAAAAATTATACACACTATGTACAAGTTTATATAAGCAAGATGCATTCAATATAAAATTTCGAACATGCTATATATAAGTATTGTACGTGCTATGCACAAACATTATACATACTATATACAAACATTATAAATACTACATATAAGTTTATACATACTTTATACCAATTTGTACACACTTTATATAGCCATTAAACTATCTACAAGTTTATATATGCTATATGCAAGCATTAGACACACTATTTATAGGTTTATACAAGTATTATACATACAATATATAAGTTTATACAAGCATTATATATGTATTATACAAGTTTTTACTCTCTATATACAAGGATTATATATAGTATGCACAAATTTATAAAAGTATTATATATGATATGTACAAACTGTTTACAACTTTTACATGCTAAATACAGTGAAGAAGTTTATACACACTATGTATAACTTAATACAGGCTATATACAAGTATTATACACACTATATATAAGTTCATACATGCTATATATAAGTATTATACACACTATATATATTTTTGTACAAGCTATGTACAAGCATTATATACACTATGTATAAGTATTATACACTGTGAACAAGTTTATACACACTTTGTACACGTTTATATATGATATGTATAAGTATTATACATTTTATGTACAAGCATTATCTATACTATGTAAAAGTTTATACAAGCTATGTATAAGTATTATACATACTATATATATATTTATATATACTATGTACAAGCATTATACACACTATGTATACATTTATATATGTTCTGCACAAATAATATACACACTATATAAAAGTTTATAGATATTATATACAAGTTTAAATAAGTGTTATATATGTTATATACATATAATATACATAGTATAAACAAGTTTATACACATTATGTACAAGCATTATACACATTATATACAAGTATTATACATACTATGTATAAGTTTATACATGTTATGAAAGCATTATAAATTCTATGTAATAGTATTATATAAACTGTGTATAAATTTATACATGGTATGTATAAGCATTATACACACTATAGATAAGTTTATACACACTATATATAAGTTTATAAACACTATGTATAAGAATTGTACCTACTATATACAAGTATTATACATACTCTATAAAATTTTATACATACTGTGTATAAGTATTATACATATTAATATAAGTTTATTCAAATATTATACATGCTATGTACAAGTTTTATACATGCTATGTATAAGTATTATACAAGCTATGTCTGATACCAAATTGCGGAAAAAAATAAAAAGGCATAAACTAGATAAAGAAAAGGTTAAAGAGAACTTACAAAGAAGTTGCAGAAATTTTATTATCAGCTTAAGAGTACAAGTTCTTAGTCTGCCCTCTCATCTAGCAGAGGCATTCCTTTTATAGGCAAACTTAACATATGAGTAGAATATTTTACAGCCACACATAGTACAATAATAGAAAGCACTCATCCTGAAAGTACAATAATAGAGAGCACTTAGCCTAAACTTACAATAATAGAGAGCACTTAGACTTAAACGTACAATAATAGAGAGCACTCAGACTAAAAGTAGAGAATACTTTAGTAAGTGGACATAATAATAGAGGTAAGTGGAGCAGGCATGGAGAACATTAATTTCTTTTCTTTTGGCTGACTCATCAGATTCTGTTTCTTTGGAGTAAGTGGTTGAAATTATTTTCAGAGGGTAAAATTGTCCTCATCTTCAAGGATGGCTTTTCCTTTACTGGAAGAGGGTCCAGTCTCTCTAGAAGGAGTGCTGCGATGTTCCCAATGTTCTGGAACGTCTTCAGATTTTTGAGAGGCTTTGTCTGAGTCTGAAAATATGTTAGCTAATGGAGTTTCATAGGCCTTTTGGAGATGAAGTTTGATTTGGTTAGGTGATTCATGCGGATATTTTTTCTGCAAATTGCAATGCATCCTTTTTAGTGAAAATTCCTCACGAAGAGGCAGGCTTCGAGCTTTAAGTTTGTTATTATGAATGACTTTATCAAGATGTTTAATTTTGTCAGGGATTAAAATGGCAGACCACCATTTAATAGAAAAATTACGTACGAGGCATTTGATTTGGATGAAAGTATCATTATTTATTTCAATATTCCATGTCCAAATCCATGGCAATTGTCCTTGACCAAAGAAAAAGAATTCACTCATACCTTCGGCTAGATAATCAGGATTAAGATTTTGAAGATGAGGGGATGTTTCAACCCATTCAGAGTATTTATGTTTAAGTTCGGGAGGTAAATTGTGAATGGTAGCACCTTTCTGCTCCCACCATTTGAAAAACCAATTAGGAATGGGATTTTCTAAGAGATCAGGGCTAAGGATAAACATCCAAGAATGACTTTTAGTCTGATTAAGGACATAGAAGGCTTTAAACATAGCCTAAATATAGGTCCAATAATTAAATAAATAGCATTTGGGAGGATCACCAGGATTTTTAGCGTAATCTATTGATTGAGTTTGGAATGGGGTTATACCTCAATCTTTAGGATGAAGAATTTGAAGGATATTGGCACGACTATAAGAGATTTGGTGATTTTCATCATAATTATGTTTTATTGAGATACATTTCAAATGAAGGAGGATTGCTTCATAGAGGTCACGATCATATAATGAGTCTTGAACAAAGGAATTATCTGCTAAATATTTGCGATATAAAGTCCAAGGATTAATAATTTCATAATCTTCGATATTGAGTTCAAGGATTGATTCGACTGCCAGTTTTAAGATTGGTTCAAAGATATCTGATGATGGAGTAGATTGAGATGCATTTTGAGTAGGAGGAATTTCCTCTAGAGCACCATAAAGAAAGGTGCGTAATGGGATCATAGGAGATGGAGAAATAGAACCTCGCCCGCGAGGTGTACTCATTTGACCTCGGGTATTGCCTCGAGGCCAACCCCTTCCTCTAGGAGTAGGAGACTCCTTATGAGGGGTGTGCCACCCCTTATCGGTCATGCGACAAACCCTTCAAATATTCACGAGTTAAGAAATCAGGAAGACTATTAGAGGATCCTTTAATATATTTAATGGTAAAATCAAATACATATAATTGGGCTTGCCAAGTTGCAAAAATTTGTTTAGATGCTAGATTTTAAACATCCTTCTCTAAAATAAATTTTGCTGAACTACAATCAATGCGTAATAAAAATGATTGATTGAGAAGATCATCTTGAAATTTAAGAATAGATTTAACAATGACTAATATTTCCTTTTTAATAGTAGAATATTGTTGCTGGGTAGGGTTCCATAAACCAAATGAAAATCGAACTAGCTGTTCTTTATTAGTAAGTGGTTGTCTTTATTTAAGAATACCACCATAGCCAAGATTAGAGGCGTCTTTTTCGATAATTTTAAAATATTCTGGATTAGGAAGATTATTGCAAGTTAAATTTTTAACCTTTTGTTTAATAAGTTGGACTGCCTTGGTACATTCTATATTCCAAGGTGAGGGATTTTTTCAAAAACGTTTATATAAAGGTGCTGCATCAATTGCAAAATTTTGATAGAAATCAGACACATAATTAAGAGCGCCAAGAAATCATTGAAGTTGTTGTTTATCTAAAAGTTGGTCAGGAAATTTATCAGCAAATTCTATACTCCTATTTATGGGAGTAATGGTATGATTAATAATAAAATGCCCTAAGAACCTAATTTCAGTTTGAAAGATTTTTATTTTAGGTTCAGAAATGACTAATCCATTTGTTTGGGCTAACCATTTAAAGGTTTTTAAATGTTTAATATGTTCGTCTATAAATTTTGAAAATATAAGGACATCATCGATATAAACGATGATATATTGACTATATTGATTAAAAATTTCATTCATAATTTTTTGGAATTCAGAAGGAGCATTTTTAAGACCAAATGGCATTACATTCCATTCATATTGTCTGAATGGAACCGTAAATGCTGTTTTATATCGATCTGGCTCGGCGATCTGGATTTGCCAATAGCCAGATTTAAGGTCAAATTTTGAAAAAATATGAGCTTCGATTAGTCGATTTAATAAATCTCTTTTATTTGGAATAGGATATCATATCCATTGTAAGACTTTATTAAGAGGTTTATAATTAATAACTAAGCGAGGTTTTCCTCGTTCTTTTTCTCCATCATTCATAACATAAAATGCGGTGCAACTCCAAGGAGAACTAGATTTTCTAATTAATGTTTTATTTAATAGGTAAGAGATTTCATTTTGACATAATTGAAGATAGTGTTTGTTCATTTGAGAAGGTCTTGCTTTAGTAGGGATATTAATTTCATTAAAATTATCTATATAAGGAAGAGTAACACAATGTGTTTTTCTATTCCAGAAGCTAATAGGATTGTCGCCACAGATTTGAGTTTTAATTTTGTTTTCTATATTTGAGATTTTTTGTTTAATTATGGGTTGTTGTAGGCTGACAGCGATCTCTTTAGAATTAATTTCATTTTTTAAGTAATTAATGTGTAATTGTTTTCTTTTAAATTTATTTATTTCATTCAAAATTATTTCTTTGGGATCCGTAATAAAGGGAAATTCAATTGGGGGATCATAACAATAGGATATAATTCCTTTAGTATTTGTTTGTATCAGCATAATTTTAAACAAAAAATGAGTTCCTAAGATAATATGATGTAAGAGATTTTTAACAAGTAAAAATGGGATTTCAATACAATAGTCCTTTTGACAGATTGCTACATTGGATAGCTTATATTTCATTTGCATATTATTGCCACTAGCAGATGTTAATCGTTGAGTAGTTTTTTCAAAATACTGAGATGGTATGAGTCCTTCTTGGATGCAATTCATATCTGCTCCACTATCAACAAGAGTAGTCAAATTTGGAAGAACTAATGATTTATGAACTACTAAGGTAATATTTATAAACCATTTATGAATAATAGCCTTTTGAAGGAATTTATGAGGGTGTTGGTCTCATAATATTGAGATGTTGAAGGTGCTTCAGGATCAGGTTGATCAGGTAGTTGTTCAAGTTCTAAATTAGTAAGACGAGTAGATAATTTCTCTTGATCTGTTTTATTGTTTGGATTTCAAATTTTAAATTTTTTAACTCGATTTTTAGGTCTGCTAATGAAGTGATAGTTTCTAACTTTTCTGGAGATTTAAATCTATCAATAACTTCTTTCATGGAATAATGGGGGATTTTTTTTATTTTATCTAGAGGTGTTTCTTCAGTATGACCTAATAATTTAATGATCTGTTTTCGAATTTCAGAATCTTGAACTGATCCGAGAAGTTGAATAAGCTGACCCTTTTGTTCGTCAGTAAGAATAAATAAACCTGATTTTTCTACAATGGCTTTATAATAGTCATTATTATTACAAGTAGTACAACCATTTGATGATTCTGATTCAGAATCACTACAGTCAATGTAAGAACTAGAGTTAGATTCAAAGTGATCAGAATTTAAAAGTATTTTCATAAGAGCTTCTTGAGTTTCTTGATCAAGATTTAATTCACTAATTTTCTTTTTATAGGGCATTTATTTGAGTAATGTCCTATTTTTCCACATTTAAAGCACTTAATAGTTTTATTATTAGAGTGTTTGTCAGTAGGATCACCCTTGTGGCTTTAAAAAATTTTAGTTTAGAAAATTTCTTTTTATGAGGAGTAAATTTTTCTTTTTGACGATGATACTAATAACAAACTTAAAGCTCAAAGCCCGCCTCTTCATGAGGAATTTTCACTAAAAAGGATGCATTGCAATTTGCAAAAAAAATATCCGCATGAATCACCTGACCAAATCAAACTTCGTCTCCAAAAGGCCTATGAAACTTAATTAGCTGACATATTACATTTTATGTACAAGCATTATATATACTATGTAAAAGTTTATACAAGCTATGTATAAGTATTATACATACTATATACATATTTATATATACTATGTACAAGCATTATACACACTATGTATAAATTTATATATGTTATGTACAAATAATATACACACTATATAAAAGTTTATAGATATTATATACAAGTTTATATAAGTGTTATATATGTTATATACATATAATATACATAATATAAACAAGTTTATACACACTATGTACAAGCATTATACACATTATATATAAGTATTATACATACTATGTATAAATTTATACATGCTATGAAAGCATTATAAATTCTATGTAATAGCATTATATACACTGTGTACAAATTTATACATGCTATGTATAAGCATTATACGCATTATAGATAAGTTTATACACACTATATATAAGTTTATAAACACTATATATAAGAATTGTACCTACTATATACAAGTATTATAGATACTCTGTAAAATTTTATACATACTGTGTATAAGTATTATACATATTAATATAAGTTTATTCAAACATTATACATGCTATGTACAAGTTTTATACATGCTATGTATAAGTATTATACAAGCTATGTACAAGCATTATATATACTATATATAATTTTATACACTTTATGTAAAAGAATTATGCACACTATATAAAAGTTTATACACATTATATGCAAGTTTATACAAGCATTCTGCAAGCTATGTATAAGTTTATATAAGCATTATATATGTTATGTACAAGTTTATACAAGCATTATTAATGTTATATAGAAGCTTATATATGATATATACAAGAATTATATATATTATATACAAGTTTATACAAGTATTATACATATTATGTACAAGTTTATACAAGTATTATATATGCATTATAGAAGTTTGTACATGCTATATATAAGTATTATATATGCTATGTACATGCATTAATCACACTATATACAAGTTTAAATAAGTATTATATACATACACTATGTACAAGCATTATATATTCTATATACAAGGATTCTACATATTATGTACAAGTTTATACAAACTTTATACAAGTATTATACATGTCATATATAAGCATTATACATACTATATATAAGTTTATATAAGTATTGTATATGCTATGTACAAGTATTATACACACTATGTGAAAATTTATACATGTAATATACAAACATTATACACATTATATATAAGTTTGTACATGCTATGTATAAGGATTATACATGCTATATATAAATATTATACAAACTAATTTTATATAAGTTTACATAAGATATATACATATTTATACAAGAATTATACATTCCATATAAAAATTATGTTTAATACATTATGTATTCGATGTACAAGTTTATACATGCTATGTACAAGTATTATAAATACTATAGATAAGTTTATGCATGTTATGTACAAGCATTATACATGGTATATACAAGTCTTATACATGCTATATATATAGTTTATCTAAGTATTATACACATTATATACAAGTATTTTAAATTCTATGTATATAAGTTTGTACATGTCATATGCAAGTTTATACATATTATGCAAGCATTATACATACTATATTCAAGTTTATATATACTTTGTACAAGTATTATGCGCACTATGTACAAGCATTATACATATTATATACAAGTATTATACATATTATATATAAATTTATACATGATAAATATAAGTATTATATATACTATGTAAAAGTATTATACATATTATATATAAGTTTATACAAGTATTGTACACTACGTTTAATACTATGTACATATATTATAAATACTATATACAAATATTATACATATTATGTATAAGTATTATACTTACTATATGCAAGTTTATACATGTTATATACAAGCATTATATATACCATATATAAATATTATACATATTATATACAAGTTTATACAAGTACTGTATACATTATGTATAAACATTATACACATTATATACAAGTTTATATGCACTATGTATAAGCATTATATATACTATGTATAATGTATTATACATGCTATGTACAAATATTATACGTATAATATACAAGTATTATACACATTATTTATAAGTATTATATACTATTAATAAGTTTATACACACTTTATATAATTTTATACATGCTAATATAAAATAAATATACACTTTATATAAAGGTTTATATAAGCATAATACATACTATGTATAAATAATATACATGCTATGTTAAAGTATTGTACATGTTATGAATAAGTATTATACACTATAAATAAGTTTATACATTCTATAGAAAAATATATATACGCTATGTATACGCATTATACACGTTATGTACAAGCATTATAAACACTATGTACAAACATTATATAAGCTATATACAAGTAGAATATATACTATATACAAGTTTATTCAAGTATAATGCATGCTATATATAAGCTTATACAAACTATGTATAAGTTTATACACACTATCTATAAGTATTATGCATGCTATATACAAGCATTATACATATGATGTACAGGTTTATAAATACTATATAAATAATACGTATAATGCTTATATACAAAGTGTATCATGCTTGTATAAACTTGAACATAGTGTGTAGAATGCTTGTATTTAATTATATATAGTATATATAATGTTTATATATATTATGTATAAACTTATATATAATATGTATAATGCTTGTATATAGTATGTACAATATTTGTATAAACTTGTATATAGTGTGTGTAATGATTGTACATATCATGTATAAACTCTTTCATAACATATATAATACTTGTATATACCATGTACAAACTTGTACAAAGAGTATATAATTCTTATTTATAGCATATAAAATATTTATATATAGTGTGTATAATGCTTGTACATAGCATGTATAAACTTTTCCATAGTATTTATAATTCTTGTACATAGTGTGTATAATACTTATATATAGTGCATATAATAATTGTATAAACTTATACATAGTGTATATAATGCTTGAATAAACATATATATAGTGTGTATAATACTTATATATAGCATCTAAAAATATATACATAGTGTGTATAATTCTTTTACAAGTATTATACATGCTATATAAAAGTATTAATTATATACACTATTTACAAGTTTATACAAACATTATACACATTATGTACAAATATTATACATACTATTTATAAGTATATTCAAGTATTATAATACTATATACAAGTATTATACATGCTATGTAAAAACATTATACATACTATGCACAAGTTTTTACATATTATGTACAAACATTATACACACTATATATAAGTTTATACATGTAGTACACATGTTATGTGTAAGTTTATAAAAGTATTATACATACTATATAAAAGTATTATTCACACTATGTATAAGTATTATGCACACTATGTATAAGTTTATATATGCAATGTATAAGTATTATACACGCTATGAATAAGAATTATATACGCTATGTATATGAATTATACACTCTATATACAAGTATATACATACTATATATATATATATATATATATATATATATATATATATATATATATATATATATATATATATATATATATATATATATATATATATATATATATATATATATATATATATATATATATATAGTATTATACACATTATGTATAAGTATTATACATATTATGTATAAATTTGTATGCGCTATATCCAAGCATTATACACGTAATATACAAGTTTATCTAAGCATTAAACACATAATATTTAAGTTTATATATACTATATACAAGTTTATACAAATATTATATACACTATATACAAGCATAATATACACTACTTATAAGTTTATGCATCATATATATAAATATTATACATACTATGTACAAGTATTATACACACTATGTTCATATTTATACATGTTATGTATAAGCATTATACATAATATATAAAAGTTTATACATACGAAGTATAAATAGTATACATAATATGTATAAGTTTATACATATTATGTACAAGCATTATACACACTATGTACAAATTTATATATGCTATGTATAAATATTATACACACTTTATACAAGTATTAAATACACTATGTATAAGTTTATACATGCTATGTATAAGCATTATACATATTATGTATTAGTTTATATACACGATGTATAAGCATTATATATATTATGTAAAAGTTTATACATATTTTTGTATAATACTTGTACATAGCATGCTTATAGTGTATATAATGCTTGTACATAGCATGTAAAAACTTATGTATAATGTGTATAAACATGTATAAAGTGTATATAATACTTGTATAAACTTGTATATAGTGTGTATATAACTTGTATATAATATGTATAATACTTATATATAACATATATAATTTTTATATAAACTTATATATAACATATATAATGCTTGTACATTTTATATATAATGCTTATATATAGTCTGCATAATACTTGTATATAGCACATATAAACCTATATATAGTGTGTATAATGCTTATACATAGCGTTTATAATACTTTTATATAGTGTGTATAATACTGGTATATAGAATATATAATACTTGTATATAGTCTGTATAATACTTATACACCGAGTGTATAATGCTTATACACAGTATATGAAATATTTGAACATAGTGTGTTGAAACTTATATATATTGCTTAATTCTTGTGCATATTATATATAATGTTTGTATATAGTCTGTATATATTTATATATAGTGTATATAATTATTATACATAATATGTATAATATTTATATATAACATGTATATGCTTGTATATAGCATTTATAAACTTGTAAATATAATATATAATGCTTATATGTAACATGTACAATACTTATTTAAACTTATATGTAGTGCATAAAATGCTTATTTATAAACTACATAATGTTTATAATACGTGTATATATCATGTATAAACTTTCCCATAGCATATATAAATTTATATATAACATATATAATCATTGAACATAGCATGTACAAACTTGTACATAATACATGTAATGCTTATACAAAGCGTGTATAATGCTTGCATAGCATATATAAACTTATACATAGTATGCATATTATTTTTACATAGTATGTATAATACTTGTACATAGTATGTAATAACTTATACATAGTATGTATAATACTTTTATATAGTATGTATAAACTTATATATATAGTGTGTATAATATTTATATATAGTATGTATAAACTAGTACATAATGTGTATAAACTTATACCTATTATATATAATACTTGTATAAACTTATACATAATGTGTATAAACTTGTACATATCAAGTAGAAAAGTATACATAGCATGTATAACACTTATACATAGCGTATATAATGCTTGTACAAAGCATGTACAAACTTATATATAGTGTGTATAATACGTGTACATAGCGTGGATAATACTTCTATAGCATGTATAAACCTATAAATACTGTGTACAAAGCTTGTATATAGTCTGTATAATACTTGTATATAGTTTATATAAACTTATACATTGAATATATAATACTTGTACATAGCATGTATAAACTTATACAATATATGTTTAATGCTTGTATAAATTTATACATATTTTGTCTTATTCTTGTACATAGCTTGTACAAACTTTTATATAGTGTGTATAATACTTGTACATAGCATATATAAACTTGTATATAGTGTGTATAATGATTGTACATAGTGTGTATAATATTTGTATATAGTGTGTACAATGCTTGTATAAACTTGTATATAATGTGAATAATGCTTGTACATAACATGTATAATACTTGTATATAGCACGTACAAGTTTATACATACTATGTATAAATTTGTAAAAAATATGTAAGATCTTATACATAGTTTGTACACGCTATATAATAGTATTATACACACTAAGTATAATTTTATGTATATTGTATACCAATTTATACACACTATATATACCAATTCTTTGGGCAAAGACAACATTGTATCTCAAAAAAGGAAAGGTCAAAATGCTAAGAAGATTAAAAGTGGAAATTATTCAACTTTTAAGATCAAATGACTTCCCTAGCTTTCTGGAGCTGCAGAGGGGCCAAGAAGTTAGAAGCCTCTTGCTATTTAAGGGATTTTGTTAAAGAACATAAGTCCTTCCTTGTGGGATTAGTAGAAATGAAAGTTGTGTCTTTGATAGATAAAATATCAATAAATTCATTATAGATTACTGGGATTTCTTCTTTGTTCCAACAGAAGGCCTTTTGGGTGGAATTCTTATTAGATGGAGAAGAAAAATTTGCTCTTTTACTATACTTCAGGCTTCTTCACAAGAAGTGATTGGAATGTTTAAAATTCCAAACAAAGGAGAATGGCTGACAGCCATGATCTATGGTAGTAGAGATACTTATAAGAGAAGACAATTGTGGGAGAGTTTAGAAGCTCATTCAAATACTCACCTTCCTTTAATCATTGGAGGTGATTTCAATTGCATTTTGTCTCAAGAAGAAAAAAAAAAGGGAGGTAACAAGTTCACTTTTTCTCAAGGTCCTCAAGACATGAACTCATTCATGAATAGCTATGTTTTTCATGATATTGGTATTATTGGTTCTAGATTTTCTTGGTGTAATAACAAGAAAGGAGGAGCTTGTATTTTAGAAAGATTGGATCGCTTCCTTCTCAGCTCTGCTGCTATGAAAATTATCCAACCAGCTGTGATACAACATCTTAGTAGAATTGCATAAGATCACTGCCCTTTAGTGATTAACATATTTACTTCAGGTTTCTGTAAACAAAAAAAGTTGCAGTTTGAAGAGATTTGAACCTCATTTCTAGTGTCCAAAGCTATTGTAACCAAGTTTTGGAATAAGACTGTCAAAGAAGATGATGTTCAATCATTAAATCTTAAATTTAGAAGAGTTCTTAAAGCTTTATATCACTGGAGTAGAGCCAAGCATTCTAACCTAAACTCACTTAAAGATGAATTGAAGAAAGATATCAGTGAGCTGTAAGAGGGAGAAGCAAATTCAGCAGGCTTATCTGAGGAGAAAATCTGCTTGCTGAAATACAAGGTAAAGGATTTAAACTCTACCTTGGGAAGGCTTAGTTCTTGGTGGAAATAGAGAGCAAAGGTCAAGTGGATCAAAGAAAGTGATACAAATTCAGAGTATTTTCATTTTGTTGCCTTGGCTAGACAGAACATGAACTTCATCAAGCAAATTAAAGATTCCAATGGCAGAATATGGGAGGAGAAAAAAAGTATTGAAGATACTTTATTTGAGTACTGCAAGGAAAAATGGAGAGCAAGAAGATGTAAGTTAACATGCTGGCCGAAACCAAGCAGTGTGCTGGAAGAAGCTAATATAGAAATGTTGATGGCTAATTTTTTTGAAATAGAACTTGAAGTTGTTGTTTGGCAATTGGAAGGTAACATCACTCCCGGTCTAGATGGAATAACATATTATTTTATTAAATTCTACTGGAATATAATTAAGAATGATGCGTGGAAGGCAGTGAATCATTTTTTACAAACTGGCTTGATGTGTGAACAATGGAAGGAAACTTCAAGTGTTCTCATACCCAAGCTTAAAAATCTGATAACTCCTTCTTATTATAGACCCATTAGTCTATGTAATTCCATCTACAAAATAGAAGCAAGAATCTTGTTGAATAGATTAGTTTGCTGCATTCCCAAAATTATATCAAAAAATCAAGTTGCATTTATTAAGGGTAGATCCATTTCGAACAATATCCTTCTTACTCAAAAGATCATTAGCAAATTTAGATTTTCTAAATCAAGAAAAGGCATGATGGCTATCAAAGTTGATATGGAACAAGCCTACAATAGTATGGGATGGAAAACTTTTAAGCAGGTGTTGATTATTTTTGGCTTCTCGGATAAATTATCAAAACTACTACTTCAATGTGTAGTTAATACTAAATACACCTTCTCATTAATGGCTTGAATACTGAATGGATTTGGGTAAAATGTGGCTTCAGGCAAGGTTGTCCTTTATCTCCCTTTTTGTTTATCATGTGCTCTCAATTGTTAACAGAAGAATTCAATCAAAGAGGACCAAAGATTGGAGTCAAGGTGACTTTAAATGCATAAAAAGTGTCTCACCAACATTTGTGGCTAATCTACAAGAAGAACAAAAAAGTTTACAATATTTTATACAAGATGGAAGATGGAATATACCAAATATGTAATAGGTTTTTGGTATAGACCTAATTGAGCTTATTTTGTTTGTTCCAATTCAATATGGAATACTAAAGATAAAGTGGAAATTTCTTTCAAGTAATATGGGAAATCCTTGTCATCTCTGATTTCTGAACAAAAAGCATCAATGAAGAGGAGAATGTAAATTGGAAATGGTTGAAAAAACTTAATCTCAGGTCGAGGATTGAACTTTTTTGGTGGAGATTGATCAATAAGGCTATTCCATATAATGAGTTTTTAATGTATAGAAGACTCATTAATCATAATGGTTGTCCAAGAGGATGCAACAAAGTAGAAGATGCAGATCATATTGTAGTTAATTACTATTTTATCCATGAAGTTATAAAGACATAAACAAATGGGGATTTAATATCTCGATTTTTCAAGATTTTAACTACTACATTAAAGAATTGATGGCCAGATCATTCAAACTTCTTCTTGGGGAACTCATATTGTTCCGTCATTTTCCATACTTGGAAAAGTAGGAATAAGCTAGTCCATGGAGAAAAAGAGGATATCTATAATATGGTAGCAGCTAATGCATTATCTTTCATGACATCATCAATCAATTATGATCTCATTACAGTCAACTGGGATTCTAATCAGCTTAGGCTATTTTGTTTAACTTGGAAACCCCCTCCAACCGAATGGATCAAACTAAACGTAGATGCATCTCTTGGAGAGAATTATGCTGCAGGAGTTGGAGAAGTTTTAAGAGAATGCAAAGGCATATTTTTATTTGCTTTTGGATTCAAACGAATGCATTGGGATTGTTCAACATTAGAACAGGAAGCTATAATCTCTTTCAATAAAATAGTCCAAGAATGGATGTTTGAAGCAAAAGGAATCATTATTGAATGAGACAATTATAATGTTTTGAAGTTCATCTAGAATACTATCAAGGTTGGAGTTCAAGGAGATAATAATGCTAGCTTTGATGATTTCTTTTTTCTTAGAAATTTTAGTCAAGTGATTATTCAATTTGTGAATAGAGGTTGTAATAAGTTAGCCGATTGTTGTGTTAACTACGATAGATTTATTGATTTTGTTTGGGATAGTTTGGATAACAATCACATTCCTCCTCTTTTCTTTAATATATTAAAAGAGGAATGTGATATATCCAACTTCACTTAGACTTCTTTTATCTTGGATTTCTATTAATAATATTGCTTTTTGCATTTCCTCAAAAAAAATATATAAGCATTATACACACTATGTATAAATATTATACATACTATTTACAAGCATTATACAGTATATGTATAAGCATTATACATAGTTTATATAAGTTTATACACGCTATGCACATGCATTATACATACAATGTACAAGTGTGTATAATGCTTGTATATAGAATGTATAATGCTTGTATAAACTTGTATATAATGTGAACAATGCTTGTACATAACTTGTATAATGCTTGAATATATCGTGTACAAGTTTATACATACTATGTATAAGTTTGTAAATAATATATAAAAACTTATACATAGTGTGTACATGTTATATAACAACATTATACAAATTATGTACAAGTTTATATATGTTATATACCAATTAATACACACTTTATATAAGTATTATATACACTATGTACAAGTATTATACATATTATTTATAAGCATTATACATTTTGTATATAAGCATTATACATATTTTACATAAGTTTATGTACGCTATGCACATGCATTATACACACTTTGAATAAGTGTGTATAATACTTAATGTTTGCACATATTGTGTATAATATTTATACATATTGTGTATGATGCTTATACATTGTGTTTATAATGCTTGTATATAACGTGTATAAACTTATACATATTATTTTCAATACTTCTATATAGAGTGTAAAATTCCTATACATGATGTGTATAATTCTTGTACATATTGTGTATAATACTTGTATAAGGAGTATATAATGCTTATACATGATATATACAATGTTTGAATGTAGTGTGTATATAATTATACATTGTGTATATAATGTTTGTACATAGTGTGCATAATGCTTGTATATAGTATTTATAAATTTATAGATAGTATGTATAATGATTGTATATATTATGTATAATACTTATACATATCATATATATACTTATATATAACAAGAATAAAGTTGTACATAATGTGTATAATACTTGTAAGTAGTATGTATAAAGCTAATATAAACTTAGAAATACTGTATAAAATGCTTATGTATAAACTTGTACATAGTGGGTATAATGCTTATACATAATATGTATAAACCTATATATAGTATGTATAAATTTATACATAGCATATATAATGCTTGCTCATAGAATGTATAATACTTCTAAATAACATGTATGAACTTATACAAAGTAAGTATAATAATTGCATAGTGTGTATAAACTTATATAAAGTATGTATAATGCTTATATATAGTGTGCATAATGCTTGTACATAGCATGTAATAACTTATATATAGTGTGTATAATATTTATACATAGCGTGTATAAACTTATACATAATATGTATAATGGTTATATATAGCATGTATAAACTTAAAAATAACATATATAAACTTATACATTATGTGTATAATACTTGTATAAATATTTATATAATATGTATAAATGTATACATAGTGTGTATAAACTTGCACATTGCTTGTATAATATTTATACATAGTATGTATAATGCTTCTACATAGTATATACAAAATTATATATAATTTGTATAATGCTTATATATAGTGTTTATAATTCTTGTATAGCATATATAAACTTATACATAGTATATATAATGCTTGTACATAGAATGTATAAAGTTATATATGGTATGTATAATACTTGTACATAGCTTGTATAAATTTATATAATGCATGTATACTACTTATATAAACTTATACTATATATAAGTTTATACAAATATTATACACACCATTTACAAGTTTATATAAGCATTGTACATTGCATTCAATTCTATGTACAAGTTTATATAAACATTATGGACAAACTATGTACAAGTTTATACAAGCATTATACACAATATATATTATTTATACATGCTATTTAAAAGCATTATGCATACTATGTAATAGAATTATGCAAACTATGTATAAGTTTTTTTAAGCATTATATATGTTATGTCCAAGCATTATACACATAATATATAAGTTTATACATGTTATATATATATGTTATACTTATACACATTATTTACAAGTTTATATATGCTATGTATAAGTTTATTCAAGTATTATATATATTATGTATAATCATTATACACACTATATACAAAAATTATGCACATTATGTACAAGTTTATATATAATACACACAAGCATTATAAACGTTATGTACAAGCATTATTCATACTATATACAAGTTTATATAAGCATTGCACATCCTATGTATAAGCCTCATACACACAATATACAAGTTTATACACTCACATTATATGCAAGTTTATGCATGCTATGTATAATCATTTTACACACTATTTATAAGTTTATAAAAACTATGTATAAGTATTATACATTTTATGTATATGTATAATACAGACTAAACATATATAAAATGTGCATAAACTTATACATAATTTGCATAAACTTATAAATAGTGTGTATATTATTAAAACATGGTGTGTCCAATTTTATATACAGTGTGTATAATTCTTATACATATTGTGTATAAGCTTGTACAAAGTATATATAATGCTTTTATAAAGTATGTAAGAACTTATATATGATATGTAAGAACTTGTATAAATTATGTACAAACTTTTACACACTACGTAGAAGTTTTATACATACTATGTATAAGTTTATACAAGCTATATACATGCATTATATATACTATATATAAGTTTATACAAGCATTATATACGCTATGTAAAAGTTTATACAAGCCTTATACACATATTAAACAAGCTTATTTACACACTATGTACAAGTTTATACACGCTATGTACAAGCAATATACAAATAATATATAAGTTTATATAAGCATTATACGTACTATATATAAGTTTATATATATAATGTACAAGCAATATGCACATTATATACAAATATTATATACAATATTTATACAAGTTTATATACACTATGTACAAGTTTATATAAGCATTATACATGCTATATATAATTATTATACACACTATGTACAAGTTTATATATATTATGTATAAATTTGTACATGCTATATACAAGCATTATACACTTATATATATGTTTGTATATATTATGTATAAGTATTGTACATGCTATGCACGTGCATTATACACATTATATATAAGTTTATATAAGTATTGTACATGCTATGTACAAACATTATATATGCTATGTTTAAGTATTATACATATTATGTAAAGGTTTATACATGCTATATACAAATAATATACACATTATATATAAGTATTATATATATTATATACAAGTTTTTACAAGTATTGCATGCGTTATACAAGCGTTAAATGCACTATATATAAATTATATTTAATACACAAGTTTTTACATGCTTGTATATAGTTTAAAAACTTATGCATAGTGTGCATAATGATTGTATATAGAATGTATAATGTTTGTATATAGCGTATATATATAAATATACTGTATAACATTTATATATAGTGTGAATAATACTTATATATATCATGTATAATTCTTGGATAAACTTGTATATATTATGCATAATGCTTGTACATAATATGTACAATGCTTGTATATAATATGTATAAACTTATACATTGTATGTATAATACTTATACATAGCAAGTATAATGCTTGTACATAGTATGTACAATACTTATATAAACATATACAAAGTGTGTATAATGCTTGTACATAGCATATACAATGCTTATACATAATATATACAAAGTTATATATAGCTTGTATAATATTTGCAAATATTATGTACAAACTTATACATAGCATTTATAAACTTATACATAGTGAGTTTAATGCATATACATATCTTGTATAATATTTATATGAACTTGTACAAATATAATGTATAATTCTTGTATATAATATAAATAATGATTATACGTAATATATATATATATATATATATATATATATATATATATATATATATATATATATATATATATATATATATATATATATATATATAACTTGTATATAGTGTATACAATACGTGTATAAACTTGTACGTAATTTATAAAAAGCTTATACGTAGCATGAATAAACTTAAACATATTATATATAATACTTGAATAAATATCTATATAATGTATATAATTCTTATAAACAGCATGTATAAACTTATACATACTATGTGTAATGCTTGTATATAGCATGTATAAACTAGTACATAATATGTATAATGTTTACATAGAGTGAGTACAAACTGGATATAGTGTGTATAAACTTGAACATAGTGTATTTAGTGCTTCTATATATCATGTGTAATACTTATATAAACTTGTACATAGTGTATATAATGCTTGTATATAATATATATAAATTTGTACATGATATCTATAATGCTTGTATAAACTTGTATATAGCATGTATATAATATGTGTACATAGTGTGTATAAGGCTTATACATAACGTGTATAATGCTTGTATAAACTTACATATAGTCTATATAATGGTTGTATATTATGTGTATAAATAAGTACATAGCTTGTATAAACTTGTACATAGCTTGTACAATACTTGTATAAACTTATGCATAGTGTGTTTAATGCTTGTATGTAGTGTATATAAAACTTGTACATAGCATATGCAATGCTTGTATAAATAGGTATATAGTATGTATAATGCTTATACATAGCTTGTATAAACTTGTATATAGCGTGTATAATACTTCTACATAGTATATATAAATTTGAACATAGTGTATATAATACTTATACATAGGATGTATAAACATGTACATAAAGTGTATAGTGTTTTTTACATAGTATGTATAAACTTATATAAAATGTATATAATGCTTATACATTGTATGTATAAATTTGTACATAATATTTATAATATTTGTACATAGTATGTACAAACTTATATACAGTGTGTATATTGCTTGTATATAACTTGTATAAACTTGTATATAACATGTATGATGCTTGTATATAGCGTGTATAAACTTGAACATAGTGTGTATACATTTTATATATAGTGTATAAATATAGTGTGTTTAAAGTATAACATGTACATAATATGTACAAACTTGTACATAATATGTATAAACTTGTATATAGTGTGTATAATATTTATATATATTATGTATAAACTTGTATATAGCATGTATAAATTTGTATATAAAGTGTATAATGCATGTACATAGCATGTATAAACTTATACATAGTGTGCATAATGATTGTACATAATATGTACAATGCTTGAATATAACTTTTATAAACAAGTATATAGTTTGTATAATACTTATATATAGTATATATAAACTTGTACATACAGTGTATAAACTAATCTAAAGCATGTACAGTACTTATACATAGCATGTATAAACTTATACATAATATATATAAACTTGTGCATAGAGTTTATATTGCTAGTACATAGCTTTTATTAACTTTTACATAATGTGTATAAACTTTTACATTGTGTGTATAAACTTATACATAGTGTGTATAAACTTATACATAGCATTTAAAAACTTATATATAGTGTGTTTAATACTTATACATAATGTATATAATACTTATATATAGCGTGTACAAATTTGTTCGTAGTATATAATACTTATACAAATTATGTATAACGCTTATATATAATATGTATAAACTAATACATAGTATGTATAATACTTGTATATATAGCTTAATACCTATATATTGCATGTATAAAATTATACATTATGTATATTCATTACATAGTATGTATAATACTTCAAAATGAATAGTGTAAGAGACTTTAAATACATAAACTCATAATGTCCTGTCGCCCCGATTAAAGAGTTGAAAAATAAACTTACCAACCTGAGTAACACTACTCACACATGGCTCTGATACCAAATTGCAAAATTAATAAAAACAGGATATTTAGTAGAAACAAGATATGCAAAAGCGAAGTAAAGTATGAAAACTTAGCTAGAAGAGAAAAGAACTTACAATTCTTTAGCAAACCAAATATTATTCAACTTCAAAACTAGCAAGACAAACGGATACCCTTCTCTTCCATTTTTACATATTTATATAGGAGAATTTCTTAGAAGAGAAGCAAACTCGTACATAGACAAACTAGTATAATAATTAAAGCAAAGTTAAAACTAGTACATTTATTGAAGTAAAAAAAAACTATATTCTTTCTCCATTTGGGGGTAGTGGAAGACTAATGTCCCACTTTGGAGAATATTCCAGATAATAAAGACTCTATTATTGATTCCATTAAGAGTCTTTATTCTAAAAAGTCATCTGGGTCTTCAGTTAAAGGAGCTTTGCTAGGACGGTGACTGAATCATGCTTCTTCAAGCTTATCCCATGTGTCAGGAATAGTGTCGTTTTAATGTTGGGATTTCATATCTTCATCATCAGGAAATAGTTGATTCATCTGGTCCCAATAAGTTTTTTGTAACCGCACCTTAATTTGGTCTAGAGACTCATGAGGGTATCTTTGTTTAAGGGTTTTTTTGCAGATTGTTTAAAGATAATTCTGTATTTATAGGTTGTCATTGATTTTTAATAAGGTTATTTTGAATAATCTTATCAATTCGTTTCTTTTTATTATCAACGATAATGGCAGACCACCATTTCACTGAAAAATTACGCATAAGATTTTTTTAGATTTAACGAATCAGTATTTATTTCAACATTCCAGGACCAAATCCAAGGAATTTGAGCTTGGGAAAAAAAGAGGAATTCACTCATTTCGTCAATAAAATCTTTGGTTTTAAAAATTTGAAGATGAGGAGAAGAATCTACCCAATTGTTATAACTTTGTTGTAATTCGGGTGGAAGAATAGAGATAATGGCTCCTTTAGTTTCCCACCATTTGTAAAACCATAAAGGAATTTGATTTTCAAGGATCTCGGGATTGAGGATGAACATCCATGAATGAGAATGAATGAGATTTAGAACATAAAAAGCTTTGTGCATAGCTTGCACATAGGTCCAATAATTGAAAGACCATGTTTTTAAATTTCCATCTGGGAGTGAAATATCAAATTTTTTGAATTTGAAATAGAGTGATTCCCCAATCTTTTGGGTGAATTAGAGTGAGGATATTTGCTCGGCTATAGGTAATATTGTGTTTATCATCATAGTGATGTTTAACTTTGATGCATTGAAGATAAATAAGGATAGATTCTTATGTTTCTCTATAATAATTAGAGTCTTGGAGAAGGGGATTGGTGTTTAGATATTTTTTTAAAGATAATCCAAGGTGAAGTTATATTATTATCTTCACTATTTATAAATAATAAATGTTCAACACTCAGTTTGAGTATTGGTTCGAACATATTTGAAGTTTGCTGAGTAGTTGATTAAGTTTTTTTTTTTTTTGAATTTTCTCTGATTGTTTCTTTGACTACGTGGGCTCAGTTGCCCCATATAGGTAAGTTTTAAGAGGAATCATTTTTGGAGGAAGAAATTCTCCTCTACCGTGGCAGTTTTGGCCACATCCTCTCCCGCAAGGATTACCACGTAGAGTGGGACAGCCTCGTCCTCGATTAGGGACGGGTGGTATGGAGCTCCCTTTAGGGGTGCGCCACCCTTCTCTGTTCATGTTGAGTGGGTGTTCCTGTAAGATATTCTCGAGTTAGAAAATTGGGTAAAGAATTATCTTTACCTTTAATATATTCAATGGAAAAATAAAAAATAGCAAGTTGAGCTTGCCAGGTGGCAAATATTTGTTTTGAAGCAAGATTTTGAACATCCTGTTGTAAACTGAATTTAGCAGAGGAATAATCTATTCATAACACAAAAGTAGTATTAAGTAGATCATTTTGAAATTTAGTAATAGATTTTACGATGGCTAACATTTCCTTTTTAATAGTAGAATAATTCTTTTGAGTGGAATTCCAAAATCCTGAAGTGAAATGAACCAATTCTTCTTTATTAGTTGATGAATTCTTTTGTTTAAGAATACCTCCATATCCAATATCCAAAGCATATCTTTCTACAACTTTTAAGTAGTTAGGATTAGCTAAATTAATACAAGGTAAATTTTTAACATGTCGTTTAATAATCTGTATGGCTTTTCTACATTCGTCGTCCCAAGGGGGAAAATTTTTATGAAGTCTTTTAAATAAAGGCGCAGCATCTTTAGAAAGATTTTTATAAAAGTCAGAGACTT
Source organism: Dendrobium huoshanense (assembly GCA_016618105.1). Classification (NCBI taxonomy): domain Eukaryota; kingdom Viridiplantae; phylum Streptophyta; class Magnoliopsida; order Asparagales; family Orchidaceae; genus Dendrobium; species Dendrobium huoshanense. The sequence continues at coordinate 13,275,289 of CM028350.1, read as the reverse complement.
AGTTTAGGGCTCCAAGAAATTGTTGGAGCTATTTTTATCTAATATTTTATCAGAAAATTTATCAGCAAATGCAATACTTCTTTGAATAGGAATGATAGTATCATTGTTATATGATGTCCAAAAAATTTGATTTTGGTTTGAAATAATCTTATTTTTATCCTGAAATTATAAGGCCATTAGTCATTGCTAACCAGATAAAAGTTTTAAGATGTTTAAAATGCTCATTAATATTTTTAGAGAAGATTAACACATCATCTATGTAGACTAATATGTATTTATTATATGAATTAAAAATTTCATTCATAATTTTTTGAAATTCAGACGGAGCATTCTTGAGTCCAAATGGCATAACTTTCCTTTCGTATTGATCGAATGGAACTATAAAAGCAGTTTTATAACGATCTTCTTCTTGGATTTGAATTTGCCAATATCTAGATTTTAAATCAAATTTTGAAAATAAATTAGCTTGTGCTAATCGATTAAGAAGATCTCTTTTATTAGGGATAGGATATCTTATCCATTTTAATACTTTATTAAGTGGTTTATAATTAATCACGAGGCGTGGCTTTCCTCTTTCTTTTATGCTGCATTCATGACATAAAATGTTATACAACTCCAAGGAGAGCTGGATTTTCTAATAATTTGTTTTTCTAATAAATCAGTGATTTCCTTTTGACAAAGAGTAAGATTTTTACGATTCATCTGAGAGGTTCGCGATTTAGTAGGTATCTGACTTTCGTTAAAATCATCAATATAAGGAAGACTTACAGAATGGGTTTTGTACTTCCAAAAACTAATAGATTATCACCACAAATAACAAGTTTAATATGTTGAGATAAGTTTTTAACTAATAAAAATGGAGTTTTTATATAGTAGTCTTGTTGACATACTGCTACTTGAGAAAGTTTATATTCAATTTTCATATTATCTCCACTGGCGGAGGTTAATTTTTGTGTTGTTTTTTCAAAGTATATTGATGGAACAAGTTCTTCTTGGATATAATTCATATCTGCCCCGCTTTCTACTAGAGCCGTTAGATTTTTAAGTACTAACAAATGATTGATTATTAAAGTAATGGTAATGATAATGGCCCTTTGTAATGAATTTATAAGGGTATTATTTTCATAATTTTGATTAAGTTCTTCGGGATTGGGTTGATCGAGGATTTGTTCTAATTCAAGGTTCGTTATTCGAATTGATAGTTTATCTTGTTCAGATTTTAGTGTTTGAACTTCTCATTTTAAATTTTTTAATTCAAGTTTTAAATCAGATAATGTCGTTGGTGAGGGATTCACCTCTTGTTCTTTTAGCTTAAAATGATCTAGGACTTCTTTCATAGAATAGTTTGGAAATTTCTATTGCTGGGAAAGAAGAGTGTCTTCTGAGTTACCTAGTAATTTAATAATTTGTTCTTTAGTTTTATAATCTTGAATTGTTGCTGAAATTTCAATAAGTTAATCTTTTTATTCATTAGTAAGAGTAAATAGTCATGATTTGTCTACTATAGCTTTGTAGTAGTCATTACTGGAGCAATTATTACAACATGATGAAGAATCTGAAATTACTAAAAGACAAGAGGGGGGGTGAATTGTGAAAATCTTTTCCTTAATAAAAATAACCCTAAACAAGAGTTCTAATTTTTTTATTATTTTTGAAATTCTACAACAAAATTTTAAGCAATTTTTCTTCCACAAATTTTACCATGCAATAGTTATGAAAATTAAATGCAAGTAAAAAGTAAATGACGATAAGGAAAAAACACACCAAGAATTTTTATAGTGGTTCGGTCAAAATATGACCTATGTCCACTCCCCGGAGTCCTCCGCTCCGGGATTTTCACTAACAAAATAGTTCTCTTTTTGCCCCCCTCGGCAAGGAGGAGAAGCCTTTACAAACCTCCCTTTCACCGACCCAGCGTGGCGGAGTGCCAAACTCTGTTTTCGCCCTCCTAGCGACGGCAGAGAACCTTCTCATTTTTCTCCCTCCTGGAGAAGGCAAAGAACCTCAAGGTAACGGATGTAGACGAGCCTTTCCCTTGGAGATCCTCCCTCAAATCCTTCTAGGGCCACAGGAGGAGCAAGATGCAGCAAGCTTGGAGCAACCGTGTGATCTTACTCACACCTCTTCTCCCTCACAACACTCACCTCCTCCTTCCTCTCTCAACCCTCAAGAATTTCTCTAGAGCTCTCTCCCTTGGAATCCCTCTCTAACCACGTTCACCCCCTCTGTGATTCTTACTGAAAAAGGACTTGATTGACATCTAAAACGGGCTCCAAAAACCTCTGATTTCAAAACTAGCCGTTATTGTTCGTACAGTACGATGAAACATCGTATAGTATGATATGTATAAATAGACATCGTCCTGGTACGAAGATGTACGAACAATTAAAAAACAATTTGTGCTGTACGATATAATATCGTACGGTACGATCCACAAAACACTATTCATACAGGACGATGGTCTGGACGATCAGATGTCATCTCTGTTCATCGTATGGTACGATCCGGTTCGTAAAGTCCGATGTTCAAAAAATTAATTAGGCCTGGATTACATGCACTAATTACGAGTTAATTTAAGTAAGTATTAAAAATTGATCGTACAGTACGAACAAGTTCGTACAGTACCAACGGCGCAAAAATCACTTACTCAAATTAAACTACGGCTAGGGTTTTGGATCTGAACATATCGTACAGTCCTAATATGTTCGTATAGTACGATTTATTCATAGAATCATCCACATAGCTCTGATCGTACGGTACGAATTAAAATCATACAGTACGATCTCCAGAGAAGAATTTCTATGACATTTTTCATTTAAAAACAAACTCTCCCTGTGTGTGTGCATGGTTGCTCTTACTCTTATACATTTTATGGCCAGAAAAAAATAAAATAGAAAAATACAATGTTTGACTCATACTCCTAATCTACCCTTTCTTGAGTCTTCCTTTCATCCTGAGGCATTTGTGATCTTCCTGAAATGTTAGTACTCAAGTACAATAGCAAATAAAATAGTATTCAATGAAAAGTTGTTCCAAAACACTCATTATTTGGCATCATCAAAATCTCAAACTCGGTGTCATGGGTTGCAATAATCTCCCCCTTTTTGATGATGTCATATAATTTGTTGCAAGTGAGTACGAAAATCATTTCTTTTGTCTTTTTTTTTATTTATATTTTTTTAATTTTTTTTTAAAGTAAACATAAGAAAAAAATAGGATAACAAAAGCAAGTGCAAAACAAAAGGAATGCAATTAGATAACAGGCACAACAACAGGTACAACAAACTTCTCCCCCTTTTGACAACACAAAAAGGAGGAGCAACTAAAAGCAAAAACCAAAAGAAGAAAAAAATCTAGAATGCAAACATAAACAAACTAAGCAGACGGGTCCTGATCTGGTGGTGGTGGAGGTGGATTTGGTTGAAAATATTGAAATAGAGCATCGAAGCGGTGATCAATTGCAGTGAAACGTTCTCCAAACCACTGCATATCAGTCTCGTGTTGGTGATGTTTTTCTTAAATATGCATGTTGAGACGAGTCTGCAGCTGGTCGAAGCAGGCGACTAAATCATCATTAGGGTGTGCTGGTGCTGGTGCAGGTGCTCGGGGTACGGCATGGCGTCGTGATTGAGCTGGAGCTGCGGCTGGGGCATCTTCTCCTTCTTCTTCATCAAAGACTGGATCTTCAGGCTCATGTCCCCGATGAAAGAGAATACGGAAGGAAGCATTCGTATAAAAAATAGAAAGAATGTTGGGTTCACCAGGATAGGATAAGTGATATTTATTGTGGAGGATATATCCTATTAGGTGATCAAGAGCCAGATTCTGTTTCCGTCGAGTGGTAGGTAGACAAACAAAAGTCATATTGCGGATATAGTTGCTAATTAAATTAACCTCATCAAACTTAATGTTGGACATAATAAGATAGGGGTAGCGACGGAAAAGGTAGGGGTCAGATTGATACGATCGTCACCTTTGGGTATGATTGAGGTTCGAAGAACATGTTGAATTATACGGGCATTTCAAGTTAAGGATTGAACAAGAGGTTGGTGTTGATGAAAAGCAGTATTCCTAAGGACTCTATTTACATCGCTCCAATCAAATTCATCAATAAGAAATGAGCAAACCATAGGTCCTTCAGTGGACAGCCCAATATATTGGGCGATATCAACTATAGTGATCTCAATGGTGCAGCCACAAACAAAAGAATGAAAAGTGGTGTTATCGACGGTGTAGGTGAGGTTGGCGAGAAATTCAAAAAGAAGTTCAGAATTATATGGAAACGCCAGGGTGAGAAGGAATTGGAAAGTGGTGGAAGCAAAGAGGCCCATTATCTCAAAATTGAGAGCAGCCTGATTAAGCATTTTTGAAGGGAAAATTTTGCAGGCTTTATATCGGTGGTAGGCTTCCTCATTTTTAGTATTCAGAAAATGATCAGGTTGGAGACTCGATGAGGATGAGCTTCCAGCAGTCATCCGACCTCGCTTAGACATTGCAATAGGGCACGAAAACGAGTGAAGGAGTGAGTGAGGAGAGGTTTGAGTGAAAAGAACGGCCTAGGCAACTTATAGGAAATTTTGGAAATCATACAGTACGATAAGGAATCGTACAGTATGATAGACAATCAATTCTCTGATCGTTCGTTTTGGGAAAAGGCAATTAAATCGTACAGTACGATAGGTATCGTATAGTACGATCAGGCGAATTTCGATCGTCCCGAGGCCTTAGTATGACTTTTGACAAAAAGTTTCGTACAGTACGAATAGGTGTATCGTACAATACGATACATAATAAATATCGTACCGAACAGCTTTAACTCATATTTATTCCGTGTGCTGATGTGGATCGTACTGTATGAAAGGAATGTATTGTACAGTATGATACGCAATAATGTCGTACCAACCGGATTTAATTCGTATAAATCCGTTGCTGACGTGGATCATATTGTATGAAGAAGAGATATCGTACAATACGGTAGGCAATTATGCTTGATGAATATCGTACAGTACGATCTAAATCGTACAGTATGATCAACAGAGCCGAAATCTGCTCGTTTATGGACAGTGAGATATATCGTACAGTACAATGTAAGTCGTACCGTAAAATGAACATTGAATGTAGAGTTTTGGTGAGGTGAGTGTGTGATGATCATGAGCAGCCAAAAAAAATGTGTTTTTGGTTTTTTTTTAATGTTGTTATATCTTTAACACCTAATCTGGTCCTCAGGGTGCTAAAGGTGTCAAAAGCTAAAGGTTTTGTGAATATGTCTGCCAATTGATCTCCTGTAGCGATGTGATGTAATTCTATATTTCCCTTAGCGACGTGATCTCTAATGAAATGATGTCTAAAGTCTATGTGTTTCATTCAAGAGTGTTGAATTGGATTCTTAGAGATACAAATTGCACTTATATTGTCACACATGATCGAGATGGTTCCAACAGGTAGTCCAAGATCAAGAATTTGTTGTTTTAACCATAGTACCTGTGCAACACAACTTCCTACTGCAATATATTCTGCCTCGGCTGTGGAAAGTGCTACTGAGTTTTGCTTCCTACTGGACCAAGAAACTAATGATTGTCTGATGAATTGGCAGGTACCAGAGGTGCTCTTTCTATCTATCCTACATCCTGCAAAGTCAGAATCTGAGTACCCTAGGATTTCAAAGGAAGAACTGTGTCTGGGATACCAAATTCCTAAGTTTGGGGTGCCTAGTAGATATCTAAGAATTCTTTTGACAGCAGTTAAGTGAGACTCTTTAGGATCGGCTTGGAAATGGGCACAAAGGCACACACTAAACATTATGTCCAGTCTACTGGCAGTCAGGTAAAGAAGGGATCCAATCATTCCCCTATATTTTTTTTGATCTACTGATTTTCCACTAGGATCTTTATCTAATTGGATTGTCGAACTCATTGGGGTGTTCATGAGTTTTGCACTATCCATTTCATATTTCTTTAAAATATCATTAATATACTTTGATTGGCTAAGAAAGGTTCCATTATTCATTTGCTTTACACTAAAGCCAAGAAAGTAATTAAGTTCTCCCATCATGCTCATTTCAAACTCATTTCTCATTTTTTTTGAAAAATCATCACATAAGTTTTTATCCGAAGATCCAAACAAGATGTCGTCCACATATATGTAAATAATGAAAATTTCTTCTTTCATCTTTTGTAAAAAGAGTGTAGTATTTACACTACCCTTTTTAAATCCTCTATCCAAAAGAAATGAGCTAAGTCTTTCATACCATGCTCTAGGTGCTTGCTTTAATCCATACATTGCCTTCTTTAATTTAAATACATGATTTGGAAATTGTGAATTTTCAAATCCGGGGGGTCGCTCAACGTAGACATCTTCCTTAATTACCCCATTCAGAAATGCACTCTTTACATCCATTTGATATAGCTTAAAGTTCTTGAAGCAAGCAAAAGCTAAGAGCACTCTTATGGCTTCTAGTCTAGCAACCGGGGCGAAGGTTTCTTCAAAGTCTATTCTCTCAATTTGGTTGTACCCCTTAGCTACTAGTCTTACTTTATTCCTTATTATTGTTCCTGAATCATTCACCTTATTCTTGAAGACCCATTTTGTTCCAATAATACTTTGTTCCTTAGGTCTATTAACTAACTCCCAAACATCATTCCTAATGAATTGGTTCAGCTATTCTTGCATTGCTAGAATCCAAAATTCATCTCCTAAGGCTTGATCTATACTTGTAGGTTATATCATAGAGATGAATGCTGAATGACTAACCTCCTTCCTAAGTCCATGCCTAGTTCTTACACCATCTGAAGGGTCTCCTAAAATTAACTCTTTAGGATGACTAGAACAATATCTCCATTCTCTAGGTAGATCTTCCTGAGGTTTGACCCTTTCTCCTAAGGTCATAGTCTCTACTCCTTGAATTGCCTCTATTTCATCATCTTCAATTTTAGATTCTGAGGGCATATCTGATTCATCAAATATCACATGGGTGGATTCTTCTACTACAAGGGTTCTCTTATTAAAAATTCTGTAGGCCTTACCTACAGAAGAATAACCTAAGAAGACACCCTCATCAAACTTGGGATCAAATTTTCCTAAGGGATGTTTACCATTATTTAAGATGAAGCACTTACACCCAAAGACATGTAAATGTGAAAGGTTTGGTGTTCTACCCTTAAGGAGTTCATATTGAGTTTTATTCAGCTTTGATCTAATGTTTACTCTGTTTAAAACATAACAGGCTGTGTTGACTGCTTCTGCCCAAAAGTATCTAGGAAGGGTATACTCCGCTAACATTGCCCTAGCAGCTTCTACCAAAGTTCTATTCTTCCTTTCTGCTATGCCATTTTGTTGGGGTTTTCTAAGAGAAGAGAAATTGTGTTCTATTCCTATCTCTTGACAGAATGACTCAAACCTATCATTTTGGAACTCTCCACCATGATCGCTATGGATTATTGATATTTCACAACCTAATTTTCATTGAATCCATGTGGAGAATACTTTAAATTCCTCAAAAGACTCATTTTTGTGTGCTAAGAATCTTACCCAAGTAAATCTAGTGAAGTCATCTACAATCACAAATCCATAATTCTTTCCACCTAGACTGGTTGTACTAACGGGTCCAAATAAGTCCATGTGTAGAATTTCTAGTGGCCTAGAGGTGATAACATCTCTAATTGAGTGAAAGGATGATTTGACTTATTTTTCTAGTTGGCAAGCATCACATAAGTGATCCTTAGTAAAGTCTAACTTAGGTACACCTCTTACTAGGTTTTTTTGAGTGATGTTTCTAATAGTTTTCATACTAGAATGGCATAGTCTCCTATGCCATAGCCACGAGTCATCAACTATTATTTTCAAACAGAATGATTTTGAGCTATGAAAACAATCAAGGTCTAACATGTAAACATTGTTCATTCATTTTCATTCTAAAATTATTTCATCAAATAAACTAATCAGGCATCTATCAGTTAAAAATTTAACATCAAAACCTTTGTCACACAGTTGACTAATGCTAAGTAAATTATGTTTCAAACCATCAACTAGTAAAACATTTTTAATTAAGAAATTTTTAGCATTACCAACGATACCTGAGCCTATCACCTTCCTGGTAGTGTTGTCTCCCAATGTTACTTTGCCTCCAATTTTGGTCTCCAGTAGGATGAACTTCTTTATATCTCCAATCATGTGTCGCGAGCAGCCACTATCCAGGTACCACATGCTCTCACTAGATCTTTTGTGAGAGCATCCCTATAATTTCATTCAAAGATTAGATTTGGGAACCCAAGTGAGTTTGGGTTCCTTCTTATGCTTGCATGAATGAGATGTATGCATGTTATGCTGTGATGGATGCAGTTTAGGTCTCCATACTAAGTGTGTCCTACGGTGAATTGTGCATGTGCGGGCTATGTGACCTAACATGCCACAAGAGAAACACCTAACACCTGGAAATGGGTTTATTAATCTATGTGGGTGGTGGTGCCTCTTCCTAAATTTTTGTGATTCATGCTGTGTTGGGGGTTTACTAGGATGACCTAATGTGAGTGATGCAATTTTATTTTTTAGTTCTTTTATTCTCTCACTAAAAGTTTTATTTTGAGATGTCAATCCATCAACTTCTATTAATAGCAAGTGCTCACTATGATCTACTTCTAATGCAAGTTTGTCTAGTCTATGAAAAGCTTCTTCTAGTTCAACATGAGTTATTTTATAGGTTTCATGCTCTTCAGTTAGTTCAATATGCTTCTTATTTAATGCATCATACTCATCAAGAAGTAACATATGATCTATCTCTAAATCAGAATTTTCTTTAACTAAGTTAGCATGCTCAATTTGTAAAGAACTAAATTTAATATTAAGCTTAGCATGCATCTTTTTCAGTTTCCTATACGAGTCATGAATATTCTCAGAAATAAGCAATAATTCTTCATATGAAAGTTGACATACCTCATCCTGATCCAATTAATCAAGGTTATTATTAGCCATAAAACATAAATTTGTTACCTCCTCCTCTGCTTCTTCTTCTGATGATTCCGAGGCAGAGTCGGCCCAAAAAGCTTTCTGTGTCTTTGTCTTTCCTTTCTTGTATTTTGCTTTGTTATCTCCTTTCTCCTTAGCTGGTTGACTCTTCAGATTGGGGCAATCGGCTTTAAGGTGACCTGGCTTCCTCCACTCTAAACAAATTGTATCAGATGAAACCTTATTGGACCTTGAGCTCTTGCCTTTGTTCCAGTTGTTCTGATGGCGCTTCTGTTTTCTTTTCAAAAAATTTTTGAATTGTCGGGTCATCAGTGCTATCTCATCCTCTTCCTCCCCTGCAGAACTTTCACTTTCTGAGTTTCTAGCTTTTAATGCCACTATCCGCTCCTTTTTCTTTTCACTTGCATCACTTTGCCTTTGGCTCACTCCTTGCTCGTATGCAATGAGTGACCCAAAGAGGTTATCAATAGAATAAACATTAAGATCTTTAGACTCAGTGATAGCAGTTATCTTAGCATCATAGGAACTAGGTAGGCATCTAAGAATTTATTCACTTTCTCAGAATTTGAAATTTCTCTACCTAATGCATGCAAGGATGTCACGATTTGGGTAAACCTAGTGTACATGTCATAAATTATTTCGCTAGGTTTCATACGGAATAATTTATAATCATGCAGTAGAATGTTTAGCCTAGACTATTTTACTTTGTATGTAATGCACAGTCTATCCCAAATCTCCTTTCCCAAAACACAGGTAGATACTCTCATATAGTCCTCAGATTTTAATGCACAAAAAAGCAGTTTAAGCACTTAACATTCCGTTGGGCTAACTACCTATCCTCATTGCTCCATTCATTAAAAGGTACAGGAGTTTTCAAACCATTAATAATTTTAAACGGTGCAACATATCCATCATTTACTAACATCCACATGCGGTAATCAATAGATTGCAAAAATATGGACATTCTAATTTTCCAGAAATCAAACGGAATGTTATCAAAAAGTGGTGGACGAGTTATTGAATAACCCTCCGCAGTGTTACGATTACCAAAATTGGACATGATCTTTTTTTAAGGTTTTTTAAAACACTATTTTTGAAAAACAAGCTCTGATACCAATTGAAATTACTAGATGCGCCAAGAGGGGGGATGAATTGTGAAAATCTTTTTCCTAATAAAAAGTAACCCTAAATAGGAGTTCTAATCTTTTTTATTATTTTTGAAATTTAACAGGAATAACTTAAACAAATTTTCTAATTTCACCACGCAATAATTATGAAAATATAAGTGCAAGCAAAAGTAAATGATGATAAAGAAAAAACACACCAAGGATTTTTATAGTGGTTCGATCAAAATATGACCTACGTCCACTCCCCGGAGTCCTCTACTCTGGGATTTTCACTACCAAAAATAGTTCTCCTTTTTCCCCTCTCGGCAAGGCGGAGAGGCCTTTACAAACCTCCCTTTCACCAATCCGGCGTTACGGAGTGCCAAACTCTGTTTTCGCCCTCTTGACGACGGCAGAGAACCTTCTCATTTTTCTCCCTCCTGGATATGACAAAGAACCTCGAGGTCACGGATGTAAATGAGCCTTTCCCTTGGAGATCCTCCCTCAAATTCTTCTAGGGCCATAGGAGGAGCAAGATACAACAAGTTCGGAGCAACCGTGTGATCTCTATCACACCTCTTCTCCCTCATAACGCTCACCTTCTCCTTTCTCTCTCAACCCTAAAGAACTTCTCTAGAGCTCTCTCTCCCTTAGAATCCCTCTCTAATCACGTTCACCCTCTCTGTAAAATCGTACGGTATGATCCACAAAACATTATTAGTACAGGACGATGGTCTGAACGATCAGATGTCGTCTCTGTTCATCAAATGGAACGATCCGGTTCGTACAGTATGATGTTCAAAAAATTAATTAGGCCTGGATTACATGCACTAATTACGAGTTAATTTAAGTAATTATTAAAAATTGATCTTACAGTACGAACAAGTTCGTACAGTACGAACGGCGTAAAAATCACTTACTCAAATTAAACTACGGCTAGGGTTTTGGATCTGAACATATCGTACAGTTCGAATATGTTCGTACAGTACGATTTATTCACAGAATCGTCCACATAGCTCTGATCGTACGGTACAAATTAAAATCATACAGTACGATCGCCAAAGAATAATTTATATGACATTTTTCATTTAAAAACAAACTCTCCCCCTATGTGTGTGCATGGTTGCTCTTACTCTTATGCATTTTGTGGCCAGAAAAAAATAAAATAGAAAAATACAATGTTTGACTCATACTCCTAATCTACCCTTTCTTGAGTCTTCCTTTCGTCCTGAGTCATTTGTGATCTTCCTGAAATGTTAGTACTCAAGGACAATAGCAAATAAAATAGTATTCAATGAAAAGTTGTTCTAAAACACTCATTATTTGGCATCATCAAATTCTCAAACTCTGGGTCATGGGTTGCAATAGAATCAGAATTAGATTTTTTGATTTCACAGGTAGAATTATTAGAATCAGAAGCAAATGCAGATTCGTCTGAACGTAAAAGAATTTTCATTAATAATTCTTTTGTATCATTATCAAGATTTAATTAACTTATTTTGGTTTTCATAGGACATTTATTTGAATAATGTCCTATTTTTCCACATTTAAAGCATTTAATAGATTTTCTTGTGGCTTTAGCTTTATTATGTTTAATAGGTTTTTTGTTAGATATAAATGATTTTTTATTAAATTTCTTTGAGTGAGAGCTTAGCTTTTCCTTTTTATTTGGCCTTCATTTTGCCAAATTTCTTTCTCTTTTTTGTTAAGGGTCCTGGACATGCAAATTGTTCGCAAAATGCCCCTAATTGTTTACGATCTGATATTCATTCTCTTTTGAGTTGTTGCAACATTCTAATGTCACTGCATGATGTGATTCCTACTTTGATACATTCGCTTATTATATGTCCATATATATACTATTCAAAGCTTAATTGCCCATTGTTATTTCTCAATTTATCTTTGACTTTAGTAGCAAAGGTAGCAGGTAGTCCTTCTAAAAATTTTTCTTTCCAGTAACCTGAACTAGCATCAGAAAGATTCATTACTCTAGTTATAAATACATCTTTATACCATCTAAAATGAGATAAAGAATGACATTTTAACTTTTATAATAGAGAACGTATTTGTTCTAGATTGTCAGTTATGTATCCTAGAAAATGTTCTAAGATATTATGAATAAGGGTATAAACTACTTCATCATTTGGTTTTGAAGGGTCTAATAAACTCTTATCACTTTGTAGATCATTTCTTTTTGCTTGATTTAAATAGTTATCCACCCTCCTTTAAGGATTCCGGTGAAACCATTGACAATAATTTTGACGACTTCCCATGGTATATTATTTTTACTTTGTGCTACAGTTGCATATATTAACATTTAATGAACAGTTTTATGAATTTGATAATCAGATAAACCATCAAAATTCCATTCATATAACTATCTTGGGTTATACAAAATTTGTTCATTTAATTTTTCTTCATATAAAAGATCAGTAGGGGATGGTCTTTGATAATAATATTTTCCTAATGATTTTTTAGGGTATTTGATTCTATTTAATGATAATGGTATTTCTGAATGATAATTAAGAGTCTTTGATTTAAATTGATCCTCTAATTGATCAATGTCATAATCGCTAGAGGACTGTTCTTCTGTTTCACTTTCTGATACTATTTCTTCTAATGTAGTTTTTTTTTTTTGTGATTTCATTTGTTTTATTACTTCGGACATGTTGAGGTCTTCATCTAATTTTATTTTAATTGGTGGTGGAAGCTTTATAGCTGGTCTAGTAATGATCATTTTTGAGTTTGAGTTTTTGATTTTTGCCTGTTCTGTTTGTATCTTTGAATAGATCAATTCTATTATCACTATTTTTAGATTGTTCTATTGTATCCTTTAATAGATCTATTTTTTTATCAAGGCTTTCTAAATATGAAGTTATCATTTGTATTGTATGATTAGTGAAATTAAGCTGTTTAATTACTATAGCTAATTCTCTTATTACATGTTGATTTGAAGGAATATTTCCAAATTGACTCATTACAATATCAGATAAGTTTATACATAGCGTGTACAAAACTTGTTCGTAGTATATAATACTAATACAAATTGTGTATAATGTGTATACATAATATGTATAAACTTATACATAGTATGTATAATACTTGTATATAGCTTAATACTTATATATTCCATGTATAAAATTATACATAGTCTGTATAATTCATTACATAATGTATAAGTTTATACACGATATGTATAAGCATCATACATAGTATATATAAGTTTATACATATTATGTACAAGTTTATACACATTATTAGAGCATTATACACACTTTGTATAATTTTATTCAAGTACTATACACGCTATGTATAAGTATTATATATACTATGTACAATTATTATACACGTTATGTATAAGTATTATATCCGATATATACAGGTTTATACATGGTATATATAAGTATTATACATACTATGTATAAGAATTATACACACTATATACAAGCATAATAGACCCTATGTATAAATTTATATAAATATTTTAATGCTATGTATAATAATAATGCACATTATACACAAGTTTATACAAGCATTATACATGCTATATACAAGCATTATACATACAATGTACAAGCATTATACATTTTATAAATAATTGTTACACACACTATGTATAAGTTTATACCTACTATATACAAATATTATGCACACTATGTGCAACTATTATATATGTTATATATAAACTATGTATAATGCAATATATGTAATATATATAAATATTATATATATTATTTATATATATTATGTAAAAGTTTATACATGCTATATACAATCATTATACATAATATGTATAAGGATTATACATATTATATACAAGCATTATACATACTCTATACAAATTTATACAAGCATTGTATAAGCACTATACATGATATGTACAACCATTATACATGAAATATACAAGCATTATACATACTAAATATAAATTTATATATATTATATACAAGCTTTATATATACTATGTATTATAAGTATTGTACACATTATAAACAAGCATTATATACACTATATATAAGTTTATTCAAGTATTACAATTCTACGTACAAGTATTATACATATTATATATGATAATTATACAGACTATATATAAGTTTATACAACCATTATATACACTATGTATAAACATTATATACAGTATATAGAAGTATTATATATGCTATGCATAAGCATTATATACACTAGGAATAAGTTTATACACACTATATACAAGGATTATACATGATATATGAAAGCATTAAACCTGTACATAGTGTGTATAATACTTTTTTATAACATATATAATGGTTGGTACATACTTATATATAGCTTATATAAACTTGTACATATTGTATATAAACATATTCAAAGTGTATAATACTTATGAATAGTATGTATAATGCTTGTACGTAGCGTGTATAAATATGTATATAACATACATAATACTTGTATATAGCATTGAATGTAGTGTAGAATTCTTGTATAAACTTATAAATAATGTGTATAATTTATGTATAGAGTGTGTACAATACTCGTATATAGCATAAACATAGTATGTATAATGCTCATATTTAATGTGTATAAACTTATACATAATATGTATAATGCTAATACATAGCATGTTTAAACTTGTACATAACATGTACAATGTTTGTATAAACTTATACATAATGTGTAAAATAGCATGCATAATGCTTATACATAGCGTGTATAAACTTGCACATAATGTGCAAAAATTATGTATATAGCATTTATAAACTTATACATAATATGTATTAGTCATATACATAGCATATATAAACTTGTAGATATTATGTAAAACTTATGTATATAGCGTGTATAAACTTATACATGGTGTGTATAATCTTTATACATAGCGTGTATAAACTTATACATAAATACATAAACTTGTTCATAGTTTATATAATACTTATACATAGCGTATATAAATTTATACATAGTCTGTTTGATGCTTGTACATAGTATGTGTATTATGATTGAATAAACTTATATATAATTGATATAATGATTGTAAATAATGTGTATAATGTTTATACATTTAATATATAAACTTGTAGATAGTGTATATAATACTTATATAAACTTATACATAGTCTGTATAATGCTCGTACATAGCATCTATAATACTTGTATAAACTTTTATATATTGTGTATATTTCTTGTACATAGCATGTACAAACTTATACATAATTTTTATATTGCTTATATATAGTGTTTATAAACATATACATAGTATGTATAATGCTTGTATATAAAATGTATAAACTTGTATATAATATGTATAAACTTATACATTACATGTATAAACTTGTATATAGTGTGTATAATACTTATACATAGCATATACAAACTTGAACATAGTGTGTAAAATGCTTATACATGTATAATACAAACTTGAACATAGTGTGTAAAATGCTTATACCTCCCGAACTTAAACATAAATACTCTGAATGGGTTGAAACTTCCCCTCATCTTCAAAATCTTAATCCTGATTATTTAGCCGAAGGAATGAGTGAATTCTTTTTCTTTGCTCAAGGACAATTACCATGGATTTGGACATGGAATATTGAAATAAACAATGATACTTTCATCCAAATCAAATGCCTCGTACGTAATTTTTCTATTAAATGGTGGTCTGCCATTTTAATCCCTGACAAAGTTAAACATCTTGATAAAGTAATTCATAATAACAAACTGAAAGCTCGAAGCCTGCCTATTCGTGAGGAATTTTCACTCAAAAGGATGCATCGCACTTTGCAGAAAAAATATCCGCATGAATCACCTGACCAAATCAAACTTCGTCTCCAAAAGGCCTATGAAACTCAATTAGCCGACATATTTTCAGACTCAGACAAAGCCTCTCAAAAATCTGAAGACGTTCCAGAACATTGGGAACATCGCAGCACTCCTTCTAGAGAGACTGGACCCTCTTCCAGAAAAGGAAAAGCCATCCTTGAAGATGAGGACGATTTTACCCTCTGAGAATAATTTCAACCACTTGCTCCAAAGCAACAGAATCTGATGAGTCAGCCAAAAGAAAAGAAATGTTCTCCATGCCTGTACCACTTACCTCTATTATTCTCTACTTTTAGTCTGAGTGCTCTCTATTATTGTACGGTTAAGTCTGAGTGCTCTCTATTATTGTACGTTTAGGTTAAGTGCTCTCTATTATTGTACTTTTAGGATGAGTGCTCTCTATTATTGTACTTTTAGGATGAGTGCTTTCTATTATTATGTGTGGCTGTAAAATATTCTATATCTGTTAGTTTGCCTATAAAAGGAATGCCTCTGTCAGAGGAGAGAGCAGACTAAAAAACTTGTACTCTTAAGCTGATAATAAAATTTCTGCAACTTGCTTGTAAGTTCTCTTTCACCTTTTCTGTATCTAGTTTATGCCTATTCTTTTATTTCCGCAAATTGGTATCAGAGCCATGCTAGCCTAAGTTTCTTGTTGGTAAGTTTTCATTTTCTCAAAAATGAAAGAAGTAAGAAACGAATTTTTTTGCTATAAACTACTATAGTTATTCTACCTCTGCTCAAATGTATTGAACTTTGGCAGTAAACCCCGGGGAAGGGTAGTAAGTCCGGGATAGTCCATGTCTTTGAGTAAGGGTTACCCAACAATAGTATTTTATTTCAAAAACTTCTCGTAATTACCTCTGTCATTTTTTAGCAAAATGAAAATTTATCAACTCCTTTAAGATTTATGGCCTCTTCATCCTCTTCTTCATCCATTCTCCAAAAGGAGAAAATACCCTCTTTTAGAGATGTTAAAAATGCTGAATTAATCGAATATCCTCTTAATGAAGAAGAATTAAATAAATGGTCTCTACCCAAAGTAGACAAAACTTTAATCTATCAAATAGGTACTTTTGATTTTAGAGGTAAGACCGCCATAAAAATGGTAGAGCAATCTATTACGATCGATTCAACCGATAAAACTATTTCGTTATTATCCTATGATGATCTTAGATCTTATATGCAAGACTATAAATATTTGCATATTGGCCTAATCCAAATAGCATTCAAGCCTCTAACTTTAAGAGGACTCAATGCCTCTATTCTCTCTTGTTTGAGAGATGGAAGATGCCTTAATTGGGCACAATCTCTCATGGGTGTAATGGAAACTAGCCTGTGTCATGGACCAGTCTATTTTAATACTTTTCCCAATCTTAGTTTATCACTAACAGATATACATCTATTTGAAGCATTAAAATTACATCTTCAGCTTCATGGCTATAATTTTCTTCCTGGATCAGAAACAATAGCTCTAATTTATAGAATTCATTTTAAAATCATGAATACCTTAAGCCCAAGGGCTAAAAAAATAGTTCAACCTACCAATAGAACCACTCTAATCGAAACAAATCTTTTAGCCTCAAATATAGCTACTAATCGAGTCATTAAATGGAATGAAATAACATTCCCATATCAATGGACATTACCTCAAGTGATCAGTCCCCGACCTATTATAAATCAAGATATTGAACAAATAGTTCAAACCTCTGATGGAGATGTAGAAGTAAGATTTAATCCTAGAAGATCTATTCATTTACCTCGAATTTCTATTCCTTCTACCTCAGAAGAAGGTCGAAATTCTAAATCAGATGAATCAGAAACATCTTCTAATCTTGGATTAATCTTAAATCGTAATCGAATCTTTCATCCAATAAGGGAAAATAAAAATTATGATTCCCCGACTCCTTCTGAAATGCAATTTTAAATGTATGGTTTTAATACTGCCTTAAGAGAGACGGTCATCCGTCATTATATGCTACCTAAATTTGAATCATTTCGAAACTGGTATCGTAAAATGTTCTCTGAAGAAGAACGAATCCGTTTTTCTGAGCAATATTTTTTAACTTTAGAAAATTTAAATAAAAATGGTAAAGCTTCTATTCCCTTTGCATATTGGTTTGTTAACCAAATAACATCAAATCTTAGAATGATTAAAAATCAAACGTTAAAACCTGAAATTGCTATGATTCCATTTGGAACTCTTCCTTCTAGTCCACAAGCTATTCAAGAATTAGCTATCATAGTAAAGCAGTTAAACTTTACTAATAATAGCCTACAAACAATCACTACTTATTTAGAAACCATCGAGAAGAAGTTAGATAATTTAAAAGAACAATTATCAAAAGAAAATTCTACCACCTCTGCCAAATCTATAATCATTTCTAAACCAGCAATCAAACTTCCACCTCCTATTAAATTAAAATTAGATGAAGATTTGCAAATATCAGAAGTTATAAAACAAATTAAATCCCAAAAGATTACAATTTTAGATAAAGAAATTTCAGAAGAAGAAATTGTAAGTGATGAAACTAAATCACTTGCATCATCTGATAGTGATCAAAACATATATCACCTAGAAGAACAATTTAGATCTTCTTATATAGGTTTAAAACCAGAAATATCCTTATCAATCAATAAATTAAAATATCCTAAAAAATCCTTGGGAAAATATTATTACAATAGACCCACACCTTCTGATCTTTTATATGAAGAAGAATTAAATGAACAGATTTCTTACGATCCTAGACAATTATATGAATGGAATTTTGATGGATTATCAGATTATCAAATTCATAAAACTGTTCATCGTATGTTAATTTATGCTATTGTAGCCCAAAGTGAAGGTAATAAACCTTGGGAAGTAGTTCAAATTATTGTTAATGGTTTCACTGGTATCCTTAAAGGATGGTGGGATAATTATCTAAGTCAAGCAGAAAAAAATGATCTACAAAGCGATAAAAGTCTTTTAGACCCAGAAAAACCTAATGATGAAGCAGTATATACGCTCATTCATAATATCCTAGAACATTTTCTGGGATATATGACTGATAATCGTGAACAAATGAGATCTTTATTACAAAAATTAAGATGTCCTTCTTTATCTCATTTTCGTTGGTATAAAGATGTGTTTATGACTCGTGTCATGAATTTATCAGATGCAAGTTCTAATTATTGGAAAGAAAAATTCTTAGAAGGCCTTCCTATGTCCTTCGCTACTAAAGTCAAAGATAAACTACGAAATGTTCATGGACAATTAATATTTGAAAACTATACTTATGGTAGAATCATTAGTGAATGCATAAAAGTATGAATTACTTTATGCAATGACATTAGAATGCAACATCAATTAAAACGTGAAAGACTTAATGATAAAAAACAACTAGGAGCTTTCTGCGAGCAATTCGCTTGTCCTGGTCCTTTAACTTCTCGCAATCCTGTCAACAAACGATATCATCGTCAAAAGGAAAAATTTACTACTCATAAAAAGAAATTTTCTAAAAGAAAATTTTTTAAAGCCCACAAGGGTAATCCTACTGACAAACACTCTAATAATAAAACTACTATTAAGTGCTTTAAATGTGGAAAAATAGGACATTACTCAAATAAATGCCCTATCAAAAAGAAAATTAGTGAATTAAATCTTGATCAAGAAACCCAAGAAGCTCTCATGAAAATACTTTTAAATTCTGATCATGCTGAAACCAACTCTAGTTCTTACATAGACAGTAGTGATTCTGAATCAGAATCATCAAATTGTTGTACTACTTGTAATAATAATGACTATTACAAAGCCATTGTAGAAAAATCAGGTTTATTTGTTCTTACTGACGAACAAAAGGGTCAGCTTATTCAACTTCTCGGATCAGTTCAAGACTCCGAAATTCGAAAACAGATTATTAAATTATTGGGTCATACTGAAGAAACACCTCTCGATAAAATCAAAAAATTTCCCCATTATTCCATGAAAGAGGTTCTTGATAGATTTAAATCTCCAGAAAAATTAGAACCTATAGCTTCATTAGCGGACCTAAAAATCGAGTTAAAAAATTTAAAATTCGAAATCCAAACGATAAAAACAGATCAAGAGAAATTATCTACTCGTCTTACGAATTTAGAACTTGAACAACTGCTTGATCAACCTGATCCTGAAGCACCTTCAACATCTCAATATTATGAGACCAACACCCTCATAAATTCTCTTCAAAAGGCTATTATTCATAAATGGTTTATAAATATTACCTTAGTAGTTCATAAAACATTAGTTCTTACAAATTTGACTGCTCTTGTGGACAGTGGAGCCGATATGAATTGCGTCCAAGAAGGACTCATACAATCTCAGTATTTTGAAAAAACTACTCAACGATTAACATCTGCTAGTGGCAATAATATGCAAATTAAATATAAGCTATCCAATGTAGCAATCTGTCAAAAGGACTATTGTATTGAAATCCCATTTTTACTTGTTAAAAATCTCTCACATCTTATTATCTTAGGAACTCCTTTTTTGTTTAAAATTATGCCGATACAAACCAATACTAGAGGAATTATATCCTATTGTTGTGATCCCCCAATTGAATTTCCCTTTATAACGGATCCCAAAGAAATAATTTTGAATGAAATAAATAAATTTAAAGGAAAACAATTACACATTAATTCCTTAAAAAATGAAATTAATTCTAAAGAAATCGCTGTCAGTCTACAACAGCCTATAATTAAACAAAAAATCTCAAATATAGAAAACGAAATTAAAACTCAAATCTGTGGCGACAATCCTATTAGCTTCTGGAATAGAAAAACACATTGTGTTACTCTTCCTTATATCGATAATTTTAATGAAAATGATATCCCTACAAAAGCAAGACCTTCTCAAATGAACAAACACTATCTTCAATTATGTCAAAATGAAATCTCTGACCTATTAAATAAAAAATTAATTAGAAAATCTAGTTCTCCTTGGAGTTGCACTGCATTTTATGTTATGAATGCTGCCGAAAAAGAACGAGGAAAACCTCGCTTAGTTATTAACTATAAACCTCTTAATAAAGTTTTACAATGGATACGATATCCTATTCCAAATAAAAGAGATCTATTAAATCGACTAATTGAAGCTCATATCTTTTCAAAATTTGACCTTAAATCTGGCTACTGGCAAATCCAGATCGACGAGCCAGATCGATATAAAACAGCATTTACAGTTCCATTCGGACAATATGAATGGAATGTAATGCCATTCGGTCTTAAAAATGCTCCTTTTGAATTCCAAAAAATTATGAATGAAATTTTTAATCAATATAGTCAATATATCATCGTTTATATCGATGATGTCCTTATATTTTCAAAATTCATAGACGAACATATTAAACATTTAAAGACCTTTAAATGGTTAGCCCAAACAAATGGATTAGTCATTTCTGAACCTAAAATAAAAATCTTTCAAACTGAAATTAGATTCTTAGGACATTTTATCAGTAATCATACTATTACTCCCATAAATAGGAGCATAGAATTTGCGGAAAAATTTCCTGACCAGCTTTTAGATAAACAACAACTTCAACGATTTCTTGGTGCTCTTAATTATGTGTCTGATTTCTATCAAAATTTAGCAATTGATGCAGCACCTTTATATAAACGTCTTCGCAAAAATCCCTCACCTTGGAATATAGAATGTACCAAGGCAGTCCAACTTATTAAACAAAAGGTTAAAAATTTACCTTGCATTAATCTTGCTAATCCCGAATATTTTAAAATTATCGAAACAGACGCCTCTAATCTCGGTTATGGTGGTATTCTTAAACAAAGACAACCACTTACTAATAAAGAACAACTAGTTCGATTTTCATCTGGTTTATGGAACCCTACCTAGCAACAATATTCTACTATTAAAAAGGAAATGTTAGCCATTGTTAAAACTATTCTTAAATTTCAAGATGATCTTCTCAATCAAACATTTTTATTACGCATTGATTGCAGTTCAGCAAAATTTATTTTAGAGAAGGATGTTAAAAATCTAGCATCTAAACAAATTTTTGCAACCTGGCAAGCCCAATTATCTGTATTTGATTTCACTATTGAATATATTAAAGGATCCTCTAATAGTCTTCCTGACTTCTTAACTCGTGAATATTTGCAGGGTTTGCCGCATGACCGACCAGGGGTGGTGCACCCCTCATAAGGAGTCTCCTACTCCTAGAGGAAGGGGTTGGCCTCGAGGCAATACCCGAGGTCGAATCAATACACCTCGCGGGCGAGGTTCTATTTCTCCATCTCCTATGATTCCATTACGCACCTTTCTTTATGGTGCTCCAGAGGAAATTCCTCCTACTCAAAATGCATCTCAATCTACTCCATCATCAGATATCTTTGAACCAATCTTAAAACCAGCAGACGAATCAATCCTTGAACTCAATATCGAAGATTATGAAATATTAATCCTTGGACTTTATATCGTAAATATTTAGCAGATAATTCCTTTGTTCAAGACTCATTCTATGATCGCGAGCTCTATGAAGCAATCCTCCTTCATCTAAAATGTATCTCCATAAAACATAATTATGATGAAAATAACCAAATCGCTTATAGTCGTGCCAATATCCTTCAAATTCTTCATCCTAAAGATTGGGGTATAACCCCATTCCAAACTCAATCAATGGATTATGCTAAAAATCCTAGTGATCCTCCCAAACGCTATTTATTTAATTATTGGACCTATATTCACGCTATGTTTAAAGCCTTCTATGTCCTTAATCAGAAAAGATGTCGGCTAATTGAGTTTCATAGGCCTTTTGGAGACGAAGTTTGATTTGGTCAGGTGATTCATGCGGATATTTTTTCTGCAAAGTGCGATGCATCCTTTTGAGTGAAAATTCCTCACGAATAGGCAGGCTTCGAGCTTTCAGTTTGTTATTATGAATTACTTTATCAAGATGTTTAACTTTGTCAGGGATTAAAATGGCAGACCACCATTTAATAGAAAAATTACGTACGAGGCATTTGATTTGGATGAAAGTATCATTGTTTATTTCAATATTCCATGTCCAAATCCATGGTAATTGTCCTTGAGCAAAGAAAAAGAATTCACTCATTCCTTCGGCTAAATAATCAGGATTAAGATTTTGAAGATGAGGGGAAGTTTCAACCCATTCAGAGTATTTATGTTTAAGTTCGGGAGGTAAAATGTGAATGGTAGCACCTTGCTGCTCCCACCATTTGAAAAACCAATTAGGAATGGGATTTTCTAAGAGATCAGGGCTAAGGATAAACATCCAAGAATGACTTTTAGCCTGATTAAGGACATAGAAGGCTTTAAACATAGCCTGAATATAGGTCCAATAATTAAATAAATAGCGTTTGGGAGGATCACCAGGATTTTTAGCATAATCCATTGATTGAGTTTGGAATGGGGTTATACCCCAATCTTTAGGATGAAGAATTTGAAGGATATTGGCACGACTATAAGCGATTTGGTTATTTTCATCATAATTATGTTTTATGGAGATACATTTTAGATGAAGGAGGATTGCTTCATAGAGCTCGCGATCATAGAATGAGTCTTGAACAAAGGAATTATCTGCTAAATATTTACGATATAAAGTCCAAGGATTAATAATTTCATAATCTTTGATATTGAGTTCAAGGATTGATTCGACTGCTGGTTTTAAGATTGGTTCAAAGATATCTGATGATGGAGTAGATTGAGATGCATTTTGAGTAGGAGGAATTTCCTCTGGAGCACCATAAAGAAAGGTGCGTAATGGAATCATAGGAGATGGAGAAATAGAACCTCGCCCACGAGGTGTATTGATTCGACCTCGGGTATTGCCTCGAGGCCAACCCCTTCCTCTAGGAGTAGGAGACTCCTTATGAGGGGTGCGCCACCCCTGGTCGGTCATGCGGCAAACCCTGCAAATATTCACGAGTTAAGAAGTCAGGAAGACTATTAGAGGATCCTTTAATATATTCAATAGTGAAATCAAATACAGATAATTGGGCTTGCCAGGTTGCAAAAATTTGTTTAGATGCTAGATTTTTAACATCCTTCTCTAAAATAAATTTTGCTGAACTGCAATTAATGCGTAATAAAAATGTTTGATTGAGAAGATCATCTTGAAATTTAAGAATAGTTTTAACAATGGCTAACATTTCCTTTTTAATAGTAGAATATTGTTGCTGGGTAGGGTTCCATAAACCAGATGAAAATCGAACTAGTTGTTCTTTATTAGTAAGTGGTTGTCTTTGTTTAAGAATACCACCATAGCCGAGATTAGAGGCGTCTGTTTCGATAATTTTAAAATATTCGGGATTAGCAAGATTAATGCAAGGTAAATTTTTAACCTTTTGTTTAATAAGTTGGATTGCCTTGGTACATTCTATATTCCAAGGTGAGGGATTTTTGCGAAGACGTTTATATAAAGGTGCTGCATCAATTGCTAAATTTTGATAGAAATCAGACACATAATTAAGAGCACCAAGAAATCGTTGAAGTTGTTGTTTATCTAAAAGCTGGTCAGGAAATTTTTACGCAAATTCTATACTCCTATTTATGGGAGTAATAGTATGATTACTGATAAAATGTCCTAAGAATCTAATTTCAGTTTGAAAGATTTTTATTTTAGGTTCAGAAATGACTAATCCATTTGTTTGGGCTAACCATTTAAAGGTCTTTAAATGTTTAATATGTTCGTCTATAGATTTTGAAAATATAAGGACATCATCGATATAAACGATGATATATTGACTATATTGATTAAAAATTTCATTCATAATTTTTTGGAATTCAGAAGGAGCATTTTTAAGACCGAATGGCATTACATTCCATTCATATTGTCCGAATGGAACTGTAAATGCTGTTTTATATCGATCTGGCTCGTCGATCTGGATTTGCCAGTAGCCAGATTTAAGGTCAAATTTTGAAAAGATATGAGCTTCGATTAGTCGATTTAATAGATCTCTTTTATTTGGAATAGGATATCGTATCCATTGTAAAACTTTATTAAGAGGTTTATAGTTAATAACTAAGCGAGGTTTTCCTCGTTCTTTTTCGGCAGCATTCATAACATAAAATACAGTGCAACTCCAAGGAGAACTAGATTTTCTAATTAATTTTTTATTTAATAGGTCAGAGATTTCATTTTGACATAATTGAAGATAGTGTTTGTTCATTTGAGAAGGTCTTGCTTTTGTAGGGATATCATTTTCATTAAAATTATCGATATAAGGAAGAGTAACACAATGTGTTTTTCTATTCCAGAAGCTAATAGGATTGTCGCCACAGATTTGAGTTTTAATTTCGTTTTCTATATTTGAGATTTTTTGTTTAATTATAGGCTGTTGTAGACTGACAGCGATTTCTTTAGAATTAATTTCATTTTTTAAGGAATTAATGTGTAATTGTTTTCCTTTAAATTTATTTATTTCATTCAAAATTATTTCTTTGGGATCCGTTATAAAGGGAAATTCAATTGGGGGATCACAACAATAGGATATAATTCTTTTAGTATTGGTTTGTATCGGCATAATTTTAAACAAAAAAGGAGTTCCTAAGATAATATGATGTGAGAGATTTTTAACAAGTAAAAATGGGATTTCAATACAATAGTCCTTTTGACAGATTGCTACATTGGATAGCTTATATTTAATTTGCATATTATTGCCACTAGCAGATGTTAATCGTTGAGTAGTTTTTTCAAAATACTGAGATGGTATGAGTCCTTCTTGGACGCAATTCATATCTGCTCCACTGTCCACAAGAGCAGTCAAATTTGTAAGAACTAATGTTTTATGAACTACTAAGGTAATATTTATAAACCATTTATGAATAATAGCCTTTTGAAGAGAATTTATGAGGGTGTTGATCTCATAATATTGAGATGTTGAAGGTGCTTCAGGATCAGGTTGATCAAGCAGCTGTTCAAGTTCTAAATTCGTAAGACGAGTAGATAATTTCTCTTGATCTGTTTTTATCGTTTGGATTTCGAATTTTAAATTTTTTAACTCGATTTTTAGGTCCGCTAATGAAGCTATAGGTTCTAATTTTTCTGGAGATTTAAATCTATCAAGAACCTCTTTCATGGAATAATGGGGAAATTTTTTGATTTTATCAAGAGGTGTTTCTTCAGTATGACCCAATAATTTAATAATCTGTTTTCGAATTTCGGAGTCTTGAACTGATCCGAGAAGTTGAATAAGCTGACCCTTTTGTTCGTCAGTAAGAACAAATAAACTTGATTTTTCTACAATGGCTTTGTAATAGTCATTATTATTACAAGTAGTACAACAATTTGATGATTCTGATTCAGAATCACTACTGTCTATGTAAGAACTAGAGTTGGTTTCAGCATGATCAGAATTTAAAAGTATTTTCATTAGAGCTTCTTGGGTTTCTTGATCAAGATTTAATTCACTAATTTTCTTTTTGATAGGGCATTTATTTGAGTAATGTCCTATTTTTCCACATTTAAAGCACTTAATAGTAGTTTTATTATTAGAGTGTTTGTCAGTAGGATTACCCTTGTGGGCTTTAAAAATTTTTCTTTTAGAAAATTTCTTTTTATGAGTAGTAAATTTTTCCTTTTGACGATGATATCGTTTGTTGACAGGATTGCGAGAAGTTAAAGGACCAGGACAAGCGAATTGCTCGCAGAAAGCTCCTAGTTGTTTTTTATCATTAAGTCTTTCACGTTTTAATTGCTGTTGCATTCTAATGTCATTGCATAAAGTAATTCCTACTTTTATGCATTCACTAATGATTCTACCATAAGTATAGTTTTCAAATATTAATTGTCCATGAACATTTCGTAGTTTATCTTTGACTTTAGTAGCGAAGGACATAAGAAGGCCTTCTAAGAATTTTTCTTTCCAATAATTAGAACTTGCATCTGATAAATTCATGACACGAGTCATAAACACATCTTTATACCAACGAAAATGAGATAAAGAAGGACATCTTAATTTTTGTAATAAAGATCTCATTTGTTCACGATTATCAGTCATATATCCCAGAAAATGTTCTAGGATATTATGAATGAGCGTATATACTGCTTCATCATTAGGTTTTTCTGGGTTTAAAAGACTTTTATCGCTTTGTAGATCATTTTTTTCTGCTTGACTTAGATAATTATCCCACCATCCTTTAAGGATACCAGTGAAACCATTAATAATAATTTGAACAACTTCCCAAGGTTTATTACTTTTACTTTGGGCTACAGTAGCATAAATTAACATACGATGAACAGTTTTATGAATTTGATAATCTGATAATCCATCAAAATTCCATTCATATAATTGTCTAGGATCGTAAGAAATCTGTTCATTTAATTCTTCTTCATATAAAAGATCAGAAGGTGTGGGTCTATTGTAATAATATTTTCCCAAGGATTTTTTAGGATATTTTAATTTATTGATTGATAAGGATATTTCTGGTTTTAAACCTATATAAGAAGATCTAAATTGTTCTTCTAGGTGATCTATGTTTTGATCACTATCAGATGATGCAAGTGATTTAGTTTCATCACTTACAATTTCTTCTTCTGAAATTTCTTTATCTAAAATTGTAATCTTTTGGGATTTAATTTGTTTTATAACTTCTGATATTTGCAAATCTTCATCTAATTTTAATTTAATAGGAGGTGGAAGTTTGATTGCTGGTTTAGAAATGATTATAGATTTGGCAGAGGTGGTAGAATTTTCTTTTGATAATTGTTCTTTTAAATTATCTAACTTCTTCTCGATGGTTTCTAAATAAGTAGTGATTGTTTGTAGGCTATTATTAGTAAAGTTTAACTGCTTTACTATGATAGCTAATTCTTGAATAGCTTGTGGACTAGAAGGAAGAGTTCCAAATGGAATCATAGCAATTTCAGGTTTTAACGTTTGATTTTTAATCATTCTAAGATTTGATGTTATTTGGTTAACAAACCAATATGCAAAGGGAATAGAAGCTTTACCATTTTTATTTAAATTTTCTAAAGTTAAAAAATATTGCTCAGAAAAACGGATTCGTTCTTCTTCAGAGAACATTTTACGATACCAGTTTCGAAATGATTCAAATTTAGGTAGCATATAATGACGGATGACCGTCTCTCTTAAGGCAGTATTAAAACCATACATTTAAAATTGCATTTCAGAAGGAGTCGGGGAATCATAATTTTGATTTTCCCTTATTGGATGAAAGATTTGATTACGATTTAAGATTATTCCAGGATTAGAAGATGTTTCTGATTCATCTGATTTAGAATTTCGACCTTCTTCTGAGGTAGAAGGAATAGAAATTCGAGGTAATGAATAGATCTTCTAGGATTAAATCTTACTTCTACATCTCCATCAGAGGTTTGATCTATTTGTTCAATATCTTGATTTATAATAGGTCGGGGACTGATCACTTGAGGTAATGTCCATTGATCTGAGAATGTTATTTCATTCCATTTAATGACTCGATTAGTAGCTATATTTGAGGCTAAAAGATTTGTTTCGATTAGAGTGGTTCTATTGGTAGGTTGAACTATTTTTTTAGCCCTTGGGCTTAAGGTATTCATGATTTTAAAATGAATTCTATAAATTAGAGCTATTGTTTCTGATCCAGGAAGAAAATTATAGCCATGAAGCTGAAGATGTAATTTTAATGCTTCAAATAGATATATATCTGTTAGTGATAAACTAAGATTGGGAAAAGTATTAAAATAGACTGGTCCATGACACAGGCTAGTTTCCATTACACCTATGAGAGATTGTGCCCAATTAAGGCATCTTCCATCTCTCAAATAAGAGAGAATAGAGGCATTGAGTCCTCTTAAAGTTAGAGGCTTGAATGCTATTTGGATTAGGCCAATATGCAAATATTTATAGTCTTGCATATAAGATCTAAGATCATCATAGGATAATAACGAAATAGTTTTATCGGTTGAATCGATCGTAATAGATTGCTCTACCATTTTTATGGCGGTCTTACCTCTAAAATCAAAAGTACCTATTTGATAGATTAAAGTTTTGTCTACTTTGGGTAGAGACCATTTATTTAATTCTTCTTCATTAAGAGGATATTCGATTAATTCAGCATTTTTAACATCTCTAAAAGAGGGTATTTTCTCCTTTTGGAGAATGGATGAAGAAGAGGATGAAGAGGCCATAAATCTTAAAGGAGTTGATAAATTTTCATTTTGCTAAAAAATGACAGAGGTAATTACGAGAAGTTTTTGAAATAAAATACTATAGTTGGGTAACCCTTACTCAAAGACATGGACTATCCCGGACTTACTACCCTTCCCCGGGGTTTACTGCCAAAGTTCAATACATTTGAGCAGAGGTAGAATAACTATAGTAGTTTATAGCAAAAAAATTCGTTTCTTACTTCTTTCATTTTTGAGAAAATGAAAACTTACCAACAAGAAACTTAGGCTAGCATGGCTCTGATACCAATTTGCGGAAATAAAAGAAAAGGCATAAACTCGATACAGAAAAGGTGAAAGAGAACTTACAAGCAAGTTGCAGAAATTTTATTATCAGCTTAAGAGTACAAGTTTTTTAGTCTGCCCTCTCCTCTGACAGAGGCATTCCTTTTATAGGCAAACTAACAGATATAGAATATTTTACAGCCACACATAATAATAGAAAGCACTCATCCTAAAAGTACAATAATAGAGAGCACTCATCCTAAAAGTACAATAATAGAGAGCACTTAACCTAAACGTACAATAATAGAGAGCACTCAGACTTAAACGTACAATAATAGAGAGCACTCAGACTAAAAGTAGAGAATAATAGAGGTAAGTGGTACAGGCATGGAGAACATTTCTTTTCTTTTGGCTGACTCATCAGATTCTGTTGCTTTGGAGCAAGTGGTTGAAATTATTCTCAGAGGGTAAAATCGTCCTCATCTGCCCTCTCCTCTGACAGAGGCATTCCTTTTATAGGCAAACTAACAGATATAGAATATTTTACAGCCACACATAATAATAGAAAGCACTCATCCTAAAAGTACAATAATAGAGAGCACTCATCCTAAAAGTACAATAATAGAGAGCACTTAACCTAAACGTACAATAATAGAGAGCACTCAGACTTAAACGTACAATAATAGAGAGCACTCAGACTAAAAGTAGAGAATAATAGAGGTAAGTGGTACAGGCATGGAGAACATTTCTTTTCTTTTGGCTGACTCATCAGATTCTGTTGCTTTGGAGCAAGTGGTTGAAATTAGTCTCAGAGGGTAAAATCGTCCTCATCTTCAAGGATGGCTTTTCCTTTACTGGAAGAGGGTTCAGTCTCTCTAGAAGGAGTGCTGCGATGTTCCCAATGTTCTAGAACGTCTTCAGATTTTTGAGAGGCTTTGTCTGAGTCTGAAAATATGTCGGCTAATTGAGTTTCATAGGCCTTTTGGAGACGAAGTTTGATTTGGTCAGGTGATTCATGCGGATATTTTTTCTGCAAAGTGCGATGCATCCTTTTGAGTGAAAATTCCTCACGAATAGGCAGGCTTCGAGCTTTCAGTTTGTTATTATGAATTACTTTATCAAGATGTTTAACTTTGTCAGGGATTAAAATGGCAGACCACCATTTAATAGAAAAATTACGTACGAGGCATTTGATTTGGATGAAAGTATCATTGTTTATTTCAATATTCCATGTCCAAATCCATGGTAATTGTCCTTGAGCAAAGAAAAAGAATTCACTCATTCCTTCGGCTAAATAATCAGGATTAAGATTTTGAAGATGAGGGGAAAGTTTCAACCCATTCAGAGTATTTATGTTTAAGTTCGGGAGGTAAAATGTGAATGGTAGCACCTTTCTGCTTCCACCATTTGAAAAACCAATTAGGAATGGGATTTTCTAAGAGATCAGGGCTAAGGATAAACATCCAAGAATGACTTTTAGCCTGATTAAGGACATAGAAGGCTTTAAACATAGCCTGAATATAGGTCCAATAATTAAATAAATAGCGTTTGGGAGGATCACCAGGATTTTTAGCATAATCCATTGATTGAGTTTGGAATGGGGTTATACCCCAATCTTTAGGATGAAGAATTTGAAGGATATTGGCACGACTATAAGCGATTTGGTTATTTTCATCATAATTATGTTTTATGGAGATACATTTTAGATGAAGGAGGATTGCTTCATAGAGCTCGCGATCATAGAATGAGTCTTGAACAAAGGAATTATCTGCTAAATATTTACGATATAAAGTCCAAGGATTAATAATTTCATAATCTTCGATATTGAGTTCAAGGATTGATTCGACTGCTTGTTTTAAGATTGGTTCAAAGATATCTGATGATGGAGTAGATTGAGATGCATTTTGAGTAGGAGGAATTTCCTCTGGAGCACCATAAAGAAAGGTGCGTAATGGAATCATAGGAGATGGAGAAATAGAACCTCGCCCGCGAGGTGTATTGATTCGACCTCGGGTATTGCCTCGAGGCCAACCCCTTCCTCTAGGAGTAGGAGACTCCTTATGAGGGGTGCGCCACCCCTGGTCGGTCATGCGGCAAACCCTGCAAATATTCACGAGTTAAGAAGTCAGGAAGACTATTAGAGGATCCTTTAATATATTCAATAGTGAAATCAAATACAGATAATTCGGCTTGCCAGGTTGCAAAAATTTGTTTAGATGCTAGATTTTTAACATCCTTCTCTAAAATAAATTTTGCTGAACTGCAATCAATGCGTAATAAAAATGTTTGATTGAGAAGATCATCTTGAAATTTAAGAATAGTTTTAACAATGGCTAACATTTCCTTTTTAATAGTAGAATATTGTTGCTAGGTAGGGTTCCATAAACCAGATGAAAATCGAACTAGTTGTTCTTTATTAGTAAGTGGTTTTCTTTGTTTAAGAATACCACCATAGCCGAGATTAGAGGCGTCTGTTTCGATAATTTTAAAATATTTGGGATTAGCAAGATTAATGCAAGGTAAATTTTTAACCTTTTGTTTAATAAGTTGGACTGCCTTGGTACATTCTATATTCCAAGGTGAGGGATTTTTGCGAAGACGTTTATATAAAGGTGCTGCATCAATTGCTAAATTTTGATAGAAATCAGACACATAATTAAGAGCACCAAGAAATCGTTGAAGTTGTTGTTTATCTAAAAGCTGGTCAGGAAATTTTTCCGCAAATTCTATACTCCTATTTATGGGAGTAATAATATGATTACTGATAAAATGTCCTAAGAATCTAATTTCAGTTTGAAAGATTTTTATTTTAGGTTCAGAAATGACTAATCCATTTGTTTGGGCTAACCATTTAAAGGTCTTTAAATGTTTAATATGTTCGTCTATAGATTTTGAAAATATAAGTACATCATCGATATAAACGATGATATATTGACTATATTGATTAAAAATTTCATTCATAATTTTTTGGAATTCAGAAGGAGCATTTTTAAGACCGAATGGCATTACATTCCATTCATATTGTCCGAATGGAACTGTAAATGCTGTTTTATATCGATCTGGCTCGTCGATCTGGATTTGCCAGTAGCCAGATTTAAGGTCAAATTTTGAAAAGATATGAGCTTCGATTAGTCGATTTAATAGATCTCTTTTATTTGGAATAGGATATCGTATCCATTGTAAAACTTTATTAAGAGGTTTATAGTTAATAACTAAGCGAGGTTTTCCTCGTTCTTTTTCGGTAGCATTCATAACATAAAATGCAGTGCAACTCCAAGGAGAACTAGATTTTCTAATTAATTTTTTATTTAATAGGTCAGAGATTTCATTTTGACATAATTGAAGATAGTGTTTGTTCATTTGAGAAGGTCTTGCTTTTGTAGGGATATCATTTTCATTAAAATTATCGATATAAGGAAGAGTAACACAATGTGTTTTTCTATTCCAGAAGCTAATAGGATTGTCGCCACAGATTTGAGTTTTAATTTTGTTTTCTATATTTGAGATTTTTTGTTTAATTATAGGCTGTTGTAGACTGACAGCGATTTCTTTAGAATTAATTTCATTTTTTAAGGAATTAATGTGTAATTGTTTTCCTTTAAATTTATTTATTTCATTCAAAATTATTTCTTTGGGATCCGATATAAAGGGAAATTCAATTGGGGGATCACAACAATAGGATATAATTCCTTTAGTATTGGTTTGTATCGGCATAATTATAAACAAAAAAGGAGTTCCTAAGATAATATGATGTGAGAGATTTTTAACAAGTAAAAATGGGATTTCAATACAATAGTCCTTTTAACAGATTGCTACATTGGATAGCTTATATTTAATTTGCAAATTATTGCCACTAGCAGATGTTAATCGTTGAGTAGTTTTTTCAAAATACTAAGATGGTATGAGTCCTTCTTGGACGCAATTCATATCTGCTCCACTGTCCACAAGAGCAGTCAAATTTGTAAGAACTAATGTTTTATGAACTACTAAGGTAATATTTATAAACCATTTATGAATAATAGCCTTTTGAAGATAATTTATGAGGGTGTTGGTCTCATAATATTGAGATGTTGAAGGTGCTTCAGGATCAGGTTGATCAAGCAGTTGTTCAAGTTCTAAATTCGTAAGACGTGTAGATAATTTCTCTTGATCTGTTTTTATCGTTTGGATTTCGAATTTTAAATTTTTTAACTCGATTTTTAGGTCCGCTAATGAAGCTATAGGTTCTAATTTTTCTAGAGATTTAAATCTATCAAGAACCTCTTTCATGGAATAATGGGGAAATTTTTTGATTTTATCGAGAGGTGTTTCTTCAGTATGACCCAATAATTTAATAATCTGTTTTCGAATTTCGGAGTCTTGAACTGATCCGAGAAGTTGAATAAGCTGACCCTTTTGTTCGTCAGTAAGAACAAATAAACCTGATTTTTCTACAATGGCTTTGTAATAGTCATTATTATTACAAGTAGTACAACAATTTGATGATTCTGATTCAGAATCACTACTGTCTATGTAAGAACTAGAGTTGGTTTCAGCATGATCAGAATTTAAAAGTATTTTCATTAGAGCTTCTTGGGTTTCTTGATCAAGATTTAATTCACTAATTTTCTTTTTGATAGGGCATTTATTTAAGTAATGTCCTATTTTTCCACATTTAAAGCACTTAATAGTAGTTTTATTATTAGAGTGTTTGTCAGTAGGATTACCCTTGTGGGCTTTAAAAATTTTCTTTTAGAAAATTTCTTTTTATGAGTAGTAAATTTTTCCTTTTGACGATGATATCGTTTGTTGACAGGATTGCGAGAAGTTAAAGGACCAGGACAAGCGAATTGCTCGCAGAAAGCTCCTAGTTGTTTTTTATCATTAAGTCTTTCACGTTTTAATTGCTGTTGCATTCTAATGTCATTGCATAAAGTAATTCCTACTTTTATGCATTCACTAATGATTCTACCATAAGTATAGTTTTCAAATATTAATTGTCCATGAACATTTCGTAGTTTATCTTTGACTTTAATAGCGAAGGACATAGGAAGGCCTTCTAAGAATTTTTCTTTCCAATAATTATAACTTGCATCTGATAAATTCATGACACGAGTCATAAACACATCTTTATGTTTGAATAGTTGCTATTTGAATGATTTATATTTGTGCAACTTATGTAGTTTTGATGATTCCAAACATTATTGTTCAGATGTATAGTTATCTCCTAACAATTTTAGAAGATTTGCACTTGCTCTTGTGTGTACTAACATTTCAGGAAAATCAGACTCCAGACTACGAAAACTTCAAATCAAATTCAACATATGATATTTTGTTTATTTGAAGTTTGTCTTTTCTTTGAATTAATTTTGAAAGGGAGTGATTGTAATTGAGTGAATAAAATCTTACACACACAAATAAGGAGATCTTGAAATTCTATACTGATCGTACAGGACGATATTTATCGTACTGGACGATCTGTCAGTTATCTCCTATAGAGCATTTGGAACGAATAGGAACTTGCTTTGAAAAATTTTTCTAAGTCCTATTCGTCCAGGACGAATTTTAATATCGTCCCGGACGATGGGTTCTCTGTAAAATTTCGTCCATAAGAATTTTACCATCGTACGAGGCGACCAGTTCTCTGGAAAAATTTCGTCCAGACGAAAATAATTATCGTACCGGACGATCAGCTCTCTGGAAAATTTTCGTCCAGACGAAACCAAATTATCGTCCCCGGCGATTGGCTCTCTGGAAAATTTTCGTCCAGAAGAAATAAATAATCGTCCAGGACGATCGGCTCTCTGGAAAATTTTCGTCCAGACGAACATATTTTCGTCCAAACGATAAACCGACTTAGGACAGTTTTCAGCAGTTTCTAGAACCGACCTTGTAATAACCGTTCGTACTGGACGAACCTAGTTCGTACAGGACGATAAGCTGTACGAAGTCATTTCGTACACATATACAAATTGGGTCGTTTCAGATCGTTTAAGTAAAATCGTCCAGGACGATCCAGGATCGTACGGGACGATCCACTGCGTACAGAATTGGAAATTTGCCATTTTTGGGCGGTTTTTCATGTCTTTTGTATAAATAGTCCAAATTAGACTGCCACCCAATCTTTTTGTCATTTGATCTTCGTGCCTATTGAGAGAATAGCCAAGGGGAGAGTGGAAGAGAGCATTCAAAGGAGGATTCCTACCATTGGAGCAAGAAGGCTTCACTTGGATTGCTAAGGTAAGAATCTCTACTTGTGAAATTGGATTTCTTCACTCTTTTCTTTCTTCCTTCTAGATTCTTGTGAGAAGATCATTCAAGAAGGTCCGGTTCACTGCCGACACTTGGAGAGTGTGAACAGACGTGGGTTCTCTGCCTACACTAGGAGAGTGTAAAAGGAAGGAGGTTCTCTGCCTACACTTGGAAAGTGTGAACAGCCGTAGGGTTCTCTGCCCACACTAGGAGAGTGTGAAAGGACGACGGTTCTATGCCAGCACTGTGGATTGTGTAAAAGGACGACGGTTCTCTGCCGCACCGGGGAGTGGTGAAAAGAGTGTTTTGTACAGGCTTCTCCGCCTTGCTGTGGGTGCTAAAGGAGAGTCACTTTGTGGTATTAGTGCAATACTCAGAGGGTGCCTCTGAGGAGTGGATGTAGGTCTGGTTATAGACCGAACCACTATAAATCTGGTGTCATTTACTTTATTGCTTTTACGTTTCCGCATTTTAAATTTCAGTTTTAAAAACTCTGTGGTTGAAAAACATTTTTCTACAAACTTTAAAAGAAAATTTTATTTCGGTTCAACTTTATCTTTAAGAGGGTTTAAAATTTTAAAACTACCAATTCACCCCCCTCTTGGTAGCCGTGGGACATTTACTTAGGCTTAACAACCTAATTACTAGACTCAACAAGTGGTATCAGAGCATTATTTCAAAATCATAAGTTTGAACTACTTTTTGATTAACGTAGATGGCTACATTTGGAAACCGAAACGCACCTGAGGGTTACTCTATCACTAGACCTCCACTGTTTGACAATATTCCTTTTGATTTTTGGAAAACACGCATGTCTACTTTCTTACAGTCACTTGATTATCGCATGTGGATGTTAGTCCAGGAAGGTTACACAAAACCAACTAGATTAGTTGATGGAAATAGGGTAGATACACCCTATGCAGATTGGACTATAGAAGAACGTGACTTAGCACAATTAAATGCAAAATGTTTAAATAGTTTCTTTTGTGCTTTAAAATCTGAAGACTACATGCGAGTTTCCACTTGTAAAAGCGGAAAAGACATATGGGATAGACTTTGTATTACTTATGAAGGGACAAATGAGGTTAAGCAATCAAGACTCAATATCTTGTTACATGACTAAGAATTATTTCGCATGAAACCTAATGAATCTATATCTGACATGTACACAAGATTCACTCAAATTGTCACCTCTTTGCATGCACTTGGTAGGGAATTAACTAATGCTGAAATGGTTAATAAGATTCTTCGTTGTTTACCTACTGCATACGATGCTAAAATTACTGCAATTACAGAGTCAAAAGATCTGAACATTTATTCTATTGACAATCTTCTTGGTTCACTCATTGCTTACGAGCAAGGAGTAAGTCAAAGAAAGATTGATGCAGGTGAACCAAGAAACGACAAGAATATTGCACTAAATGTGGAAGAGTCAGAAAGTGAACACTCACAACCTGAGGATGAAGATGATATAGCACTGATGACTAGACAATTCAAAAGCTTTTTAAAGAGGAAGCAGAAGAGACGCCAGCAATGGAATAGAGGTAAGTATAACAGAAATGGCAAGGTTTCTAATGAAGTGATTTGTTATGAATGCAGGAAACCAGGTCATATAAAGACTGATTGTCCAAAACTCAAAGCCTCTCCTAGCAAGGAGAAGGTAGAGGAGAAACCAATGGTAAAGAAGGGCAAGAAGAAGTTTCAAAAGGCTTTTTGGGCGGACTCAGCTTCAGACTCATCTGAGACTGAAAAAGAAGAAGAAGTCACCAACCTTTGCTTGATGGCAGATAAAGCTGAACAATCAGATCAAGAAGAGGTATACTCTCACACAAGACCTCGTGAGAGTATATGGTACCTGGACAGCGGATGTTCTAAGCACATGACTGGAGATACTGCTCAATTCATAACGCTGGAAGCCAGGAGTGGAGGCAAGGTTTACACTTGGAGATAATACCACAAAGAAAGTGGTTGGATCAGGTATGATTGGAAATTTGAAAAACTTTTTCATAGATAATGTTTTATTAGTTGAAGGCTTAAAACATAATTTGCTTAGCATAAGTCAGCTATGTGATAAGGGCTATAATGTAAAATTTTTACCTACTAGCTGCATAATTAGCCTAAATGGGAAAATTGTTTTAAATGAAAAAAGTGTGAATAATGTCTACATGCTAGATTTAAATTGTATTCAATCTCCTACTGCTTTTTGTTTGAAAACTATTTCTGATGAATCATGGCTTTGGCATAGGAGACTTTGTCATTCTAGTATGAAAAATCTTAGAAAAATTACCCAAAAGAATTTGGTGAGAGGAATACCTAAACTAGACTTTACTAAGGACCATCTGTGTGATGCATGTCAATTAGGAAAACAAGTGAAGTCCTCTTTTAAGTCCATTAAAGATCTTAGGACCAGTAAACCTTTAGAAATTCTACACATGGATCTTTTTGGACCAGTAAGCACTGTTAGTCTAGGAGGAAAGGTATATGGATTTGTTATAGTAGATGATTTTTCAAGATTCACCTGGGTTAAATTTCTTTTTCATAAGAGTGAATCATTTGAGGAATTCAGAAATTTTTCAACTTGGATACAAAGAAAACTAGGATGTGAAATAATTTCTATACAAAGTGATCATGGAGGAGAATTTGAAAATGAAAGATTTGAAGATTTCTGTAAAGAAAAGGGGATTGATCACAATTTTTCTGCACCTAGAACTCCTCAACAAAATGGATTAGTTGAAAGAAAGAACAGAACATTAATAGAAGCCGCCCGAGCAATGTTAGCAGAATACTCTCTTCCTAGATATTTTTGGGCTGAGGCGGTTAGCACTGCATGCTATGTTCTGAATAGGGTGAATGTGAGATCAAATTTGAATAAAACAGCCTATGAGTTGCTAAAAGGAAGAACACCAAATTTGTCTCATTTGCATGTATTTGGTTGCAAGGTGTTCATACATAATAATGGAAAATCTGCCTTAGGAAAATTTGATCCAAAATCAGATGAAGGAATTTTTGTTGGATATTCAAGTGTTGGAAAATCTTATAGAGTATTCAACAAAAGAACTTTAGTCATTGAAGAAACCACACATGTTGTTTTTGATGAAAATGGAAATATGGAAGAGCCAAAAGTTGTTGAAGAAGAAATTGAAGAAAACTCCCAAAAGATTGATAGATTAAATTTGGAAGAAAATTTAGAAAGAGAAGACCCTTTGCCTAGAGATTTGAGATTTTCTAAAAACCACCCAAAGGAATTAATCATAGGTGAACCAAGTGAGGGTGTTAGAACTAGGCGTGGATTAAACAAGGAAGTCAATCATTCAGCCTTTATTTCAACTGTTGAACCCACTAACATTGATCAAGCACTTTCAGATGAATTTTGGATATTGGCCATGCAAGAAGAGTTGAATCAATTTGTAAGAAATAAATTTTGGGAACTAACTACAAGGCCAAAAGATCAAAGTGTTGTTGGAACCAAGTGGGTGTTCAAAAATAAAATGAATGACTCAGGAGTAGTCATTAGAAATAAGGCTAGATTAGTAGCTAAGGGGTATAATCAAATTGAAGGAATTGATTTTGAGGAAACTTTCGCCCCTGTAGCTAGACTTGAAGCAATTAGGGTTTTACTAGCCTTTGCCTGTTTTAAAGGTTTTAAATTGTTTCAAATGGATGTCAAAAGTGCCTTTTTAAATGGAGTAATTGAAGAAGATGTTTTTGTAGAACAACCTCCAGGTTTTGAAAATTCTAAATTTCCAAATCATGTTTTCAAATTAAAAAAGGCATTATATGGATTGAAACAGACACCTAGGGCTTGGTATGAGAGGTTAAGCACCTTCCTACTTGAAAGATCTTTTGAAAAAGGAAGTGTGGATACAACTCTCTTTTTAAGGAAAATTGGAAAGGATATACTTATTGTTCAAATTTATGTGGATGACATCATCTTTGGATCTTCAAATAAACATCTTTGTGATGATTTTTCTAAAACAATGAGTAGTGAATTTGAAATGAGTCTAATGGGAGATTTAAATTACTTTCTAGGATTTAGCATTAAGCAACTTGAGGAAGGTACTTTTCTTAGTCAAACCAAATATATTAAGGACATCCTCAAAAAATATGAAATGGACAATGCTAAACCTGTTAGTACACCAATGAGTTCTTCAGTTCAGTTGGATTAAGACCTTAAGGGAAAATCTGTTGATCAAAAGAAATTTAGAGGGATAATTGGATCTTTACTTTACTTGACTGCTAGCCGACCAGATATAATGTTTAGTGTTTGCCTATGTGCTAGATTTCAATCAGATCCAAAAGAATCACATTTGACAGCAGTGAAAAAGATTTTAAGATATCTACTAGGAACTCAAAACTTAGGAATTTGGTATCCTAAGTTTAGCTCTTCATTTGAAATTATTGGTTACTCAGATTCTGACTTTGCAGGCTGTAGAGTGGATAGGAAAAGCACTTCTGGAACATGTCAATTCATTGGAAATTCATTAGTTTCATGGTCTAGTAGAAAACAAAATTCAGTGGCACTATCTACTGCAGAAGCAGAATACATTGCATTAGGAAGTTGTGTGGCACAAGTACTTTGGTTAAAACAACAGTTGATTGACTTAGGATTAACTATAGGCACTATTCCAATTTATTGTGACAATACTAGTGCTATTTGCATTTCCAAAAATCCTATTCAACATTCTAGAACCAAACACATTGATATAAGGCATCATTTCATAAGGGATCATGTAACCAAAGGAGAAATTGAACTCATTCATGTTTCAACTGAAAATCAACTTGCAGACATTTTTACAAAACCTTTAGCCTTTGATACCTT
Organism: Dendrobium huoshanense; assembly: GCA_016618105.1. Classification (NCBI taxonomy): domain Eukaryota; kingdom Viridiplantae; phylum Streptophyta; class Magnoliopsida; order Asparagales; family Orchidaceae; genus Dendrobium; species Dendrobium huoshanense. The sequence goes on along the minus strand of CM028350.1, from coordinate 13,234,988 downwards.
CAGTACTTTAAGAACAAGGCTTGGTGTTATTGATTTGAATGCTTAACCAAAATGCCTTTGCAACATTGATACTTGTTGTGTTTTGTTTTTTGTGATTTTGTGTTTTTTGAATAAATTGTTTTTGGATTTATGATTTTATCTTATGTTTTCTGTGTTTTTGATTATTTTTGTTGATTTTGTTAAATTAAAAAATTCAAAATTAAAAATTTTTTTGGAGGAAATCGTCCAGGACGAAATATTTTTGTACGGGACGATGTGTTAAGAAACAGTTTGCGCGAATTTAAACCGTTTTGAGAGCAGTTTTTTATTGGATTGTCTGTACGATCTGTGATCGTCCAGTACGAATTTTTTCTTTTTCTCAAACGACGGGACGATTGAATGCAGCGGTTGAGTGGATAAGACAGTTTTTAATACGAACTTCGTCTGTACGAAATTTTTTTTCGTCTGTACGAACATGTGTCGATTCATTGTAGGGGACGGTTTTCAAGAGTCATTAAAACGAAACGCTTTTCGATCGTCTGTACAAAATTTTTTCGTATGTACGATCGGTCAAGTCAAAAAGCCTGTACGAAGGGACGCATCGTAAGTTGTGTTGAATACGAAAAGCCGTTACATTTTGGACGAATTGGATCGTCTGTACGAAATTACTTCGTCCAGACGAACGATAATTTTTCGTCCAGGACGAATATTTTCGTCCAGGACGAACGTATCGTTTTTCTTTAAATATGAAGGCTTTCAAACTTGACAATCACACTTTCAAAACATCTTTTTCAATCCCTTTCTACATCAAATCAACTATGGCCTCCTCTAGCAAAAGACAAAAAGTTTTGGTGAAGAAACCTAACAGGAATGCCCCAGACAACTTTCTTTCCAAGGCAAATGATGAATCTTTTCCTCGTTTTGCATCCGCAAAAATCACTCCGTCTCGCATTCTTATCCAAACAGAGTTGAAATTTCGGGTATTGCACCTCTTTGCCTCAACCCAATTTCAGTTCATTCTTTCTCTTGTCCACTTCTACAATAAGCAAACCTACCATTACTTCCTAGCCAACATGAGTTTCAATTCTGACCACTCTATCATTAGCTCTTTTGTTTTTAAGAAAAAAGTTGAGATCACCAAGCACGACCTTGGTGCATTTTTAAACTTAAGGACTGAAGGATATAGAGCCCACACCCTAATGTCAGAAAACATCTTCCATTGGTTTGAAATCAATAGGGTAATTAGAGAAAATGCAATTGACAATCATGTTGCTAGAGTGGCCGGTATGACCCAAGATGCCCGAATCATCCAGCATATCCTTAGATCCTCAATTATTCCTAAAGCTGGTGATAGGATTAACATTACTCCTCTCCTTTCTTGTCTAACTTTTTTAATCATGAAAAGACAACCTATTGATGAAGCCCAACTCATCCTAGATCATATCTATGGGCTTTCAGAAATAGGACATCCTGATCAGAAGAGGAAGAAGAACATTTCTTTAGGGCACTTGATTACTTATATTTTGGAGAAGAAGTACAATATAGTGCATCCTGATGAGGAATATGAAGAGCCAGTTTACTACAACGATGCATCATTCAGACTGCTCTTCAAGGAGGAAAAAGAAAAAGAAAAAAACACATGGCAGTGCTTCAGAAGAAGAAGAAGAAGAAGGAGTGCAAGCTTCTGCTTCTCAATCAGATTACCAGAATCTGATTGAGAGATTTGATAGACTAGAGACTCACATTGATCAAAGGTTTGATCAATTTGATGCTCATCTTACGCAGCAGCAACATGACATTGGTAATATTAGAGATGAAGTTCATGAAATAAATACCAATGTAATGTTGATGGCCTCCTACTTCAACCTCTTTGGCGGCATTCCTCCTCCTCCTCCTCCTCCAGAACAGTAGAAGTGTTTTTTATGTGTGTCTGTTGTATTTTTTTTGTTGTTTTTTTTTATCGTATATGTGTTATTGTTATTGTTGTTATGTTTTTGTTTAAGTTCAATATTTTTATGTAATTTTTTTTTATCAATGAAAGTTTGTTTGTTTTAGATTTGTTTTGAAATGTGGCTAATCTTTATGAATTTCATTAATATTGTTTTTAATCTACATTGTGCTTAAATTCGATTGTAATATGAGATTATCTATATTAGAAAATCTAGACTTTCTAAATTTATAATTTGTTTATAACTTGTTGTATTTAGAATTTTTAAACTCATGTCTATTCATTTAGACTACATAAAAGTTAATATTGTTATTGCAATTTTGATGTTTTCTTATTTTGTATTTCTATGCTCAAATGATATTTATGCACCTAGAAATATTTGAAATCTTAGATTATAGATTTTGGAAAGAATTGGTCAAATTACTCTTGAACATTGTACAAATGTACAAAAATCAAAAGGGATTCGCAAAAATTTGCAAAGTGAAAAAGAGGCACAAAATAAGCCCAACCAAAGAAAAATGCACAAAAATGAGCTCCAAAACTTTGAAAAGATGTGCAAAGCACCACATGAGGTAATTCTCTTCTTTCCAAATTCGTTTAATCTCTTAATTCAAGTTGATCTACTGTTCATTTATATTCTATTGAACTTTGAAATATAGAATTTTTTTTACATCTCACTTGTAATGATTTTCAATAATCAAAATGTCTAAATTGAATCATGTCTTTGATAAATTCTTCTTACTTACAATGTTATATCATTTCATAAATTTTATGAATTTCTATGATTGACCTAATATCTTTAGTTTAAAATTGCATACCCTATGTCAAATCACAATTTAGATTAAATTTTAACAATGAATTTCATATTATTATTTACATTTCTTGTCTTTTTCTTCTTCACTTTTTGTTGCTGTCAAAAAGGGGGAGAAATTATTATGTTTGTGTTTGAGTTTTTGTGGTTTGTGTTTTGGTTTGTGTTTTCTGTTAAAATTTTTGAAAAACAAAAATATTGTTCTTTAATGCCTCCTTATTTTAATGTACTCATAAATTCAGGGGGAGTTTAGGAGATAAGAGATTTATTTTAACTTGAAACCATACTAATAATAATTGTTTTGCCATCATCAAAAAGGGGGAGATTGTTTGAATAGTTGCTATTTGAATGATTTATATTTGTGCAACTTATGTAGTTCTGATGATTCCAAACATTATTGTTCAGATATATAGTTATCTCCTAACAATTTTAGAAGATTTGCACTTGCTCTTGTGTGTACTAACATTTCAGGAAAATCAGACTCCAGACTACAAAAACTTCAAATCAAATTCAACATATGATATTTTGTTTATTTGAAGTTTGTCTTTTCTTTGAATTAATTTTGAAAGGGAGTGATTGTAATTGAGTGAATAAAATCTTACACACACAAATAAGGAGATCTTGAAATTCTATACTGATCGTACAGGACGATATTTATCGTACTGGACGATCTGTCAGTTATCTCCTATAGAGCATTTGGAACGAATAGGAACTTGCTTTGAAAAATTTTTCTAAGTCCTATTCGTCCAGGACAAATTTTAATATCGTCCCGGACGATGGGTTCTCTGTAAAATTTCGTCCATACGAATTTTACCATCGTACGAGGCGACCAGTTCTCTGGAAAAATTTCGTCCAGACGAAAATAATTATCGTACCGGACGATCAGCTCTCTGGAAAATTTTCGTCCAGACGAAACCAAATTATCGTCCCCGGCGATTGGCTCTCTGGAAAATTTTCGTCCAGACGAAATAAATAATCGTCCAGGACGATCGGCTCTCTGGAAAATTTTCGTCCAGACGAACATATTTTCGTCCAAACGATAAACCGACTTAGGACAGTTTTCAGCAGTTTCTAGAACCGACCTTGTAATAACCGTTCGTACTGGACGAACCTAGTTCGTACAGGACGATAAGCTGTACGAAGTCATTTCGTATACATATACAAATTGGGTCGTTTCAGATCGTTTAAGTAAAATCGTCCAGGACGATCCAGGATCGTACGGGACGATCCACTGCGTACAGAATTGGAAATTTGCCGTTTTTGGGCGGTTTTTCATGTCTTTTGTATAAATAGTCCAAATTAGACTGCCACCCAATCTTTTTGTCATTTGATCTTCGTGCCTATTGAGAGAATAGCCAAGGGAAGAGTGGAAGAGAGCATTCAAAGGAGGATTCCTACCATTGGAGCAAGAAGGCTTCACTTGGATTGCTAAGGTAAGAATCTCTACTTGTGAAATTGGATTTCTTCACTCTTTTCTTTCTTCCTTCTAGATTCTTGTGAGAAGATCATTCAAGAAGGTCCGGTTCACTGCCGACACTTGGAGAGTGTGAACAGACGTGGGTTCTCTGCCTACACTAGGAGAGTGTAAAAGGAAGGAGGTTCTCTGCCTACACTTGGAAAGTGTGAACAGCCGTAGGGTTCTCTGCCCACACTAGGAGAGTGTGAAAGGACGACGGTTCTCTGCCAGCACTGTGGATTGTGTAAAAGGACGACGGTTCTCTGCCGCACCGGGGAGTGGTGAAAAGAGTGTTTTGTACAGGCTTCTCCGCCTTGCTGTGGGTGCTAAAGGAGAGTCACTTTGTGGTATTAGTGCAATACTCAAAGGGTGCCTCTGAGGAGTGGATGTAGGTCTGGTTATAGACCGAACCACTATAAATCTGGTGTCATTTACTTTATTGCTTTTACGTTTCCGCATTTTAAATTTCAGTTTTAAAAACTCTGTGGTTGAAAAACATTTTTCTACAAACTTTAAAAGAAAATTTTATTTCGGTTCAACTTTATCTTTAAGAGGGTTTAAAATTTTAAAACTACCAATTCACCCCCCTCTTGGTAGCCGTGGGACATTTACTTAGGCTTAACAACCTAATTACTAGACTCAACACTTTATACCAACGAAAATGAGATAAAGAAGGACATCTTAATTTTTGTAATAAAGATCTCATTTGTTCACGATTATCAGTCATATATCCCAGAAAATGTTCTAGGATATTATGAATAAGCGTATATACTGCTTCATCATTAGGTTTTTCTGGGTCTAAAAGACTTTTATCGCTTTGTAGATCATTTTTTTCTGCTTGACTTAGATAATTATCCCACCATCCTTTAAGGATACCAGTGAAACCATTAACAATAATTTGAACTACTTCCCAAGGTTTATTACCTTTACTTTGGGCTACAGTAGCATAAATTAACATACGATGAACAGTTTTATGAATTTGATAATCTGATAATCCATCAAAATTCCATTCATATAATTGTCTAGGATCGTAAGAAATCTGTTCATTTAATTCTTCTTCATATAAAAGATCAGAAGGTGTGGGTCTATTGTAATAATATTTTCCCAAGAATTTTTTAGGATTTTTTAATTTATTGATTGATAAGGATATTTCTGGTTTTAAACCTATATAAGAAGATCTAAATTGTTCTTCTAGGTGATCTATGTTTTGATCACTATCAGATGATGCAAGTGATTTAGTTTCATCAATTACAATTTCTTCTTCTGAAATTTCTTTATCTAAAATTGTAATCTTTTGGGATTTAATTTGTTTTATAACTTCTGATATTTGCAAATCTTCATCTAATTTTAATTTAATAGGAGGTGGAAGTTTGATTGCTGGTTTAGAAATGATTATAGATTTGGCAGAGGTGGTAGAATTTTCTTTTGATAATTGTTCTTTTAAATTATCTAACTTCTTCTCGATGGTTTCTAAATAAGTAGTGATTGTTTGTAGGCTATTATTAGTAAAGTTTAACTGCTTTACTATGATAGCTAATTCTTGAATAGCTTGTGGACTAGAAGGAAGAGTTCCAAATGGAATCATAGCAATTTCAGGTTTTAACGTTTGATTTTTAATCATTCTAAGATTTGATGTTATTTGGTTAACAAACCAATATGCAAAGGGAATAGAAGCTTTACCATTTTTATTTAAATTTTCTAAAGTTAAAAAATATTGCTCAGAAAAACGGATTCGTTCTTCTTCAGAGAACATTTTACGATACCAGTTTCGAAATGATTCAAATTTAGGTAGCATATAATGACGGATGACCGTCTCTCTTAAGGCAGTATTAAAACCATACATTTAAAATTGCATTTCAGAAGGAGTCGGGGAATCATAATTTTGATTTTCCCTTATTGGATGAAAGATTCGATTATGATTTAAGATTAATCCAGGATTAGAAGATGTTTCTGATTCATCTGATTTAGAATTTCGACCTTCTTCTGAGGTAGAAGGAATAGAAATTCGAGGTAAATGAATAGATCTTCTAGGATTAAATCTTACTTCTACATCTCCATAAGAGGTTTGAACTATTTGTTCAATATCTTGATTTATAATAGGTCGGGGACTGATCACTTGAGGTAATGTCCATTGATCTGGGAATGTTATTTCATTCCATTTAATGACTCGATTAGTAGCTATATTTGAGGCTAAAAGATTTGTTTCGATTAGAGTGGTTCTATTGGTAGGTTGAACTATTTTTTTAGCCCTTGGGCTTAAGGTATTCATGATTTTAAAATGAATTCTATAAATTAGAGCTATTGTTTCTGATCCAGGAAAAAAATTATAGCCATGAAGCTGAAGATGTAATTTTAATGCTTCAAATAGATGTATATTTGTTAGTGATAAACCAAGATTGGGAAAAGTATTAAAATAGACTGGTCCATGACACAGGCTAGTTTCCATTACACCCATGAGAGATTGTGCCCAATTAAGGCATCTTCCATCTCTCAAACAAGAGAGAATAGAGGCATTGAGTCCTCTTAAAGTTAGAGGCTTGAATGCTATTTGGATTAGGCCAATATGCAAATATTTATAGTCTTGCATATAAAATCTAAGATCATCATAGGATAATAACGAAATAGTTTTATCGGTTGAATCGATTGTAATAGATTACTCTACCATTTTTATGGCGGTCTTACCTCTAAAATCAAAAGTACCTATTTGATAGATTAAAGTTTTGTCTACTTTGGGTAGAGACCATTTATTTAATTCTTCTTCATTAAGAGGATATTCGATTAATTCAGCATTTTTAACATCTCTAAAAGAGGGTATTTTCTCCTTTTGGAGAATGGATGAAGAAGAGGATGAAGAGGCCATAAATCTTAAAGGAGTTGATAAATTTTCATTTTGCTAAAAAATGACAGAGGTAATTACAAGAAGTTTTTGAAATAAAATACTATAGTTGGGTAACCCTTACTCAAAGACATGGACTATCCCGGACTTACTACCCTTCCCGGGGTTTACTGCCAAAGTTCAATACATTTGAGCAGAGGTAGAATAACTATAGTAGTTTATAGCAAAAAAATTCGTTTCTTACTTCTTTCATTTTTGAGAAAATGAAAACTTACCAACAAGAAACTTAGGCTAGCATGGCTCTGATACCAATTTGCGGAAATAAAAGAAAAGGCATAAACTAGATACAGAAAAGGTGAAAGAGAACTTACAAGCAAGTTGCAGAAATTTTATTATCAGCTTAAGAGTACAAGTTTTTTAGTCTGCTCTCTCCTCTGACAGAGGCATTCCTTTTATAGGCAAACTAACATATATAGAATATTTTACAGCCACACATAATAATAGAAAGCACTCATCCTAAAAGTACAATAATAGAGAGCACTCATCCTAAAAGTACAATAATAGAGAGCACTTAACCCATGCTATGTATAATGCTTATATATACTATGTATAAGGTTATAAGTGCTATATACATAATTTTTACATATTATATGCAAGTTTATACACGCTATGTACAAGCATTATACATGCTACGTATAATTATTATACACACTATGTACAAGTTTATAGAAATATTGTACATATTTTATACAAGTTTATACATGCTATGTATAAGTTTATATACATTATATATAAGTTTATACACATTATGTATAAGCATTATCCACACTATGTAAATCCTATATACTAGCATTGCACACACTGTATACATGAATTATATACATTATATATAAGTTTATACAAGCATTTTACACTACATTCAATGATATAAAAGTATTATACACACTATGTACATATTTAAACACGTTATATACAAGCATTATACATACTATTCATAAGTATTATACACTCTGAATAAGTTTATATACACTATATAAAATTTTATACAAGCTTTATATATGCATTGTACATGCTATATGCAAGTATTATACATGCTATATAAAAGTGTTATATACACTACGTATAAGTTTATATAAGCTTTATGCATACTATATAGAAGTTTATATACGATATCTATAAAAAATATATACCCTATGTACAAGTTTTTACATGTTATGTACAAGTATTATACATATTATGCATAAGTTTGTACACACTATGTATAAGCATTATAAACACTATGTATAAGTTTTATACACATTATGTACAAATTTTACATATAATATATAATTATTATACACACTATATACATATTTATACACGACATATTCAAGCATTTTACACACTATAAATAAGAATTATACACACTATGTATGCTATGTACAAGCTTTATGCATATTATGTATAAGTTTATACACATTATATATAAGCATTATAAATACTATATACATATTTTATACACACTATGTACATGTTTTACATATAATATGCAACTATTATACACACTATGTACATATTTATACATGAAATGTTCAAGTATTTTACACACTATAAATAAGAGATACATACTATGTATAAGTTTTTACACTCTATATATAAGCATTATACATACTATGTACATGATATGTATAAGTATTATATATTCTATGTATAAGTTTATACATGCTATATACAAGCATTATACATGAATTATACATATTTATAGATGATATGTACAAGCATTTTATACAGTATGTATAAGTATTATACACACTATTTATAAGTGTGTACAAGTAATGTATAAGTTTATACACACTTTATACAAGTTTATATATGCTATGTATAAGTATTATACACACTATGTATAAATTTATAAACACTATATATAAGCATTATAAAAATAGTGTACAAGTTTGTACATGCTATGTATAAGAATTATACACACTATGTATAAGTTTATATAAATATTATACACACTATGTATAAGTTTATATATTCTATGTACAAGCATTATACTCACTATTTATAAGCATTATACACACTATGTACAACTTTATTCAAACATTGTATACATGCTATATTTAATCATTATATTGACTATGTATATGTTTTATACACACTATGTATAAAGATTATACAAAGTATGAATAAGTTTATGCACATTATGTATACGGATTATACACAAAATATATATGTTTATACATGTTATATATATAATTTTTAGACACTACGTGCAAGTTTATACATGTTATATATAAGGCTTATACACACTATGTGCAAGCTTATACACATTTTATACAAGCATTATATATGATATATACAAGTATTAAACACACTATATATAAGTTTATACAAATATTATATATTATGTGCAAGTTTATACATGCTTTGTATAAGCATTATACACATTATGTATAAGTTTATACATATTATGTATGAGCATTATACACACTATATACATGCTATATACTAGAATTTCACACACCATATAAATGAATTATATATGTTATACATAAGTTTATACAAGTATTCTACATTACGTTCAATGCTATATACATATATTAAACACACTATGTATAAGAATTATACACACTATTCATAAGTATTATACACTCTGATCAAGTTTATATACACTATGAATAAGTTTATATAAGATATATATATATGTAATATATAAGCTATATACAAGCATTATACACGCTATATAAAAGTATTATACACACTACGTATAAGTTTATACAAGCATTATACATATTATGTAGATGTTTATATATGCTATCTATAAATAATATACATAATATGCACAAGTTTATACATGCTATGTACAAGCATTATACATATTATATATAAATTTGTACACAATATATATAAGCATTATAAATACTATATATAAGTTTTATACACACTATGTATAAGGTTTACTTGTAATATACAAATATTATACATAATATATAGAAGTTTATACATGATATATACAAGAATTTTACTCACTATAAATAAGAATTATACACACTATGTATAAGTTTATACATACAATATATGAGCCTTATACACACTATGTACTTGGTATGTATAAGTATTATACACACTATGTAAAAGTTTATGCATGCAATGTATAAGTTTATATAAACTATATACAAATTTATACACGTAATATAGAAGCATTATACACACTATGTATATATTTATAAACACTATATATAAATATTATAAAATCTATGTACATGTTTGTTCATGCTATGTCCAAGCATTATACACACTATGTACAAGTTTATATAAGTATTATAGATGTTATGTACAAGCATTATATATATTATGTATAAATTTATATAAGCATTATACACACTATGTATAAGTTTATATATTTTATGTACAAGCAATATATATACTATTTACAAGCATTATATATATTATGTACAAGTTTATTCAAATATTATACACATGCTATATATAAGCATTATACATACTACATACAAGTTTATACACGCTATATATAAGGATTATACAAACTATAAATAAGTTTATGCATATTATCTATAAGTTTATACACGCTATGTATAAGGATTATACACACCATATATAAGTTTATACACTATATATACAAAAATTTTACACACTATGTATAAGTTTATATATGCTATATATAAGGCTTATACATACTATGCATAAATTTATAAAATAATATATATATAATTTTTACACACTATATGCAAGTTTATACATGCTATGTACAAGTATTAAACACATTATATTCAAGTTTATTCAAACATTATATACATTATATACAAGTTTATACATACTATGTATAAATACTATACACATTATGTATAAGTTTATATACGTTATGTATAAGAATTATACACATTATGTATATGCTATATATGAGCATTATATACACTGTATACATGAATTATATACATTATATATAAGTCTATACAAGCATTCCACACTACATTCAATTCTATATACAAATATTATACACACTATGTATATATTTATAAACACTATGTATAAGCATTATATATATTATTCATAAGTATTATACACTCTAAATAAGTTTATATACACTATGTATAAATATATACAAGATATATATAAGCATTGTACGTGCTATATACAAGCATCATATACGCTATATAAAAGTATTATACAGATTATAGATAAGTTTATACAAGCTTTATGCATACTATATAGAAGTTTATACAAGCTATGAATAAATAATACACACACTATGTATAAGTTTATACACGTAATATATAAGAATTATACACACTATATACTTGTTATACATAAGTATTATACACACTATGTATAACTTTATACATGATATGTACAATCATTATACATGAATTATAAATATTTATACATGTTATATACAAGCATTTTACACACTATATATAAGTTTGTACATGCTATGTATAAGTATTATACACATTATGTATATATTTATACATGCAATGTATAAATTTATACATGCTATGTACAAGCATTATATACATTATGTATATGTTTGAAAATACTATATACAAACATTATAGATGCTATGTACAAATATTATATACATTATGTATAAGTTTATATATTATATGTACAAGCAGTATACACACTATTTACCAGCATTATATAACCCTATGTATAGATTTATTCAAATATTATACATATGTTATGTACAAGTATTATACAGATAATGTATAAGTTTGTACACGCTATGTATAAGGATTATACAAACTATGAACAAGTTTATACACATTATGTATAAGTTTATACACACTATATATAAAAATTATACACACCATGTATAAGTTTATACATGCTATATACATAATTTTAACACACTATGTGCAAGTTTATACATGCTATATACAAGCATTTTACAAATAATAAATAAGAATTATACACACTATGTATAAATTTATACATGCTATATATAAGCATTTTACACACTATGTATATAGTATGTATAAGTATTATACACACTATGTACAAGTTTATACATGCTATGTATAAGCATTATATATGAATTATACAAGTTTATACATGTTATGTACAAGTATTTTACATACTATGTACATGTTTGTACATACTATGTAAAAGTTTATACACATTATGTATAAGTTTATAAATATAATGTGTAAGTTTATACACACTATATATAAGTTTATACATGCTATGTGCAAGCATTATACATAATATATATATTTATAAACACTATATAAAAGCATTATAAAAACTATGTATAAGTTCGTACATGATATGTACAAGCATTATATATACTATGTACAAGTTTATACAAGTATTATAGATATTATGTACAAGCATTATACACATAATGTACAAGTTTATAAAAGTATTATACACACTATATACAAGTTTATATATTCTATGTACAAGCATTATACATACTATGTACAAGCATTATAAATATTATGTACAAGTTTATTCTAATATTATACACACGCTATGTACAAGCATTATATAGACTATGTACAAGTTTATACATGCTATGTATAAGAATTATATAAATTATGAGCAAGTTTATGCACATTACTTACAAGTTTATATATACTATGTATAAGAATTATACACATTATGTATAAGTTTATACACATTATATACATCATTTTTATACACTATATGCAAGTTTATACATGATATATATAAGGCTTTTACATATCATATATAAATTTATAAATGCTATATACACAATTTTTACACACTATGTACAAGTTTATATACGCTATGTATAAGTGTTGTACATGCTATATACAAGTATTATACACGCTATGTACAAATTTATACAAATTTTGTACATGTTAGGTACAAGTTTTTAGATACTATGTATAAGCAATTTACACATTATGTATAAGTTTATATACGTTATGTGCAAGTATTATACACACTATGTACATGTTATATACGAGCATTGCACACACTGTATACAAGAATTATACATATTATATATAAGTTTAAACAATCATTTTACACTATTTTCAATTCTATATATAAGTATTATATACATTATATACATAATTAAACACGCTATATACAAGCATTATACATATTATTCATTAGTATTATACACTCTGAATAAGTTTATATGTACTATATACATATTTATATAAGGTATATATAAGTATTGTACATACTATATACAAATTATATACATGCTATATAAAAGTATTATACACACTACGTATAAGTTTATATAAATATTATGCATATTATGTAGAAGTTTATACACGTTATTTATAAATAATATACACACTATATACAAGTTATATACACATTATTTAGAAGTTTTACATATAATATACAAGTATCTTACACACTATGTACAAGTTTAAACATGATATGTACAATCATTTTATACACTATAAATAAGAATTATACGCACTATATATATGTTTATACATGCTATATATAAACATTATACACCCTATGTATGTGGTATGTATAAATATTATACATAATATGTATAAGCTTTTATATGCTATATACAAGCATTATACATGAATTATTTAAGTTTATACATGTTGTGTACAAGCATTTTACACATTATGTATAAGTATTATACATGCTATGTACAAGTATTGTACAATATGTGCATAGTGCTTGTTCATAGTATATATAAACTTGTACATAGCATGTATAATGCTTGTACATAATGTCTTTAAACTTGTACATAATTTGTATAATGCTTGTGCGTAATGTGAATAAACATTTACATAATATATATAATATTTATATGTAGCGTGTATAGACTAATACATAATATATAAAATACTTACACATATCATGTATAAACTTATTTATAATATGTATAATTCTTGTTCATAACATGTATAAACGTATAAATAGCTTGTATAAACTTGTATATGTCTGTATAATACTTTTTTAAACTTGTACATCGCATGTATAAACTTATACATAGTATGTATAATGCTTGTACATAGCGTGTATAAACTTTTACACAGCTTGTATAAACTTTTATATAGTATGTATAATGCTTGTACATAGCGTGTATAATGCTTGTATAAACTTATTCAAAATATGTATAATGCTTATATAAACTTGTATATAATATATAATACTTATATATAATGTGTATAATACTTGTATTAGAGCATGTATAATGTGTGTACATAGTATATATAAACTTATACATATCATGTATAATGCTTGTATATAGCATGAATAAACTTAAACATAGTGTGCATATATTTTATATATAGTGTATATAATGATTATACATAATATGATAAACATACCGTGCATACATTTTATATAAGTTTATATACACTGTATAAGAGTATTATATATATTATATACAAGCATTATATATATTATATATAAGTTTATATATTTTACATATAGTGCTTATACTTAGCATATATAATGCATATGTAAATTATATACATAGTATGTATAATATTTATATATAGCATATATATAATGTCTATATATAGCGTGTATAATTTGAATATATTATGTACAAACTTATACATAATGTGTATAAATTTATATATAGTGCGTATAAATCTTATACATATCATGTATAAACTTGTATATAGTGTGTATAATATTTGTACATAGAATATATAAACTTATATATAATGTGTATAATACTTATGAATAACATGTATGAACTTGTACGTAGCATATCTAAACTTATACATAATGTATATAATGCTTGTATATTGCATGAATAATACTTATATATAGCTTGTTTGAATCTGTACATAGTATATATAATGCTTGTATATAGTATGTATAAACTTATACATACTGTGTATAAACTTATATAATGCATGTATAATATTTATATATAATGTGTATAAATTTATACATAGTGTATATTTTTTGTACATAACTTGTATAAACTTTTGTATAGTATGTATAAACTTTTACACAGTTTGTATAATATATATAAACTTATACATAACATGTATAAACTTATAAATAGTGTGTTTAATTATTATTTATAACATGTATAATACTTATACATAACATATATAAACTTCTACTTAGTGTGTATAAACTTATTCATAGAGTATAATACTTATACAAAGTGTGTATAATGCATAAACTTATATATAGTGCATACAATACTTGTATATAGCCTATATAAACTTATATATATTATGCATAATGCTTGTACATTACATGTATAAACTTGTACATAATGTGTACAATGCATTACACAATATACAAGTTTGTACATGCTATGTACAAGAATAATAAACACTATGTACAAGTTTATATATACTGTGTATAAGTTTATACACATTATTCAAGCATTATACATACTATGTAAAAGTTTATATAAATACTATATACATAATGTACAAGCATTATACATGCTACATATAAGCATTATACATACTATATAAAAGTATTATACATGATATGTATAGGTTTATACACTCTATATATAAATATTATACATACTATGTATAAGTTTTATACACATTATATACAAGTCTTATAGATACTACGTATAAGTTTATACAAACATTATAATGCTATATATATGCATTACACATACTATGTACAAGCTTAATACATAATATATATAAGTTTATACTGAAAGTTCGATGGGGATGTTAAGCCCTATGAACTTAGTCCCAAACTAACCAAGAGGGGGGGGGGTGAATTGGTATTTTAAAAACTTCTCTTTAAAACAAAGAAATAAAGTCACATAAACCAATATCACACCACGAAAATAATGCGGAATTTAAACGTGCGGAAGCAAAAAAGAAACACAGAGATTTATAGTGGTTCGGTCGACTCGACCTACGTCCACTCCTTGGAGGCACCCTCCAAGTATTGCACTACACAAAAAGTGACTCTCCTTTAGCCCCCACGGCTAGGTGGAGAAACCCTCACAAGAACCTCCTTTTTGCCACCCCGGCAAGGCAGAGAACCTATCTCCTTTTGCTTCCTCCTGAAGCTGGCAGAGAACCAGAACCAAAAGCACAACTCCTTACCTCTACCGACCCTTCCACGGACGAGAAACTCTAGACGAAGACGACGCAGAGAGATCCTTGAAGTAACCCTTGTGAAACTCCTCACAAGCTCCCCCTCACAAGATCCTCTCTCTCTCTTCTCTCTCTCTTTCTCTCCTCAAGGTCTTCTTAGGTCAAGGCAGCAGCCAAAGGTCTTTGAAAAACGTTGAACAAGAGCTCTTTAAATAGAAGAGCTTCAAAAGAGCTCATTAATTGCAAGTTGCCGACTTTATCGTCCAGGCCGATCTGGACATCGGCCTGGACGATAAGTACAAAACAATGAAGATCGGCCAGAGCATATCCCTGGATGTGAAACAGGACGATTGAAAAATAGCTTGATCGTCCAGGCCGATATCACGATCGTCCTGGCCGATCAGTTCAAATCAGAGGAAAATCGTCCTGACAATAGCCCTGAATACGAGCTGGCCGATATTGATCGTCCTGAAGTAACTTAAGGTTTTTGACTATATCGGCCTGGCCGATCTTGCGATCGTTCAGGACGATATGATCGTATCAATCATCCTTAATTACTTCCTTGATTTTCTGAACAATTATGGCATAATTTGTTAATATCGTCCAGGCCGATCCGAGGATCGTCCTGGCCGATAATTTAAAGATATGGTATACCATACTTGTCTATGGCGGCTACTTCTTTCTATTTTGAGCTTATCGTCCTGGCCGATACACGTATCGTTCAGGACGATCTGTTAACGTAGGCTGCCTTAATTAAAAATCCTTAATTAGACTTTCTGTTTTAAGCTGATTGGCCAGGCCGATCAAAGAAATCGTCCTGGCCGATATGAGTAAAACCAGAATTTCTAAGTCTCTCAAGTGTGTGTGTGAAGGGTTACAAAGCATCAGTCTTTTTGACTATTACAAGAGGACTCAAAAGGTAAAAAACAAAAGTACAGACTGACTCAACCCTAAACCTACGCATTTCTGAACTTGGCTCCTTTTTGATTATCCGATCGTCGATTCCTGAAAAGTTAGAAGCAACAAGCTGTCCAAGAAAAGCAGTGTTTGTCAATCATCAAAACATAAGACATGAAAAATAGATTTGCAACAATCTCCCCCTTTTTGATGATGGCAAAACACTAAAAAAAAGTTTAATAGCAACCGAAAAAATAACCTCATAAACTTCTCCCCCTTTTGACATATCAAAAAGGAGGGTACATGAAAGAATAGTAAAAGAGGTTCTCCTCATAAACTTCTCCCCTTTTTTTTTTTTTTTTTTTTTTTTTTTTTTTTTTTTTTTTTTTTTTTTTTTTTTAAGAGCAAGGCACATCAATGATATAGTATTTCATGTGATTGATTTAAAAATTTGTGAGTTAACGTGTTTCCAATCTCATTTAATCCATAGAATAGGAGAATATCCGTTCATGGTTTACCCTTAGCCAAAATCGTTGTCTTAGGGTAGAATCGTCTTTTGAAATCAATGACCTAACTCAAATAATTAATTGGTTATGAGAAAAAGAATCTACCCACCACTTGGCATAAGGAAAGTATCTTCATAAAACAATGAGGTAGATTTGTCACGATCGAACGATAATTGAGATCAAGCCTTTGAGAATCAAAACTTCTAGGTTCTAAAAGATATAAAAAGGGAGAGTAGCTTGCTTTTGAGTGGGCTCATTTTATGCCTCTTGTCAATGTTGTGGCGCTTTGCGCATCTTTTTATAGATTTTTCAATTTTTTGGCGTCTTTGCGCTTCTTTTGTTGGCATCATTGGCCAAATTTTTTATTTTTGCAAGCTAGATTCCCTTTTAGACTCTTTTAAAAAACTTAGTTGTGAATATATCTTCTCAGATATTAGAGAATAGGAGCTCTCTCTAACATAGGGAAGAATTACCACAAGCAGGATTAATAATCGAAGACAAGAGTAACAAGGGATCATGATGTGACAAAAAAACTTTTAATCATTGTAAATACAAGATAGATTTGCTTAAGCAAGCTTTAGAAAGGATCTTGGTTTCATAAACAATCATTTATTTTGAGATAGACTTTTGATTGGAAAAGAAAATTATGCCACTAATATTACGTTAGGGAAAGAGACACAATCACAAGATATTCATACTATCTAGGTATTTAAGTGGATGAAAACATATTAACTACAAAATGTTAAAGACAAGACAAGAGATATTATATCAGTGAAGATCTAAAACTAAGGTACATGAAAAGGAAAAAGAAGGTAAAAAAATTTAAAAAAAAAAAAAAAAAAAAAGGTTTCATGCATTTATGTCAATCACACCCAATCTGGTCCTTAAAGAACTGAAAGTGTCGAAGGCCAGTGGTTTAGTAAAGATGTCTGCCAGTTGGTTTTCAGTTGTCACATGGTGTAACTCAATGTCTCCCTTAGTCACATGATCTCTAATAAAGTGATGCCTAATGTCAATGTGTTTAGTTCTTGAATGCTGGATAGGATATTTAGAGATGCATATGGCACTAGTGTTGTCACAAAAAATTGAGATGGTGCTTACATGTAATCCTAGATCCAATACCTGTTGTTTCAACCAAAGAACTTGGGCCACACAACTTCCAAGGGCAATGTATTCAGCTTCAGCAGTGGAAAGTGCAACAGAATTTTGCTTTCTACTAGACCAAGAGACCAAGGATTGTCCAATGAATTGACAAGTTCCGGAGGTGCTCTTTCTATCCACCTTGCATCCTGCAAAATCAGAGTCAGAAAAGCCAATAATTTCAAAAGAAGTGCTATGTCTAGGGTACCAAATCCCTAATCCTTGTGTCCCCAAAAGGTATCTAAAAATCCTTTTAATAGCAGTCATGTGGGATTCCTTAGGGTCAGCTTGAAACCTAGCACAAAGGCAAACACTAAACATAATGTCAGGTCGGCTTGCAGTTAAGTAAAGTAAAGATCCAATCATACCTCTGTACTTCTTCTGATCAACAGACTTACCACTTGGGTCCTTATCCAACGGAGCACTAGAAGTCATGGGAGTGTTAATTGGCTTGGCTTTGTCCATCTCATATTTCTTCAAAATGTCTTTTATGTATTTTGTTTGATTTAGAAAAGTGCCATCTTCCAATTATTTTATGCTAAACCCCAAAAAGTAAGACAATTCTCCCATTAAACTCATCTCAAACTCTCTACTCATTGTTTTAGAAAAATCATCACACAAATTTTTATGAGAGGATCCAAAGAGTATATCATCAACATAGATCTGAACAATGAGTAAATCATCTCCAACTTTTTTAAGAAAAAGGGTGGTGTCTACGCTCCCCTTGACAAACTCTCTCTCTAGTAAGAATGTGCTAAGCCTCTCATACCAAGCTCTAGGTGCTTGTTTTAAACCATACAAAGCCTTTTTTAATTTAAACACATGATTTGGAAATTGAGAGCTCTCAAAACCTGGAGGTTGTTCTACAAACACATCTTCTTTTATCTCCCCATTTAAAAAGGCACTCTTGACGTCCATTTGAAAAAGCTTAAATCCTTTATAACAAGCAAAGGCTAGTAGCACTCTAATAGCTTCCAATCTAGCTACAGGGGCAAAAGTCTCTTCAAAGTCTATCCCTACTATTTGATTGTACCCCTTAGCCACCAATCTTGCTTTATTCCTCACCACCACTCCTGAATCATTCACTTTGTTCTTAAATACCCACTTTGTCCCAACTACACTTTGTCCCTTAGGACTTTCCACAAGTTCCCAAACATCATTCCTAACAAATTGATTCAACTCTTCTTGCATTGCTAACATCCAAAACTCATCAGAGAGGGCTTGGTTAATGGTGGTGGGTTTAGTCATAGAGATAAAGGCAGAGTGATTCACCTCCTTCCTAAGTCCATGTCTAGTCTTAACTCCACTAGAAAGATCTCCTAAGATCAAATCCTTGGGGTGACTAGTAGAGTATCTCCAATCTCTAGGCAAAGTGTGTGAAGTTTCTCCCCTTTCATTAAAAGTTTCTATTTCTTGGGAGACTCCTTCTACTCCTCCATTGTTTAGGTGCTCACTCCCCTTCCCCAAATTTTCTACTCCACTTGTAATCTCTCCAACATCATCATCATCTACTCCATGTTTCTTATGATCAGACTCATCAAAAACTACATGGGTTGTTTCTTCCACCATCAAGGTTCTCTTGTTAAACACTCTAAAAGATTTCCCAACACTAGAATATTCCAAGAATACTCCTTCATCAGATTTAGGATCAAATTTTCCCAAGTGAGACTTTCCATTATTGTGAATGAAAACCTTACAACCAAAGACATGAAGGTGGGAAAGATTGGGTGTCCTACCCTTAAGGATCTCATAGGGTGTCTTTTCTAATTTGACTCTAACATTCACCCTATTCAACACATAACATGCAGTGTTAACCGCTTCAGCCCAAAAGTATTTTGGAAGTGAATACTCAGCAAGCATGGCTCTAGCGGCTTCCACCAAGGTCCGGTTCTTCCTTTTAGCTACTCCATTCTGCTGAGGAGTCCTAGGAGCTGAAAAATTGTGGCTAATCCCCTTCTCCTCACAAAAATCTCCAAATCTCTCATTTTCAAACTCTCCCCCATGATCACTATGGATTGTCAAAATCTCACACCCTAGCTTCTTCTGAATCCAAGTAGAAAAAGTTTTAAACTCCTCAAAAGACTCATTTTTATGAGAAAGAAATCTAGTCCAAGTGAACCTAGAGTAGTCATCAACAATCACAAAACCATAGACTTTCCCTCCCAAACTTGCTATGCTAATGGGTCCAAACAAATCCATGTGAAGGACTTCTAAAGGTCTAGAGGTGCTAATGTCCTTTATGGGGTGAAATGAAGAGTGAATTTGCTTTCCTAGTTGATAGGCATCACAAAGGTGGTCTTTTGTAAACTTAAGTTTGGGGACACCTCTAACTAGGTCCTTTTGGGTAACTTTCCTAAGGGTTTTCATACTTGCATGACAAAGCCTCCTGTGCCACAACCAAGAATCATCAATGACAGTTTTTAAGCAAAAAGAAGCAGCACATTCAATGCTATTTAAATCAAGCATATAGACGTTGTTTACCCTTTTTCCCTGCAAAATGGTGTTGTTACTTAAACTTACAATGCATGAATTCGTGAAGAATTGTACGATGAAGCCTTTGTCACAGAATTGACTGGTGCTGAGCAAGTTGTGCTTCAATCCATCTACAAGCAAAACATTTTCAATCATAAGGTTCTTGGAATTTTTGATTATACCTGCTCCTACCACCTTCCTGGTGGTGTTGTCTCCAAGAGTAACCTTGCCTCCAGTCCTGGATTCTAGTACAACAAACTGGCTAGCATCACCAGTCATATGTCGAGAGCATCCACTGTCCAGGTACCACATACTCTCACGAGGTCTTTTGTGAGAGACTTCCTGCAAAATTATCAGGTGTTAGTTTTAGGAACCCAAGCAGGTTTGGGTTCCTTCTTATGAAGAGAAGAATGCAATGCATGTGTGGTATGCTGTGGATTATGCATCTTAGGTCTCCATACCCAATGTGAACTATGATGAATTGTGCAAGTGTGTGAGATATGTCCTAGCATGCCACAAGAAAAACATCTAACTCCAGGAAAGGGATTTCTTAAGTGATTTGAGTTATAATGCCTCTCTCTAGGTTTTGACAATTGATTAAAAGTAGAAGTCATTCTAGATTTTTTACATGCTTCTAAATCATTTTGAATCTTCAAGTTTGTGTTTTCTAAAACTTCATTTTCAATCCTCAAATCTTTTTCTATTTCTTTTGACTTTTTAAAATCAGATTCAAGAGATGTGTGTGATATTTTCAATGCATCATGCTCTTCTACTAACTTACCATGATTTTTATTTAACTCATCAAATTCATCAAGTAAAGTCATGTGATTTGAATCAATTGTTTGATGGTCTTTAATCAAAATTTCATGCTCTTTTTGTAGATTTAAGAATTCTAATTTCAAGCTAGCATGAGTTTTCTTTAATTTCCTATATGATGCATGGATTTTTTTTGAAACTTCAAGAAGTTGATCGTATGAAAGTTCACATACCTCTTCTTGATCACTTTGATCTTTTCCCATGAAACACAAGTTTGTAGTTTCTTCCTCTGGTTCAGTCTCAGAATAATAAGTACCAGATTCTGCCCAAAAGCTCCTTTGGTTTTTCTTCTTGTCCTTCCTAGACTTAGCTTTTTCCTCACCTTTTTCCTTTTCTTTGCTTGAATGATCTTGAAGTGTAGGACAATCGGCTCTTACATGTCCCGGTTTCCTGCATTCAAAACAAACAACATCAGAAGATCCTTTAATATGTTTATGATCCTTACCTTTTCTCCAATTTTGATGATGCTTTTGTTTCTTCCTTAGAAAGCTTTCGAATTGCCTTGTGATGAAGGCAACTTCATCGCTTTCAGACCCGGAAGATTCAGAATCCGATTTGTGTGCCTTCAATGCAATGATTTTCTCCTTTTTCTTCTTACCTGCATCAAGATTTCTTTGATTCACCCCTTGCTCGTAAGCAATGAGTGAGCCAAGCAAGTTATCAATAGAATAGGTGTTTAAATCTTTAGATTCAGTGATTGCAGTAATTTTTGCATCATAAGAAGAAGGCAAGCATCTCAAAATCTTGTTAACTTTTTCATAGTTCGAAAGTACTTTTCCTAGTGCATGCAATGAAGTAGCAATCTGAGTAAACCTAGTGTACATGTCAGAAATTGATTCATGAGGTTTCATACGAAAAAGTTCGTAGTCATGCAAGAGAATGTTTAAACGGGATTGTTTGACTTCATTAGTGCCTTCATAAGTAATGCACAATTTATCCCAAATTTCTTTACCAGTCTTGCAAGTTGAAACACGCATGTAATCCTCAAAATCTCAAACTCGGGGTCATGGGTTGCAACAATAGCATTAGTTGCTATGTAATTAGTACTTTCGGCAATTCCATCATGCACCAATTTGTTTCTAGCTTTCCAAGAAAGATAAACTACATTATAATAAAGGTTAATCAACATACCATTAACCTTGGATTTAGTTTCAAACCACTCGCAACATTCTTCAAAACTGTCAATCATCGGAATTTGAAACCCCCAATCATTTAGTAGTAAAATGACCTTTCTTAGTTTTAAACATTTAGCCATAATATGTTTGATATCTTCATTTCCAGAGGAACATCTGGGACACTTATCATCTTCCAGAATTCTTCTATATTTAAGGAACTGAAATGTAGACAATGCATTTTTAAAAAGTCTGTAGCAGAAAACCTGCACCTTCGGTATAAGCTTTGCCTTCTTGATCCAAATAGTCCACCTGATAGTTTGTAGGTTCTGAAACCATGATTCTGTGATCAATTTTGGAATAGTCTTTCCAGATTTCTAATAGATAAGCTCCATTTCATCATCTCTCTGTTCTTCTTTTATCTTGATTTGAAGAATCAAAATAATCAAATCCATACCAAAAAAATTTTCAAGTTCTTATATTTTCCATCTTCCATCTTCAATGAATCTGCTTAAACTGAATTCTCCTTCTACTTGTGGTACAACAAAACTTGGCCATTTATTAATTCTTCTATCAAGAATGCAGATGTCTTTGAACACATCAATTTTTGAGCCATCAGCAATACTCCATTTGATCAAGGGATTTAGAGCTTTTCCACCGTCACATAAAATTTTCCAGGATGAAGAAGAATTTTTTTTGACCTCATCAATACCAGGTTTCATTCCATATTTAGTAGCTAAAACTTTTTATAGAAGAGAATTACTGTTAGAAAGATACCTCCATGTAATTCTTGCTCTAAAAGGAGCCACTCTTGAAGAAGGAAAGAACAAGCCCCCACCGCCAATGTTTTTTGGTTTGCAAAGTTCCTCCCAGCTGATGTAATGCATCCCCATTTTACCGCCAGATTTGTTCCATAAAAAACCTCTGCACAGCTTTTCAACTTCTTTCAATATTCTGGTAGGGATTAAAGAATGAGTGCTGAAGAAATTTGGAATTGCAAGGATAACTGATTTAACTAGAGCAAGTTTTACAGCTAAGGATAACACCTTACTCCCCCAAGTATTAAGTCTCTTGAGAGTCCTCTCAATGATAAAGTAATAATCACTTGCTACTAATCTTCTCAAGGCTATTTTTAATCCCAAATAGAAAAATTTCTTAACTGGTTTGAAGCTCACAGCCTTTGAGATGTTTTTCTTCCTTCTTCTATTCACATGTTTTCAAAAAATCATTACAGTTTTTTCATTATTAATGGATTGACCAGTCCATTTAGAGTAAATGGAAAGAATAGTCTTGACTTCACATGCAGCTTTTTTTTATGCCGCCGAGAAAATTAGGATGTCATCTGCATATAGTAAATGGGAAATACGAAAACCATCCTTATAAGAGTTAATACCGACTGATGACTGAGCAAATGCATTGGATAGTAATTGAGAACAAAAAATGAATAGCAGTGGCGACAATGGGCATCCCTGACGAAATCCACTATCAGCTATTATCCATTCTGTAAGTTTCCCATTTATGATGATAAAAAATCTTGGATTCAAAACACATTCCAATATCAACATTGAAAACTTGGGCAGGTATTCAAAATATTCAAAAATTTTCATTAGAGTAGACCAACTCATAGAGTCATAAGCTTGTTCCATGTCTATTTTGTAAGACACCATACCTTTGGAAGACTTAGAAAATCTGAATTTGTGAAATAATTCTTGGGCTATCAGAAGGTGGTCGGATATAGATCTTCCTTTTATGAATGCAGCTTGCTCATCCGATATTAGTGGAGGAATTACCTGAATCAATCTATTCAAGATGATTTTTGCAGCCACCTTGTATATAGAATTGCACAAACTTATGGGTTTGTAATTAGAAGGCAGCATTGGATTGGAGACTTTAGGAATGAGAACTATCAATGTATCCTTCCAATCCTTGTCCATTTCCCCTTGAGTTAGAAAATGATTTATAGCATTAATAAAATCAATTTGAATAATTTTCCAATAGCTTTTAATAAAAGTATAATTGATACCATCACTTCCAGGTGCAATATTCCTTCCCAGATGATGAATTACTGCTTCAATTTCTTCTACAGAAAAGTTTCTGGAAAGCATCCCTTTGTCTTCATTACTTAAAACCATCCTAGGTTTCGGCCAGCCTTCGGTATAGCATATCCTCTGTTTCCATTTAGACTTAAAGAAGTGCTATATTACCTCTTCTATTTGATTTGAATCTTCAACCACCGTTCCCTCTTCATTTTTAATCTTGATAATTCTGTTTGAGCTCCTTCTACCAATTGCAAAGGAATGATAAAACCTTGTATTTCCATCACCATCAGTTAGCCATTTTGATTTTTCCCTTTGCTTCCACCAGCCATTCAGACGAGCTAATGTGCTATTTAATTCATCTATTTTTGCTTTTAATACCCAGCATTCTTCATCAGTAAGCCAACCTTAAACAGATTCTGAAATCTGTATTTTAATTATTTCCTCCATAAGACAATCTTTGAGCAAATTCAGATCTTTCAATTTAGCTTTACTCCAATAAAAAAGAGACTTTAAGGATCTTTTGAACTTGGCATTCAGAATTTGAGATGGATTGCCTGAGTAATTTTTATTCCATTCCTTTTTAATCACATTGAATGAGGCCGGGTATGAAGCCCAAATATCTTCAAATTTCAAACTTCTTTTAAGTGGAGCAACATTAGAATTTATGTGAAGCAAAATAGGACTATGATCGGATGAAATTCTAGCAAGATGTCTCAAAACCAAGTTAGTAGAAAAATTCATAGCCTTAAAGTTAAGGAAGCACCTGTCAAGCCTTTCCAATATCCGAGCTCCTCCAATTTTGTTGTTGCACCAAGTAAACCTTGGCCCAAGAAAACCCACCTCATGATAATCATTATTTGTGATAAAAGCCTCCATTTCTTTCGGACCTTGAGAGAAATGAAACATTCTCCTGCCTCTTTTGTCTTCCATAGAAGTGAGACAATTGAAGTCTCCTCCTATTACCATTGGATACTCTACCACATAGTACATTTCCAATACCTCCCATAGCTCCCTTCTTTTGATCAAGTCTTTGCTTCCATATACAGATGCAACTCTCCATTTCTCCTTGCCATTGATGCTTAAGTCACCAATAATGCATTGAGAAGTAGAACCAATCAATGAGAAATCTGCCAAACCATAATTCCATAATGCTATTATCCCTCCAGAGAGACCAACCGAGGGTACCATAACATGCTTCCAATCTTCACCCATCAACTTTTTAACTTCGTCATCATTGAAAGAAGAGAGAAGCCCTTGATGTATTATACAATTTTACAAACTCCTTGATGTATAGAGAAGCCCCTTTTTTTCTGGCTCCTCTACTGTTCCAGAAAGCTAATGAATTCATGGTTGAAGACTTGTGGGAGATGACCCCACTCTGTTCTTCGCTTCAATCTTAGTTTTTCTACTTCTTGTGCTTTTGTTAATAGGCCCAAGATCTCTTAATTGCTTAGACTTCTTCTTCTTGACCAAACTTGAATCCTCTCCAATGTTTGACTGAATAAGAACATCTTCTTTTATCAGATTTTCAATAATTTCATTATGAGACATCTTTTTATCTGAGTAGTTGGCTTCATTTTCTTGAATTATTTCTCCATCTTCTAGAGGTTCACTAAGAAAATCAAATTTGTTTTTAATCAATGGTAAAGTACACTTATTAGTACAGTTTTTTTATTTGGGAGATTCAGCCGGGGATGTGATACCAGATTTATCACTGATAGCTTTACTGCCATTTTCTGTAATTGTGACCATATTATGAATTTCAGTCAACCTTTCTCCAGTAGCTATTTTGTTGGTTGAATCAGATTTCCTCTACACCTTTTTCTCCAAAGGCTTATGAATTACTTCCTTAGAAAAACTTACAGTTTTTTTCCTTCCGCGATTAACAACCATCCAAGGTCCATATTTTGGATCACCAGCCATTTCTTCTTCATTTTCCTTGTCTGGTAATGAATTAGCTGCATCTGCAACTTCCACAGCATTATATATCTCTTTAATATTTTGAGCTGAATTCCCTTCTCTGCAAACTTCTTGAACATGCCCAATTAAACCACACTTGAAGCAAAAGTTTGGAAGGCGTTCATATTCTATTTTTTGGAAGAACTTGCCAGATGATCCTTCAACCCATACACCAACTGGTAGCTTCATATCAAGTCTGATTCGAACACATACTCTTCCAAATTTCCGTCTCCCCCATTGGAACATGTTTCCATCAAACAAAATTGGTTTTTCAACCATATAAGAAATTCTGCATATGTTTATGTTATCCCAACATTGCAAAGGAAGATTTGGAAGTCTTATCCATATAGGTGATGTTAGGCCTTTTAAGGATGTTGGAGAGAAGCTTTTGGACCACCTATCCATTCCAATTATTTTACTATTAACAAACCAAGGTCCATTTGTAAGGATCGATTCCACACTTTGTGATTCCTGAAAAGAACAGAGGATCCATCCCTAGCTAAGCATGGTAAGATGAAACTTACCATATTGTGCCCATTGCCTTCTAAGCTCAGAGCTTATAGCTGATAAAGGAGCTGCAACTCCAAAAATTTTAATAACCAAGGAGTTATTGAGTTTCCTTGCATTCTCCATTTCATTTTCTTCATAAAGCTTCACAGTAATTCCATATTCTGCTAAGAATTCTCCCAATTCCAGTTCAGAAATTGGAATGAGATCTCTCTTTCTCCATGCATTTGATTGATTAGCATCGGTATTTCGTTCAGGAATTATATCATTCTCCTTGCCTTCATTGTTCACAACTGAATCTACCTCTCTTACTTTGAAAAGATCACCATCTACATCAGATTTATGTGAATAATTTTCCTCTTCTATAACAATTCCTTGGATCACTAATGTGTCTTTGATTGGAGATGAGACTGCTTTATTGATTGTGACATCATTATCTATTTTTCCATAAGCACAAACCTCCTATGAGTGTATAATCTTCTGAATAGGTAGCATAATTGAGGGAGATGCTTCAAAATTCTCATTGATCAACAGTTCTGAACCAAATTTGATTTTCTTTACTTTCTTTTCCGTGCATACATTCTTGCCTTTACCAAAAACTTCTTCATTCTTCTTATCAACAAATCCGCCTTCATTTATAACCAAATTCATACCTCTGGTTTTAGATCTGACCGTCTGTTTCAGATTTATATTTCCATCCCCAAAAGCTGGAGGAGAAGATGAATAAGAATTGATCGCCATCACCGGAAGCTTAGAAGTCGTCAACCGATCAAATTGGAATCCTCCGACAGAAGGATTTCGGTGAGAATCCGCCGCCATCCTGCTTCCGTCAAACCCATGAAGACGGAAATTCAAAATACAAGTGGTATACATACTATATATAAGTTTTGACATAAATTATACACATCATGTATTAGTTTATATAGCTCTATACAAGTTTATACGAGCATTAAGCAAACTATGCTGAAGCATTATCTACACTATATAAAAGTATTGAATACATTATGAACAAGTTTGTACATATTGTGCATAAGTTTATAAATATTATGTAGAAGTATTATACATACTATGTATAAGTTTATATAAGTATTATATATATTATGTACAAGCAGTTTATAGATTATACACACAATATAAAAGCGTTATACACATAATGTACAAGTTTATACAAGTATTATACACGCTATATAAAAGTATTATACCCGCTATATAAAAACATTATACATACTATGTACAAGCATTGTACATGCTATGTACAAGTATTATACATAATATATATAGGGTTATACATATTATGTAAGCATTATACACGCTTTGTATAAGTTTATACACACTATGTACAAATATTATACACACTAATATAGGTTTATACATACTATTTATAAGTTTATATACGCTATGTATAAGTTTATACAAGTATTATAGATATTATCTATAAGTATTATAAACGCTTTACACTACATTCTATTTATAATGCTTGTATAAAATTTTATTTAGTGTGTACAAACTTATATATAGTGTATATAATGCTTGTACATAACAGGTATAATGCTTGTACATACTACGTATAATGCTCGTACATAGTATGCACAATACTTATAATACTAATATATAATATGTATAATATTTATACATAGTGTATAAAATATTTGTATATAGAATATACAATGCTTATATATAGTATGTATAATGCTTGTACATAGTATGTATAGCATGTACAATACTTGTATACAAGCATTATACATAATATATATAAGCATTACACATAGCATGTATAAACTTGTATAAACTTATATATATTATGAATAATAGTAATACGTAGTGTGTATAAACTTATACATAGCATTTCACATAGCAAGTATTATACACGATATAAATATAGTTTATACAAGCATTATACATACTATATACAAGTTTATAGAAGCATTATATATTGTATATATAAGTTTATACACATCATGTATATGTTTGAACACGCTATATAAAAGCATCATATACTATGTACAAATTTATACAAGTATTATACACGATATATATAAGTATTATACATGTTATGTACAAGTTTATACATACTATGTACAAGTATTTTATATGTTATATACAAGTTTATATAAATATTTTCCACACTATGTATAATCATTATACAAGCATTATACACGTTATGTATATGTATTATACACACTATGTATAAGTTTATACACACAATGTACACTACATTCAATGCTATGTATAAGCATTATACACACATAATATACAAGTATTATACATAATATGTACAAGTATTATAAACAATATGTACAAGCATTATACATATTATGTACAAGTATTATATACACTATATATAAATTTATATACGTTATGTACACGCATTATTAAAACTATGTACTAGTTTATAAATATTATGTATAATGCATTATACATATAATGTATTAATTTATACAAGTATTATACACACTATATATAAACAAAATACATATTATATATAAGTTTATATAAATATTATAAGTAATATGTACAAGCATTATACATACTATGTATAAGATTATACATGTTATGTACAAATATTATATATATTATATATAAATTTATATATGCAATATACAAGTAATATATACACTATATATAAGTATTATACACACTGTATATAAATATTATATATGTTATGTATACGTATTATACAAAAAATGTATAAGTTTATAGAAATATTATAAATGTTATGTACAAACATTATACACACTATAAATAAGTTTATACATGCTATGTATAAGTTTATACATACTATGTACAAGCATAATACACACTATGTATAAATTTATACATACTATATAAAGATTTACACGTTATGTACAAACATTATATACTCTATGTATAAGTTTATACAAGCATTACACATGATATATACAAGTTTATATAAATATTATACATGCTATGTATAAGTATTATACATACTATATACAAATTTATACAAATATTGTACATGCTATGTACAAGTATTATGGAGTATGTACAAGTTTATATAAGTTTTATACATGCTATTTACAAGCATTATATATATTATGCACAAATTTGTACATGCTATGTATAAGCATTATACATGCTATATATAAGTATTATACACGATATATACATTACTTATACAAGTATTATATATACGATGTATAAGCTTTATACAAACTATGTACAAGTTTATACAAATATTATACATGTTACGTATAAATTTATACAAGCATTATAAATATTGTATAAGTTTATACACACTATGTATAAGTTTGTACACGCTATGTACAAGCATTATATATACTATGTTTAAGTTTATATAAGTATTGTACACAATATATATAAGTTTATACAAATATTTTATACATTTTGTATAAGCATAATACAGGTTATGTATAAATTTATACACGCTATGTATAGGCATTATAAATACTGTATATAAGTTTATATAAATATTATATATATTATGTACAAGTATTATACATACTATGTATAAATATTATACACACTATATATAAGTTTATACATGCGTTGTACACTATGTTAAATGTTATATATAAGTATTATACACACGCAATATACAAGCATTATACAAACTATGTATAAGCATTATATACACTATGTACAAGTATTATACATAATATATACAAGTTTATACATATTATGTACAAACATTATACAGACTATGTATAAGTTTATACATACTATATATAATGCATTATATATAATATGTATAAGTTTATATAAGCATTATATATGCTAAGTATATGTATTATACACACTATATACAAGTTTATACATGCTTTATACAATATATTTTACATACTATTTATAAGTTTATACAAGCATTATATACTCTATGTACAAATATTATACACACTATATACAAGTTTATACAAGTATTGTACACATTATATATAAGCATTATACACAATATATATAAGTTTATACATATAATATACAAGTATTATACACATTATGTATAAGTTTATATATGCTATATATAAGTATTATACAAAATATGTGCAAGTATTACACACACTTTTTATTTGTATTATACACGTTATGTATATGCATTATGCCTACTATGTACAAGTTTAAACACAATATGTACAAGAATTGTACACGCTATATATAAGAAATATACATACTATATATAAGTTTATACTTGTTATGTATAAGTTTATACACGTTATGTATAACTATTATACATATTATGTACAAGCATTATATAAACTATGTATAAGTTTATACAAGTATTATACATACTATGCACAAATTATGTACAATATAATATATTCACTATGTATAAGTTTATACAAGTATTATACACACTATCTTCAACTTTATACAAGTATTGTACACCCTATGTATAAGCATTATACAAGCCATGTATAAGTTTATACATGCTATGTATAAGCATTATACATACTATTTATAAGTTTGTACATGCTATGTATTAGTTTATACATGCTATATACAAGCATTATACACACTATATTTAAGTTTATATATATTATGTACAAGCATTATATTCACTATAAATAAATTTATAAAAGTATTATATATAATATGTACAAATATTATTCGTACTATATACAAGTTTATACACATTATGTATAAGCATTGTATATGCTATATATAAATATTATATTCACTATGTACATGTATTATACACGCTACGTACAAGTATTATACACGCTATGTACAATCATTATACATACTATATATAATTTTATAAAAGCTATACAAAAGTAATATACACGCTATATATAAGTATTATATATATTATATACAAGTTTATACATACTATATATAAGCATTATACATACTATCTATAAGTTTGTATACATTATGTATAAATTTAAATATATTATATACAAGCATTATACAAATTATTTATAAGTTTATAGATGATATATAAAAGTATTATACATACTATATAAAAGTTTATACAAGTATTGTACATGCTATATACAAGTATTATACAAACTATGTACAAGTATTTTATATGATATATATCATTATGCATATCATGTATAAGTTTATACACGCTATGTAAAAACATTATATATATTATGTACAAGTTTATACATGATCTGTACAAGTATTATATACAATATATATAAATTTATACATGCTATATACAAATATTATACATGCTATATATAAATATTATACACGATGTGTACAAGCATTATACATATTATGTAATAAATATGCTATGTACAAGTATCATATAAACTATGTATAAGCATTATACATATTATATATAAGTTTATACAAGCATTATATATATTATATACAATCATTATGCACATTATATATAAGTTTATAAACGTATTATACACAAGTATTATACACACTATGTAAAAGTGTTATATAAATTGTGTACAAGCATTATATATAATAAAAATAAATTTATACACGTTATGTACAATCATTATACATATTGTATAAATTTATATATACTATGTATAAGTATTATATATATTATATTTAAGTATTATACAGACTATATATATATAATATATTTAAACTAATATATAGTGTGTATAATATTTGTACATAGCATGTATAATATTTTTATATAGTGTATAATGTGTGTACATAATATATATATAATACTTGTATATAGTGTGTGCATAACATGTATAATACTTATACATAGTGTGTATAATACTTATATAAATTTATATATAATGTGTATAAGACTTGTATTTAATATGTATAAACTTATACATATTGTGTATAATACTTATACATAGTTTGTATAAACTTATATATAGTATATATAATGCTTATACATAACATATATCAACTTGTACAAAGTGTGTATAAGTTTATCTATACTATGTACAAGCATTATACATAGTATGTTCAAGTTTGTATATGTTATGTATAAGTTTTTACATACTATGTATAAGTTTATAGACACTATGTATAAGTTTATACATGTATTTTATATATTATATACAAATATTTTATATATTATGTATAAGTTTATACATGTTATGTATACACTATGTACAAGCATTATACATAGTATATGCAAGTTTATACAAGTATTATACATGCTTTGTACAAGCATTATACATGTTATATATAAGCATTATATATACTATGTACAAGTTTGTTCACACTATGTACAAGTAGCATACACAATATATATAAGTTTATACAAGCATTATAATGTTATGCACATATTGTACAAGTTTGAACATGTTATGTATAAGCATTCTACACACTATATTTATGTTTATTCATATTATGTACAAGAATTAGGCACACTATGTACAAGTTTATTCAAGCATTATACACATTATGTATAAGTTTATATAAGAATTATACATGAATTATATACAAGCTTTATACGTATAATATATAATTTTATACAAACATTATATATGCTAAGTATAAGCATTATGCACACTATGTATAAGTTTATATATGCTATGTACAAGTTTATACTTATTATGCATAAACATTATACACTTTATGTATAAGTTAATATATACTATATTTATATATAGTTTATACAAGCATTAAACACGCTATGTACAAGTATTATATATATTATGTATAAGTATTATATACGCTATATAAAAGTATTATAAATACTATATACAAGCATTATACATATTATGTATAAGGTTATACACATTTTGTACAAGCATTATACACACTATATATAAGTTTATACACACTATGTATAAGCATTATATATACTATATACAAGTTTATATACGCTATATACAAGCATTATACATATGATGTAAGAGCATTATAAATACTATGTATAAGCATTATACACACTATATATATGTTTATACATGCTATGTACATGTTTGGGCATTATACACATTATGTACTAATATTATATATGCTATGTACAAGAATTATATATACTATGTAGAAGCTTGTACATTCTTTATACATGTTATGTATAAGTTTGTACATGCTATGTACAAGCATTATAAACTCTATATATAAGTTTGTACAAGTATTGTATACACTATGTATAAGCATTATACACACTATTTATACTATGTTAAAGTATTAAATACATTCTAAACAAGTTTGTATATATTATGCACAAATTTGTACACATTATGTACAAGTATTTATACTTTATGTACAAGTTTATAGAATCATTATACATACAATATTAAAGTATTATACACACTATAAAAGTTTATATATGCAATATACACACTATGTACAAGCAATATAAATATCATGTATAAGCATTATACACACTATGTATAAGCATTATACACACTATAAATAAGTTTATATACATTATGTATAAGTATTATACACACTATATATAATTTTATTCATGCTATGTACAACTATTGTATATGCTATATATAAGTATTATACACATTATATACAAGTTTGAACATGCTTTGTAAAAGTGTCATATACATTATATAGAAGTTTATACAAGCATTATACTTGCTATGTACAAGCATGATCACACTTTATATAAGTTTATACATGCTAAGTACAAGCATTATACATATTATGTATAATCATTATACATATTATGACAAATTTAAAACATTTAAAAGTGTTGTCACGTGTATCATCCAAGATGAATAGGTGGATCAGCCAGGACGATGACCAATAATTGATTATACCGGCCTAATTTAATGGTTTTAAATACATTGCCACGTGTATCATCTAGGATGAATATGTGGATTGTATGGGATAATTACCAATAAAGAGTAACAGCATCATCCAATATGTGGATTGTATGGGATAATTACCAATAAAGAGTAACAGCATCATCCAGGATGAATAATATTGTCCAGGTTAATCACAAATGATTGAAGCAGAAGATGATCAGATCGTCTATGATGATAATGCATCATCCAAGATAATTAGAAGTAGAAGATTTATATTAGCCGTTAGATAGAATTTCGAGAGTGAATTGAACATATCATCCAAGATGATATGAATATCATTCGAGACAATCTGGAAAAAAGTTTAAAAATAAAGGATGGATGGAGATGATCAGAGAAGGCCAAAAAAAATATTAAAATCAACTGAAGAAGATAAAAGTAAAATCTGAAAAAAGAAAAAAACATTAAAATGAATGATAAACAAAATTTTTTTTTATGAAAAATTGAATATGATAAATTTTCCATGTGATTGAATTAAAAAATGGTAAAGCAACCGATCCTTTTTTTCATTTATTTATAAGCTAGACCCCTTTTTAATTTTTTGTAATTATTCTGAGTTGTGATTATATCTTCCAAATATTAGAAAAGAGAAGCTCACTCTCTAATATAAGGAAGAATGAATCATAAAATAGAATTAAAAAATCATATGATAAACGCAATGACAAGATTAAAAAAAAATCTGAAGGTAAAATAAAGACTTTGAACATTATATATATAAGATAGATTACTGTACCAAGATTGAAAATATCTAAATTGCAAAGTCCAGTTGTTAATTTGAAATAAACTTTTGTTTAGAAAAGGAAATTATACCACTAAAAGAAGTTAGAGGAAAGGAAACAATCAATGATGATTCCACCTTTAACTGATTTAGAGATGTCAAACTTTGAATATAAATTTTTAAAAATAAAAATACAGCATAAGATAACAATTCAACATTGATTAAAAGAAAACAAATTAAAATATATGAAGAAAAATAAAATAACAAAAAAAAAGATAAAGTACAAAAATAAAATAATAGAAGTGAAAAATAAACAATAGATAAAAAATTAGAAATTATTAAGAATCAAGGTCATGCATTTATGTCAATCACACCCAATCTGATCCTTAAAGTGCAAAAAGTGTCAAAGGCTAGTGGTAAAGATGTTAGCCAGTTGATTATTAGTTCTCATATGGTATAACTCAATGTCTTCTTTGATCACATGGTCTCTAATAAAGTGATGACTTATGTCAATGTGCTTGATCCTTGAATGTTGAATAGGATTCGTAGAAATATAGATGGAACAAGTATTATCATAAAGAATTGAAATTATGCCTACATGTAATCCTAAATCAAGGACTTGGGCCACAAGACTCCCTAAAGCAATGTACTCAGCTTTAGCATTAAAAAGTGCAATAGTGTTTTGCTACGTATTAGACCAGAAGACTAAAGACTATCCTATGAATTGATAAGTCCCAGAAGTGCTCTTTTTATTTACCTTACATCATATAAAATCAAAATAAGAATATCTAATAATCTCAAAAGAAGTGCTGTGACTAGGATAACATATTTTTAAGTTTGGGTCCCTAAGAGATATCTAAGAATTCTCTTAACACCAGTCAGGTGAGATTCCTTTGGATCAGCTTGAAATCTAACACTGAGAAAAACACTAAACCTTATATCAGGTCGACTAGTAGTTAGATAAAGTAAAGCTCCAATTATCCCTTTGTACTTCTTTTGATCAACTAATTTTCCAATTGGGTTCTTATCCAACTAAATACTGGAGGTCATAGGAATATTAATTGGCTTAGCTTTATCCATTTCATATATATTTAAGATATCCTTTATGTACTTTGATTGATTTATAAAGGTTCCATCATCTAGTTGTCTTATACTAAACCTAAAAAGTAGGAAAATTCTCTTATCATACTCATCTCAAACTCCCTACTCATTATTTTAGAAAAATCATCATATAGTCTCTTATCAGAAGATCCAAAAATATATCATTGACATAGATCTAAACAATGAGTAATTCATTTCTTACTTTTCTCAAAAAAAGTATGGTGTCTACGCTCCCCTTAATAAACTCTCTCTAGTAAGAATGTGCTAAGCCTCTCATACTAAGATCTGGGTGTCTGCTTTAATCCATATAAGGCCTATTTAATTTAAAAGCATGATTTGAATATTGGAAACTCTCAAAACCTAGGGGTTTCTATATAAATACATCCTCTTTTATTACCCCATAAAAAAAGCACTCTTAACGGCCATTTAGAAAAGCTTAAATCCCTTATAATAGGTAAAGGCTAATAGCACTCTAATGGCTTCCAATATAGCTACAGGGGAAAAGGTCAAATCAAAATCAATCCCTTCTATTTAGTTGTACCCCTTAGCCACCAATCTTACCTTATTCCTAACCACCACACTAGAATCATTCATCTTAATATTAAAGACTAATTTGGTTCCAACTACAATTTTTCCCTTTGGTCTTTTAACAAGCTCCCAAACATCATTCCTAACAAATTGGTTTAACTCCTCTTGTATGGCTAAGATCCAAAACTCATCAGACAAGACTTGGTTGATGTTGGTGGGTTCAGTCATTAAAATAAAGGTAGAGTGGTTCACTTTCTTCCTAAGTTTATGCCCAATCCTAACACCTTCAGAAGGCTCTCCTAAGAGAAGTTCTTTAGGATGACTCAAAAAATATTTTCAATCTCTAGGTAAGGTTTGTGTAGTTTCTTCCATATCAATATTTTCTACTCCTTAGATAATCTCACGTAGTCCTTCAGTATTTTAGGGCTCTACCCTCTTCTCCAAATTTTCAACTCCAGTGGTATTCTCTCCAACTTCATCTTCTTCCTCAACTATAAACTTCTTAGGATCAGATTCATCAAATACTACTCGAGTAGTCTCCTCCACCACCAATATTCTCTTATTAAAAATTCTAAAGGATTTCCCCACACTTGAATATCCTAAGAACACTCCATCAAATTTTGGGTCAAATTTTCCTAAGTGTGACTTTCCATTATTATGATTAAAAATCTTACAAACAAAGATACAGAGGTGGAAAAGATTGGGTATCCTACCCTTAAAGATCTCATAGGATATTTAATCTAGTTTAACTCTAACATTCACCATATTTAACACATAACAAGCTGTGTTTATCGCTTCAGCCTAAAAGTACTTTGTAAATGAATACTTAGCAAGCATGGCTTTAGCGGCTTCCACTAAGGTTCTGTTCTTCCTTTCAGCCACCTCATTCTACTGAGGGGTCCTAGGAGCTGAAAAGTTGTGGCTAATCTCCTTATCCTAATAAAAATCTTCAAATCTCTCATTTTAAAACTCTCCCCATGATCACTATGGATCATCAAGATCACACAACCTAGCTTTTTCTGAATCCAAGTGAAGAAGGATCTAAACTCATCAAAAAACTCATTCTTATGTGATAGAAATCTAATCCAAGTAAACCTTGAGTAGTCATCGATAATCACAAAACCATAGACTTTTCCTCAGATGATAGTGCTAATGGGTCCAAATAAATTCATGTAAAAGACTTCTAAAGGTCTAGAGGTACTAATGTCCTTAATAGAGTAAAAAGAGGAATGGACTTGCTTCCCTAATTGGTAGACAGCACAAAGGTGGTTTTTAGAGAACTTAAGCTTGTGGATACCTCTAACTAGATCTTTTTAGGTCACTCTCCTAAGGGTTTTAATACTGGCATAACATAACCTCCTGTGCCAGAATAATGAATCCTTAGTAGTAGTTTTTAAGAAAAATGAAATAGCATATTTAATATTATTTAAGTCAAGCATTTACACTTTATTAATTAG
Source organism: Dendrobium huoshanense (assembly GCA_016618105.1). Classification (NCBI taxonomy): domain Eukaryota; kingdom Viridiplantae; phylum Streptophyta; class Magnoliopsida; order Asparagales; family Orchidaceae; genus Dendrobium; species Dendrobium huoshanense. The sequence goes on along the minus strand of CM028350.1, from coordinate 13,196,022 downwards.
TTTTCTCTGTAAAATAGTGTTGCTATTTAAGCTTATGATGCAAGTATTTGAAAGAATTTTATGATGAAGCTCTTATCGCAAAGCTGATTGATGCTGAGTCAGTTTTATTTTAGTCCATCTATAAGCAAAATATTTTAAATCAAAATGTTCTTGGAATTTCTAATTATGCATGCGCCCACCACTTTCCTTGTAGTATTGTCTCCAAGAGTAACCTTGCCTCCTGTAATGATCTCCAACAAAATGAATTGATTAGCATCTCTAGTCATATGTCATGAGCATCCATTGTCTAGGTACTACATGATCTCACATGGCTTTTTATGAGAGTTAGCCTACAAAATCATCAAATATCAGATTTAGGAAGCCAAACATGTTTGGGTCCCTTCTTATGGAAAGAAAAATGCAATGCATGTATGTTATGCTATGAATCATGCAATTTGGATCTCCACATCCAATGTATACTGAGATAAACTTGTACATAATATATACAATACTTATATAAACTTATACATAACGTGTATTATGGTTATACATAGCATATACAATGCTCATATAAACTTCTACATACTGTGTATAATATTCGTACATAATATGTATAATACTTATATATAGCATTTATAAACCAGTACATATTATGTATAATGCTTGTATAAACCTTGCACTGTATATGAACATCTATCCTCCCACATGCCGATGAAAGTATGATATTATACCATCCAATCGATGTCAGCCTTCCTTTGACCATCAACACAAATGAAACTAAGTTCCATTTGTTGTATATCAACTGATGGGACATTACCAAATTATCGAGTCACTCTATCAGATAAGTGTCACTCCCCTCTCATCCAGCTAATCAATGACATAAGTGTCATCAAGATCTACTCTCCTAATAGGTATGTGTCTTCAATTTGTGCACGAACATCTACAATGTATGCCTCCATGAAGTCAATCTTGGCCAAATCAATGTATGAGTCATGCCTAAATGTCCATCAAAGTGGTAGAAAATTTTGTGCATGGGCTTGACCCATCTTAAAATTAGAGCTTATCAGGTGGTTAGTGGGGTCACAGTTAACTACCTCAGGTTCAGGGTGACAACTGAGTAAATCATCACAATAATCTACTCGGACCAACCATATTATAACTAATAAAAATAGGATTGTCAATCTGAACACCTAGGATAAGAGTAACAACCTGCATAGTAATCATCATCTCACCAAGTAGGAAGTGAAATGTATTGGTCTTAGGCAACCAACGCTCAACCCAAGTAGCAAGCAATTTATGATCCATCCCGATATATCAAAGTTGACTAACACAATTCAAGCCTAGCACTATAGTGTAGCCATAAAACGAGGGTAATTTATCAGCCATTCATGCACCATAAGCAAATGTGAAGCAACTTCTATAATTGTTCTTTATAATCAAAGCAGTAAAAGTTAATGTAAGCAATTTAAAATCACATCACTTTGAATTGAATATTATTTTTACTTCATTCGAGTGTGCAGCTCTAGGTGTGCCATATAATGATGTAATGCTAGGGTGGATATCGACCAGGGGGGATGATTGTATCTATTACATGTCTTGCTATGGACATTGAGATCGACGTCTACGGGACTTATCTTTGGTGACTTCCATGACTCCTATATAGGAAAAAAATGAAGAAGGTGATGAGTACATTTAATCTCAATAAAGAGTTAACAACATGTTTTGCAAAGTTTTATATAAATTATAAAGTTCACAGACTATGATTATTTATTACAATCAGATTTTGGGTCCTTAATTATAGAAATTGCATACAAAAAAGTTTTCTTTTTTTTTTTCAAATATTTTATTTATGGTTCTTTAAGCACTACCTAGTAGGACAAAGGCTTATGTTATGAGCACTACCATAGAAAATATGACAGTCTCCAGCTCTGGATCCAACTTTCATCCATCATGTTCCTGCAATGTCGTATTCATGGTTTACTATATCGCCCCCTATAGTTAGATGGTTATAGATGGTATCATCCGGACACAAGATCATGACAAACACAATGTTCTCTATCAAGAATTGCGTAAAATTGATTAAGTATGTTAGTCTTATGTTTTGTAAAAAATAGTACTATGAAACATATTGCATATGACTTTGCCTAAGTGTGGCAGCACAAGCAATCACATGTGAAGATGGCATATGGTAAATAGTTATTTTGCCACAAGTGCATACGTACACAACTACTATCAGGGCCATGGTCAACCCTGTAGGATGTTAAGGACATATCAAATACCTGCTCAATTGATTCTCAGTGTTGGATTGCTCATAAATTAATTTGGAATGATTATAATGGAAACACTATGCAAACCAAATAAAAATAAATTCAGGTAAATTTCATTTGAGCTGAATATGAATTATGAGAGTTTAATTTGGATTAAAAAAGTTTAATTTGTTTTCATTTTTTAATTTTTTTTTTTTGGGGGGATAAACCCCACTCTCGGGGCTTATGCGTAACATAATCAAAGATTACATACAAGTCCTTAAGAATCGACAGCCCACTAAAAATACATCATCTAAAGCAAAACCACGAGCCATTAATCAGGCTATTACAAAAACCAAGCAAACGAAAGGAAGACCAAATCCCATAAAAGACCATCTAGAAAAGCCAACGAGGGGTCGAAGCATAACAGCAACCCGAGCAAGTTGAGCATCAAACCATTATCAATGACCTTGTTAACTTTGCACGGACACTTCATCACCTCCACTTGATTAACAATAATGAGAGGATGCTCCAAACCCTTAATTTCCACCATAGAGTCAATGTTAACAGAGACAAGAAGATCGGTCAAAGTACACACAATAAGGAGGAAAGTCCTCCATAACCACAGCCTGAATGTAATCCAAATTATCGGTGTCAACCCACGCTTTATCAGGATAGCGTTTGGTTACATCTAACTCAACTTAAACATGAGCTATGGAAGGATGAGTGCGAGAGGAGGTAGCATTATCCTTTTTAAGAGGACGACCAAAGGAGCCAAGACCATGAAGTATTTTAGGAGTAAAAAGGTAAGCCCTAATGTTAGAAAATGAAACCCAAATCGAAATGATTGGAGACTCAACCTCAATATCAAAATTCAGAGTCCATTTTCATAATTTCATATATCAATTTTTTGCAAAGAAGGAACGATGGGCAAACACTCTATAATAATCAAAGTCATTCACAAGCTTAATTAAGACATGCTTTAGGTTTAGGATAATAACCAAGAAATCACCAATAAGTTTAAGATTGAAAAAAAAAAATCTAAAGGAATCGAGAGAGGGTCTAAGACTCAAAAATTTTCCAACCAAAGCGAACACAAACAGGGTGGCAAGAGAAAGGATTTCAGCCTCTGAAATCCATAATGAAGGTAATCCCCTGTGAGTTGAGATTTTGAGGTCAGGGAACACAGCCAAAGCAGGATACAAGCCCCACAAAGCATCCTTAAATGAACGAGAATATGAAATCCCATTCAAAAAACCAATGTCTTGCACCCGGAGAGCAGCCATAACTCTGAAAGGAGGTAAAAACAGAGCGAAAAAAATTCAAAAATCATAGAAATAGGTAAAATGTAGGAGACATGGACTTCCCTGCTGGCGAAAAGGAAGGCAAATGCTGCAAAAATGGTGTCGCAGAGAAGAAAGAGTACAAGCGAAGGAGCCATAGCAACAGCACACATCTTGCCGAATGCTTTGAGGCCAACAGACAAGTCTTGCAAATGAGAATAAAGGGAAGTAGGGTCACCCAATTTTTAAGTGTAATGGTGTAGTTGACAAAGACAGCAAGCGAGAGCAAAGGTTGAGTCACCGGGATCAGTCACAAAAGAGGCAAAGGCTGAGCTTTAGAAGGCTCTCTGTGACACTATCATCGAGAGATAACAAAGCCTTGCCTCTTTTTTAAATTTTGTTATGAAAAGAATGTGTGTGTGTTTTGGTACAAAAGGTTGTTTTCTTAATAAGGAAAATAATCTTATTTAATTCTTTTTGTTTTGTTTCTTCTTTCTCTGTTTATTATTATGTATTTTTCATCTAAATTTGTAATATTATTTAATGGATTTATTTTATACATATTTAATTATTATGCTTTATTAATCTTACTTTTTCTAAATCTTACAAAATTCTTATATTTTAATTTTATATTATATATTTTGATTTAAGAATTTTATTTATTGTGATTATGTATGTTAATTTTTTATATGAAAATTCATTTAGATTTTTTTTTTACATTTTGTTATCAGAATTATTAAAACTCTTTAATATTCTTTATTCTTGAGGCATGTCAAACAATATATGATTGAAACACAAATGTGTTCAAATGATTTGTCTTGACAATTCGGATGTAATGATACAGTCCATATCGCAAGCGTAGACCCCAACAAAAAAAGTTATATGTGAGAGATAATCCTGCACATGAAAGATTTAAATACATGACTTTAGGAAAAAAAGTTATAAATCGCCATCGATTTTATCGATCATGTCTCAAAATATAGTTATGAATAAAATATGACCAACATAATCAATAATGAATTAGAGTGATAGTGTTAGACTTGACCTATTATCACACACTATATTGCAAAAATACAAGATGCAAACTATCTGCTTGACATGTAGCTAGTGATCGACACCATAAAGGAGGTCAACAATATTATTAACAAAATTCAAATTGGATGGTTGAAGTGGAGGTATGCCTCAGGCATTATGTTTGATTAAAAAATTGCCCCTCAAATTTTAGAAAAATTTTACAAGATTGGCCATTAAAAGGAAAGCATAAAATTAAGTTAATTGCTACGAATATGAGGATGCTAAGGTAGATGAGTACCTTTACACATATACAGAATATGAAATGAGTATGTACAAAATGTGGTGAAGTTATTTGGTGTGAAATGATTGTGCTAAAAATTAACTAAATACTTTCATTTTATATTTATGAAAGCTCAAATCGAGCAGCAATTTGTATGATGGATTTTTATTTGAGTTGATAATTATTTTTAATCAGTTGTTTGAATTTAATGAAATGTTTGAGACTTCTGATTTGGCTCTCATTGGATACAACCAGGCATAGCGTAAGAAGTCATCAATGCGTAGAAATTAGTAGTATTTATAAGATCGAGAAGATAACATTCGTGAAGGACCCCATTCATCTGAATGTATTAGTGCTAGAGGATTATATTTATCATTGTTAGAAGGTAAGAAATGTAATTTGTTGCTCTTTGAGGCCATATAAGATAAACTTGAAGAGATATATTTTAAAATATATATAGGTTTTGATTATGTTTGGATATGATTGTTGTATTTTGAGAATGAGGATGTCTGAGACGTTGGTGTTAGTAGAGGACAGATAAGAGGGAGGTAACAAAATATATAGGAGCAGTCCGTGTAGGAGAATGCAGTGTGCATAGACCATTATGGGCAGGTCCCGAAGGAATGCAATTTTATTACTAATCCAGAATTTAATACCCCCATGCATCATAATAGATGTACATATTATTATCATGAGTGAGATTGCATATAAATAGGAGATTATGAGAGATATGAGGTGCTTGAAGAAATTTGGGTAGAAGTGTCTTACATGTAGGGATGGGTAGTAAGTCTTGCCCAGTTTAATGTATGGGTGCAGTATTTCCATTACCAATAATTAATTGATTAGCTCCTATATAATTAGTGGGATAAATAAGATTTTCTATATGAGGTGTGAAATGAGAAGATGCATTAGAATCTAGAATCCATTTAGTTTTAGGAATGGAGACAGATACTAGCAAAACCTTGGGTGTGGAGAAAACTAGGAAAGGTGTATAGTTCACATTTAAGTGATGCCAATAGGTAGAGGCTTGTTAAAGATTTGGCAAATGATAAGTGTAGATGAGAATTAAATGGGAGCAATAGCTCTAGTTTAAGAGTTTTCTGAAATTGAGGACGTCCTCGATATAATAAAAAATCTGGGTTGGTAGCAATATTTTGAGCCCCATTCTGCTATCTTTATTGTTGTGAGAGAGTTTTTTTCCAATGATAAGGAGGTTGTGGATAATAAGTTTTATGTGAGAGGTAAGTGGGTGCCTTTTGATTCTATCTATTAACCACTGTATAAGCTTCAAAAATTTGAGTGTGATGACTACACCTCCTTTAGCTATGGAAATTATGATCGAAGGAGCTCTAAAAGTCTTGTTTAGACCCAATAGTGGAGCTAGTTGGAAGAATAGGGAGAACAAAATAATTATTTTTCTTGTTTCCTATCTAATCCAATTATCTAAAGCATGACAATTTTATTTAAGTCCGACTGTGATCGAGGAGCTGGTGGCAAAGAAATCTAATTGCCCATCTTTATTTTCTTCCTTGTTTGGGTCCTCTTCTTTCTTCCCCCATTTCATGAGGAATGAGGGGCTATTTATAATTTTCTGAGAGTGGCATGACCAATAAATAAAGAGAAGATCAAGGATAAGTTAGGAGTTATTTGAATGGATGACCTATACTGATCCCCTTAATAATGGACCATTTGCTAGGAATTTGAATGCATTAATTATGTTTAAATTTGACGACCTTGGGCTTGTTGGATTCGTCTTATCGAGCCACACAATTTAATTATAAGCTTGTCACTTTTAAAAATTGTTTTGTCATCCAACTAATGATTTGAACTTTCCAAATGTGTTTAAACTCTTCGATTTGGACCCATTTAGGCTCGGATTAAGTCGAATTTGGTGTTGTTGGGTTCATATTTTTGAGACATTCAATTAAATTATAAGTTTACAGAAATCGGAGTTCAGATTGTCCAATATTTAATTTTGGAAGTTTTCAACTTGATTTTGCCTTGAGATTCGTGCCAGGTCTAGATAATTTTTTAAAGATATATCATGTATGCTTAAAGCTCATTAAGAAGCTCGATTAGAGATTGATTAAGGATCTTGTGTGGCTCGAATTAAGTTGAAATAAATAATAACTAAAAAAATATTTTAAGTTAAGTTAACAATTTAATAACTTATTTTTATTTTTTAGAGAGAGTAAGAGTCTTTTTTTTACTCAAGATATGAAAATGAGAACCAACTACTTAAACTATGGATCATGACCCTATTTATATTTTACTTACATTTATTTTATTTCAACTCATCTCGAAAATAAAATAAAATACTTGATCTCTATACAATATATAACTCCATTGTAAATAAAATGAGATGTCAAATAAGTCAAATAATAATTTAATTCTTAAGTAGATTATGAATTAAAGTGGCTTAATTTTAGATAGGAACTAAAGTTTAATTTTTAATTTATGAATGTACTTATATATTTAAATAATTATAAGAACATCAATATTTTCCATCAATTTTCTATAACTAATCATCAATTTTAAGTTAAGTAATGATTACGAGTCTTAGAATGTTAAATGTGATAAAAAAGAAACAAAGTTTAAAGTCTAAAATGTGAAAATCCAAATATTTCATTTTTCTCTATCGACGCTACCACGACTTGGTTGGCGGCACTCCGACAACGGAGCTCTTAGGAAAATGAGGAAATAATTAGGTTTGAGCTAACACTACAACTATGGGAAATGCCTCCGCGGTATAGTAGTGTAGGTGAAAATACTTTGGGAGTATCAGGAAGATTTTATGGAGCGTTGCAGTGCTACGACAGTGGGGCACTATAATTCTAGGTCAAAATAGTAAAAATTTAATATTAAAATATCTAAAACCATTTCCATTTTGATCGGCTTATTAGTAAAATTGAAGTTAGAGAGGCTTTAAAAAAAATGAAGGGTGGAAAAGCTGTTGGACCTGATGATATTCCAACAGAGGTGTGGAAATGCTTAGAGGATGAATGTATTTCTTGGCTTACTAAACTTTTTAATACTATTTTGAACACTAAAAAGATTCCATATGAGTGGAGAATGAGTGTGTTAATTCCTATTCTTAAGAATAAAGGTGATGCACAAGATTGTGCGAATTATAGAGAAATAAGTTAATGTCTCATACTTTAAAACTATGGGAGTGAGTTATGTAGCATAGGTTCCGGCGTGATACTAATGTTTCTCAAAATCAATTTGAATTCATGCCGGGTAGGTCGACTATGGAAGCCATACATTTAATAAGAGGTTTGATGCAGAAATATAGAGAAAATAAGAAGGATCTTCATATTATATTTATTGATTTAGAAAAAGCATATGATAAAGTTCCAAGAGACGTGCTATAGAGAGTTCTTGAAAAGAAAGGAGTTAATAATGGTTATATTTAAATCATTAAAGATATGTATACTGGAGCAATTACTTGTGTTCAAAAATAAGGTGGTTAGACCAAGTATTTCCCTATTTTGGTTGGGTTACATCAAGATCAGCCTTAAGCCCATATCTTTTTGCTTTAGCCATGGATGTTCTCACTAGACATTTGCAAGAGGATGTACCTTGGTGTATTCTTTTTGCTAATAATATTCTTCTTGTTGATAACACTAGAGAGGGAGTTGAAAATAAACTTGAATTATGGAGGTCAACATTAAAGACTAAAGGTTTTCGCTTGAGTAGATCTAAAATGGAATATATGGAGTGTAATTTTAGTAGTAATAGAACTAGTGAGGGGATTATGACTTTGGGCGATCAAGTCATTAATAAGAGTACATGTTGTAGATATCTTGGATCTATTGTTCAGAGTGATGGTGAAATAGATGGAGATATTATCAGCAGAATTCAAGTTGGATGGTTGAAGTGGAGGAATGCATCGAGCTTGTTGTGTGATAGAAAAGTACCCCTCAAACTTAAGGGAAAATTCTATAAGATGGTAGTGAGGCCTGCAATGCTTTATGGTGATAAATGTTGGCCATTAAAAGAGAAGCATAATATTAAGTTAAGTGTGGCAGAGATAAGGATTCTCAGGTGGATGAGTGGCTTTACACTTAGAGATAGGATACAAAATGAGCATTTACATGAAAAGGCTGGAGTAGCTCCCGTAGAAGATAAGATTAGAGAGAGTCGCCTTGGATGGTTTGGTCACATAAAACGGCGATCTTCCAATGACTCGGTTAGGAGAGTAGAGGTATTAGATTTGACTTATGTTAATAAAGGTAGAGACAGACCTAAAAAGGCCTGGTTAGAAAATATTAGGAATTACCTTACTTTATTAGATTTATAAAGGCTTGATGTTGTTGTTGTATTAGATTCTTTTCAAATAATATAAACAGAGCAACAAGCTCAGATAAAATGGCCTTTTGATGAGCCTAGTTAATTGAGAGATTCACAAGTATACTAAAACCCCTACAACAATATAGGTCTAAACAGAAAATTACTTTAGCTAGGAATTAATTAGTGATAACAATAAATGAAAAGTCACATTCAAAGAGGAGATGATTATGATTCTAAGTACACAATTTACATGAAAAGCAAACAGAAGAACCCTGAATATTGCATTTTATCAAGATAAAATAGATGTAGGTGATAAGGACAACTTGTATTTTTATTGCAAGGGGCTAGCTATGGTAAAAATGTAGAGAATGAGTTATGAAACCATCTCACCCTCATTGCAAAGCCAACATGCAACAACAAGAAACTAATATAGTATAGAAAGATTAGCATTAGAATTTATGAGTAAAGCTTTTTAAGTAATAAGACACATTTCCATTCTCACTGTAGATATTTTTGTAAAGCATTAATCTTTGCAAAATTCTTTACATAATTCAAAACGACCCTTTTTTTCTAATGCAATAACTTACAAGAAAAGTGAAGAGAAGAAAAATTTTAAATGTAGCTCATCGACATTAAGTTCACGGACACTATTGAGGCATGCAACATGTGCTAAAAACACTGCAATTTAATCATGATCCATCACATGCATATAATCATTTGCTAATAACTCAAATCGACACCATGTCTTACGCTAGTTTTAACACTCCAATAAGAAGTCTTGATATGATGGGGAATGATCAAACTTTTTTGAGACAATTAACTTTCTAATAGAAAAATTCTTTATAACAAGAAAATCATAATCTCTTCCACCAAAATATTGGAATGAAGAAGAACGATCATGCTTTCTTTAAACAATCTAATTCCTAAAGAAAGAGCTCTTTATAAGAATAAAGTCATAAATCCACTCAATCAAAATGCTGAAATGCATTCACGACCTACTTAAGGCTAACAAGAAAACAATCCATGAAGCAATATTTTTCATATTCATTGTCTAAAAGAAATGGAAAAGGAACATTGACTAATATGCGAGACATTTTTCTGCATTTGTCGAGTGACCACATCGCAAGACACTATTGCTTGCTAGAACTCCCCAGAGAATGCTTCGCAACCTTTATCTTTTAAACAAATACGAACAATTCAAATAATCTCTTGATTATACTTTTGTTTCAAAAGAATCTTAAGAAATGAGGCCTTGCAATTTTCTGAAGAATGAAAACCTAAAATTACTTCTTATTTTTCTTTTGGGGAGATACAATAGCTACAAATCTTTCAACTATAAGAAGATTTCAAGGAATGAGAGAAATCCAACCACATGAAAGAAAATACGTTCAGCCATTTGAGGGAGATAAAGGAAGAAGAGAAAATACTAGATCTTGAAAGGCAAATAAATAGAAGACTACCCAAATTGAGAAGGAAATAAGATTCTTACAATTGTTGATCTTAGGAAAAGAGGCTATTCTTGTGAGAGGGAGATCGAGTCCCGATCGTCTAAGGTTTAGTGCCCCTCCTCCTTCCCAGAGAGTAATCAAGAGCTATGTGTGCTGGTTCTTGCGTGCGAGAGGGTAAATCGACCGAAGCAGGAGACCTACATGCGAGAGAACCGAAGGGAGGCAGGGAGCTATGTCGTCCGTCTGGTTCAGTTTTTCTGATCGTCCCTCTATTTTATAACATAATGGCTTAAGAAGAAAAAAGACCATCTTACTCCTCCAATCTAAGGACTGATATTATATACTTGATCTAAAAAACATTGGAGGTCTGAGGTGGAATAAAGGCTGAACTAATCAACCTGAATTTGTTAGAATTTGAATTTATATGCATCTAAATGAATAAATTTGAGCTAATCAACCTCGATTTGATTATACTCGAGTCAAATCGATGTCGTCGATTGAGCTTATTTAATTAGAGTCAAAGTAGCTTTGATTAATTTGAATGGTGCATATGCTTAGTGATTTTAATAATGTTATGGTGCGTATGCTCAGTGATCGGGGGCGGTGGAGTAACCTGAAGAATATTGAATATGCATTAGGGCTCATCAATCCTTAAATAATGCTTAAGTTTTCTTTGATATAAAAATTATAAAAACCCCACTTAATATATATAAGTGTGCTATATCATGTAGTTTAGTGATAGAGTGGAATATCGATCCCATGAGGAGAAATATTTACATGCAAATATTTTTACTATCAACTACAATTACAATAATTATCATACTCAATAAAAATAAGGTTTGATGGAGATTCAATCACTTTTATAAAAACTAATATTAAAATAAGGGATACACTTATATGAATAAAATATTTTGAATTGTTGAAATGCAAATAAATATGTTTCCTATTGATTCTATTTTTAATAAGATGCTATTTAGAGCATCTGAATCATCAATCACTAAGTCAAACGTGAAGAAATAAAGGAATGGCCTAACTCAATCCACTCTCAATATTACTTTAAACTCCCATAGTATGTCACCCTATGTAAATCATAGAAGAATAAGTAAAACATGCATTATTAATTATCCCATCATGACAATCCATCTCTAAAGATTTGATAGATAACAAGCACAATGCATATGCTTGCATCATATTAATCTAGCATACCTATTTGTGTTTGTTTTCCTAGTGATAAGCTCCATATTATATCAAATATTAACTACACATATGGCCATTATATATATTAAATAAAGATTTGGAATATTAAATTATTATATCATAACATTAAAGATTAAGAGAAATTATTAGTATTGTATATTTAATTTATATCATCAATTAAAAATTAGAGAATTTAGCGAGAAATGAAAAATAAATAAAGCAAACTCATTTTCATTAATTGCATAAAAGAAAGGAAGTACAAAAGAAAAGATATCATCAGATGGTTAGATAATTTCCTATACACTCCTCCTTGAACTTATATAATTACTCCCACAAATATTAGTCAAATACTCTAATGAAGTGGATCTAATGTTCCATGAATTTTCTCAGTTGTCACTCCCAAGAGAAGTTTAGTGTTCCCTGAATTTTCTTAGTTGTCACTCCTACGAAAAATTTAGAGAAACGCTCTAATGTTTGACTTTTACTAAGTGAATAAATTACCCTATAATTATTACAAACGTGTTATTTATAGAAAAACATAGAAAATGAATTCTGGCACCACGGTGCTCGAAACACTTGTGCTGCGATGCCCATAAAATGAACTAATGTTGTAGCACTAAAGGGTTTCCTCAGTTAGAAAAATTATTAGGTGCGGAGTGCGCACCGTCCGCACAAGCACTGGGTACCAAGCAAATCCTGCAGTACCGAGTGTGGGTACCGCTAGATACCCAATGCTTGTGCGGACGGTTCTCCTCGTCCGCGCTCCACACCTAATAATCTCTCCCTCCATTGTGGAAATTATTGACATGAACTAGTTGTTTAAAGAATTGATGCATCGCTTCACTAGCGGAATGTGACTTGAACGGTTAAAACTGTAGCGCTGCAGTGATGTTGAAGATAAAGCATTGCGGTATCCAAGTGGAACTTTCTTGACTTAGCGAAACTAACTTTTGGCGCAACGTTGTTATATAGATGAAGTCTAGGATTTGTGGCACTGACTTATCTGACGTTATGGTGTTCTCCATATAGAGATTAGGCTTTGGGATGTTCACTCCTCCGGTGTTGTGGTGTTGTTTAGACATAGATTGGTACCAGTATGTCCACATTTTGGTGCTCTTATGGTGTCAATGATGGAGCTGTGGTGGTATTATGTCTGATGTCGTAGCACTATACTCGTACTTAAAAATTTTCCCATTTCCTATATTTTTCTATATAAATGTAACTAAAATAATACATTTTGATTAAAAAATTAACATATAAAATATAACATTATTTACACTTATCATTTAGTGAGACCATTTGTTTTTGGAGTATATGGGTAGCTTGTTTCGTAGAGTATGCAATGGCTTTGAAGAAATGATGTGAGAGTGATGTTGGGGAACTCAGTTCCACAATCTATATGATGGATTTTTTTTTGAGTTGATAATTATTTTTAATCAAATGTTTGAATTTAATGAAATGTTTGAGACTTATTTGGCTCTCATTGGATACAACCAGGCATAGCGTAAGAAGTCATCAATGCGTAGAAAGTTGTAGTATTTATAAGATCGAGAAGATAACATTCAGAAAGGACCCCGTTCATCTCAATGTATTAGAGCTAGAGGATTATATTTATCATTATTAGAAGGTAAGAAATGTAATTTGTAGCTCTTAGAGGCCATATAAGATAAACTTGAATTGATATGTTTTGGAATATCTAGGTTTTGATTATGTTTGGATATGATTGTTGTATTTTGAGAATGAGGATGTCTGAGACGTTGGTGTTAGTAGAGGTCTGATGAGAGGGAGGTAACAAAATCTATAGGAGCAATCCATGCAGGAGAATGTAGTGGGCATAGACCATTATGAGCAGGTCCCAAAGGAATGCAATTTTATTGCTGATCCAGAATTTAATACCCCCATGCATCATAATAGATGTACATGTTATTATCATGAGTGAGATTGCATATAAATAGGAGATTATGAAAGATATGAGGTGCTTGAAGAAGTTTGGGTTGAAGTATCTTACATGTAGGGATAGGGAGTAAGTCTTGCCCAATTTAATGTATGGGTGTAGTATTTACATTGCCAACAATTAATTGATTAGCTCCTATATAATTAGTGGGATAAATAAGATTTTCTATATGAGGTGTGAGATGAGAAGATGCACAAGAATCTAGAATCCATTTAGTTTTAGGAATGGAGAAAGATACTAGCATAACCTTGGGTGTGGAGTAAACTAGGAAAGGTGTATAGTTCACATTTAAGTGATGCCAATAGGTAGAGGCTTGTTGAAGATTTGGCAAATGATAAGTATATATGAGAATTAAATGGGAGCAATAGCTCTAGTTTAGGAGTTTTCTGAAATTGAGGACGTCCCCGATATAATAAAAAATCAGGGTTGGTAGCAATTTTTTGAGCCCCATTATGCTATCTTTATTGTTGTGAGAGAGTTTTTTTTTTTTCCAATGATAAGGAGGCTGTGGATAATAAGTTTTATGTGAGAGGTAAGTGAGTGCCTTTTGATTATGTCTATTAACTACTCTATAAACCTTCTAAGTTCAATGAGGATTTAGTGGGGATGTTTATGAGGATCCCATTATTAAAAATTTAGATCAACTATAATTCCCTATTGCTCATGAGTATCAGTCATTTCTGTAGACCCGTCCTAATTATGATGATGAGGAGGATCAAGATTCTGTGTAGTTCTTTTTTTTTTTAGGAGTTTGTGGTAGTCATTTTTATTTTTCTTTTGTGAGCAGAAGGAGATGGAGTTAGAGATATTGTGGGGTATGAAAGCATTTTTTTATATTTTATTTATTTTTAATTTTCTTTTATAAGCTGACTTAGGGAGATTCCCATGGATGTGTTTCAAGAAATGGTTTTGGGAGACATTTGATGTTTTACTCATAAGAACTGGATTGGGAGACATTAGAATGGAGAATGGATGTGGAGAATGATGCTTCATGCACTAGTTTTCTTTTAATATTGCTTTCAATAGGTTGTATGTACTTTGAAGCCTATTATTATTGAAATGAAAAGGCAAGTTTTAATTTATTCTTAATTTTCTTAATGTTGTTTACTTTGTTATTGTTCTTATTTGTGTATATATTATATTTGAAAAAATCCTTCACATGCTTAATTATTGTATTTGTCCTCTGTATAGTGCTTACACTTTGATTATTTATTTAGTCTAAATAAAAATGATAATTAAAAATTATCTAAAAATAATGAAAATAATAAATTCTTAAGATGATAGTTTGAAAATAATCAAAGTTATAGACTTGATTTGAACTTAAAAAGCCCTAACATGTTTTCCCTTTTATACAGCAAAATAAAAAATCTTAAAAGCAACGTGAGACTAAACTTAATTTTATTGACACTTGCCTTGCAAGAGAGGGGGATAGGAGACTGGACATAACCCATAGTTAATTACTTAATTAGTTAATTTTTTTAAAAGATTAGTTAATTTTGTTATTTGTATTATTAGTTCTTTTTTAAATTAGTTAATTACTTAAAGTAAATTAGTTTATTTAACTTAGTTAATTAGTTCATATATAGTTAATTTAATTAACTGGTTAATTTGTTAATTAGTTTAGTTTAGTTAATTAGTTAATTTAACTTAGTTAATTAGTTAACTTAAGTTAGTTAATTTCATTATTAGTTTTATTAGTAAATTAGTTTATTTAAATTAGTTAATTTGTTAATCATATTTTATTTTAAATATATGATTCTTTAAAGCACGAACATCATCTCCATCTTATGATTTCAATATTCGACCAAAGAAATTACATATAACTTATGTCATATCTATTCATCCAATAAATGAGAAATCAAGTCGATCCCAATTTAAAAGATGAATCTATCATTGAAATTTTGTTTGCACAAATATGCCAACTCAACACGTATATATGATAAACAGTAACAAGTAAAAGCAAACCATACATGACATGTTTTCCATGGATGCTAACTCTGAACAGTGATAATCTTGATATACTTCATTTAAGTAAATGGAGTGGTGAGCAAATCACATTTCATTTCAAAGAGACCAGCCTAAAAATTCCCCAATCTTTAGTAAAAGAAAAGCAACCTAAACGTTTTTTATCCTTTAAGAAAGAAAGAGATCTGAAAATTATTCTTAGTTTTGTCTCAAAATAAATTATTAAGAAGTGAGGCGTGGACATTCTCATGCCAAAAGAACCATAAAACCTTTCTGCCAAAAAAAACTTAAAAAAGAAGCAAAGAACACGAGGCAATACAACTACATAAAAAAATGGAATAGATGCAGCCATTGATCTATAAAGATATACATTGTCCTCGAGTTTTTTATCACTTCTCTAATTGCCAATAAGAGAAATAAAATGAAATTTGCTTCAGATTTTTTTTTTTTAAATGAAGAATATCAAGATCCAAAGCCTTTAGTGTTCAATCTAATTCAGTAAAATGGTTCAAAATTGAAAGAAGAAGATTAAGAGAAAGATGGAGAGGAATTGGGTGAAGAGATAGGAGAAGAAAAACATATACCAATATGTAGGAAGAGGCCGGCTAGGGTTGCTTTCCACGTGAGTAAATGGGAAGCGATGGGAGCTTTGGCTTTGCGAATCAAGAGGGCGATGAGAGAGGAAGGATTGGAGGATTTCGCCTGGGTCTTCTGACATGAGAGAGAGAGAGAGAGACGGAGAGGGATTTCGTTCGGCCTTCTTGCGAACTGGGCGAAGACGCATTTGAGGGGGTGGAGGTTTCGAACTAGGCGTGTCTGGAGGTGGGCGAGAGGATTTTTGTCAATGGAGAACCGAGATAGGGGGGCGGTTTTGTGAAATTACGGGTGGGAGAAGTGATGTGGGGTTCGATCCAACCGACCTAACCGCACCCAAGATTTAGTCCAAACCATCTTTTAATTTGAATTTAAAATTTTAAATGTTGAGATTAGTATATTTTAATTATAAATTAAAAAAAAATGAAAAAATTTATTTTAAAACACATATAATTTATTTTAATATAATCGGTATATTTAAATTAAATGAACTTGATAAACATTTTAAATTTATTTATTTAATTTAACTAATGTCATTGGCTCGCGACGAGTAAATCTAGGCTAATCCGGGCTTTTGTCATTTAAAAATGAACTCGACTCGAGTCAATTTGATTTGGTTTCAATTCGATTGGTGTAGCAAATTTTGGTTTAAAATAGTTGATTTGAGATGAGTCAATTTGGGTTTAGTTTGGAATCAAATTAGATTTGGATTTTGATTTAGGTCGAGTTGTTATGTCGAGTCGATGCTATGTAACAAGGTGTCCACCTAAGGGGAAGCATGATGGTGGCGGCTACACTAGGCTACAAAGACCTAGGTGCTAGAGATTAGTTTCGGAGATAATTGATCTCATTATAATGTGGATAATAATATGCAGTTGGAGATTAAAGTAACTACCATAGAAAAGAATTTGTTGGAACATGTTCCATATAAAGTTGATAAAATGCAACATCCGACGGAAACATTCTCAACATGTCCATAAACCCCTAATGTCATCATTCAAGCCCCTTTTGTAGTAAATCCACTTATTGTCGACATCATTGAGGAAGCCCCTGCTATAGTAATTCCTCCTGATGTCACCATCATTGATGAGGATGAATTACTAATAGTACATTTGATCATGTCATCTACAAAAACAATTGTATTAGCTCCAACTACAGTCAAAGATGAGGATGAATTATTTCATGCAACACGAGAATTGGTATAGCACGTCATATAAACGATAGAGATGGTCTACGTTAGAATGAAATCAAGACACCTTACACAACTGGTTACAAGAGGACAAGAGGCAATCAAGCATCACAGAAATCACCTAAGAAACAAGTATCTATACCTGTTACAGCTATTGCAGTGGAAGAGAGAGTATCTACCATCACCAAACTAATAAGAAACAAAATGAAATTTATTGGCATGGAAATGATAACTGAGGAAATGAGAGAATTCATGGATTGTTGTATTGAAAAGTATACGGACTAGTTTCAATCATGTTGAAAATTTGTATTGTTGTTTATTGTTTGTATTGAAGCTTGTACACAACAATACATAGTAGGTAATTTGGTTTTTTCTCTGATACTAGTTTTGTATTGATGTGCATTGAAACTCATACACAACAATACATAATAGAAAATTTGATTTTTTTTTCTCTAATATTTGCTTTGTATTAATGTATATTGTTGTATATCAAAGCTTATATTATTGTGTATTGTTATATATTATTGTGTACACAATAATATTTTTTTGCTGGTCTAATAATATATTTTGTACTGGGAAAATACATGGTAGAGCGGCTTTTAAATCCAAAATTTATTTCATGTCGATATGTGATTTTTTTTATTATGATTCAATTGTTTGGGCTCCAGACTAAATAACAGTATGTACAACAAGACTCCAAAGGATCCAGCAACTATAGTTTTTAATTTTGGTAATTGATTGACACAATTTTTTTCATTCGAAGTTTGTCTTATTTAGGCTTATTGAAGCCTTTTGTATTGATAATTTTTATTTGATATCATTGACTAATATCTTAAGTATTTATGTGTTAATGACTAGTTTGGCAAGCTAACAAAAGTTTTTCTTCATGAAATTTGTCAATTTGAATGTTAAGAAGAATGCAAAACATTAGAAAGATTGTGCAAGGAGAATGCACAAAATAACTTTTTAATTTATCAAATATCAAAGTGCTTTTAATTTATTTCAATCATGTTCATCTTTTAAAAATATTTTCATCAACATAAATATGAGATTAATGCTACAAAATTTTTAGGATGGTGGTATGCAACTTTCAAGTGCTTGTCGATACCAGCTACGACGGTGTTGGCTGTGATGAAGGCCATAGGATGGAGGTAGAGGCAATGGAGAGGAAGTTGTTGCGCTCGAACGTGCATGAACGCATGCCTTATATTAGTTTTAACAAAAAAATAATAGACAAATAGGGTGAGACGTGTTGACCTCATTTTTGTATGAGGTCACTACGATCTTAAAATCAATTCAAAATTCAAAGCAATATGTATCTCAAATCAATTACAGCTTTTGACCAATCTAGGCCTTAGATCAGGCCTGATTCAATTCAATCTATATCTCAAATCCATTGAGATTTCAAACCCATAAATCAATCACACCTTCAATCAAATACAAGACAAATCTCAATTAACAATTTCATACACAGACATTTCAAACATCATTCAATCTTATAGTCAACATTCAATCAAAGTCTACTCAATCTGCATATAACAAGTCTTCAATCAATCACTCAATCTTTAATCATTTCAATCATCCAGTATTCAATCAAAATATCAATTACCTACAGCCTTCTACTATAATCACATGCCTAGTTTTTTTTAATCATCCCAAATATACTTCAATTAGATCAATCCAATCTTATTCAATCATACATTAAACAATACTAAAATCAACATTCACTAAACTATAATCATGTGATCAAACTCAATCTAGTCGAACTCAATCATTATAGATGATTCCGATCAACCATTCTATTATAATTTGAAAGTATAGTTCAAAGACTTCCCAAACATGCTTTGAGTCAAATCATTATGGGATTGACTTTGTCAACTCCCCCAAGCATTGGTCAAACCCTATCACATAGGGACACCATTTCTTATACATCAAATTCACACTCACAAACCTCTCATATTCTATCAAATCTAAACCTAAACATCACTTACATCCTATTCTATCAACCTGGCTTAAAGTTGACTTGTCAAATCAATTAAGTCAAGCTTTAAAACTCTCCTCATGATCAAACCTATGGATCTCAATCTCTTTTGCTTAAGCCTATACTCATATATCAATCCAAATGGCTCTACACCACACCTAGACCCCAGCCTAGCTTCTTTGACCCTTGTTGACAAGTCAAACAGTCAACAAGAGCTCCAATATGCTCTCAAGATCAAACACGTTGAAATCAATCCTTCCCTCTAAGTCCAGGCCCGTCCAGCCATTGTAGTTGACTCTAGGCATGGCCTAACGGCCAGCTCACTTGATTTGACCATCCTTGACCGATCTAACGGTCAACTAGAGCTCAATTGAGCTCTAGTGGTCAACCCGATCAAACTAAATTCCCTAGACTAAATCAGACTCTTGCATCCCATGGGATCCGTTCCAAAAGCTTCCTTAGACTCAACCAACCCTAGCTAGACCTCTTAGTGCATCTCCAGCTCAGCCCTAATGGCTTGCGGTCCCCCCCCCCCCATGCACATGGGAAGGACATTCGTCCTTGTCACCTGAGCAGCACCTCCCTGCTCTTGTAACTGTTTGAGGCACTTGTCCAACATCCCAGCATCCTTCCTGAATGATCCTGGCCCTTGGTTTTGGCTCCAAGCCGCTAAATAGGGTAAAGAGGCGGGATATCTTGATTAGGCGCTATCCCCCATTCTATTCATTCCTCAGAGCAGAGAGGAATTTGTTTTGATCTCTCTAAGCTCTACCTTCTTTCCTCCATTATTTCCAGCCATTTGAAGCTTGTCGGAGACACGATCAAGGGAAAACCAAAGTCAAGTTCCCCTCAACTTTTCAAAGTCCAATTTCAATGATCCTCTAAGCTTGAATTCTGAAAGGAAACAACACATGGATAGCCTAGAAGTTCAAAGACATTTAAATCAACTCAATCCATTGTTGCAAATCTATTTTTCATGACTTATGTTTTGATGATTAACAAACATTGTTTCTCTTGGACTGCTTGTTGCTTCTAACTTTTCAGGAATCGAAGATCGGACGATCAAGAAGAAGCCAAGTTCAGGATTGCGTAGGTTTAGGGTTGAGTCAGTCTGTACATTTGTTTTTTCAGCTTTTGAGTCTACTTGTAATAGTCAAAGAGTCTGATGCTATGTAACCCTTCACACACACACTTGAGAGACTTAGAATTTCTATTTTACTCATATCGGCCAGGACGATTTTTGGATCGGCTTGGACGATCAGCTTAAAACAGAAAGTCTAATTAAGGATTCTTAATTAAGGCAGCCGACATTACCAGATCGTCCTGGACGATACGTGTATCGGCCAGGACGATAAGCTCAAAATAGAAAGAAGTAGCCGCCATAGTCAATATGGTATACTCTATTTTTAAATTATCGGCCAGGATGATCCTAGGATCGGCCTGGACGATATTCACAAATTATGTCATAATTGTTCAGGAAATCAAGGGAGTAATTAAGGATGATTGATACTGTTGACCTCATTATTCGAGGTCAATTTCCCTGGAATCAACTCTAGCACTTAGGTCTTCATAGCCTAGTGTAGACGTCACCTGCAGGATTTTTCTTAGGTGGATACCTAATGACATAGCACAAACTCGAACTTTTATTCCAATCAAATCAAAATTAAATCAAATTAACTCAAATTGAATTCAATTTCAATGGACCTGATTAACCCGTTTTGACTCGTCACAAGTATATATATAATAATAATTGATATGTCGTCAAAAATTAACTTAATCGGGCACGAATCTCGATGCAAAATCAAATTTGGATACTTCAAAAATTAATTCGGAGACCATCCGAACTCTGATTTCAGCAAACTTACAATCGAACTGAGCGTCTCAGGAATACAAACCCAACTACACCAAGATCAACCCAATCTGAGCCCAAATGAGTCCAAATCAAGGGCTCAAAGCGCTGTTGGAAGGTTCAAAACGCAATTTGAGTTACCAAACGGTCTCCGATTTTGACGAGCTTATACTCGAATCGAACGACTCGACGAGACGAATCCAATGAGCCCAAGATCACTGAATTCAGAAATCATTAAGTCCTTCAAATGTCAACCGAACGGTCCACGGTCAAAGGGTTCAGCAACAACCCATAACCACCCACTCTCCCTCTCCCTCAACCCATAACCACCCACTCTCACTCTCCCTCAACCCAAAAAATGTCCAAGCCTCCCTCCTCTCATACATGACATGTCCAAGCCTCCCTCCTCTCAGACATGATATGTCCAAGCCCCTCCTCTCATCCAATCTCCCCATTCGCAAAGAACCCCAACACCCACTCTCCTCTCCTCTTCAAGTTACATGAAATCAACCTCCTCTCTACACGAATCCCCCTTTGTCGCTCCTACAGCAGTTGCACGCCGGAAATCTTCTAAATCTTGGGTATATCCTCTACATATTCATCTTCTTTCCTCTAAATTCTTCTTCTTACTCTTTTTTAATCTCTTCTCCTTGAATGGTTCTTATTTTCTCAAAATCATGAATCAATTTTTGAAAATCTTCATATTTGTTTTGTTAATTATGAAATTCAGATAAAATTTTTTGTTGAATTCATATTTTTCTTCTTCTTTAAAGTTTTGAATGGCTACATTTTTTTTATA
Organism: Dendrobium huoshanense; assembly: GCA_016618105.1. Taxonomy (NCBI): domain Eukaryota; kingdom Viridiplantae; phylum Streptophyta; class Magnoliopsida; order Asparagales; family Orchidaceae; genus Dendrobium; species Dendrobium huoshanense. The sequence continues at coordinate 13,173,951 of CM028350.1, read as the reverse complement.
TAATCGTATTGTATCTTGCATTGTTATTTTTGAGAGGTTTTGAGTTGTCATCTTTAGTAGCAATGTAATAATGGGAAACGAAATGCTAGACTTTTGTTAATAGTTTGTTCAATCCTTACAAAATCTGTGAGGATTTCTTGAGTTATTTGTGTAAGCTTCACTAATGGTTATTTCCCATAATCAGTTAATGTGTTTTTTTTCTTTCTTTTCAATATGATATTGACAGTAAAATGAAACAAGTTATTACAATCTCTTTGTTTTGTATAGTCACTATTCCCATCTCAATATGATCAAGTTTTCTTTATGTGCAAGTTAAGAGTTGGTATAAGAATGAAAAAACAAATGTTTGGATGTAGGAGGATAAATAATTTGTATGTATTTCGAAAGAGTAATGTGATAAATTTGTATATGGAAAGAAGTGTTTGTGGAATTTGCAAAGGTAAAAGTGTGTAGGGTTTAGAAAGTAAATATTGGGTTTTTGGAAAGTGAAAGTATATGTTTTAAAGGTAAAAAATTATGTATTTTTGGAAAGTGTTTATGTTGAAGTTTAAAATATATAGAAATGTACTTTGAATGTTGGAGTGTATAAAAAAACATTTTTTGATAAAGAAAATTATAGTGTATGATTTTGAGAAGGAAGAAGTGTATATTTATAAGAGGTAAAAAAAATTTTGTTTTGTGAAATTTGTATGTGTTTTAGAAAGAATGATGTGTTTAAATGTTGAAAGTGTGTGTTGGAAAAGTGAGAAGTGTATATATATTGAAAGTGGAATTGTATGAGTTTGGAAAAATAAGTGAAGTGTATAGGTGGAAAAGTGATTTGTGGTAGGAAGTGAGTGAGTTAGTTGTTTACTAGAAAATAGAAGTATTGAAGGACAATGCCTCTCTTTCTCTCTCTACCTGTCATTCTCTCCCCTTTCTTCTTCCCATTTCTTGTTGCCTTGGATTAAATATTGGAAAGGTACACAATATGCTTATAAAGTAAAGGTTCCAAAAGTGTAATCAACAGAACTGGTGATCAAGCCCAAAAAAAGGTACATCTTTTATTTTCAATAAATTTCAATTATTTTATTATTAATTATTAAATGTGTTTTTTAATCCCTATTTTCCTATTTTGCTGTTTATTTGCATAAACTGTGAGGAATGGTACCGGTCGAGGGAACAAAAGGACAAGGAGCTAAAGGCGTCAGTCGCCTCTATCCAACCGGGTAGAGGTGCTACGGGCTGAACCACCGGGTCGTAGCACCCGGTGACTGTGAGTATTTCTAAACTTAGAAAACCCTTAGGAGCCCCTTGATGTGGTATGCGTTAACCTTTCCCTTTTAGGTCCTTGTAGTAACTTCAATTTATTAGATTTATTTTTATTTTATCGTAGATCCCTAAATCTTATTTCTATGTACGAAAAGTCCTAAGGGTTAGTAATAACAAAGATTTTATCCTATATAATAATAGTGACACTTAAGGACAAAAATTAAGGACTGAGTCTTAGAAAATCTAGACTTAGGATGCATGCACACTTTAGGATAGAAACTTATAACATAAAAAATTTAGTGACATCTCACTTTAGAATTAATAAATATCTTTAAATTAGAATTCAATCAATTAGAAAACTTTAGCCAATAATTGACTTAGGACATTTCAAAACCCCATAGCCTACTGCATACACTTAGATTTATTTGTTAGGACAACCGACTCTAGTTTTAGGTTAGACTAGTGTTTATTTTCATACTGCTGTGTGACGGGCTTTTTCTCGATTTTCACTGCATGCTGGTTTTAAAAATATTGGTGTGTTTGCTTACTTACTCTTACTACACTCTGTGATGTTGGTTTGATTGACGATTAGATTACCCATAGGCTAGGAGCGATCTGGATTGTTAACATGATTTTCTGCAGGTGGCCACACTCATGCAGGGTAGAAAAAGGGGGCTAATTAATTAATAATAAATAAATGCTACAGGTGCTTCAGCTGCTTAGCCCCTAAATGAAGAAGAGTGTGGCCAAGTGTGGCTTAATAATTTAAATTCAATTGCATATATATATAACTGCGTGGGATGATTTTTATTATAAATTGTTTAGGATATCCCTACAGGTGGTTTAGATTTTTCTTTTCTTTCTGTGAAATGCAATGTAAATGTAAATGCGTTTGAAAAATATTATAAATTGTGAAAGTGATTTTGAAAGTGGGATATTACATCCAATTTGGAATCCAAAGAAAGGAGAATATACCTTAAAGGATTATTCTCTTTTATTTGGAAAGTCAAATTAGGATGATTAAATATCTAAATAGAAAAAAAAATACCCCTCTTAGAGATGAGTTTCTTTTCATTTGGATATCCAGAACCCGACGGACCTGAGAAGTTCGTAGATGAAAAAAAGATTGAACAAGAAGATTGAAGAAAGAAGATGATTAAGCCCGGCCACTTTACTTTTCTGCAAATTCTGGGTGTAATATGGACATTGGACAATGGACATTATATTTGGATTATTAAAATTGATTGTTTATATTGTTTGTACAGTAGATTTTTTTAGGACCTTGCATGCCGTGTTTTGTTTTAGCCTGGATTCAAATCGGAGAGATTTTTTTCGTAAGGGTACGCTTAAAATTCTTCTACTTGTAATTTTAAATAAATTTTTTTTAGGCTCACATAGTAACTATAACGATCTAAGAAGTAAGCTCGGGACCGCCGAGAGTCAGCATAAGCATATTAATACTTTCTCTTCCTTGTTAGGCACCTCCCCGCCTGCGGGTTCTGGCAGACCACTTGACCTATGAGGGTGCAGTTCTGTCAAGGGGAAGTTGTGCAATCTTTAGGAAAAAACCTATTTTTAAGCCTAATTTTAAAACTGCTTCATATTCATTTTATACATTCGAGTCAATTAGCATGCATTGCATTATATACAAATTAAAAAGAGTCTAAAATAATAATTGCATTTCTATACATTTTTCACCCTACATAAATCAAAGGGCCAATTAGGAACTATCTTAGATGTCGGCCCCCAATTCATTAAAACTTAAATAAACATCCCTACCCATCTTTCATAAGAGACTGGTCACATGGTTTTAAAGCACCTAGGTGGTTAGCTGGCTCCCCAATCCAGGCCGGGGTAAGTCCAGATTTGCACTTCATTAGTTAGGTTCGGGTCACTACTTTGTAGTACCCAAATTAGATTTAGGTTCTGAAGCAGATTATTTTTAGATCTTAAGTCCTCGCCCTCCGGGAATATAATCCCAAATTTCTAATAAAATGTCAACTTAAACATAAAATTTTCTCTTAAAATGTAAAGCCCAACATAGGATAGACTGAGGTTGTCTCTGAGCTTCTCAGAATCTGACACCTCCTACTTTTCCTCCATTGACTCGCTAATAAATGTTCAACATTGAGCTTTCTCCTTGGAAAATCTTTACTTCTGTTCCTTGTCTTCTACTTCGTAATCAAAAGGGTATGAAATCACTACTTTAATCGAGAGTTTTCTTAGGAGTATTCCTCATAGGATGTAATTAACTATAGGAGCTTGCTCTTATAGGGATTTGAGAACCCAGACTAAAATAAACTTTGTTTTATTCATATAAAATAAGGGAAGAATCTTTGGGAATGCAGATACCTTTAAAAAACTTCATTTCTAATCTTAAATATTCTCGTAGTATGTTATTATTGTCTTTTCAGGCAATATAATTTATTGCTTGTTATATTTAATTTTAGAAATGATGAATTTTATAAAACTCATTCTTGCTTTTGGATGTTCTTGAAGAATTTTATGTTCGTCTTTTAAGATGATATAATATTCTCCTTGCCATATCTAAATAAAAGAATGAATAAACTTTTTCAAAAAACGTATTTCTATCTTAAAACATATTCTATTGAATTTCATGTTCATCTTTTGAGATGATATGTTATTCTTTGAACTATGTTTGAATATAGAAATATCAATTTTCAAAACCCTATTCTGATATTGAATCCATTGTAGAATATTGTGTCAGCCTCTCAAGACTGTACTTTATTCTCAATGTAGTATTCGATTACAAAATAGGAGAAATCAAAATCTGCGTGGTGATACACAATTTATTTCCCACCAAGGTTTTTCTGGCGACTCCGCTGGGGATCAATCCTCTCTCCATCTTTAGCAGTGTTTTATACCCTTTAGCAGTGTTTTATACCCTTCCCACCAGTGTTTTATACCCTTTAATCGGTAGTATACTGTAGTATACTTCTTGTATGTTAGAATTTAAGATGCTTTTAAATTCTATTTCTTAAGGGTACTACATGGATACGACGATTTGTCCTCTACTATGTGGTTTAACTTTGATAGAAAATGGATCTTAAGGCATGCGATAAAGATAAATGACTTAATCAATTATATAAATGCATTCGTTTATCTTCTGAAGTTTTCTCTTATGGTAATATTTTTAAATCAAATTTTAGCTAAGTTTACTCATGAGCAGTTTTTATTAAAGATTGATCATCTTAATTTTTTGTTTGGTCAAAAACTTAGGATGATTCAAGGTTCTTTATTATGGTTAATCCATGATATGCTTAATATTCCCTCTATCATGTGATTTTCCATCAAAATAAATTGACATTTCTTGAATTGATACTAAGTTAGTCGACTTCATAACATCTTTAATGGTTTCCTTCTTCAGTAGTGATAAAAAAATTATCATATTTGGGTTTACCCATTATGATATCCATAAATAACTTCTTTTAAATTAAGATTTATGTCAAATTGAAATTGGAGGAGGTGGAAGTTTTATTCATCTTTTTATCATTATACATCTCATAAGCATCTTGTGAGTTGATGAATTTATTTTATAATTATCTCAACTAAGTTGTCTATTCATACTATAAGGATCAGGTCCAATTTGTAAATCAATCTTCCTTTTATAAGAGTGTTAATTTTTTTTTAACTCTTATACTTGGAAGATGATTTTACAACTGAAATAATCTTTTCAAGATTTAAATAGAGGAGGCCTCCTTAAAAAAAAAAGGTGAAGAAAGAAAAGAAAAGAAAGAAAGAGACACATTTAAATGTGTAGCAAAAAAAAAAAAAAAGGATGGCTTCCCATTCTAAATCTTGAATACCAAAGGATCCATTCATCCATTAGTATTTTTTAACACTTGATTTTGAGAATTCAAAATTTTGGTTCATCATCAAGAATTGATGTTCTATTAGATGTAAAATATAAATATCATCTACAAGATTTGGAAATATTAATTTTCTACCTCCAATTTGATTCTCTTTCGATATAATTCTTATTTCAATGAAAACATAAAGAAGGAAATACCAGTTTTTCTTGAAAGGAACTTTGATCTGGGTTAACAAAATCTAAGTTCTGAGGCCTCTCTATTTAATAACTTGAGTAGGCCAGTTCATATCATCAAATCATAAAGAAAAATTACATAGATGATCAATCTAAATGGAATTATAATGGTGCAGGTTGTGCATTATTAGGTTTCATAGATCAACCTAATTAAGATGCATAAATAAACTATTATTCAAAATGAAATATCTTCAACTCTCTTTTGAATATCTTTCAATTTGAATGAGATTCTAGACTTGGTCCTTATGTTAAATGACCTATAGTGATATTTATGGATATAAAAATCACTTTCTTTGGATTCAAATTTTTTGAAACTAAACTAAGGGACATCCCTTAGTTGGTTCTAAGATGATTGTCTAATGTTCTCATTCACTATTGAATAACTATAACATCCAAATTTAAAATCTATTATTGACTGAACTAGGATGTTAGAACATGAGGGGTTCTATCCTTAGTGATGTCGATGATACCTTTGTTTGAATCTTTGTCAAACTTCAAAACAAAATCAAGCTATAATTTGACTAAGTTCATAATTGACTAATCTTGGATGTTAGAATTGGAGGGATTCTATTCCTGATAAAGTCTATGATAATTTCGTCAAAAATATATGAAATTCAATTCACGGTATATCTTTATCATAAACTAGAATCAGATGTTAGATTCTAAACAACTCTATTCCTGTTAGCATTAAAATTCAAAATATTTGAAACTACAATTTTCTTTGAAAGAAAGTTGTTAAGTTTTAACTATTTGATTAAAACTCATGTTGGTCATATTCAAACTATTTAATTTAGGAGAAGTCAACCCATCTTTCGTTGAGTTTTTATATCTTTTCCCATGTCTTTTTCATTGAGTGAAGATGATTAAAACTTAAGGGATCATAGTCAAAGATTATAAGAAAATTATCAAATAAAAAAATAAAGCTTTCACTTTTTAATGAAAATCAAAATTTTCTCAATCATTATGAGTATTTGATATTCCTTAGTGTTTTCCCTATAAAGGATGATCAAATATACTCATTGTTATATAACAACTTACGCAAAAGTTAAAATTTTCTAAGGAAAATTTTATCATGTTGCATTTAGTTCTCTTAGAATATATAAACAAAGACTCTAGAAAATTCATATTATTTTCTTCAAGTTAATCAAAACAAATTCAATCATAGAATCAATCTTTAAATAAAATCTTGCATTTCTCCTTTGGTGGTCGAGATGCTTTGTTAAGTCTTTACTTATCAAAGATGATCAAACTACTCCCCTTTTGTTTTTCTCATATATGATGATCCGATATAAAAATATAATCCCTAGTGGATTATTTGTAAGTTATAAAGATCAATTATAATGAAGGATAAAACAAAATTTTAATCAAAATATTTTCAAGTCTATCAATCTTCAAAAAGTGTTATTCTTTCCCTTCTAGAAAATGACTGTTGACCTCATTTTTGTATGAGGTCACTAAAGCCCTTCCAAACTCCAGATTAATTTTAGATCCTAGGATCTACTCTAGACCTTAGGATTCTTTCCTAGAGCCAGACCTTAGAGCCTACTCTAGAGCCTAGGATTCCCTTAAATCCTAGATCTTAGAATCTCTCTAGATTCTAGGACCAATCCAGACTCAAATTAATTCCTACCCTTGATCAATTCAAACCTCAAATTAATTTGAACTCCATTCAATTCAAATCCAAATTAATTCAAATTTCAAACATATCCAAACTTTGACTCAATCCAATTGAGAATCCAAATTTCAACCTAGACTTTGATCCCACCTTTAATCTAGCTTTGACCTTATCCATCCATTAACAATCACAACATGATTGTAAATGATTTGTATACTTTAATATTAATCATTCAAACCTGAAGTTCATTCCAAATCCAGAAGTCTAAACTCAAATCCTAAGTCTTAAGGCCTTGTCCTAAAGACCCTTTTCAAAGAATTTTTCAAACATTTTAAAACCCAGCCAAATGGTCTCTAATTCAGGGTCTATCACTTGCAAAGTGATAAGACATGTCTCTAGAGATTACCCTCCAACTTTGAGCTCATTCTGAGGTCTCTAACCCCAGAATCTGAATTAAAATCCAAAGGCTGTAAAACCTTCAAATATTTACAGCCTATGCCACTGAACCTAACCCCTTTGAGATCTTGACCTTGGAATCCTTATCAAAGCCTCCTATCACTTCCAGACCCTTGATTTTAACCCATTGAGCAGTAAACTGCATTTTTCAGAATAATTTTCGACCATAGTTGACCAATGGGCCAAAATTGACCAAAATACCCTTATGGGACTTCAAATGGCTATTTCAATTAAAATCAATTTCAAACTCTTTGAAACCACTTTCAATGAATTTCAAATATCAAACCTAACTTGTTGAGCTCAGACCCAGACCTTGGATCAACCTGGTTGACCAAGTCAACCAAGTTTGACACATCGACCCATACACCCTTCTCTTTCAAAATTTTGAATTTAATCCATTCCTAGCCCTTTGAATGTATGGGAGCAACCCTTGGGTACCCAAGAGACCCCTCTTGGTGACCCAAGCCTTGGGCTCACTTGGGTTAGCCTTATGGCTTGACCCAAGTGACCAAAGAGAGGCCTCCCTTGAGCCATCTTTTGATCTTAATCAAGTTGAATCTAAATCAAGGTGCTATTGGGTTCCCATTGACCCAATACACCTTCCTTGACCAGCCCAATCCTTGGGCTCACTTGGGTCAAGAGTTAGGCTAACCCAAAGTGCCCAAAAACACTTGGGATTGAGCCAACTCTCAACCTAAGCCCAATTGAACCTGATCAACACCTCCCATAGGTGGCCCTAGGTCCAATACACCCCCTCCAGCCAGCCCATGCCTTGGGCTAGCTTGGGTCAATAGTTAGGCTAACCCAAAGTAGCCAAAAACACTTGGACCCGAGCCTTTTTCCAGCTCAGATCAAATTGGACCCAATTGCCACTTGCATTGGGTGCACCAAACCCAGACCCGCTTCCCACCTCAAGCCCAGGGTCTGGCCTGACCTGGGTTGAGCCTGAATCGACCCGAACCAAGAAGATTTGGACTAACCCGAGCCAACCTTTGACATAAGCCAAATTTGACCCAATTGCCACTTGCATTGGGTGCACCAAACCCAGACCTACCTCCCATATCTAGCCCAGGGTCTGGCCTGACCTGGATTGAGCTCAATTCGACTCAAACCAAGAAGGTTTGAGCCAAACCGAGCCACCGAATCGATCCCGGCTTCCCCAGGCCAATTTGATTCCATTCCCAGCTCCAGTATGTCCCCATCGGCCTTCCCTGGTCAACCTGACCCAGACCATGGCCGGCGGTGGTCAGAACCAATGGAGAGCAAGTTACGGTGATCCCCCCAGGCCGATCCTGACTGAAAGCCTTTCAAAGGCTGTGGCTCGCCGGCTTGAGGCTCACGAGCTCTCTGGAACGGTGCCCCTTTCCACCTGGCATCAATCCGAGAGCTCCTCCGATTCAATCCTGGCCGTCCGAGCTCGCGGGAGGAGGCTGAATAGGCTGGTGCTCCCCATAGCTCAAGGTTGGATCCCAGCATTTCGAAATGATTCCCTAAAGTTCCCTCAATCTCCCAGCGTCTCCCCTCGAGCTCCCAGACCTCTCCTTTCATTACTTCGAGCGAACTCCGGTGAAAGGTTTCGGCGTCCCGCTCAAAGTCCTACCTCCGGCCATCCTCCAATCGCGGCCTCCGAAGGAAACCTGCTCGCCTTCATCCCCTGAAGCTTCCAGATAGAGAAGCTCATCCGTTGAGACTTTCTCTGCGGTAATCCCTTCATCCCGAGCTCCCTAGCTAGGTAGTCCGGTCAAGTGTGAAGGAAACCTTCACCCCAACGGATTTCCACCGTTGGATTGAAGGTTTCCACCCCCCTGATCCTCCCTGTGAAATTTCATTGAAGTTCGCCGGCGGGATCAATCGGATCACGCCGGAGAAGGTTCACGGTCTCGGATAAGAGCGGAGGTTGAAGACGAAATCCCAGTCGTTGATTCCGATCAACAGCTTGGATTAGATCCCACTGTTTCGGAGCGCGTCTGATCCCAGCTATCCGATCCGCTATCCGACGGCTGTGGTTAATCCGACCGTTAACAGTTGGCGCTAATGATTGCCCAGCCAATCAGCGCGCGGCGCGTGTAAAGCGAGCGCTGACTGTGTAATGGCCGAATTAATAATTCTAGAAATTCAAGGGAACTTTGGAAATTCATATCTCCCTGCACACTTGTCCAAATTAGGTGTTCTTAGACTCATTGGAAAGGTCTCAGGGAGACCTACAAAAGCCCTATGGTTCCATGCCCTGGATATGTTAGTGTTAGGTTTAAGTTGAGTTTGAGCATTTTGTTAATTCCTTTAATTATTATTTAAATACAAGTCCACCGGGAATGGAATTTTGGGAGTTTGAATTTGAACATGTTTTTGACATGTCCAAATTTTATCTCCCCCTTTTAAGATGTTCAAGGGCATTTTCCCCAAACTTCAAATTTAAGGGTCATGGTTTGACCCTTAAATTCAAAATGGGGTATAGACCTATCCAATGGGATTTAGGGTGTGATTTTTTGTGTGCTGATGATGTGTAGGATAAGGAGTGTAGAGCCACTTATTTTGCCCCAATCCAAGCTTAGGATACACCTCTATAGTGGTTTGAAGGTGACTTAGAGTTCACCTTAGGTGGTTTAGTTAACCACCTTAGAGTACTCCATTTGAGCTCAAATTTGGTGAGTTTAGTCCTCAGGGTCAGGTGATCCTATGGCCTAAATTTCATCAAATTTAGAGTCCATTTGGTTTCCCAAGTAGGAACCATAATAATCCCCCTAAGAAATAACCCTCTAGCCTTAATAAAATTATAATAATTCTAATTTAATTCTTAAAATTCCCTAAAATCCCCCCAATTAACTTAAATTTATCTCTTAATCAGTGAAAATTGAAATCACTTTAATTTGACATTAAAATCTACTTTAATTCAATTTTAATCAAAATCAATGTTTAATTAATTTTAATTAATTAAAAATTATTAAAAAACCCCAAAAAATCCTTAAACACTTGCTGATCTCTCCTTAGATCATTTCTGATCCTTGGGGTTGATTTCAAGAAGTTTGGGACTCATTTGGGGTCAAATCACTAAAATGACCCTTAATTGAAACAATTTAATAATTTCAATAAATACCCAAACTTCTAAAAATCATAACTTTTGATAGAAAACTCCAATTTGAATGTTCCACATGTCTAACAACTCATAATAAGGTCTAGTATTTTAATAAAATACAAACGTTCCAGAATTTGAGCTTAATCAAAAATTCAACTTTTGACCCTTTAATTAAATGATTAAAATATTCAAAAATTCATAAAAACTCAAAATCATTCTAAAACTCAGAGAATTTTGGTTTAATATTTAAAACATTTAACAAATCCTTTAAAATACAACAATCACCCTAAAGATGAAGTTTATTGGCTGGACTACTCCGGGCTGCGGGGCTAAGTGTCCTAAGGAGGTTGGTTCTTCGAGCCTGGTGGCACAATGCCACGAATGGATTCTAAGGGGTGTTAAATCTTAAAATAGATTAATTTTTAATTATTTAACATTTAAAAATCTCTAATTCAATTACATTAATTTGGTTTATCGGCTGGACTACTCCGGGCTGCGGGGCTAAGTGTCCTATGGAGGCTGGTTCCTCGAGCCTGGTGGCACAATGCCACAAATCAATTAATGGCAAACTTAAATTAATCAAACTTTAAAAATCAGTAACCAATTCCTTTTTATATTAATATGCTCCTTTAATTCCAACCAATTTAAATAACTTAATCAACCCCGATTGCTACTGGGTAACCCAGGCCTACGAGGCTATTAGCTTAGTCCCAAGGAAGGCGAAATAAACTTCACGGCCTCGGTGTGAAACAAAGGTAGTAATCAATTAACTTTTAAAATATGTTTAATTAAAATTCTTAATTTATTAATACTTAAATTTTAATCTAAATCCCCTTTTAAGCCTTAACGAACCCAAACTTTTAGACAACTTCAACTAATAACCTACTTTAGGATCTATCCTAGCCACACGACCTTTCTCACACACTTTAGATGATGTGCTAGGACAACCAACTCTAGATCTAGGTTAGGCCAGTGTTTACTTTACTGCTGTGTGCCAGATTTTTCGTAGTTTTCACTGCATGTTGTGGATGAAATTGCTTTGCTGTGTCTGCTTACTTTTTCTGTACTCTGTGGATGGATTGATGTGTTTGGCGACTAGATTACCCTTAGGTTAGGAACGATCTGGATGTTGACACAGTTTTCTGTAGGTGGTCACGCTCATGCAGGGCAATATAAAAAGGGGGCAAATAAAAAAAATGCATAAATATTATAAACTTTGCACAGGTGCTTCAGCTGCTAAAGCCCCCCAAATCATTAAAAGAGCGTGGCCAGTGTGTTTACTTTCTTTACTGCTCATATACAACTACTTGGGAATAACTGCTTTTTATATATTAATTGCTTAGGACAACCCTGCAGGTGAGTCTAGATTTTTATTTTGATATTAATGTAATTTGTGTAAGTATCAAGTGTTGTGAAAGTTGATTTTGAGTTGGGATACATAAATCCAAAGCTTGGATTCCAAAGAGGAAAGGATACCCCTTTAGGGAACACTCCTTTTCCATTTGGAAGTCCAAATTTGGATCATACCTTTTCCTTACCCAAAGAGGAAAGAGTGGCCTTCCCCTTAAAGGAAGTGCCCTCTTGTCCATTTGGGTAATCTACTATGAAGATTCCAAGAAGATTGAAGAAGAGGAGTCCAAAGAAGAATGAGATTGAAGATTTGAAGATTGAGAGTATCCCACTCAAAATAACTTGCGTCATTACTAGGTTTAGAATCCGGGTTGTTGTCAGTGGTGCCCGACCACTTTACTTTCTGTAATATTCTGGTTTGTAATAAGCAAGGCAACTTTGCCTATGGACATTTATTAATTAGTTAATATTTGATGTGATGATTTGATTGCCTTTAGGATTACTTGCTTTTACTAGTTTTTTGGCGATTGTATGCCGCTTTTTGTTTTTGCCTGGATACGTGAGACTCGTGAGGGTGTGAAAGTTTTCTACTCATAACCTTAATAGTCAAAAATTTTAGTGAGTCAAAATAACATAGAAAGATAACGAATCTAGGGAATTAGCCGGGGATCGACCCCGGGGTCGCATGCATATTTCTGCACTTCTTTTTTCCTTGTTTTAGACCCTTCCCCGCCTGCGGGTAGAGTCCGGATAGTCTGACCTATGAGGACGAGGTGCCGGACCTGGGGAAGTCCAGTCTTCTAAAAAAATTATTTTCTAAGCCTGTTTCTAAAGTTTCAAGCATACTTGATTTGGGAATTGTTAATTAGCATGCATTGCATTTGATAAAATTAAAAGAGTCAAAATATTAATTTCATAGTCCTTAGCATTTTAGCACCCAACATAAGTCAAAGGGGCCAAATAGGAGAATCTCTAGACGTCGGCCCCAACTCTCCAAAACTTTAATTATAACGTCCATACCACTCTTTCATAAAAGACTGGACTCATCTCTTTTAAATCGGTTAGGTGGTTAGCTGGCTCCCCAATCCAGGCCGGGGTAAGTCCAGATCTTGCACTGCATTAGTTAGGATCGGACGACTGTGGTCCAGTGTCCAAAATAGATTTAGGATCTGGGGCAGATCTTTGATTATATGACCCCAAACTTTGGGAATCTAATCCCAAATTTTAATAAAATGCTCAATTCTAATTAAAGCTTCATTTCAATCCTAAAACATAAAGCCCAACACTTAGATTAAGTTGGGAGACTTCCGGATGGTTCTGGAATCTTAAAGTGTCCCCTACCTCTCGTCCTTTAACTCCGTTAATAACTGCTCAATTTTGATCCATTCCTTGTTGAATTTCCAAAAATTCACTTCCTTTTTTTGATATCACTCCTAGAAAATCTAACAAAATTCTGCCATCATTTTAATCGAGAGTTTTCGTAGGAGATTTTATCTCCCTACGATGTAATTAACTACGAGGGCATGCGCTCGTAGGAGATTTGGAACCCCACACACCTGATTTTAAAATTAATTTTTCAAAGTTCAATTGGATTTCTTTGGGAAAACTTAAAATACTAGTGATCGTTATTATAACAATCAAAGAATTATCATCGAATAGTATTTTCTCCCTACGGGGAGATACACTTTTCTTTGATAAGGCTTTGGATGTGAAACCTAACGATCACACTTATTGAATATTGTAGCTGAATATTCAGTTGAACCTTATTTTGACCCTTCGAGGCCATATAAATTTCTCTTTAGCATCTGCTCACAATATTCAAGATGAATTTCATAATTCTAAATCTGAATACCGTTATGAAATTTTATTTTCATCTTTCGAGGTGATATATTCTTTCTAACGGAATGATTCGATTTTAGAATTAGAATTTATCTTTAACTCCCAAAGAAACCCAATATTTTCAAAACCTGTTTTCCAAAATTCCACCAACAATGACGTATATAAAAGCTTATGATCTCTAGTAGAACATTTACAAGTTGTCAATGTCATTTGTGGTTGAGGGAAATGAGCCATGACTTTAAAGAAATCAACTTTACTTTAAAAATTCACAATCCAATTTAAATCTGTCTTTAGGTCTAAGTCCACTTTTACGGCATCCTACTGACTTTCTGGCTTAAGTCTGCTCTTACGGCAGCCAATCTTGATTAAATCCGCTTTAGGTCTAAGTCCGCTTTTACGGCATCCTACTGACTTTCTGGCTTAAGTCCGCTCTTATGGCAGCCAATCCTGATTAAATCTGTCTTTAGGTATAAGTCCTCCTATGTCATTCTATTGACATCTTTGAAGTTAGGAATAAGCATCCCTAGTGGCATCCTAATCTTCGTTATGAGGAGAAGTATAAGCATCCCTAGCGGCATCTTCTCTTCGTAAAATCTTAAATCTTAAATCTGTATTTAGGTATAAGTCCTCCTACGGCATCCTATTGACATTCTTGAAGTTAGGTATAAGCATCCCTAGTTGCATCCTAATCTTCATCCAGAAGTTAAGTATAAGCATCCCTAGTGGCATCTTCTCTTCATTAAATTGTAAACCTTAAATCTGATCATCTAAGGTTAGGTGTGAGTCCCCACACTTAGGCATCATTTCCTTACGATCATCCGCTAGAGATGGAGAACGCCCCTCGTGGCACCATCCTAGTGTAAGATTTAAACCTTAAATCAATCCTCTATGATTAGGTGTGAGTCCCCACACTTAGGCTTCCTTTTCATATGATCATCCGATCCTCTAAGGTTAGGTGTGAGTCCCCACACTTAGGCTTCCTTTCCTTACGATCATCCGCTAGAGTTGGAGAATGCCCCTCGTGGCACCATCCTAGTGTAAATTTTAAACCTTAAATTTGATCCTCTATGGTTAGGTATGAGTCTCCACACTTAGGCTTCCTTTCCATATGATATTTTGATCCTCTGAGGTTAGGTGTGAGTCCCCACACTTAGGCATCCTTTCCTCATGATCATCCGCTAGAGTTGGAGAACGCCCCTCGTGGCACCATCCTAGTGTAAAACTTAAATTTTTAAACCTTCTAAGATTAGATATAATCTATTCCATAGGTTGCTCTCTTTTCTTAGAAGATGCCCTCTAGTTTGTTGAGTTAGGTGTAAGTGCCCCCTTTGCGGCTTCCTTTCTCTTGGACTAGAAAGAAGACTCTAGTCTTACCAAAATTATTTTCAAAACAAAATCAAAACCAAACTCTCAATTCCTTCTAAACTACATTCAAATCATAACTTTCAACTTTTCAATATCTTGACTTTATAAAATAGTACTAATTTCATTAGTTATTATTATTTGCTAAAGCCATCAATGCCAACATCAATTTCAAAATCACTGAATCAACTCAAATTTTTGTCAACTTTTATTTTGATTTTCTATCAAAATAACAAAATCTTTTCAAATTGTATACTCAAATCTTCAACTTCAATTCTGGATCTAGTTGATCGTTTCGGTCAACACCAATACGCACGATAAACTTTGGCAAGTTTATCATGCCTATTGGGGGTCCATTTGTTGACCTCATTATTCGAGGTCAATTTCCCTGGAATCAACTCTAGCACTTAGGTCTTCATAGCCTAGTGTAGACGTCACCTGCAGGATTTCTCTTAGGTGGATACCTAATGACATAGCACAAACTTGAACTTTTATTCCAATCAAATCAAAATTAAATCAAATTAACTCAAATTGAATTCAATTTTAATGGCTCCGATTAACCCGTTTTGACTCGTCACAAGCATATATATAATAATAATTGATACATCGTCAAAAATTATCTTAATCGAGCACGAATCTCGATGCAAAATGAAATTTGGAAACTTCAAAAATTAATTCGGAGTCCATCCAAACTCCAATTTCAGCAAACTTACAGTCAAACTGAGCGTCTCAGGAATACAAACCCAACTACACCAAGATCAACCCAATCTGAGCCCAAATGAGTCCAAATCAAGGGCTCAAAGCGCTGTTGGAAGGTTCAAACCACAATTTGAGTTACCAAACGATCTCCGATTTTGACGAGCTTATACTCGAATCGAACGGATCGACGAGACGAATCCAATGAACACAAGATCACCGAATTCCAAAATCATTAAGTCCTTCAAATGTCAATCGAACGGTCCACGGTCAAAGGGTTCAGCAACAACCCATAACCACCCACTCTCCCTCTCCCTCAACCCAAAAAATGTCCAAGCCTCCCTCCTCTCATACATGACATGTCCAAGCCTCCCTCCTCTCAGACATGATATGTCCAAGCCCCTCCTCTCATCCAATCTCCCCATTCGCAAAGAACCCCAACACCCACTCTCCTCTCCTCTTCAAGTTACATGAAATCAGCCTCCTCTCTACACGAAGCCCCTTTTGTCGCTCCTATAGCAGTTGCACGCCAGAAATCTTCTAAATCTTGGGTATATCCTCTACATATTCATCTTCTTTCCTCTAAATTCTTCTTCTTACTCTTTTTTAATCTCTTCTCCTTGAATGGTTCTTATTTTCTCAAAATCATGAATCAGTTTTTGAAAATCTTCATATTTGTTTTGTTAATTATGAAATTCAGATAAAAATTTTGGTTGAATTCATATTTTTCTTCTTCTTTAAAGTTTTGAATGACTACATTTTTTTATATAATCGTATTATATCTTGCATTGTTATTTTTGAGAGGTTTTGAGTTGTCATCTTTAGTAGCAATGGAATAATGGAAAACGAAATGCTAGACTTTTGTTAATAGTTTGTTCAATCCTTACGAAATCTGTGAGGATTTCTTGAGTTCATTTGTGTAAGCTTCACTAATGGTTATTTTCCATAATCAGTTAATGTGTTTTTTGTCTTTCTTTTCAATATGATATTGATAGTAAAATGAAACAAGTTATTACAATCTCTTTGTTTTGTATAGTCACTATTCCCATCTCAATATGATCAAGTTTTCTTTATGTGCAAGTTAAGAGTTGGTATAAGAATGAAAAAACAAATGTTTGGATGTAGGAGGATAAATAATTTGTATGTATTTCGAAAGAGTAATGTGATAAATTTGTATATGGAAAGAAGTGTTTGTGGAATTTGCAAAGGTAAAAGTGTGTAGGGTTTAGAAAGTAAATATTGGGTTTTTGGAAAGTGAAAGTATATGTTTTAAAGGTAAAAAATTATGTATTTTTGGAAAGTGTTTATGTTGAAGTTTAAATTATATATAAATGTACTTTGAATGTTGGAGTATATAAAAAAACATTTTTTGATAAAGAAAATTGTAGAGTATGATTTTGAGAAGGAAGAAGTGTATATTTATAAGAGGTAAAAAAATTTTTGTTTTGTGAAATTTGTATGTGTTTTAGAAAGAATGATGTGTTTAAATGTTGAAAGTGTGTGTTGGAAAAGTGAGAAGTGTATATATATTGAGAGTGGAATTGTATGAGTTTGGAAAAAGAAGTGAAGTGTATAGGTGGAAAAGTGATTTGTGGTAGGAAGTGAGTGAGTTAGTTGTTTACTAGAAAATAGAAGTATTGAAGGACAATGCCTCTCTTTCTCTCTCTACCTGTCATTCTCTCCCCTTTCTTCTTCCCATTTCTTGTTGCCTTGGATTAAATATTGGAAAGGTACACAATATGCTTATAAAGTAAAGGTTCCAAAAGTGTAATCAACAGAACTGGTGATCAAGCCCAAAAAAAGGTACATCTTTTATTTTCAGTTAATTTCAATTACTTTATTATTAATTATTATATGTGTTTTCTAATCCCTATTTTCCTATTTTTGCTGTTTATTTGCATAAACTGCGAGGAATGGTACTGGTCGAGGGAACAAAAGGACAAGGAGCTAAAGGCGTCAGTCGCCTCTATCCAACCGGGTAGAGGTACTACGGGCGGAACCACCGGGTCGTAGCCCCCGGTGATTGTGAGTATTTCTAAACTTAGAAAACCCTTAGGGGCCCCTTGATGTAGTATGTGTTAACCTTTCCCTTTTAGGTCCTTGTAGTAACTTCAATTTATTAGATTTATTTTTATTTTATCGTAGATCCCTAAATCTTATTTCTATGTACGAAAAGTCCTAAGGGTTAGTAATAACAAAGATTTTATCCTATATAACAATAGTGACACTTAAGGACAAAAATTAAGGACTGAGTCTTAGAAAATCTAGACTTAGGATGCATGCACACTTTAGGATAGAAACTTATAACATAAAAAATTTAGTGACATCTCACTTTAGAATTATTAAATATCTTTAAATTAGAATTCAATCAATTAGAAAACTTTAGCCAATAATTGACTTAGGACATTTCAAAACCCCATAGCCTACTGCACACACTTAGATTTATTTTTTAGGACAACCGACTCTAGTTTTAGGTTAGGCCAGTGTTTATTTTCTTACTGCTGTGTGACAGGCTTTTTCTCGATTTTCACTGCATGCTGGTTGTAAAAATATTGATGTGTTTGCTTACTTACTCTTACTGCACTCTGTGATGTTGGTTTGATTGACGATTAGATTACCCATAGGCTAGGAGCGATCTGGATTGTTAACATGATTTTCTGCAGGTGGCCACACTCATGCAGGGTAGAAAATGGAGGCTAATTAATAATAATAAATAAATGCTACAGGTGCTTCAGCTGCTTAGCCCCTAAATGAAGAAGAGTGTGGCCTAGTGTGGCTTAATAATTTAAATTCAATTGCATATATATATATATAACTGCGTGGGATGATTTTTATTATAAATTGCTTAGGATAACCCTACAGGTGGTTTAGATTTTTCTTTTCTTTCTGTAAAATGCAATGTAAATGTAAATGCGTTTGAAAAATATTATAAATTGTGAAAGTGATTTTGAAAGTGGGATATTACATCCAATTTGGAATCCAAAGAAAGGAGTATATACCTTAAAGAATTATTCTCTTTTATTTAGAAAGCCAAATTAGGATGATTAAATATCCAAATAGAAAAGAAAATACCCCTCTTAGGGATGAGTTTCTTTTCGATTGGATATCCAGAACCCGACGGACCCGAGAAGTTCGTAGAAGAAGAAAAGATAAAATAAGAAGATTGAAGAAAGAAGATGAAGAAATGAAGATTTAAGGAACAGTATATCCCATTTCAAAAATCACTTGCGTCATTCTTAGGATTTGAATCCGGGTTTTTTGTCAGTGGTGCCCGGCCACTTTACTTTTCTGCAAATTCTGGGTGTAATATGGACATTGGACATTGGACATTATATTTGGATTATTAAAATTGATTGTTTATATTGTGTGTGCAGTATATTTTTTTAGGACCTTGCATGCCGTGTTTTGTTTTAGCCTGGATTCAAATCGGAGAGATTTTTTTCGTAAGGGTACGCTTAAAATTCTTCTACTTGTAATTTTAAATAAAAATTTTTTAGGCTCACATAGTAACTCTAATGATCTAAGAAGTAAGCTCGGGACCGCCAAGAGTCAGCATAAGCATATTAATACTTTCTCTTCCTTGTTAAGCACCTCCCCGCCTGCGGGTTCTGGCAGACCACTTGACCTATGAGGGTGCAGTTCTGTCAAGGGGAAGTTGTGCAATCTCTAGGAAAGAACCTATTTTTTAAGCCTAATTTTAAAACTGCTTCATATTCATTTTATACATTTGAGTCAATTAGCATGCATTGCATTAGATACAAATTAAAAAGAGTCTAAAATATTAATTGCATTTCTATACATTTTTCACCCTACATAAGTCAAAGGGCCAATTAGGAACTGTCTTAGATGTCGGCCCCCAATTCATTAAAACTTAAATAAACATCCCTACCCATCTTTCATAAGAGAATGGTCACATGGTTTTAAAGCGCCTAGGTGGTTAGCTGGCTCCCCAATCCTGGCCGGGGTAAGTCCAGATTTGCACTTCATTAGTTAGGTTTGGGTCACTACTTTGTAGTACCCAAATTAGATTTAGGTTCTGAGGCAGATTCTTTTTAGATCTTAAGTCCTCGCCCTCCGGGAATATAATCCCAAATTTCTAATAAAATGTCAACTTAAACATAAAATTTTCTCTTAAAATGTAAAGCCCAACATAGGATAGACTGAGGTTGTCTCTGAGCTTCTCAGAATCCGACACCTCCTACTTTTCCTCCATTGACTCGCTAATAAATGTTCAACATTGAGCTCTCTCCTTGGAAAATCTTTACTTCTGTTCCTTGTCTTCTACTTCGTAGTCAAAAGGGTATGAAATCACTCCTTTAATCGAGAGTTTTCTTAGGAGTATTCCTCCTAGGATGTAATTAACTATAGGAGCTTGCTCTTATAGGGATTTGAGAACCCAGACTAAAATAAACTTTGTTTTATTCATATAAAACAAGGGAAGAATCTTTGGGAATGCAGATACCTTTAAAAAACTTCATTCTAATCTTAAATATTCTCGTAGTATGTTATTATTTTCTTTTCAGGCAATATAATTTATTGCTTGTTATATTTAATTTTAGAAATGATGAATTTTATAAAACTCATTCTTGCTTTTGGATGTTCTTGAAGAATTTTATGTTCGACTTTTAAGATGATATAATATTCTCCTTGCCATATCTA
Organism: Dendrobium huoshanense; assembly: GCA_016618105.1. Classification (NCBI taxonomy): domain Eukaryota; kingdom Viridiplantae; phylum Streptophyta; class Magnoliopsida; order Asparagales; family Orchidaceae; genus Dendrobium; species Dendrobium huoshanense. Next base: position 13,153,584 of record CM028350.1, on the reverse strand, counting down.
AATAAAAGAATGAATAAACTTTTTCAAAAAACGTATTTCTATCTTAAAACATATTCTATAGAATTTCATGTTCATCTTTTGAGATGATATATTATTCTTTGAACTATGTTTGATTATAGAAATATCAATTTTCAAAATCCTATTCTGATATTGAATCCATTGTAGAATATTATGTCAGCCTCTCGAGACTGTACTTTATTCTCAATGCAGTATTCGATTACAAAATAGGAGAAATCAAAATCTGCGTGGTGATACACAATTTTTTTCCCACCAGATACGATCATATCGTCCTGGACGATTGCAGGATCTGCCAGGCTGATCTAGTCAAAAACCTTAAGTTACTTCAGGACGATCAATATCGGCCAGCCCGTATCCAAGGCTATTGTCAGGACGATTTTTCTCTGATTTGAACTGATCGGCCCGGACCATCTTGAGATCGGCCTGGACGATCAAGCCAATTTTTAGTCATCCTATTTTCCATCCAGGGCGATGATGTGGCCGATCTTCATTGATTTGTACTGATCGGCCAGGCCGATGTCCATATCGGCCTGGACGATATAGTCGGCAACTTGCAATTAATGAGCTCTTATGAAGCTCTTCTATTTAAGAGCTCTTGTTCAACATTTTTAAAAAACCTTTGGCTGCTGCCTTAATGTGAGAAGACCTTGAGGAGAGAAAGAGAGAGAGGAGAGAGAGAGAGAGGATCTTATGAGGGGGAGCTTGTGAGGGGATTCACATGGGTTGCTTCAAAGATTGCTCTGCTTCATCTTCGTCTAGAATTTCTCATCCGTGGAAGGGTCGGTAAAGGTAAGGAGTTTGCTTTTGGTTTTGGTTCTCTGCCAGCTTCAGGAGGAAACAAAAGGAGATAGGTTCTCTACCTTGTCGGGGTGGCAAAAAGGAGGTTTTTGTGAGGGTTTCTCCGCCTAGCTGTGGGGGCTAAAGGAGAGTCACATTTTGTAGTACAATACTTGGAGGGTGCCTCCAAGGAGTGGACGTAGGTCGAGTCGACCGAACCACTATAAATTTCTGTGTTCCTTTTCTTACTTCCGTGCTTTTTAAATTCCGCATTTATTATTTGTGGTGTGATTTGGTTTATGCTATTTTCTTTCTTTGTGAAAATAATTTTTTAAAATACCAATTCACCCCCCCTCTTGGTTAGCTTGGGACTAAGTTCATAGGGATTAACATCCCCATCGAACCTTCATCCATTAATTATATCTCGGTAAATCCTAAACCGTAGGATTTTTTCTAGGTTCTTAAATAACTCACGGATTATTGCATCAATGGCTAAGAAAACTATCCCCCACTCTTTCTTAGACCCTATTATACATCTTTTTAAAATCTTAATCCATTTCATTCAGTAGTTTGTGAAAATGAAACAAAAATAAGGCTAGGAATTATAGTTTGACGGAGGAGGAAGATGAGTCGCTAGTCGTTGGATCTATTCTATCTCAATCAATAGCTATGATTAGACCTGACTTATAACTCATTTTGGCTTCTTGAAACCGCGGTTGGCTAGATCTTCATCCGGCTAAATCTAGATCGTCGATTACAAACCATGGGATCTCTGGTGACCGTTCGATCGTTCTGGATTAAACTTGATGCCATGGGTTTGATCTCAACAGTCCGATCTGTACTGTGATGGATCCAACGACTCAAAATCCCGCTGAGCGCTAAGTGGGCGAGTCCCGCTTGACCACCGCCATCCGCGTGGAGGTACCCATGTGCGCCGCGTGTCCCGGGTCAACGTCGTCGTTTGACCCAGCTCATTAAAACTATATTTTAATTCAAAAAATACTCAGAACTTCAAAATTGCATAGGTTTTTTAATTCGTATCCATTGTTGGAGTTCTTGGGCTTTTTGTTGTTTGTATTTTTATGTCCTATATTTTAAAAATAATTAAAAAATATTTTGATTAATATTTTATTATTAATTTCAATAATACAAAAAACCTAATTTTATTTGTAAATAAAAATATACAAATTATTTTTAGCTGAGTTTTGGAAGAGGTATAATAGGGTCAAATGTTGATCTCCTATAATTTTCTTAAGACCATTTGATGCATTTTCATTTAGTTTTTGAATTTACAAAAACCTAGGTCAAATTTTAATTTAGAATTTTGGAAATTCATAAATAATTAAATTCACATTTTATCCAAGCATGTTAGGGTCCTATGGAGTCAGTAAGGGCTTCCCTCTTACTGATAAATAGATTTGGATTATTAATTAAGTATGATTTTATAAGATTTACTTTTTTTAGAATGTTAGGTTATATATGTATATAGTTGTCTATATGCATATATAATCATCAAATCATACATGAATAAGATATGAAATTGAGTGGAAATATACTTGGAGAGGTCTCTTTCATCTCTAAATATTGTCAACTCAATTTGGTATAGCCATATCTTCATAGTAAATTATTAGGTCCATAGACTTTGTTATGGTCTATAACCTTATAATTTACCATGAATAATTCCATAGAACATTAGGATCACTTCTTCTTCTTTATTGTGCATGATTGACTTGTGTGATTATAATTAGTGTTTAAAGGGTTAGTGGAACTTGATTGTAATCCCATATTTTAGAGACATTAAGGACAACAATTAAGGTGTGTCTTAGTTAACTTAGATCAATCTAGGTGAACTTCACATATCCCTTTTGGGATGAAACTTAAACTTTGAAAAGTTATGTCATATACCATTTGATCAAATATATTTTAATTTGACATTAATCAATCTTCAAATAACTATTAGTTTAGGTGATCCAACTTTAAGGGTTTTAATTTTCAAACAAACTCAAATAATTTGAATAAAATCCCTAAAATCTAAAATCATTCTAAATCAATTCTAATCAAATTTAAACCAAACTTACAATCACTCAAAATTAAAATCAACCATAAACTTCATTAAATCTTTAATTAACCCTTAATCAACTCTAACTAGACATCGATTAAATAAATAATAATAATTCAAAATAAAATTCTGTAAAATTCAAGATTAATTCAATTAATCCCAAATCAAGTCTATAATCATTCAATGTTCAATTCAAAATTACTAATCTCATTAAATTTTAATTAAATCCCTAAACTACCATTAATTAACCTCTATTCAAATAAATTCAATAAAATTCATTAAAAATTAAATAAAATCAAGTAAAATCTAAAGATGTTAAATAATTTTTTTCAAAATCAAATAAAAATAGAAACATATTAATTTTAATTTTAAATATTTTTTTAATAAAAAATTCTATTAATAATTCATTAATTAAATGATCTATTTAATAAATCAATTAAATATACTAAATAAATTCTAAAATTAATTAAAAATTCAAATAAAATCAAATAAAAATTAGAGAAAAATATATTAAATTAAAATAAAATTTGAAATATTTTAAAATATTAATTCATTTATAATTCATTAAATAACACACTTTTTATAAATAATTGATTAAATAATAATAAATCCTAAAATTCATTAATATTCACTTTAAAACAAATATAAATTAGAGATTAATAATAAAATTTAAATAAATTTTTGTAATAAATTTTCTAATTTAATTTCATTAATAAATCATTCATCCTTAATTAAGATCATTAAAAATTCAATAATTAATTAAAAGATTCTAAATATTTTAATAAAATTTATAAGAATTCAAATTAAATTTTAATTCATTTGAATTAAATCAATTTGATAATTTGATTAGTTAGAGATTCATTTTAACCAGTTAAATTTTATTATTGATTTAAATCAAATGGATTAAGGCTTCTATGCCTAAAGTTCAATTCCTTTTGGAGGGCTTTAGGCATTTTTTATTTAAAGGGCCTTTAATATACTTATATAACCAAAGGATAACCTCTATATTATGTATGACTCCTTTTAGGAAGGCACTAATACATTTGGATTTGGAGATCTTCAAATCTTTTAGAATACACCAACCTTATGTGGCATACTCAACTCCTTTTGAAAAGTATGTCATATTGTATTTGCAAGATCCCTTTCTCTCTCTAATAAAACTTTAGGGACTCTCAAAATGTACACTTGTCTTTTTTTATAAGATGATTATTCATTTTAAAAGTCCTAGGACTTATAAATTGATAATTTCTTATACTTAGGGAGCTATCAATGTATAATTTCTTTAAAACTAAATAAAATAACCTTAACTTCTAAAATCAGAAAAATTTTAAAAGTCAAATACACATTACTTAAACTTTAATCAAATTCCCTTCTAGCATTTAATAATAAACTTTAATAATACATGCAATTCAAACATAAACTCCTATAGAACCTATCCAACCTACACGACCTATTTCACACACTTAGATGCTTGCTAGGACAACCAACTTTAGCCTATGCTAGGCCGATGGTTTGTTATGGTTTTGTTTGTGGGTGTTTTGCCTAGAGGGCACCTATGTTTGTCTGTTTACTTTCCTGTAAATTATAGCATGCATATTTACTTTCTGTCCGTACACCAGAGAGCGGAGTGAATAAGTGAGGACCGTGTATTTTACTTTACTATCTTTACTTTCCTGCATTTATAACTGTTCACAAAGCACTCATACCTGCATTTACTTTTATGTACTTTACTTACCTACAAAATAGAATGTTCCTAGGATCTGATGTACTTATAAACAAAATTGTAAACTTTATTTTCTTAGATCTGTTGTATATAGATTGAGTCTGTAAAGTATCTTGAGTTTGTAAAGAATTAAAAATAACTACTTATACATATGCAAATGGGGCTCCAAAAAGAAATATCCTCCACTAGAAGGATGTTCCTTTTTGGAATTCCATAGAAGACTTGGTGTTAAGAGAGTTGATATTTGCATGTTTTATATTCTTGCAACTTGTATAGTTTTGATAATTCTAAATATTGTTATTTTATATGTAGTTATCTCCTAACACTTTTTAGAAGATTTATTTTTTCTCTTGTGTGTACTAACATTTCAGTAAAATCGAACTCCAGACTACTGAAGTCTTTAAATAAAATTCAGCATGAAATGCATGAGATATTTTGAAATTTAAAGCTTATATTTTTCTTTGAATTAAGTTTGTCAGGGAGTGATTGTAATTGAGTAAATAAATACACACACGCTTAAGGAGATCTTGAAAAATTTATACTAATTGTATAGGACGAACCATATTCATACGGGACGATCAGGTTAGTTATCTCCTCGAAAGAGCAATGGAACGAACAGGAGGTGAAGAAAATTTTTCTAAGTCTTGATCGTCTAGGACGAAGTCAAATTCGTCCTAGGATGAAATGTTCTCTAGAAAATTTTTGTTTAAACAAAATTTATATTCGTTCCTGGACGAAATGCTCTCTGGAAAAATTTCATCTAGATGAACTCAAAATCATCCCAAGATGAAATCTCCCATGGAGAATTTTCGTTCAGACGAAATTTATAATCGTGCCAAGATGATTTTCTCCCTGGAAAATTTTTGTCCAGACGAACTAAAAATCGTCACAGGATAATTTTTCCTCTGTAAAAAATTTTGTCCGGACGAGCCCATATTCATCCCAAGATGAAGTGAACCGACTCTAAAAATTTTGGTGATGTTCTGTAATTTTTGGGAACTGGCCTATGGAATAACCGTTCATACTAGACGAACCTAGTTCGTACGTGACAATGATCGGGTACGAATTCAGTTTGTACAAAGATACATTTGGTTCGTTTCCAACTCATTTCAGTAAAATTGTCCTAGATGATCCACGATTGTATGGGGTGATCCACTGCATGCTGACTTGAAAACTTGTAGTTTTTGGACGGTTTTTTGTGTCTTTTCTATATATAATCCAGTATAAACTGCCACTTAATCTTTTTGCTCACTGATCTTCGTGCGTATTAAAAGAAGAGTCAAGGAGAGAGTGTGAGAGAGTGTTTGAAGGAGAATTCTTACTACTGGAGCGTGAAGTCTTCACTTGGTGTTTAAAGGTAAGAGTTTTTACTTTTTATTTGTGATTAGTTCACACTTTTATTTCTTCCTTCTAAATTTCTTGTAAAAAGATCTATCAAGGACATCCGATTCTCTGCCTACACTTGGATAGTGTGAACAGTCGAAGGGTTTTCTGCCCACACTAGGTGTGTGTGAAAGGATGAAGGGTTCTCTACCCACACTAGGAGAGTATGAAAGGATGATGGGTTCTCTGCCCACACTAGGAGAGTGTGAAAGGACAGAGTTCTTTTCCCACACTAAGAGAGTGTAAAAGGATGAAGAGTTCTCTGCCTACACGAGGAGAGTGTGAAATGAAGGATGATTCTCTGTCAACACTGGGGATAATGTAAAAGGACGACGGTTCTCTACCGCACCGGGTAGTGATGAAAAGAGTTTTTATAAAGGCTTCTCCGCCTTATTGTGGGTGCAAAAGGAGAGTCATTAGTGGTATTAGTGCAATACTCAGAGGGTGCCTCCGGAGAGTAGATGTAGGTCGTGTTTGACCGAACCACTATAAATCTTGTGTCTTTTATTTTTACTGCTTTTTATTTTCTGATTTACTATTTTTATGTTATGATTGAAAAACTATTTCTATAAAATTCATTAAAGTTTATTTTCAGTATAAAATATTTAAAAAAGGGAGTAAATTTTAAATTATCAATTCACCCCAATCTTGGTTAGCCGCTGGGACAAAAGTTTAGGTTTAACAACCTAATTCATAGTGAACAAGTTTCAATAAGTGGTATCAAAGCTTTATTTCAAAATCATAAGTTTATACTACTTTTTGATTAACGTACATTGCTACATTTGGAAACTTAAATACACCCGAGGGTTACTCTATAACTAGACCTCCACTTTTCGATAATATACCTTTTGATTTTTGAAAAACACGCATGTGTATATTTTTGCAGTCACTTGATTATCGTATGTGGATCTAAGTTCGAGAAAAAACCAACTATACTAGTTGACAGAGTTAGAGATGAAACACCTTTTGCAGATTGGATAGTAAAAGAACGTGACTTAGCACAACTTAATGCGAAATACTTGAATAGTTTCTTTTGTGCTCTTAAATCAGAAGATTACATGCGGGTTTCTACTTGCAAAAGTGGAAAGGACATATGGGATAGACTTTGTATAACTTATAAGGGGACTAATGAGGTTAAGCAATTTAGACTTAATATCTTATTGCATGATTATGAACTATTTCGCATGAAACCAAATGAATCCATTTCTGATATATATATAAAATTCACATAAATAGTCACCTCTTTACATGCACTGGGTAAGGAACTAACGAATGCTGAAATGGTTAATAAGATTCTTCGTTGTTTGCCTACTACTTATGATGTTAAAATTACTACAATTACAAAGTCTAAAGATCTAAATATTTACTCTATTGACATTCTTCTTGGTTCGCTAATTGCTTACGTGCAAGGAGTTAGCCAAAGAAAGATTGATGTAGGTGAACCACGAAGGGAGAAGAACATATCACTAAAAGTGGAAGAGTCTGAGAGTGAACACACACAACCTAAGGATGAAGACGACATCGCATTGATGACTATATAATTCAAAAACTTTCTGAAGAGGAAGTAGAAGAGACGCCAGCAAAGGAATAGAGGTAAATTTAATAGAAATGCTAATATTTCAAATTATGTAATTTGCTATGAGTGCAGGAAACCTGGACTTATCAAGACTGAATGCCCAAAACACAAAGCCACTCATAGCAAGGAGAAGGTAGAGGAGAAACCAACTGTAAAGAAGGGAAAGAAGAAGTTTCAATGAACTTTCTAGACGAACTCAGCTTCAGATTCATCAGAGACTAAAAAGAAAGAAGAATTTACTAATCTGTGTTTAATGGCCGATAATCTTGATCAGTTAGATCAAGAAGAGGGTCGCTCTCACACAAGACCTTGTGAGAGCATATGGTACCTTACAGCGGATGTTCAAAATATATGACTGGAGATACTGCATAATTCATAACATTGGAAGCCAGGAATGGAGGCAAGGTTACACTTGGAGATAACACCACAAACCAGGTGGTTGGATCATGTATGATTAGAAATCTTAATAAATTTTATATTGAGAATGTTAGACCTGTCAATTTCGGGTCACGGGTCGGGTTCGGGTCAACCCGAAATTGACCCGGCATTATTCGGGTTCGGGTCAACCCGACCCGTTTTCACAAACGGGTCGATTTTCCAAACTCGCACCCGACCCGCTTCGAGTTCGGGTCAACCCGACCCGACCCACTTAAATTTGATTTTTCGAGTTCCCGCACGGTGCAGAGGAGGTGCAGCGGTGGCGGTGCAACGGCGGCGGCAGCGGTGCAGCGACGACAGTGCCGGCGAGGCAGAGATGTGGGCAACGGCGGTCACGGATGTGAGCTCACGGGCTCACCAGCGGGGGCAGCCGGGCACGCGCGATGTCATGCTCGCGCGAAGTCACCGCTCACGCGACGAGATGTCACGCTCACGTGTGGCGTGGTGCTCGATGCGGGCACTGGGCAGTGGCCAGTAGGGGCAGTGCAGCTGTGCAGGGCAGCCAGGTGGACTCGGGCAGTGACGCGAAGCAGGCGGGGCAGCCGGGGCACGGGGCAGGCGGGCAGCGGGCGGGGGCAGCGGGCTGGATAGGAAAATCAGAAATTTCAAATTTTTGTTTAAATAAATGGGTTTTCGGGTTAACCCGGCAACCCGCCAGGTCAACCCGAACCAGACTCGCTACCCGCCAGGTCAACCCGAACCAGACTCGCTACCCGCCAGGTCAACCCAAACGGGTTGGTTTTTCGAACCCGAACCCGACCCGCTTCGGATTCGGGTCAACCCAAACCCAAAAATTCCGGGTCGGGTTCGAATCGGGTTTTCAGGTCGGATCAAATATTGACAGGTCTAGAGAATGTATTATTGGTATAAGGCTTAAAGCATAACCTGTTAAGTATAAACAATCTATGTGATAAATGATATTGTGTGAAAATTTTTCTTACTAGCTACATATTAAGTCTAAATGGTAAAGATGTTTTGAATGGTGAAAGAATTAATAATGTTTATATGCTAGACTTGAATTATATTCAAACTACTACTACATTTTGTTTAAAAATTGTATTTCATGAGTCATGGCTTTGGCAAAGGAGACTTTATCATTCTAGTATGAAAAACCTTAGGAGGATTACCCAAAAGAACTTAGTGAGAGGTATATAAAAACTAGACTTTACTAAGGACCACCTTTGTGATGCATGTCAATTAGGAAAGTAAGTGAAGTCCTCTTTTTAGTCCAATAGGATCTTAGAACTAGTAAACAATTAGAGATTTTGCATATGGATCTCTTTAGACCTGTTGGAACTATTAGTCTAGGAGGGAAGGTATACAGATTTGTGATTGTAGATGATTACTCAAGATTCACATGGGTTAGATTTCTTTTTCATAAGAGTGAATCATTTGAGAAATTTATAAATTTTTTGACTTGGATTCAAAGGAAACTTGGGTGTGAAATTATTTCTATACAAAGTGATCATGGAGGAGAATTTGAAAATGAGAGATTTAAGAATTTTTGTAAGGAGAAAGGAATTGATCGCAACTTTTCAGCGCCTAAAACCCCTCAGCAAAATGGGGTAGTAGAAAGGAAAAATAGATCATTAATAGAAGTAGCCCGAACAATATTGGCAGAATACTCACTTCCTAAATATTTTTGGGCTGAAGCGGTTAGCACTGCATGTTATGTTCTGAATAGAATGAATGTGAGAACTAAATTAAATAAAATATCCTATGAGTTGCTAAAAGGAAGAACACCTAATTTGTCTTCTTTGCATGTTTTTGGGTGCAAGGTGTTTATTCATAACAATGAAAAATCTGCCTTAGAAAAATTTGATCCAAAATTAGATGAAGAAATTTTTGTTGGATACTCAAGTATTAGAAAATCTTATAGAGTATTCAATAGAAGAACTTTGGAAATTGAGGAGACCACACATGTTATATTTGATGAATCTAGACTTTTGGAAGAGCCAAATGTTATAAAAGATGAGATTGAGATTAACTCCTAAAAGATTTATAAAATAAATTTGGAAGAAAATGTGGAAGAAAATTTGGAGATAGAAATTCTTTTCCTAAAGATTTTAGATTTTTAAAAACCATCCAAGGGAATTGATTATAGGTGAACCTAGTGAGAGTGTAAGGACTAGGCGTGGATTAAACAAAGAAGTTAATCATTCATCCTTCATTTCAATTATAGAACCCACAAATATTGATCAAGCACTTTCAGATGAATTTTGAATTTTAGCCATGCAAGAAGAGTTGAATCAATTTGTAAGAAATAATATTTGTGAATTAACTACAAGGCCAAAGGATCAAAGTGTAGTTGGAACTAAGTGGGTATTCAAAAATAAAATGAATGACTCAGGAGTAGTCATTAAAAATAAGGCTAAATTAGTTTCTAAGGGGTATAATAAGAATGAAGGGATTGATTTTGAGGAGACTTTTGACCCTATAGCTAGACTTGAAGCAATTAGGTTTTTGCTAGCTTTTGCCTATTTTAGAGGATTCAAATTGTATTAAATGGATATAAAAAGTGCTTTTTTAAATGGGGTAATTTAAGAATATATTTTTGTAGAACAACCACCAGGTTTTAAAAATTTTAAATACCCAATTCATGTTTTCAAGTTGAAAAAGGCATTATATGGATTGAAACAGGCACCTAGGGCTTGGTATGAGAGGTTAAGCACCTTCCTACTTGAAAGATCTTCTGAAAAAGGAAGTGTGGATACAACTCTATTTTTGAATAAATGTGAAAGGATATACTCATTGTTTAAATTTATGTGGATGATATCATTTTTAGATCTTTAAATAAAAATTATTATGATGATTTTTCTAAAATAATGAGTAGTGAATTTGAGATGAGTCTAATGGGAGATTTAAATTATTTTTTAGGATTTAGCATTAAGTAAATTGAGAAGGGTGCATTTCTTAGCTAGTCAAAATATGTTAAGGATATCCTCAAAAAGTGTGAAATGGACAATGGTAAACATGTTAGTACACCAATGAGTTCCTCAGTTCAGTTGGATAAGGACCCTAAGAAAAAATCTGTTGATCAAAAGAAATTTAGAGAGATAAATGGATCTTTACTTTACTTGACTGCTAGCCAACCTGATATCATATTTAGTGTTTACTTGTATGCTAGATTTCAATCAGATCCAAAAGAATCACATTTGACAACAGTAAAAAGAATTTTAAGATATATGTTAGAAACTTAGAACTTAAGAATTTGGTATCCTAAATTTAGCTATTCATTTGAAATAATTGGTTATTCAGATTTTGACTTTGCATGTTGTTGGGTGGATAGAAAAAGTACTTCTGGAACATGTCCGTTTATTTGAAATTCTTTAGTATCTTGGTCCAGTATAAAAGAATTCCGTAGCCCTATCTACTATTGAAGCTGAATACATTGTATTAGGAAGTTGTGTGGCACAAGTACTTTGGTTGAAATAATAATTAATTAATTTAGGATTAACTATAGGCACTATTCCAATTTATTGTAATAACACTAGTGCTTGTATTTTCATTTTGATTGAGTGCTTTTTTTTTGAAAAATTTGAGTGGCAATTGTCCGGGACAAAAAATTTTTCATACAGGATGATTTGTGTCGTGTGTCAAACTGTTGGATTTTCAATCGTTTGTATGAAGTTTTTAAGTTTTTAATTGTCACTTTGTCTGTATGATCGCCACGATCGTCCAAATGAAATGTTTTTCAAATGATGGGATGATTGAATAAAGCAGTTAATTAAATAAGATAGTTTTTATGTTATAATTCGTATGTATGAACATTTGGTTCGTCTGGACGAACACATGTCGGTTCGATGGAGAGGACAATTTTAACATCCATTAAAATGATCATAAGTTCTAATCGTCTCGAGACGAACACGTGCTCGTCGGTACGATCAGTCTGGTCAAAAGTCTATACAAAAGGATGCTTCGTAAGTTGTGTGATTACGAAAAGCCGTTTTATTTTGGTCGCATTCTTTCGTCCATAAAAAAGTTTTCGTACAAGACGAATATATTTCGTATGGGACGAACTTAAAATTTTGTCCAGTACGAACTGTCATTTTTTTAATAAATAGATGGGCTTTTGAACTCAACAGTCACTCTCATTTCACTTTCATCCTCCAGATCAGGGTCCTTCTAAGTGACAATTGTACTTGATTTTATGTATTTTCTCTAATTGGTGTGTTAGTTTTATGTTTTAGGAAAATGTGATGTATTTTCTTTTCTTTAGATGTTGTAGTTTTTAAATCTTATGTCATATTGATATTTCATGTTTCAATTGTAATATGTTTCATTTTGATATCAGTATAAGTTATCCTGTTTTGGCTTTAATTTAGTTTTTGAAATGTGTGCTAGCATTTATGAAAATCATTAGACTTTTGATCTTAATAGTGCTATACTTTGAAATGCAAGTTAAAATTAAATTCATTAGAAAATCTAATTTTTCTAAATTTAAGTTCTGCTTATAACTTGATGTAATTAAGATTGTCAATTTCATGTCCCTTATTTAGACTACATTAATTATAATATTATTATTATAACTGTGATATTTTCTTATTTTATATTTCACTTATCAATAAATATTTATACACTTAAAAAAATTTGAAATTTTTTATTATTGATTTTGGAAAGGTCAAAATTACTCTTGAAAAATGTACAAACGTACAAAAATCAAAAGGAGAAGTATACATAAATGTGAGGTTTAATTTTTATTTAAGATCAATTATTTAAAAAAAATATCAACTTTCTAGAAATAAAATTTAATTTAAAAGTCAAATTTTAGCCCCTTAATTTAATGATTAAAATAATTCAAAATTTTTTACAAATTCATTAATTAACCAAAATTCCTAAAAAAATATTAGTTTGATTGATAAAATCAATCAACCAACCCTTTAATATATAAAACTTGACACTTTTATTTCTACCTTCCGTTTGCCAAGTAAAAAATATTAATGAAGTAATGAAAGATCGTGTTATACTTAATTTTTTTATTCATGTTGGTTACACCATGGATGTGGGCAAACTTATTTTTAAGGGTGCTACTTCTTTCTCTAATTTTAGCTCTTCATATCAATGTTGGTGTTCTAGTAGATCCCAGTGAAGAGCATTTTTTTTCCCATTTATGCTATTTCCAAGCAAAAAAATAGTTAAATTAAATTTAAGAGGGTGGGAGATGCGAAAGAAAGAAGTTCTAGTAGTCCCAAGTTCTTCCGTAAGCCTGGTGGTAGTAGAAGTTCTGGGACTCCTAAATCTTTATGTGATCAGAAGGCTGAGTTGAGGGAGAAAATGGAGGGTGTGACTGAATTCTATGAGGTGAGTAGGAGTGGCAGACTCACTACTTTGGAATGCACAAAAAAATAATACCACTATCCTTCAAAGTTCAATGAGGATTTAGTGGGGATGTTTATGAGGATCCCACCTATTAAAAATTCAGATCAACTGCAATTCCCTATTGCTCATGAATATCAGTCATTTATGTAGACCCGTTCTGATTATGATGAAGATGAGGAGGAGGATCAAGATTCTGTGTAGTTCTTATTTTTGTTTTTGGGAGTTTGTTGTAGTCATTTTATTTTTCTTTTGTGAGAAAGAAGAGATGGAGAGAGATATTATGGGGTATGAAAGCATTTTTTTTAAGAACATAAAAACCTAGTACAAAATAGAAGCAAATAAAACTAATAGTTCCTGAACCAAAGTGGAAAGGAACCTTATTTAAGAGCATATTTGTTATAATAAAATTATCATAATTAGAATGAAACGTACTATTTCCCATTTTAAAACTATTGGGGTGGAGGGGATACCAAAGATTAAACAACCTAAAAGGTTGGTTAGTATCCCAGAATTCCCAACTGGTTAAAAAATAAGAACTAGTAACAATCTCATAACTAATTATAATAATCTTATAAAACAAATATAAAACTAAAATAAAGAAAATGCGATTACAAAATAGAATAAGAAAAATAAAATTCCATGAGAAGCCTAAAAAGTCTTCAATTAGTCTTCTCTGGAACAGACTATTGCCATCCATTACATCCTTTTGAATAATAATCTCATCCTTTGAAGTAGAGATAAACCAATTACTGTTGATGAGGACAATGCTCCTATTAAGGGAAGAGAAATATTTCCTAAACATAAGCTCAGTCATCAAATACCATAAAGAAATAAACAACATGCTTCTTTCCAACTTGCCAATATAACAGTAACCACACATATTAACGGGCTGTAGAGGAAAAACCCCTTTTATGATTCGTAAATTTAGAATCAATAGTTCTTCTCCTAGTAGTATCTTCCAACGGCCCCAAGTTTTGAAGCTCTTTAAACAGCTTGTGTTTAAGATTAGAGGAAAAGCTATTTTTAATAATAATAGCTTTTTTATTAACAACCAAAGATTTTTTTGAATTTCAAGTTGATATCAGATAATGGAGTAACCTCCTCCGGTTTCTGAGCAGAACAAACTCCATTTATCCCTTCAGAAAATTTGAATTTATCAGAGGAATTAGTCGTGCCAGCAGAACTGATTTTATTCATTATAGCCGTTCTTCCTTCATTCTCGATTTTGGAATCAACTGCTGTTGTAACTTCAACCACCTTATTTGCATTATCCCGATAAACAGATTCCACTCCTAAGTCATCATTACATTCCTTCAATAATTCAAATTTTGAAATTTGAATCATACATGCTTTATCTTCTTCATCCGGAATTTTAGCATTTTCAAATTTTGAATTTTCTCCTCCAACCAGGTCCCGTGCAACAATGTCTGAATTAACAGAATCAAGAGTTGGAGTGGCTTGATCAGCAATTGATTCATTAACAACATCTCAGCAACATTCATTAGGATTATTATCATGAATTTGAACCTTCCAATTAACATCAACTTCAATTAATTTTTTATTCAAAACATCTTTGTTAACAATAGAAAATTCAGTCTCCAAATTATCTTCTCTTTCAAGAGAAAGCACACTATATTTATTGGAATCTACAAGATCTGATGAGATTATAGCTGGTGCATCAAGATCAGCAATTTCTTTATCTTCAACATTAATCCTATCTGAACTAGGATTACTATTTGAGGGAATTTTCTTCCTTCTTTTGTTCTTGAACTTAACATGCATCCAAAGACCATAAGAACTATCTAGAGAATAACTTTTAGGGACTTCTTTAACAGCCATATTCATAGATTGAGAAACGTTTGGACATACAAAGTCTTTATGTCCAATTCTCCCACATTTAAAACAAAGAGACGAAAGATTTTCATATTCAAATTTCTGAAAAAATCTTCCATTTAGACCTTCAACCAAAATACCACAAGGGAGCTTAGAATTCAATTTAACTCTAATGCAAGCTCTAGCAAACTCCCTTCTTCCCCATCTAAACATGTTGTCATCTAATAATAAAGGAGTCCCAATTCTAGAAACAATTCTAGTAATGTTGGTTTCATCTCAACAATGAAGAGGCTAATGAAGAAGATGGACCCAAATGAGAGAAGAATCCCATCCATAGAGATTGGAGAGAAATTAGGTGACCATCTATCTATGCCAATAACAAATCCCCCAACATACCAAGGTCCTCCATTAAGCACTTCTTCCATTGCTTCAAATGATTGAAATGAACACAGAAGCCAATCCAATCCGAGCGATGTTAAATGAAATCCTCCAAATTTAGACCATTGCCTCCTCAATTCATTAAAACAAATTGAAAACAACAAATTGAAAACGGTAATAGTGTTGAGACATTCATTGGTGGTGAAGATTCTAAGATTCTAAATTAATTAATTACATAATGTAAATTAGTTAATTTAACTTAGTTAATTAGATCATTTAGAGTAGTTAATTTAATTAATTGGTTAATTTGTTAATTAGTTTAGTTTAATTAATTAGTTAATTTAACTTAGTTAATTTTATTAACTTAAGTTATTTAATTTTATTATTAGTTTTAAAAATTAATTAGTTTATTTAAATTAGTTAATTTGTTAATCCTATTTTATTATAAATATATGATTATTAATAATTAACTATTCTCTCCCTTAAAATAATGTGCAATAAGCAAGATAAATGGCTAGGATTTATCTCTATATACGATAAAATTAAATAATAATAATAATAAAACAATTGATGACTAAGTAGTGGAACCAGTTTATAATAAAACAAATGTATTATAAAAGTCTTGTTAGAGCATCAAATTATAAAGGAAATGAGATATGTATGTGCTAATTTTACTTTGCCATCATATGTGTGATGAGCAAATAAAATAATTAACAAAATGATAGAAAATTTTTTCTAAGTCAAACATCAAAACAAAAAGCAAAAGTCAATAAAGTAAACAATTAGTTTAAAAATCAGGACCTACATACGTCAGAACCCCAATGACACACATTAAAGTTAATAACTCAAAAGAACAAAAAAACTACTAAAGTTGCTTCTTATGATGAAGTTGAATAACTAAGAATGCATTGACAATAACAGTAGTAATTATTGAGAATAAATAAGTCTTATAGTTCTTCATCCGTCATATTTTCTTCTCCTCATTATTTTTCAATAAGATTTTCATTTCCACAAATTTTTCAATCATAAATGCAATATTTTTTTCATATATTCTTTCGCTTCTTCTAACTCTTTCAAATTATCATTTTTGGTAATCTTTCACATTAATCTGATACTCATACTTTTTATTAAGAGGAAATAAGTTACTATTCGTGACACTGCACATTTGCAAGCGAATATTTCACATAATTGTTTTTATTCTTTAAAAGATGTATTGTTATTACAGGTCATACTTATTTTCCTGCAATTATAAATAGTTGAATGTTAGTGCGTTTAAAAAAACATAGAAAAAAATAATTATCATTCAAAATAATAATTATTTTAAATTAAATTTATTGTAGATAAATAAATAAATAAACATCAATATATATATATATATATATATATATATATATACATCAAAATATTATAATTAAAAATTATGTATATATTTAAAATATTTTGATGTTTGTTTATTTATTTATCTCCAATAAATTAAATCTAAAAAAATTATAATATTGAATAATAATTATTTTTGTATGTTTTTTTTTTCAATCGCACTAACATTCAATCATTTATAATTACAGAAAAATAGGTATGACTAGTAATAACAATAAATTTTATGAAGAATTATAATTAGTTATGCAAAATATTCGCTTACAAATTTGCAGTATCAAAGACAGTAACTTATTTTCTCTTTTTAAAATGTATGAGTATCAGATAGATTTTTTTTTTTTGGTTAAAACCCGCGGAGGGGCCTTCGTGTTAATTTAAAAAAAGAGGTTACACAGTCTTTAAAAGGATCTACTAGCTCGCTAATGCTCGAATGAGCTACAAGGAAAAAGTAAAAAAGCCCTATGCGCCTGTGGTTCCTTAATCTAAAAATACAATAAGCGTAAAGAAAATGACAAGGGCTTAAATCTCTCAGCACCCAAAAATTGAAGCTCAATAGATAATCTTTCAGAATAGGCTTCCTGCAAAAAAGGAGAAACAAAAAGGAATGCAGCACAAAAAGAAACCAAAAAAGAAATACCTGAAGGTCTAAGCAGGTCATGAAGATAAGATTGGAATTACACCTGCAAGGAACCCACCAAAAAATCAAATTAAAAGAGAAAAAGTTCAACGCATCAGTGAGGAAAATAAGACAATAGACAGCAGAGGCTTTGATGCGATATGAAGAGTACCGAGAATAATAATTTGAATGAGTTAAAAGAAGTGAAAGAAAATATGAAAGAAAAGGTTGCATTTATGACTGAAAAACTTGAGTAAAAATGAAAAGCTTATTGAAAAACAATGAGGAGAAGAAAATATGGCGGAAGAAAAATCATACTGCTTATTTATTCTCAATAATTACTATTGCTGTTGTCACTGTATTCATAGTTATCCAGCATCATCATAGGGAGCAACTTTAGTTGGCTTTTTTTATTATTCTTTTGAATTAGGAACTTTTTTTATTATTTTTTATTATTCTTGAACTAATTGTTTACTTCGTAGATAGACTTTACTTTTTTATTTTGATGTCTGACATGGAGAAATTTTTTTCTATCACTTTGTTAATTATTTTGCCTACTCATCACACATATGTTGGTCATTATAATGACAAAGTCAAATTAGCACATACATATCTAATTTCCTTTTTAATTAGAAGATCTGACGAGACCTTTATAATACCGTTATTTTATATAAACTGGTTCCACTATTTAGTCATCAACTATTTTATTATTATTATTATTTAATTTTATCGTATATAAAGACAAATCCTAGTCATTTTCCATGTTTATTGCACATTGTTTCAAGGGAGAGAATTGTTAATAGTTAATAATCATATATTTTTAATAATATAGGATTAACAAATTAACAAATTTAATTGAATTAATTATCTAATAAAACTACTAATGATATTACCCAGCTAAGTTAACTAATTAATTAAGTTAAATTAACTAATTTACTAAATAAAACAAATTACCTAGTTAATTAATTTAATTAGTTAATTAAATTAACTACTCTAAATGAACTAAATTTCTAATGCCGTGGGATGTTGGTGGTGATTTTAATATTATTTCTAATGCTGATGAAAGAAGAGGGGGAAATCCTCCCAATGTCAATGCAATGAATGATTTTAATGATATGATTACTAATTATAATTTATCTGATATTGGTTTCTCTGGCTGTAGTTTTACTTGGAGCAGGTCTAGAATGTGGCAACGTTTGGATAGACTGTTGTTTAATAATTAATGGATTAGTTGCTTTCAATTAACCCAGGTTTAGCACCTGAGTAGAACGCTGTCTGATCATGCTCCTCTTCTCTTAACGGTTTCTGGTAACAAAACTAAGCCTTCTATGTCTTTTAGATTTCAAAATATGTGGCTTACCCATCCTGAGTTTAGAATTGCTATTTCTGATAATTGGTATGTGGATGTCTTTCCTAACAATGATGTGACTGGTATGGCTAAACTTTGGGCTAAATTGAGCAGATTGAAGCAATTACTTAGGTGGTGGAATAAACATGTTTTTAAAAATATTTTTGATAATATTAAAGTGGCTGAACAAAAAGTTGTGGAATTTGAAACTTTATATCAGGACTTACCTTCTGATGCTAATCTTTTGAATCTTGATAATGCTAAGATGTCGCTTTTTAAATTGCAAGAGCAAGAAGAAACTTTTTGGAAACAAAAAGTTTCTTCTTCTTTTTTGTTGGAGGGGGATAGTAATACTGCTTTCTTTCATGCCTTAGTTAACTCTAATAGAATCAAAAGCCGTATAAATAGGTTAGTGGATAATAATGGCGTTGTTTATGATACGAATGAATCCATTGCTGAATCTAGTGTTAATTTTTTTAGTGAAAATTTTAATAGGAATAATCTTTCGAATGAGTATAATTATTCTAATTTGATTCCTTGTATTGTGAATGATACTGAGAATTTGATGCTTACTTCTCTTCCTCTTGAGGAAGAAATTTGGGATACTATCAAGAATATGAATGGGGAGTCTGTTGGTGGTCCTGATGGTTTTACTACTAAATTCTTCATAAACATGTGGGACATTATTAAAAAGGATGTTATTGATGCTGTGCAGGATTTCTTTAGGGGGAATCCTTACCCTAAATACTTTAAGTCTACGAATATTGTTCTTATTCCTAAAAAAAAGAATCCGTCTTTTTGGAATGACTTTAGACCTATTAGCCTTTGCACTTTTTTTAATAAACTTGTTGCTAAAGTTATTGCTTCGAGATTAGCCTTAATTTTGCCTAAAATAATTTCGTCCAATCAAACTGGTTTTGTGAAAGGTCGTAGTATTTTTGATAATATTTTACTTGCTCAAGAAATGGTTCACGATATAAATGCTAAAATTACTGGTGGCAACATCATTTTTAAACTGGACATCACCAAAGCATATGATAATTTAAATTGGGATTTTCTTTATAATGTTCTGTCTAAGTTTGGTTTTAATCAAAATTTCCTGCGGCTTATTAATAACAGCATTCAAAATTGCTTCTTTTCTCTTATCATTAATGGTTCAAACTATGGTTTCTTTAGCTCTTCTCAAGGTCTTAGACAAGGAGATCCTCTATCTCCCTCGCTTTTTATTATTGCTATGGAGTATCTTTCTAGAGGTATCAAGAATTTATTCAGGTTTAATCCTAAACTTATTTTCAAAACTTTTGGTGGTATTCCGATTACTCATCTTAGTTTTGCTGATGATTTTATCATTTTCTCGAATGCTTCTATTAGAAGTATTAAAGTTTTAAATCTGTTTTTAAATGAATTTCAAAGGAGTAGTGGATTATATATCAATAAAACCAAGTGTAATTTTATCACTAGCAAGCATGTGAATATTCAGAGAAAGGCTAGAATTAAAAGAGTTTGTGGTTTTTGCCCTTCTTTTTTGCCCATTAATTATCTTGGTACTCCTCTGTACAAAGGAAGGAAAAGAATTGATTTATTTGAAAAGATTTTCTCTAATTTTCAAAAAAAATTACTTAACTGGTCTTCTAAGTTTCTTTCTTTTGGGGGTAGATTGACTTTAATTAAAAGTGTGCTTAACTCTATTCCTATATTTCTTTTCCACACTTTACAGCCTCCAATTTTGGTTTGTAAGAGAATGGAGAAGTTGATTAATAAATTTTTTTGGGGAGCCACTGATACTAAGTCGTGCATTAAGTGGTCTTCTTGGTATAAAATGTGTGGTGTGTTTAATGAAGGAGCCATTGGCTGTAAGTCTGTCTCTGACACTGCTAAAGTTTTCTCGCATAAGCTTTGGTTTGGCTTTAGAGCTAACAATAGTCTATGAGCAAACTTTATGAAAGCTAAGTATTGTAAAGATCTTCATCCCCTTGTGTGCCATTATAAAATTGGTGATTCTCCGGTGTGGAAAAGACTGTGTAAGATTAAGTGGGAAGCGGAGACTTTTATTCAATGGGGCATTGGGCTTGGTGAAGTTTCTTTTTGGCAAGATAACTGGTTGGGTTGTGCTTCTTTTGATTCTCTCCTTAATACTCATACCAAAGCTAATATTAAGGTCAAGGATTTCTTTATAAATGGGAATTGGAATTATGTTAAACTTTGTAGTGTGTTGCCTATTTGCATTGTTGAGAATATTGTTAACATTCTTATTAAACTTGATAGTGCGGATAATATCATGTTCAAATTAGCTACTTCGGCCAAGTTTTGCACTAAAAATGTTTGGGATATTATTAGGATTAAAGGTGAGGTTTCTAATGTCTATGGCTTTCTTTGGCATAAAATGATCCCCTTATCCTATACTTTGTTGACTTGGAGAGTTATATTCAAACTGCCTTAGGAAAAATTGTATTTCATGAGTCATGGCTTTGGCATAGGAGACTTTATCATTCTTGTATGAAAAACCTTAGGAGGATTACCCAAAAGAACTTAGTGAGAGGTATATCAAAACTAGACTTTACTAAGGACCACCTTTGTGATGCATGTCAATTAGGAAAGTAAGTGAAGTCCTCTTTTTAGTCCAATAAGGATCTTAAAACTAGTAAACCATTAGAGATTTTGCATATGGATCTTTTTGGACCTGTTGGAACTATTAGTCTAGGAGGGAAGGTATACGGAATTGTGATTGTAGATGATTACTCAAGATTCACATGGGTTAGATTTCTTTTTCATAAGAGTGAATCATTTGAGGAATTTAGAAATTTTTTGACTTGGATTCAAAGGAAACATGGGTGTGAAATTATTTCTATACAAAGTGATCATAGAGGAGAATTTGAAAATGAGATATTTAAGATTTTTTGTAAGGAGAAAGGAATTGATCACAACTTTTCAGCACCTAAAACCCCTCAGCAAAATGGGGTAGTAGAAAGGAAAAATAGATCATTAATAGAAGCAGCCCGAACAATATTGGCAGAATACTCACTTCCTAAATATTTTTGGGCTGAAGCGGTTAGCACTGCATGTTATGTTCTGAATAGAATGAATGTGAGAACTAAATTAAATAAAATATCCTATGAGTTGCTAAAAGGAAGAACACCTAATTTGTCTTCTTTGCATGTTTTTGGGTGCAAGGTGTTTATTCATAACAATGAAAAATCTGCCTTAGGAAAATTTGATCCAAAATCAGATGAAGAAATTTTTGTTGGACACTCAAGTATTGGAAAATCTTATAGAGTATTCAATAGAAGAACTTTGGTAATTGAGGAGGCCACACATGTTATATTTGATGAATCTGAACTTTTGGAAGAGCCAAATGTTATAAAAGATGAGATTGAGATTAACTCCTAAAATATTGATAAAATAAATTTGGAAGAAAATGTGGAAGAAAATTTGGAGATAGAAACTCTTTTTCTAAAGATTTTAGATTTTTAAAAACCATCCAAGGGAATTGATTATAGGTGAACCTAGTGAGAGTGTAAGGACTAGGCGTGGATTAAACAAAGAAGTTAATCATTCAGCCTTCATTTCAATTATAGAACCCACAAATATTGATCAAGCACTTTCAGATGAATTTTGAATTTTGGCCATGCAAGAAGAGTTGAATCAATTTGTAAGAAATAATATTTGTGAATTAACTACAAGGCCAAAGGATCAAAGTGTAGTTGGAACTAAGTAGGTATTCAAAAATAAAATGAATGACTCACGAGTAGTCATTAAAAATAAGGCTAAATTTGTGTTGACCTCATTTTTGTATGAGGTCACTTGGACTAATATTGACTTTAAATCAATCCAAAATCCAGAATTTTAGATCAAAATCCAAGGTCCAAAGGTATTGTCCTAAAGGCCTTTTCCATTGAATTTTCAAACACTTTGAAACCCAGTTAAATGACCTCCGATTCAGAGTCTATATGTTGCATACTGATGGGACATGTCTCTGGAAGAAACCTCCAAATTTGAGCCCATTCCGAGGTCTCTAACCTCAAAAACTAAATTGAAACCCAAAGGCTGTAAAACCTTCAAATATTTACAGCCTATGCCACTGGACATGTCACCTTGAAGATTCTGACCTTAGAGCCTTCACCAAAGCCTCTAGTCACTTCCAGACCTTTAATCTTGATATGTTGAGCATTAAACTGTATTTTTCTGGACCAATCTTGACCCCTAGTTGACCAGGGATCAAAATGACAAAATACCCCTATAGGGCTCAAATGGTGATTTCAAACCAAATGAACTCTGAATTGAACGCAACCACTTCCAGCAAGTTTCAAATGTCATTTCAAATTTGTTGGACCCATTCCCAACCCTTGGGTCAACCTAGTTGACCAAGTCAACAGGTTTGACCCAAAAGGCCCTTTAAGGGTCCAAACAGGTGTTTTAAACCAATTGATCTCCCCAGACCCTGGGATCACATCCAGTAGACTCAAAATGTTATTTTGAATTGATTGAACCCATTTCCAAATCTGGGACCCACCTAGTTGACCCAGTCAACCTAGCTTGACTAAAATCAACCCATAAGCCCTTTTTACTTTGAATTAAAATCCAAATGAATACAAATTTTTGTCAAACCCTCTCAAGGCTATTTTAATTAATTTCTCAAATAGCTTTGGCTGCCACCTCAGCATCCCTGGGCCCATTGACTTGTCAAACAGTCAATGGGTGGTCAAAACACCCCTTAATAGGCTTAATTAACTCCTTAAAATTAATCCTTCTTAATCCAAACCCCTCCAGCAGTTTTAAAACCCTCTAAAACCTTCTCAGGACCTATCACAGTCCTTGGATTTTGATCAAATGGCTCCTAGTCATCCCACATGATTGCTAGGTGACAAAACAAGCTTTCCAAGTGGCATGTCCTTTGTCCTTTTGATCCTCTGCCCCTAACCACCCCAGGGATAGGTGGCTTGATCTTAAGAACCCTCCCATTTAATCACAGCCTTTCATTTGGCTTTGGGACAATTGAATAGGGAAAAACCTCCTTTGGAGCCCTAATTCTCCATCTAGCTCTTTCTCTCCACTCAAGCCCTTCCAGAACTCAAACTCTTTTCATTTGAGCATTCCAGATCTCTCTCCACCTTTCTCCAACAGAAACCCACCCCTCAAATCCCGTCGGTGAGCAAATTCCAGCGAGCCTAGGCTAAGATCCGTCCAAGGCTTGGTTCGAGATATCCAGGCGTTTTCAGCTGAAGACTCCTTCTGGTGGACTACACTTGGTCAAACTACAAGTTCAGAGAGCTCAATTTTGTCCAAATCCATAGACTATAAAAGGTATAACCTTAAACCCTAAGTTAAAACACTTAGTTTTAATTAACTTTTCTAAAGGTGTTTGTTATTCTATGGAGTTTATTCCCCATTAATTATGTTCACCATATTAATCTATATTTTAAATTTCAAGTTTTTTTATTGACTATATCGAACGAACGAGCCGTTTTAGTTAATTAGGGTCTCGGTTCGAAACCTGCATGAACTGTACGTATTCTGCACCATTGATCGCGCGATCAACCGTCTCGATCAAGCCACTCCGCTGCTTTGATCAACCAGCCACGTGATCACGCGGTTACCTTCCCGTCCGAGGCGATCTCTGCCATTGAATCAGAACCACGGGATCTCAATCCAGCCGTCTGATCTCTCTTAGTCGAGATCAAACGGTAGGATTTGATCTCCGCCGTCTGATGAAACCGGTGCGGATCTAACGGCCATCATAATTCGCTGACGTGGATAAGTTAAAACCGCGTGAAGCCGTTCGCAGCTGACGCGTGGCAGACCGCCGCCGCGCGTTCTCAAGCGGCCACGTGGCATTTCCGCCGTCTTCTACCTGGCTTAATCACGCGCCGCCACGTGAAAATTCAGGATTAAGGCTTTATTGTAATTATATTTAATTGCAGAATCTTTAAAAAATAATAATAAATAAAATAAAAGTCCAAAAAACCCGTATAATATATCAAACTGCTCTGTTTTTCAGAGCCTTTAATTTAAAAATAAAATTGATTTAAAATATTTTGTATATCCTATGTAATTTAAAATATAAACTATTAGATTATTTTAATTGTTATTTAATTAAAATAAATCTAAATATTTTCAAAACTCTAAATAAAAATATTTTAATCTATTTTGAACTTCTAGAGAAAATTTTAGGACTATTTGAGTAAAATTTGATATCAATTTGAATTATGCGAGTACTTTAATAGTTAATTAATATTTAATTAAATATTATATTGGACATTTTGAAAATTAAAATTTTTTAATATATATATAATTTGAAAATTGGTAGATCTCTCAACCATTCATAAATCCATACTATTAATGCTTTGAATTATTTTAATTTAAAATACATGTCTATATATATAGGCTTAAGTATATATATATACTTATATTTTAAAACTATTTTAAGATTATATATATGTATATATATATATATATATATATAAATCTTTAAGCTTTGAAAGATCCACCTTGAAATTTTAAACATGGATTAAGCTTGGATGAATAGAATTAATGGGAATGATTAGTGAACAATCGTGTTTTAATTGTTCGCTAAGTTAGTCTTTAATCATTTGTTTTGTGTAAATCTATGCATGTTTAGGGTACACACACTCGCACTTAGTCTAAGGCTCTCTTAGATCTAGGAATTGGTTGCTATTGTGTGTTCATTTCATGCTTAGTCAAGGGTTAGTGAAAATCTTGATTCAAACCTAATCAACCTAGTGACACAATTAAGGATAAAAATTAAGGACTTTGATTAGAAGACTTGGAAAATTTATTGTGAATAGGATGTACTTCACTTGAACTTTAAATTTGAACCACTCAAACTTAGTGACACTCTCAGCCTTAGGAAAAATTTTCATTGTTTTTTGAAATAATTAAGGCCCCTAATTAATTTTCTTAAGTTTAACCCTTAATTAAGCCATTAAACCTTCCAGAAACTATAATAAATTCATTTTAAATCTAAAAATTTTGTTTAACCCCTCTAACTGACCATAATTAAACCATTAACCAATGAAAATTAAAATCCAATTGATTTGACAGCAAATTAAACCTTAATTAAGTTTTAAGCAAAATTGGATATTTAATTAATATAATTAATTAATAATAATTAAAAATTCTAAAAAATTCCCAAACACATGGGAATCTCTTCTTAGGTCATTCCTGACCTTTGGAGCTGATTTCAAGGAGTTGGGATCTCATTTGGAGCAAAATCACAATAAGGGACCTTTAATTAAGGATTTTCAATAATCCAATAAATAGTCAAAACTTCAAATATTCATAACTAATTCCAGAAAAATCCAAATCACCCAAACTCACTTGCATTCATCTCATAATAAGGTCTAATATTTATTAAAAATATTAAATTCCAAAAATCTGTAATATTTCAAAAAGTCAACTTTTTGGTCAACTATAGGTCAAAACTAGTTCAAAACTTCAAATCTTCCTAATAAAATGTAGAAAAATCCGATTTCAACGTACTTACTGTCTAACTGATCGTAGTGAAGTCTAGTATTTTAATAAAATATAAACATTTCAGAATTTGAGTTTAATCAAAAAGTCAATTTTTGAACCCCTTAATTAAGTGATTAAAATATTCCAAAAATTCATAAAATTCAAAATTACTTTGAAACTCCAGAAAATGTTAGCTTAATATTTAAAACTTTCAACAAATCTTTTAAAATACAACAACCATTCTAAAGATGAAGTTTATTGGCTAGACTACTCCGGGCTGCGGGGCTAAGTGTCCTAAGGAGGCTGGTTCCTCGAGCCTGGTGGCACAACGCCACGAATGGATTCCAAGGGGTGTTAAACCTTAAAAAAATAGATTAATTATTAATTATCCGACCTTTTAAAACTTCTAATTTAATTACATTAATTTGGTTTATCGGCTGGACTACTCCGGGCTGCGGGGCTAAGTGTCCTAAGGAGGCTGATTCCTCGAGCCTGGTGGCACAACGCCACGAATCGATTAATGACAAACTTAAATTAATCAATTTTGGAAATCAGTATCCAAACATTTCTAATAAAATTCATTAATTCTTAAGCCTTAATCAACCTAAAATGTTTAATTATACCGGGTACCACTAGGTAACCCAGGCCTACGAGGCTATTAACTTAGCCCCAAGGAAGGTGAAATAAACTTCACGGCCTCGGTGTGAAACAAAGGTGATATCCAACAAATAACTAAATGAATCTTAAAATTAACCTGAAACCATTAATACTTGAATTCAAACTTAAATCCCTTTAATCTTTCAACCAATCGAACTTTAGATAACTTTAACTAATAATCCTAATTAGGATACATCAAAACCACACGACCTACCTCACACACATTAGATGGTTTGCTAGGATCACCGACTCTAGTTTTAGGATAGGCCGGTGTTTCTCTTTCTGCAGTTGTGTGCCGAGTTTTTTTGAGTTTTTACTGCATGCTGTTTGCTAGTGTAGAATTAATGTGTTTATTTACTTACTTCCTGTATTCTGTGATTGATTGTACGTTACATTTACCCCTAGGTTAGGAGCGAATTATACTTGTGTAATCTTATACAGGTGGCCATGCTCATACAAGGAGCTGAAATTAAAGGGGGCAGTTAATAAAAATGTATAAATACTCTTTGCACAGGTATCTGCCGCGCTTAAGACCCCCTTTGAATAAAAAGAGCATGGCCAAGTGTGGCTAAAAAAAATTGCATTTCAATTTTTCATATTATAACTGCTTGGGAATATATACAACTGTTGATTATTAGGATAATCTTGCAGGATCGAGTCCAGATTTTCTTATTTCTCTCAATGTAAATTTAATTCAGTTAAGGTTGTAATTCTTTAAAATGATTTGAGATTGGGATATGAATATCCGAATTGAATTCCAAAGAGGTGAAGACATCCCTAAAGGGGAGAGTCTTCTTCCATTTTGGAAGTCAAATTAGGATACTTAAATATCCAAAGAGGAAAGAAAACACCTCGATCAAGGGGGAGTTTCTTTCCATTTGGATGAAGGATTGGACAAGATGTTCGTGAGAAGATGAAGGATTGGACAACGAGAAGAATCCCAAATCTCAAAATCATTTGATTTAGGATTAGAAATCCGGGTTGTAGTCAGTGGTGCCCGGCCACTTTAATTTCTTGTAATTTTTGAGATATAATAATAAGTGGCACTTGCCATATGAACATTCAATTTGATATATTTAATTTAATTGATTTATTTAATTAATTTCGCATTAGAACTCCTGCTTTTCTAGTCTTTTTACTTGCATGCCGCATTTGACTTGACCTGGAATTCGAATTTAGGCTCTTAGGGGTCTATCAAAAAATTCTTCTACTTTAATTAAATAAATTTTTTTAAGATAAGATAGAAACTCTAAACGATCCTAAGAAGTAAGCTCGGACTCGCCGAGGGTTTTTCATGCATTCATATTGTACTTTCTCAACCTTGTTAGGCATCTCCCCGCCTGCGGGTTCTGGCAGACCACCTGGTCTATGAGGGTACTGATCTGTCAAGGGGATGTTATGCAGTCTCTAGGGAAAAAACCTATTTTCTAAGCCAAAATTTTTAAACTGCTACATACAAATTTTGCATTCAATCGAGTCAATTAGCATGCATCGCATTAGCAATAAATTTAAAAGAGTCTAATATTTAATTGCATTACTTAGACATCAAATACCCAACATAAGTCTAAGGGGTCAATTAAGGATCTGCTCTAGATGTCGACCCCGTTCCTTTATACTTTTCTAATTAACGTCCTTAACACTCTACAAAAAGACCGGACTCATATTTTGAAATCGTCTAGGTGGTTTAGTTGGCTCCCCAATCCAGGCCGGGGTAAGACCAGAATCGCACTGCACTAGCTAGGTTTGGGGCACTAACTTTTAGTGCCTAATTTAGACTTAGGTTCTGAGGCTGGCTCGGGCCATAAGACCTCAACTTTCGGGAATTGAATCCCACTTTCTAATAAAATTGACCATTCAAATTAAAGAATTTCTTTCAATCAAATTCAAGCCCAACGCTTAGGATAGGTTGGAGTATTTTCTGAATTGTTTCAGAATCTCAAAATACTCACTACTCTTCTCCCTTTGACTCCAAAAATAAGTCTTCAACATTGAACCAGTCCCATTTGAAAATTCCAACTCTTTTCCTCCTTTGATATCGATCTTTGAGAATCTTAAATGAAATTTCTATCGCTATTTTAATCGAGAGTTTTCGTAGGAAATTTTGATTTCCTACGATGTAATTAACTACGAGGGCTTGCGCTCGTAGGAGATTTAGAAACCCAGAATTGATTTTCAAAACCAATTTTTCAAAAACTCTAATTAATTCTCTTTGGGAAATTTAAATTCAACGATCATTTTCATCATTTTCAAACGATCAATAGTGATTGATAATTTTTTTCCTCGAATTGATATATCAATTACTATCGTGATTTTGATTATGAAATTAATGATCTTTTTATCCAAATTAGCATAGTCAAATAATTGATTAAATTCCATTTTGATCATCCGGGGTCAAATGTGATTCTCCCTTTGAGTTTGACTACAATAATCCGGATAAATTTGAGATTCTAAAATTTGAACCCATTAGGGAACGATATGATCATCTCCTGAGGTGATATACTGTTCATAATGACGCGTTCAATTTTAAAATTCAAAATTAAAAATATTCCCAAAGAAAATTAATACATTTTCAAAATATAACTATATTTTTTTTAATCAAAACAAAAAATGGCAACTCCGCTGGGGATCATCTCACTCTCCATCTTTAATAGCGGTATAAATTTTATTGAATCGGTAGTTTTAACTACCTTTCTCTCCGTTGGTCCCTCTCTCATTTCTTCCTTGGGTGAGCGTGACCAACTCAATTAAGACATGTCAAAAGAGAGGTGAGCGTAGGAATCCTCTGTCGAAGTCGGGCTTTGACATTTTGTCTCCAACTTGATTGGTAGAGCGAAAGAGTCAAGCCAAAATCCTTCTGTATATGTTGCAAACACGCGTGCGAACAAATATATAGCATGCTAAGTTTCACAATTTACAGAAAATACTTCAACTTAAAAATCAAAATTTCAATCCTTTAAGCAAAATTCAATCACTTTCAAATCTCAATCAATCCATGTATTCTATCATTACATATGAAATTATAACTCCTATAATTTGGTATGTGTGATAGAATACAAACTTCTAGTCCAAATTTGATTCTAGAGTTTGAATCTTTTTGGCAAAGTCAAGCTTTGACATTTCACTCTCGAACAGTTCGTCGGGGTGAAAGAGTCGGGTCGACTTTTAAGAATCTCCCCCTCTCTAAATTTTTGTTAACCTTTATGTTGAACGCGAGTTCAATATGTTGAGTTTCAAAATAAAGAGGGATGATGCCAGATTTTCAAACTCTTAAATTCTTTTTAGAATCGTCTAACTTCAACCTTCATTGCCATATGTTTTATACAATACCATTATAATTTAACATAGGCAATACAAATTCAAACCCTTGATCAAACCTGGATTTTGACATTTCAATCTAAGCTAGTCAGTGTAGTGAAAGAGTCAAATCAAGGTCTCTAGATTTTTCCCTAATCTTTGTTAACCATTTTTGTTGAAAATAAAAATCAACATATTGAGTTTCAAAAGTGAAGGAAAATATTCCAAACCTACTTCAACTGTTGTTTCCACGTGTCCTCTGCAATATTCTGTTGTAATTAAATACATGCAACACAAATTCAAAATTCTCCAATCAATTCTGGGCTCTAACATTTCACCCCCAATTTACTTGGTGGGATAAAAGAGTTGAGCCTAGTTCCTAGGATCTTCAAGTTACTTTTATAAACCTGCACATTCAAATAAAAACCAACGTGTTGAGTTTCAAAGTTTGAAGAAGATCTGTTCAATTTCAACCTCAAATTTAAATTCAATCTTAAGTTCAAATCCAAATTTAACTTTAAGTTCGAGTTCAATCTCGACCTTAAACTCAAGTTTGATTTCAACGTTAAATCCAACCTTGAATTTGATTTTACAATTCAAACCTGAATTTTGACATTTTGCCCCAAGTCAATTGATGTAGCGAAAGAGTCAAGTTCCTCGTCAATTTTATGAACCATCATGTTCAGTGTAAACTGAATACGATTGAGTTATAAAATTTTGAGTAAAATCAATCAAACTTAAAATTCAAATTCAAATTCAAATCACTGATTAAAATCACTTTCTTAATTCCAGGAAATCGAACACTCAAATGGCTGGGAAACTCGTCTTCTCACTGAATAAAGATGTGCCTGTAGAAGAAATTCTTAATGGCAATTTAATTCAGTACGAGATGGAATTTCAGAACCTCAAGATTTTAGTTAATGGGGAAACACTGATTGATCTATCTTCCACGATACTAGAAAAGTCTCCTTTAGTTGAGATTACTTTAGGGTCAAGAGTTGACTCCCACATCGCCAAGATGGAGGTTGTTGTCGCCCCTGTACCCACTGTACTCTCTACTCAGGAGAATCAAAACCAAAAGTTAATAATGACAAATAAGCTACCATCTCAATCTGAGATCGGATCAAATTCTATCACCCCTGTCATCGGTAGGAATAAGATGAAGAATTACCTTCGAAGCGCCAGAAAAAAGAATCTTAAGGCTAGAAAGACTGCTGAATTTGAAGCCTTAGAGAAGACCGACTTCGAGGCCAATCGAGAGTTCGTTGCTCCTTCTACGTACCCTCTCCTTGCACAAAGGAGGAAGGTTGTAGAGATGAGAGCACGATCTTCAATACACCTGCTTGACTACTATACAAAAAGACTCGAGCAAGAAAGAATTGAGCGATCACCAGCAATAGGCCAAAGGCCCCCAGCTGAGGGTTATGATCCGTCCACTCTACTAGAAGAGGTTAAGGCACATTACTACACGTGTCCCACTATATCATTTGTAGAGGAGGAGGAGTAGAAACCACTCGGGGTGCCACTCTCTTAACTACTAGTCTAGTAGAAATTTGAGAGGGGAAATAATCTAAGTTTGTATCAGATAGTGATACCGTTGAAATCTAACTTTCAATGGGGTCCTATCATGATAAATCTTTTGATTATAATAATGTCATGCTTTTTAGGGACATTGCAGACCCTATAATAGTCTCTCTCTTCAAAGAGATTGTAGGAATTCAATTCCATACTACTAGGGTCTTGCCACCTAGACTTGCAACTTTTTAAGGAAAATTTTCCAATTTCTCAAGTGTACCGGGTCCGGATTTTCAAGATAGTTGATTTCTCTTTTTAATGAAAATTGACCTCTACCTTAAGTCTTAAGTTGGAGAGAGTTGTAGTTGACTCCATCAAATGTTCTCCCTCCCACCGCTTCTGTGGGTTGAATTAACTTTTGAGTTAAAATTTGTTTCAAATTAAAGTTGATTCTAGAAATGAAAATTTTATCAATCTTCTAGCAATTTTCTATCTTAATAGGTGATTCTCGCATGTCTGAATTCTGTTCAATGATTTTCAAAAGTCAAGTCGATACTCTTTTCAAAAATATTGGATGTGCTTTGAGGATTACTTTTCCTTGTATAAGAGAATAAATTTTACTCTCTAATACTTGAGATATAATCCCAACATTCAAAATAAAAAGATCAATCATTTTAAGGTATTTGAAGAAAGTGGAGCCTCTTCTCAAAATTAATTGAAATAAAAAAATGCGCGAATGCGCTAAAAATCAAAAAACGTGCGAAAGCGCCAAAAATCAAGAAATGCACGAAGTGCATCAAAAGTCAAAAGATGCGCAATATGCGCCACCAGAAAAAGAGAAGAAGAGTAAGATGGCTTCCTTCCTTTAAATTCTTAAATCTAAAAATACACAATATACTTCAAATACTTGATTTTGAAAATCTTGAATCTAGATTCTTCACCATGCATAAATTATCTATCAGATAGAAGAGAATAATGAAAAAAATTGAAAAGATCAAATTTCTACCTTCAACTTAAACCCTTTAAAATTAATTTTAATTCAAAATCTATATAAGGGAGACCCCAGTTCAGTTTCTACGAAACTTGGTCTGGGTCAACAAAACCTAAATCCTTAAATCTTTCCAACGTTGGTTGGAGTCGACTCTACTTCTCACTCTAATTGATAAATTTGTTCCCACATGTCGTTCCGATAGGGTCCAAATAGTTAGAGAAAATTTTCAGTAAAAAGAGAGAATCTTTTACTCTTGAAAAGAATTCAAATCCTATTCTTGAGAAATGTTTTAGTCCTTGCATATATGCATCTTTTCCTTTAAAGCCTTTTCAACAAAATTACACTCTATAGTTGGTCCAAGCTCGAACCCCATTAGAGGAGTATTTTGTAATGCTGGGAATTGCCATTCAAAATCAATCCACGACTGAGCAGAGTGCCCGACTCTAATTTGAGGAGCTCGAGGCCTTGTAGAGCTTTATCTTTAAAGCTCAATAAAGCTCAGAATCATCTGAAGCCTGTTTGGTTAAAGTTTGTGATAAGATAGAGCAACTTAAAACCTTCCAAGGAGGAGAATTGGTCTAGGTTCTTTGGATGCATATCTTAGCCTATCGATAGATCAGTGGAGGAGTCTGAACCAATACAAGAGTGTCCTCCTGTCGTAGAGACGATCTTTGAGAAAATTTCAAACATTAATTGATCAACCCTGGAGAATGCCACCCGATATTTTTTTAAATGTTGGGGAGGCTCTTTAGGAAGTACCATGCCAGATGAGTGTCAAATTCAAAGTCAATAAAAAGTCTTCAAATTTCCTGGATTAAAAAAAAAAAAATTTCTTAATTCAAAATCAAACACATTCAATTCAAAATCAAATCAATTCAAATTCAAAACTTTCAAATATCAAATTTTAAAATTCAAGCCGATCCTCTGTGTAGAACAAGTTTCCTCTACATACGATCAATTCAGACTCGATCCTTTATATGGAGCAAGTTTCCTCCATATACGATCAATTCCAGACTCGATCCTCTGTGT
This sequence comes from Dendrobium huoshanense, assembly GCA_016618105.1. Taxonomy (NCBI): domain Eukaryota; kingdom Viridiplantae; phylum Streptophyta; class Magnoliopsida; order Asparagales; family Orchidaceae; genus Dendrobium; species Dendrobium huoshanense. Next base: position 13,119,786 of record CM028350.1, on the reverse strand, counting down.
GGAGCAAGTTTCCTCCACATATGATCATCCAGACCCGGTTTTTTATATAGAGCAAGTTTCCTTTCCACAAGACCGTCCATTAGTGGTGGAGTATGCCCTCTGTGGCACCACCCTAGCATTTGAGTTAAGCGATTAGTGGTGGAGCATGCCCTCTATGGCACCACCCTTGCATTTGAGTTAAACGATTAGTGGTGGAGCGTGCCCTTCGTGGCGCCATCCTAATTCGTATCCATTAGTGGTGGAGCATGCCCTCTGTGGCACCACCCTAGCATTTGAGTTAAGCGATTAGTGGTGGAGCATGCCCTCTATGGCACCACCCTAGCATTTGAGTTAAACGATTAGTGGTGGAGCGTGCCCTTCGTGGCGCCATCCTAATTTGTATCCGTTAGTGGTGGAGCATGCCCTCTGTGGCACCACCCTAGCATTTGAGTTAAGCGATTAGTGGTGGAGCGTGCCCTTCGTGGCGCCATCCTAATTCGTATCCGTTAGTGGTGGAGCATGCCCTCTGTGGCACCACCCTAACATTTGAGTTAAACGATTAGTGGTGGAACGTGCCCTTCGTGGCGCCATCCTAATTCGTATCCGTTAGTGGTGGAGCATGCCCTCTGTGGTACCACCCTAACATTTGAGTTAAACGATTAGTGGTGGAGCGTGCCCTTCGTGGCGCCATCCTAATTCGTATCCGTTAGTGGTGGAGCATGCCCTCTGTGGCACCACCATAACATTTGAGTTAAACGATTAGTGGTGGAGCGTGCCATTCGTGGCGCCATCCTAATTCGTATCCGTTAGTGGTGGAGCATGCCCTCTATGGCACACCCTAACATTTGAGTTAAACGATTAGTGGTGGAGCGTGCCCTTCGTGGTGCCATCCTAATTTGTATCCGTTAGTGGTGGAGTATGCCCTCTGTGGCACCACCCTAGCATTTGAGTTAAACGATTAGTGGTAGAGCATGCCCTCTGTGGCACTACCCTAATAAATTTAAATCTTGATTCCCTAAGGATGAATCTTTTCATTCCCTTAAGATCAAAATCCTAAATTTAATCCTCTAGGGTTAGGACTTTCCTTCCCTTAGAATCATTTTCAAATTTAATCATATAGGGTTAGGACTTCCCTTCCCTTAGAATTAATTTCAAACTCAATTCCTTAGGGGTACACATTCCATTCCCTTATGATTAAAATTCCAGACTTGATCTTTAAGCTCGGTCAACGCCAATATGTGCAATAGAACTTTGTTCTATTACACATATTGGGGGTCCATTTGTTGACCTCATTTTTGTATGAGGTCACTTGGACTAATATTGACTTTAAATCAATCCAAAATCCAGAATTTCATATCAAAATCCAAGGTCAAAAGGTATTATCCTAAAGGCCTTTTCCATTGAATTTTTAAACACTTTGAAACCCAGTTAAATGACCTCCGATTCAAAGTCTGTCAGTTGCATACTGATGGGACATGTCTCTGGAGGAAACCCTCCAAATTTGAGCCCATTCCAAGGTCTCTAACCTCAAAAATTAAATTGAAACCCAAAGGCTATAAAACCTTCAAATATTTACAGCCTATGCCACAGAACATGTCACCTTGAAGATTCTGACCTTTGAGCCTTCACCAAAGCCTCTAGTCACTTCCAGACCTTTAATCTTGATATGTTGAGCATTAAACTGTATTTTTCTGAACCAATCTTGACCCCTAGTTGACCAGGGGTCAAAATGACAAAAATTCCCCTATAGGGCTCAAATGGTGATTTCAAACCAAATAAACTCTGAATTGAACGCAACCACTTCCAGCAAGTTTCAAATGTCATTTCAAATCTGTTGGACCCATTCCCAACCCTTGGGTCAACCTGGTTGACCAAGTCAACAGGTTTGACCCAAAAGGCCCTTTAAGGGTCCAAACAGGTGTTTTGAACCAATTGATCTCCCCAGACCCTGGGATCACATCCAGTAGACTCAAAATGTTATTTTGAATTGATTGAACCCATTTCTAAATCTGGGACCCACCTAGTTTACCCAGTCAACCTAGCTTGACCAAAATCAACCCTTAAGCCCTTTTCACTTTGAATTAAAATCCAAATGAATACAAATTTTTGTCAAACCCTCTCAAGGCTATTTTAATTAATTTCTCAAATAGCTTTGGCTGCCACCTCAGCATCCCTGGGCCCATTGACTGGTCAAACAGTCAATGGGTGGTCAAAATACCCCTTAATAGGCTTAATTAACTCCTTAAAATTAATCCTTTTAATCCAAACCCCTCCAGCAGTTTTAAAACCCTCTAGAACCTTCTCAGGACCTATCACAGTCCTTGGATTTTGATCAAATGGCTCCTAGTCATCCCACATGATTGCTAGGTGACAAAACAAGCTTTCCAAGTGGCATGTCCTTTGTCCTTTTGATCCTCTGCCCCTAACCACCCCAGGGACAGGTGGCTTGATCTTAAGAACCCTCCCATTTAATCACAGCCTTTCATTTGGCTTTGGGACAATTGAATAAGGCAAAACCTCCTTTGGAGCCCTCATTCTCCATCTAGCTCTTTCTCTCCACTCAAGCCCTTCCAGAACTCAAACTCTTTTCGTTTGAGCATTCCAGATCTCTCTCCACCTTTCTCCAACAGAAACCCACCCCTCAAATCCTGCCGGTGAGCAAATTCTGGCGAGCCTAGGCTAAGATCCGTCCAAGGCTTGGTTCGAGATATCCAGGCGTTTTCAGCTGAAGACTCCTTCTAGTGGACTACACTTGGTCAAACTACAAGTTCAGAGAGCTCGATTTCGTCCAAATCCATAGACTATAGAATGTATAGCCTTAAACCCTAAGTTAAAACACTTAGTTTTAATTAACTTTTCTAAAGGTGTTTGTTAATCTATGGAGTTTATTCCCCATTAATTCTGTTCACCATATTAATCTATATTTTAAATTTCAAGTTTTTTTATTGATTATATCGAACGAATGAGCCGTTTTAGTTAATTAGGATCTCGGTTTGAAACCTGCATGAACTGTACGTATTCTGCACCATTGATCGCGCGATCAACCGTCCCGATCAAGCCACTCCGCTGCTTTGATCAACCAGCCACGTGATCGCATGAAGCCGTCCGCAGCTGACGCGTGGCAGACCGCCACCGCGCGTTCTCAAGCGGCCACGTGGCATTTCCGCCGTCTTCTACCTGGCTTAATCACGCGCCGCCACGTGTAAATTCAGGATTAAGGCTTTATTTTAATTATATTTAATTGAAGAACCTTTAAAAAATCATAATAAATAAAATAAAAGTCCAAAAAACCCGTATAATATATCAAACTGCTCCGTTTTTCAGAGCCTTTAATTTAAAAATAAAATTGATTTAAAATATTCTATATATCTTAAGTAATTTAAAATATAAACTATTAGATTATTTTAATTGTTATTTAATTAAAATAAATCCAAATATTTTCAAAACTCTAAAAAAAATATTTTAATCTATTTTGAACTTCTAGAGAAAATTTTAGGACTATTTGAGTAAAATTTGATATCAATTTGAATTATGCGAGTACTTTAATAGTTAATTAATATTTAATTAAATATTATATTGGACGTTTTGAAAATTAATTTTTTTTTTATATATAATTTGAAAATTGGTAGATCTCTCAACCATTCATAAATCCATACTATTAATGCTTTGAATTATTTTAATTTAAAATACATGTCTATATATATAGGCTTAAGTATATATATATACTTATATTTTAAAACTATTTTAAGATTATATATATGTATATATATATATATATATATATATATATATATATATATATATATATATATATATATATATATATATATATATATATATATATATATATATATATATATTTAATTCTTTAAGCTTTGAAAGATCCACCTTGAAATTTTAAACATGGATTAAGCTTGGATGAATAGAATTAATGGGAATGATTAGTGAACAATCGTGTTTTAATTGTTCGCTAAGTTAGTCTTTAATCATTTGTTTTGTGTTAATCTATGCATGTTTAGGGTACACACACTCACACTTAGTCTAAGGCTCTCTTAGATCTAGGAATTGGTTGCTATTGTGTGTTCATTTCATGCTTAGTCAAGGGTTAGTGAAAATCTTGATTCAAACCTAACCAACCTAGTGACACAATTAAGGATAAAAATTAAGGACTTTGATTAGAAGATTTGGAAAATTTATTGTGAATAGGATGTACTTCACTTGAACTTGAAATTTGAACCACTCAAACTTAGTGACACTCTCAGCCTTAGGAAAAATTTTCATTGATTTTTGAAATAATTAAGGTCCCTAATTAATTTTCTTAAGTTTAACCCTTAATTAAGCCATTAAACCTTCCAGAAACTATAATAAATCCATTTTAAATCTAAAAATTATGTTTAACCCCTCTAATTGACCATAATTAAACCCTTAACCAACGAAAATTAAAATCTAATTGATTTGACAACAAATTAAACCTTAATTGAATTTTAAACCAAATTGGATATTTAATTAATATAATTAATTAATAAAAATTAAAAATTCTAAAAATTTCCCAAACACTTGGGAATCTCTTCTTAGATCATTCCTGACCTTTGGAGCTGATTTCAAGGAGTTGGGATCTCATTTGGAGCTAAATCACAATAAGGGACCTTTAATTAAGTATTTTCAATAATCCAATAAATAGTCAAAACTTCAAATATTCATAACTAATTCCAGAAAAATCCAAATCACCCAAACTCACTTGCATCCATCTCCTAATAAGGTTTAATATTTATTAAAAATATTAAATTCCAGAAATCTGTAATATTTCAAAAAGTCAACTTTTTGGTCAACTATAGGTCAAAACTAGTTCAAAACTTCAAACCTTCCTAATAAAATGTAGAAAAATCCGATTTCAACGTACTTACTGTATAACTGATCGTAGTGAAGTCTAGTATTTTAATAAAATACAAAAATTTCAGAATTTGAGCATAATCAAAAAGTCAATTTTTGAACCCCTTAATTAAGTGATTAAAATATTCCAAAAATTCATAAAATTCAAAATTACTTTGAAACTCCAGAAAATGTTAGCTTAATATTTAAAACTTTCAACAAATCTTTTAAAATACAACAACCATCCTAAAGATGAAGTTTATTGGCTGGACTACTCCAGGCTGCGGGGCTAAGTGTCCTAAGGAGGCTGGTTCCTCGAGCCTAGTGGCACAACGCCACGAATGGATTCCAAGGGGTGTTAAACCTAAAAAAAATAGATTAATTATTAATTATCTGACCTTTTAAAACTTCTAATTTAATTACATTAATTTGTTTTACTTTCTGCAGTTGTGTGCAAAGTTTTTTTGAGTTTTTACTGCATGCTATTTGTTAGTGTAGAATTGATGTGTTTATTTACTTACTTCCTGTATTCTATGATTGATTGTATGTTAGATTTACCCCTAGGTTAGTAGCAAATTATACTTGTATAATCTTATACAGGTGGCCATGCTCATACAAGGAGCTGAAATTAAAGGGGGCAGTTAATAAAAAATGTATAAATACTCTTTGCACAGGTATCTGCCGCGCTTAAGACCCCCTTTGAATAAAAAGAGCATGGCCAAGTGTGGCTAAAAAAATTGCATTTCAGTTTTTCATATTATAACTGCTTGGGAATATATACAACTGTTGATTATTAGGATAACCTTGCAGGATCGAGTCTAGATTTTTTTATTTCTCTCAATGTAAATTTAATTCAGTTAAGGTTGTAATTCTTTAAAATGATTTGAGATTGGGATATGAATATCCGATTTGAATTCCAAAGAGGTGAAGACATCCCTAAAGGGGAGAGTCTTCTTCCATTTGGAAGTCAAATTAGGATACTTTGTAAATATCCAAAGAGGAAAGAAAACACCTCAATCAAGAGGGAGTTTCTTTCCATTTGGATATCCTGAACCGACGAATCAAGATGTTCGTGAGAAGATGAAGGATTGGACAACGAGAAGAATCCCAAATCTCAAAATCATTTGATTTAGGATAAGAAATCTGGGTTGTAGTCAGTGGTGCCCGGCCACTTTAATTTCTTGTAATTTTTGAGATGTAATAATAAGTGGCACTTGCCATATGGACATTCAATTTGATATATTTAATTTAATTAATTTATTTAATTGATTTCGCATTAGAACTCCTGCTTTTCTAGTCTTTTTACGTGCATGCCGCATTTGACTTGACCTGGAATTCGAATTTAGGCTCTTAGGGGTCTATCAAAAAATTCTTCTACTTTAATTAAATAAAATTTTTTAATATAAGATAGAAACTCTAAACGATCCTAAGAAGTAAGCTCGGACTCACCGAGGGTTTTTCATGCATTCATATTGTACTTTCTCAACCTTGTTAGGCATCTCCCCGCCTGCGGGTTCTGGCAGACCACCTGGCCTATGTGGGTGCTGATCTGTCAAGGGGATGTTATGCAGTCTCTAGGGAAAAAACCTATTTTCTAAGCCAAAATTTTTAAACTGCTATATACAAATTTTGCATTCAATCGAGTCAATTAGCATGCATCGCATTATCAACAAATTTAAAAGAGTCTAATATTTAATTGCATTACTTAGACATCAAATACCCAACATAAGTCTAAGGGGTCAATTAAGGATCTGCTCTAGATGTCGACCCCGTTCCTTTATACTTTTCTAATTAACGTCCTTAACACTCTACAAAAAGACCGGACTAATATTTTGAAATCGTCTAGGTGGTTTAGCTGGCTCCCCAATCCAGGCCGGGGTAAGACCAGATTCGCATTGCACTAGCTAGGTTTGGGGCACTAACTTTTAGTGCCTAATTTAGACTTAGGTTCTGAGGCTGGCTCGGGCGATAAGACCTCAACTTTCGGGAATTGAATCCCACTTTCTAATAAAATTGACCATTCAAATTAAAGAATTTTTTTCAATCAAATTCAAGCCCAACACTTAGGATAGGTTGGAGTATTTTCTGAATTGTTTCAGAATCTCAAAATACTCACTACTCTTCTCCCTTTGACTCCAAAAATAAGTCTTCAACATTGAACCAGTCCCATTTGGAAATTCCAACTCTTTTCCTCCTTTGATATCGATCTTTGAGAATCTTAAATGAAATTTCTATCGCTATTTTAATCGAGAGTTTTCATAGGAAATTTCGATTTCCTACGATGTAATTAACTACGAGGGCTTGCGCTCGTAGGAGATTTAGAAACCCAAAATTGATTTTCAAAACCAATTTTTCAAAAACTCTAATTAATTCTCTTTGGAAAATTTAAATTCAACGATCATTTTCATCATTTTCAAATGATCAATAGTGATTGATAATTTCTTTCCTCGGATTGATATATCAATTACTATCGTGATTTTGATTATGAAATTAATGATCTTTTTATCCAAATTAGCATAGTCAAATAATTGATTAAATTCCATTTTAATCCTCCGGGGTCAAATGTGATTCTCCCATTGAGTTTGACTACGATAATTCGGATAAATTTGAGAATCTGAAATTTGAACCCATTAGGGAACGATATGATCATCTCCTGAGGTGATATACTGTTCATAATGACGCGTTCAATTTTAAAATTCAAAATTAAAAATATTTCCAAAGAAAATTAATACATTTTCAAAATATAACTACATTTTTTTTAATCAAAACAATTAGTTTCTAAGGGGAATAATCAGAATGAAGGGATTGATTTTGAGGAGACTTTTGCCCCTATAGCTAGACTTGAAGCAATTAGATTTTTGCTAGCTTTTGCCTATTTTAGAGGATTCAAATTGTATTAAATGGATATAAAAAGTGCTTTTTTAAATGGGGTAATTTAAGAATATATTTTTGTAGAACAACCACCAGGTTTTAAAAATTTTAAATACCCAATTCATGTTTTCAAGTTGAAAAAGGCATTATATGGATTGAAACAGGCACCTAGGGCTTGGTATGAGAGGTTAAGCACCTTCCTACTTGAAAGATCTTCTGAAAAAGGAAGTGCGGATACAACTCTATTTTTGAATAAATGTGAAAGGATATACTCATTGTTCAAATTTATGTGGATGATATCATTTTTAGATCTTTAAATAAAAATTATTATGATGATTTTTCTAAAATAATGAGTAGTGAATTTGAGATGAGTCTAATGGGAGATTTAAATTATTTTTTAGGATTTAGCATTAAGTAAATTGAGAAGGGTACATTTCTTAGCTAGTCAAAATATGTTAAGGATATCCTACAAAAGTGTGAAATGGACAATGCTAAACATGTTAGTACACCAATGAGTTCCTCAGTTCAGTTGGATAAGGACCCTAAGAAAAAATCTGTTGATCAAAAGAAATTTAGAGGGATAAATGGATCTTTACTTTACTTGACTGCTAGCCAACCTGATATCATATTTAGTGTTTACTTGTATGCTAGATTTCAATCATTTGACAACAGTAAAAAGGATTTTAAGATATATGTTAGAAACTTAGAACTTAAAAATTTGGTATCCTAAATTTAGCTCTTCATTTGAAATAATTGGTTATTCAGATTTTGACTTTGCATGTTGTTGGGTGGATAGAAAAAGTACTTCTGGAACATGTCAGTTTACTTGAAATTCTTTAGTATCTTGGTCCAGTATAAAATAAAATTCTGTAGCCCTATCTACTATTGAAGCTGAATATATTGTATTAGGAAGTTGTGTGGCACAAGTACTTTGGTTGAAATAATAATTAATTAATTTAGGATTAACTATAGGCACTATTCCAATTTATTGTAATAACACTAGTGCTTGTTTTTTCATTTTGATTGAGTGCTTTATTTTTGAAAAATTTGAGTGGCAATTGTCCGAGACAAAAATTTTTTCATACAGGATGATTTGTGTCGTGTGTCAAACTGTTGGATTTTGAATCATTTGTATGAAGTTTTTGAGTTTTTAATTGTCACTTCGTCTGTATGATCGCCACGATCATCCAAATGAAATGTTTTTCAAATGACGGGATGATTGAATAAAGCAGTTAATTAAATAAGATAGATTTAATGTTATAATTCGTATGTATGAACATTTGGTTCGTCTGGACGAACACATGTCGGTTCGATGGAGGGGACAATTTTAATATCCATTAAAATGATCATAAGTTCTAATCATCTCGAGACGAACACGTGCTCGTCGGTACGATCAGTCTGGTCAAAAGTCTGTACAAAAGGATGCTTCGTAAGTTGTGTGATTACAAAAAGCCGTTTTATTTTGGTCGCATTCTTTCGTCCATACAAAAGTTTTCGTACGAGACGAATATATTTCGTATGGGACGAACTTAAAATTTTGTCCAGTACGAACTATCATTTTTTTAATAAATAGATGGGCTTTTGAACTCAACAGTCACTCTCATTTCACTTTCATCCTCCAGATCAGGGTCCTTCTAAGTGACAATTGTACTTGATTTTATGTATTTTCTCTAATTGGTGTGTTAGTTTTATGTTTTAGGAAAATGTGATGTATTTTCTTTTCTTTAGATGTTGTTGTTTTTAAATCTTATGTCATATTGATATTTCATGTTTCAATTGTAATATGTTTCATTTTGATATCAATATAAGTTATCCTTTTTTGGCTTTAATTTAGTTTTTGAAATGTGTGCTAGCCTTTATGAAAATCATTAGACTTTTGATCTTAATAGTGCTATAATTTGAAATGCAAGTTAAAATTAAATTCATTAGAAAATCTAATTTTTCTAAATTTAAGTTCTGCTTATAACTTGATGTAATTAAGATTGTCAATTTCATGTCTCTTATTTAGACTACATTAATTATAATATTATTATTATAACTGTGATATTTTCTTATTTTATATTTCACTTATCAATAAATATTTATACACTTAAAAAAATTTGAAATTTTTTATTATTGATTTTGGAAAGGTCAAAATTACTTTTGAAAAATGTACAAACGTACAAAAATCAAAAGGAGAAGTATACATAAATGTGAGGTTTAATTTTTATTTAAGATCAATTATTTAAAAAAAATATCAACTTTCTAGAAATAAAATTTAATTTAAAAGTCAAATTTTAGCCCCTTAATTTAATGATTAAAATAATTCAAAATTTTTTACAAATTGATTAATTAACCAAAATTCCTAAAAAAATATTAGTTTGATTGATAAAATCAATCAACCAACCCTTTAATATATAAAACTTGACACTTTTATTTCTACCTTCCGTTTGCCAAGTAAAAAATATTAATGAAGTAATGAAAGATCGTGTTATACTTAATTTTTCTATTCATGTTGGTTACACCATGGATGTGGGCAAACTTATTTTTAAGGGTGCTACTTCTTTCTCTAATTTTAGCTCTTCATATCAATGTTGGTATTGTTGTAGATCCCAGTGAAGAGCATTTTTTTTCACATTTATGCTATTTCCAAGCAAAAAAACAGTTAAATTAAATTTAAGAGGGTGGGAGATGCGAAAGAAGGAAGTTCTAGTAGTCCCAAGTTCTTTCGTAAGCCTGGTGGTAGTAGAAGTTCTGGGACTCCTAAATCTTTATGTGATCAGAAGGCTGAGTTGAGGGAGAAAATGGAGGGTTTGACTGAATTCTATGAGGTGAGTATAGTAGGAGTGGCAGACTCACTACTTTGGAATGCACAAAAAAATAATACCACTATCCTTCTAAGTTCAATGAGGATTTAGTGGGGATGTTTATGAGGATCCCACCTATTAAAAATTCAGATCAACTGGAATTCCCTATTGCTCATGAATATCAGTCATTTATGTAGACCCGTTCTGATTATGATGAAGATGAGGAGGAGGAGGATCAAGATTTTGTGTAGTTCTTATTTTTGTTTTTGGGAGTTTGTGGTAGTCATTTTATTTTTCTTTTGTGAGAAAGAAGAGATGGAGAGAGATATTATGGGGTATGAAAGCATTTTTTTTAAGAACATAAAAACCTAGTACAAAATAGAAGCAAATAAAACTAATAGTTCCTGAACCAAAGTGGAAAGGAACCTTATTTAAGAGCATATTTGTTATAATAAAATTATCATAATTAGAATGAAATGTACTATTTCCCATTTTAAAACTATTGGGGTGGAGGGGTTACCAAAGATTAAACAACCTAAAAGGTTGGTTAGTATCCCAGAATTCCCAACTGGTTAAAAAATAAGAACTAGTAACAATCTCATAACTAATTATAATAATCTTATAAAACAAATATAAAACTAAAATAAAGAAAATGCAATTACAAAATAGAATAAGAAAAATAAAATTCCATGAGAAGCCTAAAAGTCTTCAATTAGTCTTCTCTGGAACAGACTATTGCCATCCATTACATCCTTTTGAATAATAATCTCATCCTTTGAAGTAGAGATAAACCAATTACTGTTGATGAGGACAATGCTCCTATTAAGGGAAGAGAAATATTTCCTGAACATAAGCTCAGTCATCAAATACCATAAAGATATAAACAACATGCTTCTTTCCAACTTGCCAATATAACAGTAACCACACATATTAACGGGCTGTAGAGGAAAAACCCCTTTTATGATTCGTAAATTTAGAATCAGTAGTTCTTCTCCTAGTAGTATCTTCCAACGGCCCCAAGATTTGAAGCTCTTTAAACAGCTTGTGTTTAGGATTAGAGGAAAAGCTATTTTTAATAATAATAGCTTTTTTATTAACAACCAAAGATTTTTTTGAATTTCAAGTTTATATCAGATAATGGAGTAACCTCCTCTGGTTTCTGAGCAGAACAAACTCCATTTATCCCTTCAGAAAATTTGAATTTATCAGAGGAATTAGTCTTGCCAGCAGAACTGATTTTATTCATTATAGCCGTTCTTCCTTCATTCTCGATTTTGGAATCAACTACTGTTGTAACTTCAACCACCTTATTTGCATTATCACGAGAAACATATTCCACTCCTAAGTCCTCATTACATTCCTTCAATAATTCAAATTTTGAAATTTGAATCATACATGCTTTATCTTCTTCATGCGGAATTTTAGCATTTTCAAATTTTGAATTTTCTCCTCCAACCAGGTCCCGTGCAACAATGTCTGAATTAACAGAATCAAGAGTTGGAGTGGCTTGATCAGCAATTGATTCATTAGCAACATCTCGGCAACATTCATTAGGATTATTATCATGAATTTGAACCTTTCGATTAACATCAACTTCAATTAATTTTTTATTCAAAACATCTTTGTTAACAATAGAAAATTCAGTCTCCAAATTATCTTCTCTTTCAAGAGAAAGCACACTATATTTATTGGAATCTACAAGATCTGATGAGATTATAGCCGGTGCATCAAGATCAGCAATTTCTTTATCTTCAACATTAATCCTATCTGAACTAGGATTACTATTTGAGGGAATTTTCTTCCTTCTTTTGTTCTTGAACTTAACATGCATCCAAGGACCATAAGAACTATCTAGAGAATAACTTTTAGGGACTTCTTTAACAGCCATATTCATAGATTGAGAAACGTTTGGACATACAAAGTCTTTATGTCCAATTCTCCCACATTTAAAACAAAGAGACGAAAGATTTTCATATTCAAATTTCTGAAAAAATCTTCCATTTAGACCTTCAACCAAAATACCACAAGGGAGCTTAGAATTCAATTTAACTCTAATGCAAGCTCTAGCAAACTCCCTTCTTCCCCATCTAAACATGTTGTCATCTAATAATAAAGGAGTCCCAATTCTAGAAACAATTCTAGTAATGTTGGTTTCATCTCAACAATGAAGAGGCTAATGAGGAAGACGGACCCAAATGAGAGAAGAAATCCCATCCATAGAGATTGGAGAGAAATTAGGTGACCATCTATCTATGCCAATAACAAATCCCCCAACATACCAAGGTCCTCCATTAAGCACTTCTTCCATTGCTTCAAATGATTGAAACGAACACATAAGCCAATCCAATCCGAGCGATGTTAAATGAAATCCTCCAAATTTAGACCATTGCCTCCTCAATTCATTAAAACAAATTGAAAACAACAAATTGAAAATGGTAACAGTGTTGAGACATTCATTGGTGGTGAAGATTCTAAGATTCTAAATTAATTAATTACATAATGTAAATTAGTTAATTTAACTTAGTTAATTAGATCATTTAGAGTAGTTAATTTAATTAATTGGTTAATTTGTTAATTAGTTTAGTTTAATTAATTAGTTAATTTAACTTAGTTAATTTTATTAACTTAAGTTATTTAATTTTATTATTTGTTTTAAAAATTAATTAGTTTATTTAAATTAGTTAATTTGTTAATCCTATTTTATTATAAATATATGATTATTAATAATTAACTATTCTCTCCCTTAAAATAATGTGCAATAAGCAAGATAAATGGCTAGGATTTATCTCTATATACGATAAAATTAAATAATAATAATAATAAAACAATTGATGACTAAGTAGTGGAACCAGTTTATAATAAAACAAATGTATTATAAAAGTCTTGTTAGAGCATCAAATTATAAAGGAAATGAGATATGTATGTGCTAATTTTACTTTGCCATCATATGTGTGATGAGCAAGTAAAATAATTAACAAAATGATAGAAATTTTTTTCTAAGTCAAACATCAAAACAAAAAGCAAAAGTCAATAAAGTAAACAATTAGTTTAAAAATCAAGACCTACATACGTCAGAACCCCAATGACACACATTAAAGTTAATAACTCAAAAGAACAAAAAAACTACTAAAGTTGCTTCTTATGATGAAGTTGAATAACTAAGAATGCAGTGACAATAACAGTAGTAATTATTGAGAATAAATAAGTCTTATAGTTCTTCATCCATCATATTTTCTTCTCCTCATTATTTTTCAATAAGATTTTCAATTCCACAAATTTTTCAATCATAAATGCAATATTTTTTTCATCTATTCTTTCGCTTCTTCTAACTCTTTCAAATTATCATTTTTGGTAATCTTCACATTAATCTGATACTCATACTTTTTATTAAGAGGAAATAAGTTACTATTCGTGACACTGTACATTTGCAAGCAAATATTTCACATAATTGTTTTTATTCTTTAAAAGATGTATTGTTATTACTGGTCATACTTATTTTCCTGCAATTATAAATAGTTGAATGTTAGTGCGTTTAAAAAAACATAGAAAAAAATAATTATCATTCAAAATAATAATTATTTTAAATTAAATTTATTGTAGATAAATAAATAAATAAACATCAATATATATATATATATATACATCAAAATATTATAATTAAAAATTATGTATATATTTTAAATATTTTGATGTTTGTTTATTTATTTATCTCCAATAAATTAAATCTAAAAAATTATAATATTGAATAATAATTATTTTTGTATGTTTTTTTTTTTCAATCGCACTAACATTCAATCATTTATAATTACAGAAAAATAGGTATGACTAGTAATAACAATAAATTTTATGAAGAATTATAATTAGTTATGCAAAATATTCGCTTACAAATTTGCAGTATCAAAGACAGTAACTTATTTTCTTTTTTTAAAATGTATGAGTATCAGATAGATTTTTTTTTTGGTTAAAACCCGCGGAGGGGCCTTCGTGTTAATTTAAAAAAAGAGGTTACACAGTCTTTAAAAGGATCTACTAGCTCGCTAATGCTCGAATGAGCTACAAGGAAAAAGTAAAAAAGCCCTATGAGCCTGTGGTTCCTTAATCTAAAAATACAATAAGCGTAAAGAAAATGACAAGGGCTTAAATCTCTCAGCACCCAAAAATTGAAGTTCAATAGATAATCGTTCAGAATAGGCTTCCTACAAAAAAGGAGAAACAAAAAGGAATGCAGCACAAAAATAAACCAAAAAAGAAATACCTGAAGGTCTAAGCAGGTCATGAAGATAAGATTGGATTACACCTGCAAGGAACCCACCAAAAAATCAAATTAGAAGAGAAAAAGTTCAACGCATCAGTGAGGAAAATAAGACAATAGACAGCAGAGGCTTTGATGCGATATGAAGAGTACCGAGAATAATAATTTGAATGAGTTAAAAGAAGTGAAAGAAAATATGAAAGAAAAGGTTGCATTTATGACTGAAAAACTTGAGTAAAAATGAAAAGCTTATTGAAAAACAATGAGGAGAAGAAAATATGGCGGAAGAAAAATCATACTGCTTATTTATTCTCAATAATTACTATTGCTGTTGTCACTGTATTCATAGTTATCCAGCATCATCATAGGGAGAAACTTTAGTTGGCTTTTTTTATTATTCTTTTGAATTAGGAACTTTTTTTTATTATTTTTTATTATTCTTGAACTAATTGTTTACTTTGTAGATAGACTTTGCTTTTTTATTTTGATGTCTGACATGGAGAAATTTTTTTCTATCACTTTGTTAATTATTTTGCCTACTCATCACACATATGTTGGTCATTATAATGACAAAGTCAAATTAGCACATACATATCTAATTTCCTTTTTAATTAGCAGATCTGACGAGACCTTTATAATACCGTTATTTTATATAAACTGGTTCCACTATTTAGTCATTAACTATTTTATTAATATTATTATTTAATTTTATAGTATATAAAGACAAATCCTAGTCATTTTCCATGTTTATTGCACATTGTTTCAAGGGAGAGAATTGTTAATAGTTAATAATCATATATTTTTAATAATATAGGATTAACAAATTAACAAATTTAATTGAATTAATTAACTAATAAAACTACTAATGATATTACCCAGCTAAGTTAACTAATTAATTAAGTTAAATTAACTAATTTACTAAACAAAACAAATTAACTAGTTAATTAATTTAATTAGTTAATTAAATTAACTACTCTAAATGAACTAATTTACTAAGTTAAATTAGCTAATTTACATCACAAAAATAATAATTTGAAGGAGTTAAAAAAAAGTGAAAGAAGAGATGAAAGAAAAAGTTACATTTATGACCAAAACACTTGAGGAAATGATGAAATAAATGAGGAGAAAAAAATACAATGGAAGAAAAACAATGTTGTTTATTTGTTCTCGATAATTACTACTATTATTGTCACTACATTCACAGTTATCTAGCATCATCATAGGGACTAGGGAGCAACAATAGTGGTTTTTTTTTCTTTTAAGTTAGCAACTTTAGGGTTCGGACGTATGCAGGTCCTTGTTCTTGAACTAATTATTTACATTGTAAACTTTGCTTTTTATTTCCATGTCAATAAGTGATACAACAGAGTAAACCCTTTAGTGCTGCGGCATTAGTTCATTTTATGGACACCGCAGCACACGTGTTTTGATCACCATGCAAGAATTCATTTTTTATGTTTTTCTATATATAGCACGTTTGCAATAATTGTAAGATAGTTTATTCACTTCGTAAAAGTCAAACATTAGAGTGTTTCTTTAAAATTTTATTAGGAGTGACAACTAAGAAAACTCAGGGAACACTAGATCCACTTAAGTAGACTATTTGGCCAGTATTTGTGAAAGTATTTCTATAAGTTCAATGAGGAGTGTATTGAAATTTGTTGAACCATCTGATAATATCTTTTCTTTTATACTTTCTTTCTTTTATACAATTAATAAAAATGAGTTTGACTTATTTATTTTTATGTCTTGCTAAATTCTCTAATTTTGAATTGATGATGTAAATTAAATATAGAGTACTAAAGATTTCAAATAATCTTTAATTTGATGATATAAAAATTTTAATATACTAAATCTTTGTTTAATGTATACAGTGGTCATATGTGTAGTTAATATCTGATGTAATATAGAGCTTATGACTAAGAAAACAATTACAAATATTTATGCTAAATTAGTATGATGCAAGCATAGGCATTGTTCTTGTTATCTAACAAATCTTTAGAGATGGATTGTCATGAGGGGATAATTAATAATGCATGCATGCTTTACTTATTCTTCTATGATTTTTACGGGGTGACAGATTATGGGAGTTTAAAGTGATATTGAGAGTGGATTGAGTTAGGCCCTTTCTTTATCTCTTCACGCTTGACTTTGATTAATGATTTAGATGCACTAAATGTCATCAAATTAAAAAGAGAATCAATAGAAAACATATTTATTTGCATTTCCACAATCCAAAATATTTTATTCATATAAGTGTCTCTCTTATTTTAATATTAATTTTTATAAAACTAACTCCCATAAATCTAATGAAAATATAAATTAATAGGAATGTTAAAATTCATATGAAAAAGCTCAGGAAATCTTATATAATTTTTTTTATTTTCTTACTTCTAAAAAATAGAATATTTATTACCATTCATTGATAGCATGCAAGATATGAAATGGCATGGATCTCAAACTTTTTTTTTTGTTGTAAAACAGCTAGGAATATAAAATATTGTTAATATAGTGTTTCTTGTAAATTAAACTTTTATTTGATATCGATATGAGGTTTTTTTATTATGATTTAGTTGCTTGGGCTCCATAGTAATTAACAATATAAGAAGACTCAAGAGAATCCAACAATTACTGATATGTGATTCAACTGCTTTTTTCATTCAAAGCTTATGTTTGATTTAGGCTTATTGAACTTGATATGATTGACTAATATCTTAATTTTATTTGACCATAATATATTTTTGTTTGAATTTTACATATCAATTTATATGTACTTACAATTACGTCATCCACAATTATTCATTAATTGAATCAATATTTCATTTGAAGTTGACACTTGAAATTCATATTTATTTTGAATTAATTGTAAGCATTATTTACTAAAATTTAAAATATATCTATACTAGCTATTATAAAAGTTGCCTGAGTTTTTTTTTTTTTTTCGAAAACAATCTTAGCCTTTCATTTTGTTTATCAAAGATGTATCCAAACCATTTATTTATTTATACATTTAATTTATTTGAACTTCATTTATTTAATTAAATGTTTGATATTTTCTTAATTTTATTTACATTAATTGCATTGAAGTAATAACCAATTATTTGAAATGCAAAAAAATTTAATTGCATTTATTTCTATATTTAAATACAATGAATTAATATATTTGTTTGTATTATATTTTTAATTTATGCCTATCCCAGAAATTAATAACATAATTCATTAATTAATAACTATCAAAATTTTGTCATTTTAATAATTCACAATTTTAAAAATAACATGTTAAAGTATAAATCTTAATTAATTATTACATTAAGAAAATGTTAGCATTTTTTAACTTTGTTATTGTATATTATAGAATTTGAAATTCCATATATTAACATAATAACTATTCTTTAATTAATTATCAATGGTTTAATTCATTAATTAATATTAAATTGTTAATAGTTGTTACAAATTATATGACTATGATTAAAATCAAAAACTTTTCAAAACTTTACTCCCTCTCTTGCCCGCCTATGCGATTTTAGGGTTTCCTGTGTCTTCGATCTTTCGCCTGCTTCCGGGGGATCTTCTGTGTGCGATCTCGTAAGATTTGGGCAACTGCTTCCTGTGAGTGCTTTTGGCCTTCGGGCCTTCAGCGATGGCTGGATCGTCTTCGGTTTCTCCTTGGGGGAATTTATCCTCTAAAGCTCAAGATGCTAAAAAAGGTTTCTTTAATCCTGATTCAGAGTCTTCTTCTCCGACTAAATCTAGGTCTTTTAAAGATGTTCTAGCAGGATCTTCAGGTGATACCTTACCTTCTCTGACTCAATCTACCTTTAATGGTGTGCCGGCAGTGATGATTTCTGATGATGATGTTTTAAAACTTGCTTCACCATTTCGTTTTACTTTGGTTGGTAAGTTTGGCTTGCGTAGACCTAATCTCGATGCGATTCGTTCGTTTTTTGGCAATCTTAAACTTTCTGCTTTCTATTCTGTAGGGCTTTTGGATTCTAAACACGTTGCGATTCAGCTTTCTAACGATTTAGATTACAGTCGGGTTTTTTCTCGTAGATCCTATTTTATTTTTAACTGTCAAATGAGGATCCTTAAATGGACCCCCTTTTCGATGTCAAAGAAGAATCTCCAATTGTGCCTATATGGATTTCGTTTCCAAACTTACGCCTTCATTTTTTTAATTCGAAAGTGTTGCATGCGTTGGGGGCGATCTTTGGACGTCCTTTACAAACTGATCAAGCTACGGCTTCTAGAACTCGTCCCTCTGTTGCTAGGGCGTTAGTTGAAGTTGATATTACTATTAAGCATGCTAAGGAAGTGTGGGTTGGATCTAAATCTTTTGGTTATCTTCAAAAAGTGGAATTTGAAAAAGTGCCTGATTTTTGAAGTCATTGTAAAGCGCATGGTCATGCGATTTCTGATTGCTTTAAACTACATCCTGAACTTAAAAAAGTCTCCAATAACTCCACTGGGAAGGTTTTTTCTGAGGCTGGGAATAACGTGGATAAGGATTTTTTAGGGAATCCTCAAGATGTGAGTAACGATTTAGAACCTCCCAATGTTGAGATGGTTGGAAACAATGCTGATGTCGCTCCTCCTCAGGAGAATTTAAATGTGGATTCAATGCAGGTGGAACCCGAGAAAGAAATTTTTAAGGAAAACCTCTCTACTGAGAACCATCAATTATCAGATATATTTATTTCTGTTGATTTTATGCTTAATAATGATGATACCTCCAATTCTTTGCCTAATCAAATGGGAAATGAAAAGGAAATGGAAACAGTGGAGGAAAGTGAAGAAGGTCAAATTATTGAAGGGAATAAGGTTTTATTATCTTTTGATAAAGAAAAGGAGGAACTTCATAACAGTGAGGAAAGGAGTAATGCCTATATTATGTCTACAAAATGGGCTGAGGAGGAAGGATCTCCTAAGACTAATAAGAAAAAGAAGAAAAATAATAAGGCTCATGTTTTTTGAGCCGCCTCGTTCCACCAGAGCTCAAGCTACTTCCAAATGTACTAATGATTAAAACTCTTATTTGGAATGTAAGAGGGATTGGTGGTCTTGATTCAAAAAATCGTGTTAGAAATTTAAAACGTATTCACAATATTCAGTTATTGGTCCTTCTTGAACCTTTTATTTTTGTTGACAAATTGGTGACTACTGCTTCTAATTTGGGTTTTAAAAATAGTTTTGCAAATTGCTCTAACAAGATTTGGATGATGTGGCACAACCATCTTAATGTTAATGTTATTTCTGATTTTCAGCAAGTTATTCATGCTCACATATCCGTTGATAGATTTAATTGTCATGTGTCTTTTGTTTATGTTGCTTCTACTAAATTGGGGAGATCTCCCTTATGGGGGAGTCTTACGGATTTTGCCAATGACATCACGGGGCCGTGGGCTGTTGGTGGTGATTTTAATATTATTTCTAATGCTGATGAAAGAAGAGGGGGAAATCCTCCCAATGTCAATGCAATGAATGATTTTAATGATATGATTACTAATTGTAATTTAATTTATATTGGTTTCTCTGGCTGTAGTTTTACTTGGAGCAGGTCTAAAATGTGGCAACGTTTGGATAGACTGTTGTTTAATAATGAATGGATTAGTTGCTTTCAATTAACCCAGGTTCAGCACCTGAGTAGAACGCTGTCTGATCATGCTCCTCTTCTCTTAACGGTTTCTGGTAACAAAACTAAGCCTTCTATGTCTTTTAGATTTCAAAATATGTGGCTTACCCATCCTGAGTTTAGAATTGCTATTTCTGATAATTGGTATGCGGATGTCTTTCCTAACAATGATGTGACTGGTATGGCTAGACTTTGGGCTAAATTGAGCAGATTGAAGCAATTACTTAGGTGGTGGAATAAACATGTTTTTAAAAATGTTTTTGATAATATTAAAGTGGCTGAACAAAAAGTTGTGGAATTTGAAACTTTATATCATGACTTACCTTCTGATGCTAATCTTTTGAATCTTGATAATGCTAAGATGTCGCTTTTTAAATTGCAAGAGCAAGAAGAAACTTTTTGGAAACAAAAAGTTTCTTCTTCTTTTTTGTTGGAGGGGGATAGTAATACTGCTTTCTTTCATGCCTTAGTTAACTCTAATAGAATCAAAAGCCGCATAAACAGGTTAGTGGATAATAATGGCGTTGTTTATGATACGAATGAATCCATTGCTGAATCTGGTGCTAATTTTTTTAGTGAAATTTTTAATAGGAATAATCTTTCGAATGAGTATAATTGTTCTAATTTGATTCCTTGTATTGTGAATGATACTGAGAATTTGATGCTTACTTCTCTTCCTCTTGAGGAAGAAATTTGGGATACTATCAAGAATATGAATGGGAAGTCTGTAGCTGGTCCTGATTGTTTTACTACTAAATTCTTCATAAACATGTGGGACATTATTAAAAAGGATGTTATTGATGCTGTGCAAGATTTCTTTAGGGGGAATCCTTACCCTAAATACTTTAAGTCTACGAATATTGTTCTTATTCCTATAAAAGAGAATCCGTCTTTTTGGAATGACTTTAGACCTATTAGCCTTTGCACTTTTTTTAATAAACTTGTTGCTAAAGTTATTGCTTCGAGATTAACCTTAATTTTGCCTAAAATAATTTCGCCCAATCAAACTGGTTTTGTGAAAGGTCGTAGTATTTTTGATAATATTTTACTTGCTCAAGAAATGGTTCACGATATAAATGCTAAAATTACTGGTGGCAACATCATTTTTAAACTGGACATCACCAAAGCATATGATAATTTAAATTGGGATTTTCTTTACAATGTTCTGTCTAAGTTTGGTTTTAATCAAAATTTCCTGTGGCTTATTAATAACAGCATTCAAAATTGCTTCTTTTCTCTTATCATTAATGGTTCTAACCATGGTTTCTTTAGCTCTTCTCAAGGTCTTAGACAAGGAGATCCTCTATCTCCCTCGCTTTTTATTATTGTTATGGAGTATCTTTCTAGAGGTATCAAGAATTTATTCAGGTTTAATCCTAAACTTATTTTCAAAACTTTTGGTCGTATTCCGATTACTCATCTTAGTTTTGCTGATGATTTTATCATTTTCTCGAATGCTTCTATTAGAAGTATTAAAGTTTTAAATCTGTTTTTAAATGAATTTCAAATGAGTAGTGGATTATATATCAATAAAACCAAGAGTAATTTTATCACTAGCAAGCATGTGAATATTCAGAGAAAGGCTAGAATTAAAAGAGTTTGTGGTTTTTGCCCTTCTTCTTTGCCCATTAATTATCTTGGTACTCCTCTGTACAAAGGTAGGAAAAGAATTGATTTATTTGAAAAGATTTTCTCTAATTTTCAAAAAAAAATTTCTTAACTGGTCTTCTAAGTTTCTTTCTTTTGGGGGTAGATTGACTTTAATTAAAAGTGTGCTTAACTCTATTCCTATATTTCTTTTCCACACTTTATAGCCTCCAATTTCGGTTTGTAAGAGAATGGAGAAGTTGATTAATAAATTTTTTTGGGGAGCCACTGATACTAAGTCATGCATTAAGTGGTCTTCTTGGTATAAAATGTGTGGTGTGTTTAATGAAGGAGCCATTGGCTGTAAGTCTGTCTCTGACACTGCTAAAGTTTTCTCGCATAAGCTTTGGTTTGGATTTAGAGCTAACAATAGTCTATGGGCCAACTTTATGAAAGCTAAGTATTGTAAAGATCTTCATCCCCTTGTGTGCCATTATAAAATTGGTGATTCTCCGGTGTGGAAAAGACTGTGTAAGATTAAGTGGGAAGCGGAGACTTTTATTCAATGGGGCATTGGGCTTGGTGAAGTTTCTTTTTGGCAAGATAACTGGTTGGGCTGTGCTTCTATTGATTCTGTCCTTAATACTCATACCAAAGCTAATATTAAGGTCAAGGATTTCTTTATAAATGGGAATTGGAATTATGTTAAACTTTGTAGTGTGGTGCCTATTTGCATTGTTGAGAATATTGTTAACATTCCTATTAAACTTGATAGTGCGGATAATATCATGTTCAAATTAGCTACTTCGGCCAAGTTTTGCACTAAAAATGTTTGGGATATTATTAGGATTAAAGGTGAGGTTTCTAATGTCTATGGCTTTCTTTGGCATAAAATGATCCCCTTATCCTATACTTTGTTGACTTGGAGAGTTCTGAAAGATTTCCTGCCTGTGGATACTAATTTATTTAAGAAAGGTTTTTAGTTTGCTTCTAAATGTCAATGTTGTTTTAATATTGAGAGCTCTATTCATGTGTTTGTTAATAGTAACATGGCTCGTTTGGTTTGGAGCCTTTTCTCTAATCTTGCTGAGATGGATAATTTCAATTATCATCAGAATTTACCGGATATCTTGAAGGAATGGTTTACTAAAGGTAAAAATCATATTAATTGCTTAATTCCGATTCTTATTATTTGGTATATCTTGAAAGCTAGGAATGATTCTAAGCATAACAACATTAAAATGTGGGCTAACCAGATTATTCATAATGTTAGGACTAAAGTTTTGAAACTTATTGCTGTTAATCTTATTTCTCAAAAAAATTTTAAGCATAGCAATCGTATGGCTAATTATTTTGGGATTGCTCCTAATGAGTCTAATATTATTAAGATTCATCGTATTGTGCATTGGTTAAAACCTGATCCTCCTTATGTCAAATTAAATACGGATGGGTCCTTTGGGAAGGATGCTGCAGGTTTTGGTGGTTTAATTAGGAATTTGCTTGGTAATCCTATTGGTATTTTTGCTGGGCCTACGGATAAAGTTTCTGCTTTTAATGCTGAGTTAATGGGGATCTATCATGGTTTGCATTTATGTATGGCTTTGGGTATCCATTATGTGTTAATTGAAGTGGATTCTAAACTTGCTATTCATGCTATTTCGGATATGGATGCTGTTTTTCCTAAGGAATTTTATATTATTAGAAAAATTAAAATGCTGTTGGCTAACCTTAATTATACTTTATCCCATATTTATCGAGAAGGAAATACTGCTGCGGATTGGTTGGCTAATTATGGCTCTGGTTTAACTTCTTATCAACACTTAATGATTACTAATCTGCCTAGTCCTCTTAATGGTATGATTGCTTTAGATAAAATCGGTCTTCCCTATGTTAGACATGGTTGAGTCCCTTTTCTCTTCTCTGGTGTGGTTGATGGATTATTTTGCTGTCGGGTTTACTGCTAATTTCTATATGTTGTTTTTATTTTGTCTGGAGTTCCATACTCTGGGTGTTTTTATTTGGCTGGATTGTAAGGAGTTTTTTGGTTGGGTTAGTTTCTGGAATATCACGGCTGCTGGTCATTTCATTATCGGGGATGTTTTGCTAAGTTGGAACTATTGCAGTAGGAATTTGTTTTCTCTAGGTGGGTTTCTGGTTATTTTGTTGGTTTGGATTATGAAAGGGGTGAGTATTGCTGGGAGTGGTCTTTCTGTTGTTTTTGGCATTCATATGGTCAGTGACGTTGGGGTTTTATGCTCCAGCTGGTATTCAATAGCTTCTCCCTTGGGCTTGGCTGTCGTTAATTTCAATTATATGGCTTCTGGGGATGTTTTTGCTTATGTTTCCAGCTGTTGTTTTACCTCTTTTGGGAGTTTATCTTGCAGGCATTATTGCGTTTTGAGTAATATGAGCTTCAAGGACAGTAAGGTAATCTCCTTCTCTTTTGCCTTTTTAGGTATCTATATGCTATTTATTTTTTGCAGGAAGATTGAGCTGAAAAGGTTTTATCTGCTCTTCCTTTTTTGGGTGATGTTTCTGAACAGCCCGAGCTTATTTAATTGTTCTTTTTGTAATCATAGAAAAAGGATCTACCGTCTCTTAGGTTTTATTTCCTTTTTTAAATGTAGCTCTATCGAGCGTTAGTGAGATAGTGGATCCTTATAAGGACTCTGTAACTGTTTTTTGGCATTAACGCGTAGGCCCCATACGAGGGTTTTAACCAAAAAAAAAATGACTATGATTAAAAAAAATAAATCAAAATAAATCTATCCTATTTATATTATTATAAATCTATTCTATTTATCATTGAAGTGCGTGAGTTGATAAAATTCAAATGATATTATATTATTAACGGGATCCTTGTATATATAAATAGTTGTTAAAATAAAATATCTTAAATAATGCATGTACCAAAGATTTGTTCACAATCCTTACATATAGCATGTATGATTCTTTAAGCTTGCAAGTTAGCTACAGGATTTATCATAGAAAATTATAATATTATAATTACTGCAATATATTGTATTTATTAGAGAGATAGTGAATGATATTACTGAAAGAAATTCAAGCCTATAAATGTATATAATTTGAATGAAAGATTTCAAAAGTTTAACCAAGAGATATAAAATTTGGCAATAAAGGAAAGTCTATAATTTTAGAATATTTCAAACATCTGACATCTGCTCACTTATCTCTAAATAAATAATCAAAAGTGGCATATTCAAATAGAAATAAGGTCTTTTAATGCAACATCTGAAATATCAATTCTGAAAAAGAATATATAATACCATTTGTATTCTTTATTGAAGATGTATTGTAAGAATTGACTAAATAGAATTCACGTGAATACACAACTCTTCTTGGCCTATTGGTTGAGAGCTAAGGCTTTCAACTAAGAGGTCTAGGGTTCGAGTCTATGTGTATGCATTGTGTGTGGGAGTTTGCCTTAAATGGCCTAAATGTCCCAAAAAAAAAAAATCACGTTAATGGAATTTACATGTAGATCGAAAATGGAATGCGTCTGGTGTGCGGAGAAGCCTAAGCAGGCTTGTGATGGTCTGCGAGAATGCGAGGTCCGAATGGAGGAATTATGTCTTGTGAGAAGATAGGGGCAAATGAATCCATGGGAGCTGTTGGTTTTTTGCGAATGAATAGGGAGAAGTGGGGTTCGGTTCAACCGGTCTAACCGCACCATAAAGCCATTTTTTTATTTAAATTTTTATTTCATTATGATTAAAATTATTTTAAATTAAATATAGAAATATTCAAATGTTAAATTTTTTATTATTTTAAAAAAAATTGTTTTAATGGAATTAGTATGCCAATTTAACTGAAATTTAGTCGAAGCTTTAATTTAGACTGATTCAACTTTATGTATTTAATTTGACTTGTCTGAATTCAAATTCAACTTAGCTCGCGCTAAGTCAATTCTACGTCAGTTGGTATCTACCCAAGGGAATCTTAAGGACGATGTCTACACTAGGTTACGAAGACCTATGTGCTAGAGGTTAATTCTGGGGAAATTGACCATGAATGTTGAGGTCAATAATGAGGCCTGTCCCAGTTTGAATGAATTCACTAGTGTTTGTAGTCGATTATAAATGAGGGCCTACCATTGAGGGAAGACCTTGATTTAATGTCACAAATATAAATAATCTAAAGTGCATTGTAATGTGAGAATTGAAAGAATCAATATTGACATACTTGTTTGGTTGCAAGGACCATAGTCGACGGACGACAGAGGTCGAAAAGACCGTAGTTAGGTGACGGTGGTCTGAAGAATTATAGTCGATGGGTGACGGAGGTTGAAAAGATCATTTTCTAGTGATGAATGCCTGAAAGATGTTAGTCGACTGGCAATGGAAGTCAAAAAAATCATAATTAGGTGGCGACAGAGGTATAAATGGCCTTAGTCTTGCGATGGAGATCAAAAGAATAGTAGTCGGTGGGTGACAGCGGTCAGAAGCAATGTTGTTTGGAGACGAAGGTTGAAATGATCGTATTCGATCGGCGATAATGATCAAAATAACCATAATCAACATTCGACATGTTAGAAAGACTGTTATCAGGCGATGGTGGTCGGAAGGACCATAATTGGCGGGCGACGATGGTTAGAAACACCGTTGCAGGTGGAAGTTCAATAATTATTGGAAGTCGGGTGGAAATCCGGCCTCACTCAGTGGTCGAACATAAATCCAATGATAGTTGGTGGCTGGTTAAAAGTTAGGCATCATTCGGTGGTCGGGCAGAGGTTCGGTGACTTTTGTTGGCTGAGCGGAGGTCCGACATCATTTGGTGGCCGGGCAGAAATCCGACCTCACTCGGTGATCAAGGAGGATTCTGGTAGCAACAAAACTCTAGTTTCATTCCAGCAAAATTTCTAATTTTCTGAGAGTGGCATGATCAATAAATAAAGGGAAGATCAAGGATAAGTTAGGAGTAATTTGAATGAATGACCGATATTGATCCCCTTGATCATGAACCATTTACGAGGCA
Source organism: Dendrobium huoshanense (assembly GCA_016618105.1). Lineage (NCBI taxonomy): Eukaryota > Viridiplantae > Streptophyta > Magnoliopsida > Asparagales > Orchidaceae > Dendrobium > Dendrobium huoshanense. The sequence goes on along the minus strand of CM028350.1, from coordinate 13,092,815 downwards.
TTTGAATGCATTAATGATGTCAAAATTTGACGATCTTGGGCTTGTTGGATTTGCCACTCAATTCAATTATAAGCATTTTACTTTTGAAAATATTTTTGTCATCCAACTTATGATTTGAACTTTCCAAATGTGTTTAAATTCTTCGATTTGGACCCATTTAGGCTTGGATTAAGTCAAAATTGGTGTTGTTGGGTTTGTATTTTTGAGACATTCAGTTTAATTATAAGTTTACTGAAATCAGAGTTTAGATTGGCCAAGATTTAATTTTGGATGTTTCCAACTTGATTTTTCCTTGAGATTCGTGCCTGATCAAGATAATTTTTTGAAGATATATCAAGTATGCTTAAAGCTCATTAAGAAGCTCGATTAGAGATTGATTAAGGATCGCGTTTGGGTCGAATTAAGTTGAAATAAAAAATAACTTTAAAATAATATTTTAAGTTAATTTAACTAATTTAATAATTTATTTTTATTTTTTAGAGAGAGTAAGCGACACTTTTTTTTTACTCAAGATATGAAAATGAGAACCAACTACTTAAACTATGGACCATGACTCTATTTATAGTTTACTTATATTTATTTTATTTCAACTCATCACTAAAATAAAATAAAATACTTGATCTCTATACAATATATAATTCCATAGAAAGTTAAATGAGATGTCAAATAAGTCAAATAATAATTTAATTCTTAAGTAGATTATGAATTTACGTGGCTTAATTTTAGATAGGAACGAAAGTTTAATTTTTAATTTATGAATGAATGTATGTATGTATATATATATATATATATATATATATATATATATATATATATATATATATATATATATAAGAACATCAATATGGTCCATCATCAATATGGTCCATCAATTTTCTATAACTAATCATAAATTTTAAGTTAAGTAATGATTATGAGTCTTAGAATGTTAAATATCATAGAAAAGAACCAAAGTTTGAAGTCTAAAAAGTGAAAATCCAAATATTTGATTTTTCTCTATCGATGCTACGACGACTTGGTTAGAGGCACTCCGACAATGGAGCTCTTAGGAAAATGAGGAAAATAATTAGGTTTGAGCTAGAACTACAGCTATGAGAAATGCCTCCGCAGTGTTGTAGTATAGGTGAAAATACTTTGGGAGAATCAGGAAGATTTTATGGAGCATTGCAAATCTCCGATAGTGGGGCGCTATAATGCTAGGCCAAAATAGTAAAAATTTGGTATTAAAATATCTAAGACCATTTCCATTTTGATTTCCACCACCAAGTTTGCCAAAGAAGAGAGGATGAGAAGAAGAAAAAGGAAAGAAGAATGGGAAAGAGGAGTGGGATTCAAAAGCCAAAGTCCAGGATTCATTTGCCGGGCAAGTAGGGGAAATTATAGATCTTCATGTAGACTCCTAAACCCTAGTATCTGATTTTAACTTCAATAAATTTATAACAAGTTAGAAACAAAAATATGTTTTTCTTGAGTTTTATAATTTTTTCACCGCATAACTCTTTATATATTATTATTTAGTTTTTTTTAGAATTTTTTTATTTTATGAAAGTGAATTTTATGAGGTGAGTAGGAGTGGCAGATGCTACTTCTGTGAGCTTAAGACATCTTTCTCTTATTTTAGCTCTTTATATCACTGTTGGTGTTGTTGCAGATTCCAGTGAAGAGCATTTCTTTCCCATTTATGCTCTTTCTAGGCAAAAAATATTTAAATTCAGGAGGGTGGGAGATACTAAAGAAGGAAGTTCTAGTAGTCCCAAGTTCTTCCGTAGGCCTGGTGGTAGTAGTTATGGGACTCCTAAATCTTTTTGTGATCAGGTGGCTGAGTTGAGGGAGAAAATGGAGGGTGTGACTGAATTCTATGAGGTGAGTGGAGTGGCAGACTCACTACTTTGGAATGCACAAAAAAAATACTACCACTATCCTTCTAAGTTAGATGAGGATTTAGTGGGGATGTTTATGAGGATCCCATCTATTTAAAATTCAGATCAATTGCAATTCCCTATTGCTCAGACATTTGTGTAGACCCGTCCTGATTACGATGAAAATGTTGAGGAGGAGGATCAAGATTGTGGGGTATGAAAGAATTTTTTTTATATTTTATTTATTTTTAATTTTATTTTGTAAGCTAACTTAGGGAGATTACCATGGATGTGTTTCAAGAACTGGTTTTGGGAGACATTTGATGTTTTTCTGGTAAGAACTAGATTGGGAGACATTAGAATGGAGAATTGATGGGGAGAAAGATGCTTCATGCACTAGATTTCCTTTAATATTTCTTTCAATATGTTGTTTGTTCTTTCAAGCCTATTATTATTGAAATGAAAAGGCAAGTTTTAATTTATTCTTAATTTTCTTGATGTTGTTTACTTTCTTATTGTTCTTATTTGTGTATAATTTATATTTGATAAAATCCTTAATATGCTTCATAATTGTATTTGTCCTCTGTATAGTGCTTACACTTTGATTATTTATTTTGTGTGAATAAAAATTGATACGTACTCCAAAAATTAGCTTGATCGGGCACGAATCTCGAGGCAAAAGCTAGTTGGAAACTTCAAAAATTAATTTTGGGAGCATTCGAACTCCGATTTCAGCAAGCATATAGTCATACTGAGCGTCTTGGAAATACAAACCCAATGACACCAAGATCAACCCAATCCAAGCCCAAATGAGTCCGAATCAAGGTTTCAAAGTGCTGTTAGAAGGTTCAAACAGCAATTTGAGTTACCAAACAGTCTCCGATTTTGATGAGCTTATACTCAAATCGAATGACTCGCCGAGACAAATCCAACAAGCCCAAGATCATCAAATTCCGACATCATTAAGCTTTTCAAATGTCCAACGAACGGTGCATGATCAAAGGATTCGATATCGGCCGTCCATTCAAACCACTCGCAATTCGCCCTTGATCTCACGCTTATTTACGGGCTATGCCACTCCAGAAAAACTATAAATAGAGCCCTCATTCTATACCAAGGGAAGGGAAGTGAAGAGAGAGAAGAAGAAGAGAAGGAGAAGAAGAAAGGGGAAATGGAGATTCCTCACCTCCTCGACCATCGCTGCCGGAGCTCTTCCTGCCGCCTGAAGACGCCGGAACTCTGCCGGATTTTCAGAAAACGCCAGGAATTCGTAGAATTTTATAAAATTCGTGGAAGAAACAAATTGTACTTTGATTATACCAACTTGGGGGATTAAATCCCCCATTTATAATCTACAAAATCACTAGTGGACTTTGAAACTGGGCAAAGGCCCCGTGGTTTCCCCTTTTTGGGTTTTCCACGTAAAAACTCTTGGTGTTCATTTTCTCTTTTCTTTTTGTGTAGGAATACTCGTGCAACGCTAGGATGCAAATTTACAAACTCTACCTCCACGTATATTCTCGCATGCAACAGTTTGGCGCCGTCTGTGGGAACCTTCTATCCCACAAACTTCAAGTGTCGCTGCGATGGTTAACAGATGTAGCAGTCGCGTCGTTGGAGCTTCTTGCTCCAACTCCCACCAATCCAAAAATCAGTCTGCAAATCACAGACGCCCGACATCTGCCTCTTTTCACCCTGGGGGGAAGAATGCTGCCAGAGAAGGGACTTTGGGACCGTCTTTAGAAGAAAGAATCCGGAAGATGGAAAATTGCAAAATGAGATCCTCCAACTCCTGCGAGATGATCGACAACAAACGTTGGAGGAGGTCCCTCTCCCTCAGGGTCCACCAAGGGTTGAAGATGTTCAATTCGAGCATCTTCAAGAAGAGATTCACCTTCTTCCACCTAGGAGACATCCTCAATCACGACAGGATGATGAACTTGCCGATTTAACGAGTTCAACTCATCCTCGCATTTTTTTGGATCTCCCCGAAGGCTCTCCCCAACCACACATTGCGGAACTCCCTCAGAATGTCCTGCGTTGCGAACTGCGAAAGTTGGTACGGGAAGAGTTCCCCCAAGGAGATGTGAGGCATGCTCTCCGACAGAAGAACTTCTAAGAGTCATCACCTCTAACTGAAGCCATTCTTTAGCACCCCATTCCGGTCGGATTCAAAGTGCCAAACGTTGAATACTACCGACCCGTATGAGCATGTTGACTACTATAGAACCATCATGCATATTCAACGAGCATCAGATGCGCTTCTCTGCCAGGACTTTCCCGCCACCCTTAAAGGACAGGCCCGAACGTGGTTCTACTTGCTTCCACCTGGAACGATCCCCTCTTTTGTCAAATTGGCCAAAGTATTCGTCGAACAATTTGTGGCCAATCAAAGAATTGCTAAGGATTCTTCCCACCTCTCCGAGATTCGCTAAAATGAGGGAGAATTGTTGAAGGAGTATTTTCAACGATTTTCCACTGAAGCACGACAGATTCCAGGAGTAGACCCTGAATTACTCAGAGGGGTCTTTCTTGGAGGTCTTCATCCTGGACCCTTCTATTCGGCCCTTATGCGAGACACCGTCTATTAATACGCTGACTTGATCCATCGCGTGGAGGCACAAATCTCTACGGATGAAGTTATAAATGCTCACAGGAAATAGTTTAAGCAAATCAGCGGGAAGCGCAAAGGTGCACCTGGATGGATAATTCTTTCTCACAGCAGAAAAAGCATGGGAAGAATAATCTACCTCATAGGTCTCCGTCACCATGACGAGAACCTAGCCAAGAAAAGGAGTACACACCACTTAATACATCCCAAGCAAATGTATTAATGGCCATCCGAGATCAGGAGAATGTGAAATGGCCACACCCTTTGAAGCCTATTGTCGGAAACTAGGAGCAATATTGCCACTTCTATCGTAGCCGTGGGCACACTACTAAAGCATGTTGGCAGCTCCAGGAAGAAGTTGAGAGATTGATCCGACAGGGATATCTCTGACAATTCATCAAGAATACACCAACCCGAGATGAAGTTGGTCTGATTGGGGGGGTAGAATCAACAACAAAGAAAACCATTGAATACTATTCAAATGGTTGGAAAGATTGAATGATCACGCACTTCGTGAATTTGTATTAGCAAATATTACTTGTCTTGTTGTCGCTTTTATGTTGAGTTGAGTGTCACTTTGATATCTCTAATATCTTCTTCCAAGTTAAATGTTGTCATATTGTCACCGTGCGTAGATCTTGTGTGTTGAGTACTTTGTAATTTGTAAGTCGTACTAGGAAACAATTGTACTATCTTATGTAATGTAGTAATAGAATGTTCATGTTGTTGTGATATGATTTTTCCTCTTATGAAAGATACGAAAAAACTTCTCAAACTCTTTCTCCGTGATTCGAGAAATACACAATCCATATTGTATCTCAATCACCAGAAGATCAATCCCAGGGGGATTTGATCCTAGCCTCATCCACACAGGTTAACGTCATCGAGCAGGGCTCCGACATACAACCTCGGATAGGTCTTACATCCTTGGTGGATTCTCCTGACCTCATCCACACAGGTTAACGTCGTCGAGCAGGGCTCCGACATACAACCTCAGATAGGTCTTACATCCTTGATGTATTCTCTCGACCTCTTCCACACAGGTTAATGTCGTCGAGCAGGGCTCCGACATACAACCTCGGATAGGTCTTACATCCTTGGTGGATTCTCTCAACCTCTTCCACACAGGTTAATATCATCGAATAAATATTCTGACATACAACTGAAAGTTCGATGGGGATGTTAAGCCCTATGAACTTAGTCCCAAGCTAACCAAGAGGGGGGGTGAATTGGTATTTTTAAAAACTTCTTTTTACAAGGAAAGAAAATTGCATAAAACTAAATCACACCACAAAAATAAATGCGGAATTTAAAAGTGCGGAAGCAAGAAAAGGAACATAGAAATTTAAAGTGGTTCGGTCGACTCGACCTACGTCCACTCCTTGGAGGCACCCTCCAAGTATTGCACTACAAAACGTGACTCTCCTTTAGCCCCCACGGCTAGGCGGAGAAACCCTCACAAGAACCTCTTTTTTGCCACCCTGGCAAGGCAGAGAACCTACCTCTTTTTGCTTCCTCCTGAAGCTGGCAGAGAACCACAACCAATAGCAAAACTCCTTACCTCTATCAACCCTTTCAGGGACGAGAAACTCTAGACGAAGACGACGCAGGGAGATCCTTGAAGCAACCCTTGTGAATCCCCTCACAAGCTCCCCCTTACAAGATCCTCTCTCTCTCCTCTCTCTCTTTCTCTCCTCAAGGTCTTCTTAGGTCAAGGCAGCAGCCAAAGGTCTTTAAAAACGTTGAACAAGAGCTCTTAAATAGAAGAGCTTCAAAAGAGCTCATTAATTGCAAGTTGCCGACAATATCGTCCAGGCCGATATAGACATCGGCCTGGCCGATCAGTACAAATCAATGAAGATCGGCCAGAGCATTGCCCTGGATGCAAAGCTGGACGATTGAGAATTGGCTTGATCGTCCAGGCCGATATTACAATCGTCCTGGCCGATCAGTTCAAATCAGAGGAAAATCGTCCTGACAATAGCCCTGAATACGAGCTGGTCGATATCGATCGTCCTGAAGTAACTTAAGGTTTTTGACTAGATCGTCCTGGCAGATCCTGCGATCGTCCAGGACGATATGATCCTATCAATCATCCTTAATTACTCCCTTGATTTCCTGAACAATTATGGCATAATTTGTGAATATCGTCCAGGCCGATCATAGGATCGTCCTGGCCGATAATTTAAAAATACAGTATACCATAATTGACTATGGCGGCTACTTCTTTCTGTTTTGAGCTTATCGTCCTGGCCGATACACGTATCGTCCAGGACGATCTGGTAATGTCGGCTACCTTAATTAAGAATCCTTAATTAGACTTTCTATTTTAAGCTGATCGTCCAGGCCGATCCAAAAATTGTCCTAGCCGATATGAGTAAAAATAGAAATTCTAAGTCTCTCAAGTATGTGTTTGAAGGGTTACATAGCATCAGTCTCTTTGACTATTACAAGTACACTCAAAAGGTGAAAATTAAACGTACAGACTGACTCAACCTCAAACCTACGCAATCCTGAACTTGGCTCCTTCTTGATCGTCCGATCTTCGATTCCTGAAAAGTTAGAAGCAACAAGCAGTCCAAGAGAAACAGTGTTTGTCAATCATCAAAACATAAGACATGAAAAATAGATTTGCAACAATCTTCCCCTTTTTTATGATGGCAAACACAAGTAGGAAAAAAAAATTAAACAAAAATAGGTTCATTAGAAAATCAAAGTTACAACAACTTTTTCCTACCACACCCTATCCTACTCCTCCTTTTGTCATCACAAAAAGAGAGTTCAGAAACAACAGAAAACATCAAGAAAGACTAACAAGCAAACTACAAAAAGACAAGAGACAACAACATAAAGCACAAACTAAAAGAACGAGGGATCCTGATCATCAGATGGAGGTGGTGGTGGTGGCTGCTGAAAGTAACTAGCAAGCGTGGTAAACTGAGCATTGAACCAGGCGATGTCCTGGTCATGCTGCTGCTGCTGGTGAGTAAGGAAACTGTCAAATCGTGCTAAATCCTCAGCGCGGTGATGCTCGTAACGGGCAATGTCCTAAGAGTGTTGCTGCTCCTGGGCAGCAACATAGGCATCAAACCGGGTCTCCCAACGATCAAATATCTCAATCAACTGATCAACCGGTGAGTGCTGATGGAGAGGAACAGGGTCAGGAAAGGGAGCTAGAGCGGGAGCCTCCACCTCTCTAGCCCCCCGAGGTTCTTTAGGGTGGAGACGAGTACTGTGAAGGGTGCTGAAGGAATTGTTTGAGTAGAAAGGAGTTGGGAGGTTTGATGGATTGGGATTGAAGTTGGTATTTAGTTTCAAGAACATAGGCTATGATGTGTCCTAAGGCTAGATTTTGTTTCCTTTTGTGGCCTGGATCGCGAATTGTGGTTAGGTGATCAATGTATCGAAAAATTAGGTCCGCAGTGTTGATTTCCCTATGAGCCATGATGTAGAAGGTAGTGAGGGAAAGTAGAGGGGTGATATGGACTCGGTCGTCGGCTTTTGGAATGACAGAGGTGCGAAGGACATGTTGGATTGTCCTAGCATCTCTGACTAAAGAGCTAGTCTCTCCAACATGGTAAAGTACATTGGTCTGGCGAAGAAAGTGATTTGCCGTGGACCAGTCAAGATCAGGGTCAGAAGCGATTTTGTGCAGCTTATCTCCGGTGGTGGATAGCTGTAAAAGATCAACACAATCCTGATATGTGATTTTGACAGGGCGTCGATTCACATAGGAGGTCAGGGCTGTGAAGGTAGGGTTGATGCGAAGGTTTGCGAAAAATTTTAGAAGAAGCTCTAAATTGAAAGGGAAAATAAGAGACAGAAAGAATCAAAGGGAGGTGTGAGAGAAAAGATCCATTACCGGGTAAGAGATGTGGACCGGATTGATAATTCTGGAAACAGAAATTCCACACTCTTTATAACGATGATACGCGGCTTCATCTTCTGCTTCTCGGAAACGAGGGTCAATCCTTGCCCTCGAGGAACTCCCAGAAGTCTATCGGATGCATTTCCCACCAGCCATTGAGAGCACTAAGCAAAATCACAAAAGGAGAAAGGATGAAGAGTGAAAAAAAATGGCTGGATCGGCCTGAATTTAAAGAAACGGCCATATCGTCCTGGCCGATCGCAGAATCGTCCAGGCCGATATGGTTCAATAATTACATACAGGCCGATTGGTCAAAAAAGGTGGTCCAATTGTCCGGGCTGATCAGATATCAGCCAGGCCGATTAGACACAGGCTATCGGCCCGAGAAGTCAGTCCGGACAACCGTTGAAAAAGTAGATCGTCCAGGCCGATTAAGTGTATCGTCCAGGACGATGCATAATAATTGATCGTACCGGCCGAAGTTAAAATGTTTTAAATGCTTGCCACGTGTATCGTCCAGGACGAACAGTAGATCGGCCCGGCTGATTGTCCAATAATGGATCGTCCGGGGCCAAATTTAAAGATCAAAACGTGCTGATACGTGTGTTGAATCCAATAATTAGGTTGTTAAGCCTAAGTAAATGTCCCACGGCTATGAAGAGGGGGGTGAATTGGTAGTTTAAAAATTTTTAAACCCTCTTAATGATTAAGTTAAACCGAAATAAAATTTTCTTTTAAAGTTTGTAGAAAAAATATTTTTCAACCACAGAGTTGTTAAAACTGAAATTTAAAGTGCGAAAACGTAAAAACAATAAAGTAAATGACACCAGAATTATAGTGGTTCAGTCTATAACCAGACCTACATCCACTCCTCAGAGGCACCCTCTGAGTATTGCACTAAAACCAGTAGTGACTCTCCTTTAGCACCCACAGCAAGGCGGAGAAGTCTTTACAACACACTCTTTTCACCACTACCCGATGCGGCAGAGAACCGTCGTCCTTTTACACAATCCACAGTGCTGGCAGAGAACCCTCATCCTTTTACACAATCCACAGTGCTGGCAGAGAACCGTCGTCCTTTTACACTCTCCTCGTGTGGGCAGAGAACCCTACGGCTGTTCATACTCTCCAAGTGTAGGCAGAGAACCTTTCCACTGTTCACACTCTTCAAGTGTAGGCAGAGAACCCTTCGGCTGTTCACACTCTCCAAGTGTCAGCAGAGAACCGGACCTTCTTGACTGATCTTCTCACAAGAATCTAGAAGGAAGAAGGAAAAGAGTGAAGAAATCCAATTTCACAAGTAGAGACTCTTACCTTTGTAATCCAAGTGAAGCCTTCTCGCTCCAGTGGTAGGAATCCTCCTTTGAATGCTCTCTTCCACTCTCTCCTTGGCTATTCTCTCAAGAGGCACGAAGATCAAATGACAAAAAGATTGGGTGGCAGTCTAAGTTGGACTATTTATATAAAAGACAAGAAAAACTGCCCAAAAACTGCAAGTTTCCAATTCTGTATGCAGTGGATCGTCCTGTACGATCTTGGATCGTCCTGGACGATTTTACTTAAACGATCTGAAATGACCCAATTTTTATATGTGTACGAAATGACTTCGTACAAATGATCGTCCTGTACGAACTAGGTTCGTCCAGTACGAAACAGTTATTACAAGGTCGGTTCTAGAAACTACTGAAAACTGTTCTAAGTCGGTTAATCGTTTGGACGAAAATATATTCGTCTGGACGAAAATTTTCCAGAGACCCGATCGTCCTGGACGAATATTTATTTCGTCAGGACGAAAATATTTCAGAGGACCAATCGCCACGGACGATAATTTATTTTTGTATGGACGAAAATTTTCCAGAGACCTAATCATCCGGTACGATATTTAATTTCGTCTGGACAAAAATTTTCCAGAGGACCAGTCGCCTCGTACGATAATAAAATTTGTCTGGACGAAAATTTTACAGAGAACCAATCATCCGGGATGATAATTAATTTCATCTTGGACGAATAGGACTTAGAAAAAAAATTTCGAGCAAGTTCCTATTCTTTCCATGTGCTCTATAGGAGATAACTGACGGATCGTCCAGTACGATAACATATCGTCCCGTACGATCAGTATAAAATTTTATGATCTCCTTATGTGTGTGTGTAAGTTTTTTATTCACTCAATTACAATCACTCCCTTTCAAAATAAATTCAAAGAAAAAGCAAAACTTCAAATTAACAAAATATCTCATGTTGAATTTGATTTGAAGTTATCGTAGTCTGGAGTCTGATTTTCCTAAAATGTTAGTACACACAAGAGCAAATGCAAATCTTCTAAAATTGTTAGGAGATAATTACACATTTGAACAATAATGTTTGGAAACATCAAAACTACATAAGTTATAAAAATATAAATCATTCAAATAGCAACTATTCTAACAATCTCCCCCTTTTTGATGATGGCAAAACAATTATTGTTTTTATGGTTTCAAGTTAAACAAATCTCCTATTTCCTAAACTCCCCCTGAATTGATGAGTACATTAAAATAAGGAGGCATCAAGAAAAATATTTTTGTTTTTCAAAAATTAAAAATTTTAACACAAACAACTACAAAGTCAAAAACTTGCAAACAGACACAAACAAAACAGAAAATAAACAAAACAGAAACACAATAATTTCTCCCCCTTTTTGACAGCAACAAAAAGTGAAGAAGAAATAGACAAGAAATATAAGTAATTATATGAAATTCATTTTTAAAATTTAATCTAAATGGTGATTGACATAGGGTATACAATTTTAAACTAAAGATATTAGGTCAATCATAGAAATTCATAAAATTTAAGAAGTGATATAACATTGTAAGTAAGAAGAATTTATCAAAGACATGATTCAATTTAGACATTTTACTATAGAAAAAACATTACAAGAGAGATGTATAAAAATTCTATATTTCAAAGTTCAATAGAATATAAATGAACATAAGATCAATTTGAAGTAAGAGATTGAACAAATTTGGAAAGAAGAGAATTACCACATGTGGCGCTTTGCGCATCTTTTTCAAAATTTTGGGGCACATTTTTGTGCATTTTTTCTTGTTTGGGCTTATTTTGTGCCTCTTTTTCACTTTGCAAATCTTTGCGAATTCCTTTTGATTTTTGTACATTTGTACAATGTTCAAGAGTAATTGAAACCACTTCTTTCCAAAATCTATAATCTAAAATTTCAAATATTTCTAAGTGCATAAATATCACTTGAGCATAGAAATACAAAATAAGAAAACATCTAAATTGCAATAGTAATATTAACTTTTATGTAGTCTAAATGAATAGACATGAATTTAAAAGTTCTAATTACAACAAGTTATAAACAACTTATAAAATTTGAAAGACTAGATTTTCTAATATAGATAATCTCAAATTACAATCTAATTTAAGCACTATGAAGATTAAATAATTCTAATGAAATTTATAAACATTAACCATATTCCAAAAACAAATCAATTTTAAAAAAATATAACAACTTTCATTGATATTAATGAACGGATTACATAATATCAAAAAAAAGAAAAAACATTGAACTTAAGAAGAAAAACCAACATAAACACAAACACTTAACAATTAAACAGACACAATAAAAACATAAAAAACAAATACAATAACTCTACTGTTCTGGAGGAGGAGGAGGAATGCCGCCAAAAAGGTTGAAGTAGGAGGCCATCAACATTACATTGGTATTAATTTCATGTACTTCATCTCTAATATTACCAATGTCTTGTTGCTGCTGCGTAAGTTGAGCATCAAATTGATCAAACCTTTGATCAATGTGAGTCTCTAATCTATCAAATCTTTCAATCAGATTCTGATAATCTGATTGAGGAGCAGAAGCTTGCACTCCTTCTTCTTCCTCCTCTTCTGAAGCACTGGCATGTGCTTTTCCTTTTTCATCCTTGAAGAGCAATCTGAATGAAGCATCATTGTAGTAAACTTGCTCTTCGAATTCTTCATCAGGATGCACTATGTTGTATTTCTTTTCCAAAATATAAGTGATTAAGTGTCCTAACAAAATGTTCTTCTTCCTCTTCTGATCTGCATGTCCTATTTCTGAAAGCCCATAGATATGATCTATGATAAGTTTGGCTTCATCAATAGGATGTCCTTCCATAATTAAAAAGGTTAGAGAAGAAAGGAGAGGAGTAATGTTAATCCTATCACCAGCTTTAGGAATGATTGAAGGATCGAAGGATATGATGGATGATTCGGGCATTTTTGGTCATTCCAGAAACTCTAGCAACATGATAGGTTAGGCCAATTTCTCTAATCACCCTATTAACTTCATACCATTCAAATTTCTTTTCACTCATTAGGGTATTGGCTCTATATCCCTCAGTTCTTAAGTTTAAAAATGCACCAAGGTCGTGCTTGGTGATCTCAACTTTTTGCTTAAAAACAAAAGAACTAATGATGGAGTGGTCAGAATTGAAACTCATATTCGCTAGAAAGTAGTGGTAGGTTTGCTTGTTGTAGAAGTGGACGAGAGAAAGAATGAAATGAAATTGGGTTGAGGCAAAGAGGTGCATTACCCGAAATTTCAACTCAGTTTGAATAAGAATGCGAGAGGGAGTGATTTTGGCGGATGCAAAACGAGGAAAAGATTCCTCATTCGCCTTAGAAAGAAAGTTGTCTGGGGCATTCCTATTTGGTTTCTTCACCAACACCTTTTGTCTCTTGCTTGAGGAGGCCATTGTCGATTTGAAGTAGAAAGGGATTGAAAATGAAGTTTGGAAGTGTGATTGTCAAGTTAGAAAGCCTTCATATTTAAAGAAAAATGATACGTTCGTCCTGGACGAAAATATTCGTCCTAGACGAAAAATCATCGTTCGTCTGGACGAAATAATTTCGTACAGACGATCCAATTCATCCAAAATTAACGGCTTTTCATAATCAACACAACTTACGATGCGTCACTTCATACAGGCTTTTTGACTTGACCGATCGTACAGACGAAAAAATTTTGTACATACGATCAAAAAGTAAATCGTTTTAATGTCTCTTGAAAACCGTCCACTACAATGAACCGACACATGTTCGTCTGGACGAACAAAAACTTCGTACAGACGAAGTTCATATTAAAAATTGTCTTATCCACTCAACCGCTGCATTCAATCGTCCCGACGTTTGAGAGAAAAAAAATTTGTCCTGGACGATCATCAGATCGTACAGACGATCTAATTAAAAACTGCTCTCAAAACGGTTAAAATTCGCGCAAACTGTTCCTTCACACATCGTCCCGTACGAAACCATTTTCGTCTCGGACGATTTCCTCCAAAAAAAATTTTAATTTTGATTTTTTAAATTAAGAAAATCAAACAAAATATTCAAAAACACAGAAAACATAAAACAAAACCATAGATCCAAAAACAATTCATTCAAAACAACAAAAAAAATTTCACAAAAGCAAAAAACAAAACACAACAAATATCAATGTTGCAAAGACATTTTGTTTAGGCATTCAAATCAATAAGACCAAACATTGTTCTTAAAGTACTGAAGGTATCAAAGGCTAAATGTTTTGTAAAAATGTCTGCAAGTTGATTTTCAGTTGAAACATGTATGAGTTCAATTTCTCCTTTGGATACATGATCCCTTATGAAATGATGCCTTATATCAATGTGTTTGGTTCTAGAATGTTGAATAGGATTTTTGGAAATGCAAATAGCACTAGTATTGTCACAATAAATTGGAATAGTGCCTATAGTTAATCCTAAATCAATCAACTGTTATTTTAACCAAAGTATATGTGCCACACAACTTCCTAATGCAATGTATTCTGCTTCTGTAGTAGATAGTGCCACTGAATTTTGTTTTCTACTAGACCATGAAACTAATGAATTTCCAATGAATTGACATGTTCCAGAAGTGCTTTTCCTATCCACTCTACAGCCTGCAAAGTCAGAATCTGAGTAACCAATAATTTCAAATGAAGAGCTAAACTTAGGATACCAAATCCATAAGTTTTGAGTTCCTAGTAGATATCTTAAAATCCTTTTCACTGCTGTCAATTGTGATTCTTTTGGATCTGATTGAAATCTAGCACATAAGCAAACACTGAACATAATATCTGGTCGGCTAGCAGTCAAGTAAAGTAAAGATCCAATTATCCCTCTAAATTTCTTTTGATCAACAGATTTTACCTTAAGGTCCTTATCCAACTGAACTGAAGAACTCATTGGTGTACTAATAGGTTTAGCATTGTCCATTTCATATTTTTTGAGGATGTCTTTAATATATTTAGTTCGACTAAGAAAAGTACCTTCCTCAAGTTGCTTAATGCTAAATCCTAGAAAGTAATTTAAATCTCTCATTAGGCTCATTTCAAATTCACTACTCATTATTTTAGAAAAATCATCACAAAGATGTTTATTTGAAGATCCAAAGATGATGTCATCCACATAAATTTGAACAATAAGTATATCCTTTCCAATTTTCCTTAAAAAGAGAGTTGTATCCACACTTCCTTTTTCAAAAGATCTTTCAAGTAGGAAGATGCTCAACCTCTCATACCAAGCCCTATGTGCCTGTTTCAATCCATATAATGCCTTTTTTAATTTGAAAACATGATTTGGAAATTTAGAATTTTCAAAACCTGGAGGTTGTTCTACAAAAACATCTTTCTCAATTACCCCATTTAAAAAGGCACTTTTGACATCCATTTGAAACAATTTAAAACCTTTAAAACAGGCAAAGGCTAGTAAAACTCTAATTGCTTCAAGTCTAGCTACAGGGGCAAAAGTTTCCTCAAAATCAATTCCTTAAATTTGATTATACCCCTTAGCTACTAATCTAGTCTTATTTCTAATGACTACTCCTGAGTCATTCATTTTATTTTTGAACATCCACTTGGTTCCAACAACATTTTCATCTTTTGGCTTTGTAGTTAGTTCCCAAACTTTATTTCTTACAAATTGATTTAACTCTTCTTGCATGGCCAATATCCAAAATTCATCAAAAAGTGCTTGATCAATGTTAGTGGGTTCAATAGTTGAAATAAAGGCTGAATGATTGACTTCCTTGTTTAATCCACGCCTAGTTCTAACACCCTCACTTGGTTCACCTATAATCAATTCCTTTGGGTGGTTTTTAGAAAATCTCAAATCTCTAGGCAATGGGTCTTCTCTTTTTAAAATTTTCTTCCACATTTTTTTCCAAATTTAATCTATCAATCTTTTGGGAGTTTTCTTCAATTTCTTCTTCAACAACATTTGGCTCTTCCATGTTTCCATTTTCATCAAATACAACATGTGTGGTTTCTTCAATGACTAAAGTTCTTTTGTTGAATACTCTATAAGATTTTCCAACACTTGAATATCCAACAAAAATTCCTTCATCTGATTTTGGATCAAATTTTCCTAAGGCAGATTTTCCATTATTATGTATGAACACCTTGCAACCAAATACATGCAAATGAGACAAATTTGGTGTTCTACCTTTTAGCAACTCATAGGGTGTTTTATTCAAATTTGATCTCACATTCACCCTATTCAGAACATAGCATGCAGTGCTAACCGCCTCAGCCCAAAAATATCTAGGAAGCGAGTATTCTGCTAACATTGCTCGGGCGGCTTCTATTAATGTTCTATTCTTCCTTTCAACTACTCCATTTTGTAGAGGAGTTCTAGGTGCAGAAAAATTGTGATCAATCCCCTTTTCTTTACAGAAATCTTCAAATCTTTCATTTTCAAATTCTCCTCCATGATCACTTTGTATAGAAATTATTTCACATCCTTGTTTTCTTTGTATCCAAGTTGAAAAATTTCTGAATTCCTCAAATGATTCACTCTTATGAAAAAGAAATTTAACCCATGTGAATCTTTAAAAATCATCTACTATAACAAATCCATATACCTTTCCTCCTAGACTTACAGTGCTTACAGGCCCAAAAAGATCCATGTGTAGAATTTCTAAAGGTTTACTGGTCCTAAGATTTTTATTGGATTTAAAAGAGGACTACACTTGTTTTCCTAATTGACATGCATCACATAGATGGTCCTTGGTAAAGTCTAGTTTAGGTATTCCTCTCACTAAATTTTTTTGGGTAATTCTTCTAAGATTTTTTATACTAGAATGACAAAGTCTCCTATGCCAAAGCCATGATTCATCAGAAACAATTTTCAAACAAAAAGCAGTAGGAAATTGAATACAATTTAAATCTAACATGTAGATATTGTTTACCCTTTTTCCATTTAAAACTTTTTCCCATTTAGGCTAATTATGCAGCTAGTAGGTAAGAATTTTACATTATAGCCCTTATCACATAGCTGACTTATGCTAAGCAAATTATGTTTTAAGCCTTCAACTAATAACACATTGTCTATGAAAAAGTTTTTCAAATTTCCAATCATACATGATCCAACCACTTTCTTTGTGGTATTATCTCCAAGTGTAACCTTGCCTCCACTCCTGGCTTCCAGCGTTATGAATTGAGCAGTATCTCCAGTCATGTGCTTTGAACATCCGCTGTCCAGGTACCATATACTCTCACGAGGTCTTGTGTGAGAGTATTCCTGCAAAATTCTCAAATGTTAGACCTGGGAACCCAAACTAGTTTGGGTTCACCTTTATGAAATTTATAATCAGATGCATGTATGATATGTCTAGGTTTATGCATCTTAGTTCTCCACATCAAATTAGGTTTCATCTTTAAAGTGCAGGTGTGAGATATATGTCCCAAAAATCCACAATTGTTACATTTAACATTAGGAAAAATATTCCTATGTTTCCTTTCATATGATTGTCTTCTAAGGGATTTCATGAATTTAGGATAATATTTAGGATTTGTAAAATCTTCAAGTTTAGGGGGTTTCCTATTATCCTCGAGAGGTCTAATTGTGAGTTTGTAAAATGAATTCATATCTTCCAAGATTCGATTGGTATAATTGATTCTATATGTCTTGCTCTCAGATTCATCCTTAAAATTCTTAAATTCTTTTTCAAGTTCAGCATAGGATGATTTTAAATTCTCAAAATTTTTATTCAAGTCATCATATTCATCAAGTAGTTTCATGTGGTTGTTATCAATTAAAGTATGATCTTTCTTAAGGATTTCGTGTTCCTTATTAAGCTCTTCCAATTCTAAAAATAAACTAGCATGCATCTTTTTCATTTTCCTATATGCATCATGCATGTGTTCAGAAACTTCAAATAATTCATTATAGGTTAAATCACATACCTCTTCTTGATCTGATTGTTCAGCATTATCTGCCTGAAATTACTAAACGACAAGAGGGGGGGTGAATTGTAAAAACTTCTTAATAATAAGCTTAACCCTAAACAAAGAGTTCTAATTTTTTTGTTGTTTTTGAAACTTTAAAACAGAGATTTATGCAATTTTTCTTTCACAAAATTTCACATGCAATAGATATGACAAATTTAAAATGCAAGCAAAAAGTAAACAACAATAAGGAAAGAACACACCAAGAATTTTATAGTGGTTCGGTCAAAATATGACCTACGTCACTCCCCGGAGTCCTCCACTCCGGTATTTTCACTATCAAAATAGTTCTCCTTTTGCCCCCCTCGGCAAGACGAAGAAGCCTGTACAAACCTCCCTTTCACCAACCGGCGTGGCGGAATACCAAACTCTATTTTCACCCTCTTGGCGACGGCAGAGAACCTTCTCGTTTTTCTCCCTCCTGGAGAAGGCAGAGAACCTCGAGGTAACGGATGTAGACGAGCCTTTCCCTTGGAGATCCTTCCTCAAATCCTTCTCGGGCCACAGGAGGAGCAAGATGCAGCAAGCTTGGAGCAACCGTGTGATCTCCCTCACACCTCTTCTCCCTCACAACGCTCACCTCCTCCTTCCTCTCTCAACCCTCAAGAATTTCTCTAGAGTTTTCTCCCTTGGAATCCCTCTCTAACCACGTTCACCCCCTCTGTAATTCTTACCCAAAAAGAGTTGATTGACATCTAAAAATGGGCTCCAAAAACCTCTGATTTCAAAATTAGCTTATTGTTCGGGGTCATGGGTTGCCGTCGTCCTGGTAAAGATGTACAATCTCCCGATATAATATCGTACTTTTTGATGATGTCAAATAATTTGTTGCAAGTAAGAAAGAAAATCATTTCTTTTGAAAAACATTTCTTTTGTTGTTTTTTTTTTGTTTTTTTTATTTTTTATTTTTAAATTAAACACAAGAAAAAAAGGTACTACAATACTACAAGTAAGTACGAAACAAAAGATAATGCATTTAGATAAATAGGCATTACAACATTACAACAAACTTCTCCCCCTTTTAACAGCACAAAAAGGAGGAGCAACTAAAAGCAAAAAGTAAGAGAAGAAAACAAACAGAAACTACAATGCAAACATAAACAAACTAAGCAGACGGGTCCTGATCTGGTGGTGGTGGAGGTGGATTTGGTTGAAAATATTGAAAGAGAGCATCGAAGCGGTGATCAATTGCAGTGAATCATTCGCCAAACCACTGCATATCAGTCTCGTGTTGGTGATGCTGTTCTTGAATATGCATGTCGAGACGAGTCTGCAGCTGGTCGAAGCGGGCGACTAAGTCATCATCAGAGTGCGCTGGTGCTGGTGCTGGTGCTCGGGGTGCAGCATGGCGTCGTGGTCGAGCTGGAGCTGCGGCTGGTGCATCTTCTCCTTCTTCTTCATCAAAGATGGGTTCTTCAGGCTCATGTCCCCGATGAAAGAGGATACGGAAGGAAGCATCCGTATAAAAAATAGGAAGCATGTCGGGTTCACCAGGGTAGGATAATTGATATTTATGGTAGAGGATATATCATATTAGGTGACCAAGAGCCATATTTTGTTTCCGTCGAGTGGTGGGAAGACGAACAAAAGTCATGTGCTGAATATAATTGCTAATCAAATCGACCTCATCAAACTTAATGTTGGACATAATAAGGTAAGTAGCGACTGACAAGGTAGGGGTCAGATTGATGCGGTCGCCACCTTTGGGTATGATAGAGGTTCGAAGAACATGTTGAATGATACGGGCATTTCTGGTTAAAGATTGGACTAGAGGCTGGTGTTGATGAAAAACAGTATTCCTAAGGACTCTATTTACATCGCTCCAATCAAAATTATCGGTAAGAAACGAGCGAACCATAGGTCCTTCAGTGGATAGCCCAATATGTTGGGCGATGTCAGCTCTAGTTATTTTAACGGGACGGCCACAAACAAAGGAGTGAAAAGTGGTGTTATCAACAATGTAGGTGAGGTTGGCGAGAAATTCAAAAAGCAGTTCAGAATTGTATGGAAACGCTAGGGTGAGTAAGAATTGAAAAGTGGTGGAGACAAAGAGGCCCATTACCTCAAAATTTAGAGCGGCCTGATTAAGCATTTTCGAGGGAGAAATTTTGCAAGCCTGGTATGGTAGTAGGCTTCCTCATTCTCACTATTCAGAAAGCGATCGGGTTGACGATGGGATGAGGACGAGCTTCCGGCAGTCATCCGACCTCGTTTAGACATTGCAGGAGGACAAGAAAACGAAGTGAAGGCTGAGTGAGGAGAGGGTTGAGTGAATTTAACAGCCTAGGCAAGGGTATTTAAAGAGATTTCCGTAAATCGTACAGTACGATCGGAGATCGTACAGTATGATATCCAATTAATATTCTGACGGGTCGTTTCGGGAAAAGACAGTCAAATCGTACAGTACGATACGTCTCGTACAGTACGATCAGGCGAATATCGATCGTCCCGAGGCCCTCAGTATGACTTTTGAACAAAAGTTTCGTACTGTACGAATAGGTGGATCGTACAGTACGATACGTAATAAATATCGTACCGAACAGCTATTACTCAGATTGTCCTTTTGTGATGATGTGGATCGTACAGTACGAAATGAATGGATCGTACAGTACGATACTCAATAATGTTGTACCAACCGGGTTTAATTCGTCCCAATCCGTGCTGACGTGGATCGTACAGTACGAAACGAATGGATCGTACGGTACGATACTCAATAACGTCGTACCAACCGGCTTTGATTCGTCCCAATCCTTGTGACGTGGATCGTACAGTACGGTATGGATCGTACAGTACGATGAACAGTCAATGTAAGTGTTGATGTGGTGAGTGTGTGGTGATCAGGAGCAGCCCTAAAGAGGATTTTTTTTTTATTTTTTTTTTTTTTATTTTTTTTGTTTGTTTTTTTTTTTATGCATTTATATCTATGACACCTAATCTAGTCCTCAAGGTGCTAAAGGTGTCAAAAGCTAATGGTTTTGTGAATATGTCTGCCAATTGATCTCCTGTAGCGATATGATGTAATTCTATATCTCCCTTAGCGACGTGATCTCTAATGAAATGATGTCTAATGTCTATGTGTTTTGTTCGAGAGTGTTGAATTGAATTCTTAGAGATACAAATTGCACTTGTGTTGTCACACATGATCGAGATGGTTCCAACAGGTAGTCCAAGATCAAGAATTTGTTGTTTTAACCATAGTACTTGTGCAACACAACTTCCTACCGCAATGTATTCTGTCTCGGTTGTGGAAAGTGCTACTGAGTTTTGCTTTCTACTGGACCAAGAAACTAATGATTGTCCGATGAATTGGCAGGTACCAGAGGTGCTCTTTCTATCTATCCTACATCCTGCAAAGTCAGAATCTGAGTACCCTATGATTTCAAAGGAAGTGCTGTGTCTGGGATACCAAATTCCTAAGTTTGGGGTGCCTAGTAGATATCTAAGAATTCTTTTGACAGCAGTTAAGTGAGACTCTTTAGGATCGGCTTGGAAACGGGCACAGAGGCACACACTAAACATTATGTCCGGTCTACTGGCAGTCAAGTAAAGTAGGGATCCAATCATTCCTCTATATTTTTTCTGATCTACTGGTTTTCCACTAGGATCCTTATCTAATTGGATTGTCGAACTCATTGGGGTGTTCATGGGTTTTGCACTATCCATTTCATATTTCTTTAAAATATCCTTAATATACTTTGATTGGCTAAGAAAGGTTCCATTATCCATTTGTTTTACACTAAAGCCAAGAAAGTAATTAAGCTCTCCCATCATGCTCATTTCAAACTCATTACTCATTGTTTTTGAAAATTCATCGCATAAGTTTTTATCCGAAGATCCAAACAATATGTCATCTACATATATTTGAACAATGATAATTTCTTCTTTGACCTTTTGTAAAAAGAGTGTAGTATCTACACTACCCTTTTGAAATCCTCTATCCAAAAGAAATGAGCTAAGTCTTTCATACCATGCTCTAGGTGCTTGCTTTAATCCATATCGTGCCTTTTTTAATTTGAATACATGGTTTGGAAATTGTGAGTTTTCAAATCCGGGGGGTTGCTCAACGTAGACATCTTCCTTAATTACCCCATTCAAAAATGCACTCTTCACATCCATTTGATATAACTTAAAGTTCTTGAAGCAAGCAAATGCTAAGAGCACTCTTATGGCTTCTAGTTTTGCAACCGGGGCAAAGGTTTCTTCAAAGTCTATTCCCTCAATCTGGTTGTACCCCTTAGCTACTAGCCTTGCTTTATTCCTTATTATTGTTCCTGAATCATTCACCTTATTCTTGAAGACCCATTTTGTTCCAACAACACTTTGCTCTTTAGGTCTCTTAACTAACTCCCAAACATCATTCCTGGTGAATTGGTTCAGCTCTTCTTGCATTGCTAGAATCCAGAATTCATCTCCTAAGGCTTGATCTATACTTGTAGGTTCTATCATAGAGATGAAAGCTGAGTGACTAACCTCTTTCCTATATCCATGCCTAGTCCTTACACCTTCTGAAGGGTCTCCTAAAATTAACTCTTTAGGATGACTAGAAGAATATCTCCATTCTCTAGGCAAATCTTCCTGAGGTTCGACCCTCTCTCCTAAGGTCATCGTCTCTACTCCTTGAATTGCCTCTATTTCATCATCTTCAATTTTAGATTCTGAGGGCTTATCTGATTCATCAAATACCACATGGGTGGATTCTTCTACTACAAGGGTTCTCTTATTAAAAATTCTATAGGCTTTACCTATAGAAGAATAACCTAAGAAGACACCCTCATCAGACTTGGGATCGAATTTTCCTAAGGGATGTTTACCATTATTTAAGATGAAGCACTTACACCCAAAGACATGTAAATGTGAAAGGTTTGGTGTCCTACCCTTAAGGAGTTCATATGGAGTTTTATTCAGCTTCGATCTAATGTTTACTTGGTTCAAAACATAACAGGCTGTGTTGACTGCTTCTGCCCAAAAGTATCTAGGAAGGGTATACTCCGCTAGCATTGCCCTAGCAGCTTCTACCAAAGTTCTATTCTTCCTTTCTGCTATGCCATTCTGTTGGGGTGTTCTAGGAGCTGAGAAATTGTGCTCTATTCCTATCTCTTGACAGAATGACTCAAATCTATCATTTTGGAACTCTCCACCATGATCACTATGGATTGTTGATATTTCACAACCTAATTTTTGTTGAATCCATGTGGAGAAAACTTTAAATTCCTCAAAAGACTCATTCTTGTGTGCTAAGAATCTTACCCAAGTAAATCTAGTGAAGTCATCTACAATCATAAATCCATAATTCTTTCCACCTAGACTAGGTGTACTAACGGGTTCAAATAAGTCCATGTGTAGAATTTCTAGTGGCCTAGAGGTGATCACGTCTCTAATTGAGTGAAAGGATGATTTGACTTGTTTTCCTTGTTGGCAAGCATCACATAAGTGATCCTTGGTGAATTCTAACTTAGGTACACCTCTAACTAGGTTTTTCTGAGTGATGTTTCTAAGAGTTTTCATGCTAGCATGACATAGTCTCCAATGCCATAGCCACGAGTCATCAACTATTATTTTCAAGCAAAATGATTTTGAACTATCAATGCAATCAAGGTCTAACATGTAAACATTGTTAATTCGTTTTCCTTCTAAAATAATTTCATCAAATAAACTAATCAGGCATCTATCAGTAAAGAACTTAACATCAAAACCTTTATCACACAGTTGACTAATGCTAAGTAAGTTATGCTTTAAACCATCAACTAATAAAACATTTTCAATTAAAAAATTCTTAGCATTACCAACGATACCTGAGCCTATCACCTTCCTGGTAGTGTTGTCTCCCAACGTTACTTTGCCTCCAGTTTTGGTCTCCAATAGGATGAACTTCTTCATATCTCCAGTCATGTGTCGCGAGCAGCCA
Source organism: Dendrobium huoshanense (assembly GCA_016618105.1). NCBI lineage: Eukaryota > Viridiplantae > Streptophyta > Magnoliopsida > Asparagales > Orchidaceae > Dendrobium > Dendrobium huoshanense. Next base: position 13,069,319 of record CM028350.1, on the reverse strand, counting down.
CTATCCAGGTACCACATGCTCTCACTAGGTCTTTTGTGAGAGCATCCCTACAATTTCATTCAAAGGTTAGATTTGGGAACCCAAGTGAGTTTGGGTTCCTCCTTATGCTTGCATGAATGAGATGTATGCATGTTATGCTGTAATGGATGCAGTTTAGGTCTCCATACTAAGTGTGTCCTACGGTGAATTGTGCATGTGCGGGCTATGTGACCTAACATGCCACAAGAGAAGCACCTAACACCAGGAAATGGATTTACTAATCTATGAGTATGGTGGTGCCTCTTCCTAGGGTTTTGAAATGCATGCTGTGTTGGGGGTTTTCTAGGATGGCCTACTGTGAGTGATGCAATTTCATTTTCTAGTTCTTTTATCTTTTCACTATAAGTTTTGTTTTGAGTTGTCAATCCATCAACTTCTATCAATAGCAAGTGCTCACTATGATCTACTTCTAATGCAAGTGCAGTTAGTTTTTCAAACTCTACATCTAGTTCAATATGTGATGTTTTCAAGGATTCATGCGCTTCAATTAGTTCAATATGCTTCTTATTTAATGCGTCATACTCATCAAGAAGTAACATGTGATCTTTATCTAAATCAGAATTTTCTTTAACTAAGTTAGCATGCTCAATTTGTAAGGAACTAAATTCAATGTTAAGTTTAGCATGCATTTTCTTCAGTTTCCTATACGAGTCATGAATATTCTCAGAAATAAGTAGTAATTCATCATAAGAAAGTTGACATACCTCATCTTGATCCAATTGATCAAGGTTATCATTAGCCATAAGACACAAATTTGTTACCTCCTCCTCTGCTTCTTCTTCTGATGATTCTGAGGCAGAGTCGGCCCAAAAAGCTTTCTGTGTCTTTGTCTTTTCTCTCTTGTATTTAACTTTGTCATCTCCTTTCTCCTTTGCTGGTTGACTCTTCAGATTAGGGCAATCCGCTCGAAGGTGACCTGGCTTCCTGCACTCAAAGCAAATTGTATCAGATGAAACCTTATTGGACCTTGAGCTCTTACCTTTATTCCAGCTGTTCTGATGACGCTTTTGTTTTCTTTTCAGGAAATTTTTGAACTGTCGGGTCATCAGTGCTATCTCATCATCTTCCTCCCCTGCAGAGCTTTCACTTTCTGAGTTGCTAGCTTTTAATGCCACCGTCCGCTCCTTTTTCTTTTCACCTGCATCACTTTGCCTTTGGCTCACTCCTTGCTCGTATGCAATGAGTGACCCAAGGAGGTTATCAATAGAATAAACATTAAGATCTTTAGACTCAGTGATAGCAGTTATCTTAGCATCATAGGAACTAGGTAGGCATCTAAGAATTTTATTCACTTTCTCAGAATTTGAAATTTCTCTACCTAATGCATGCAATGATGTCACAATTTGGGTGAACCTAGTGTACATGTCAGAAATTGTTTCGCTAGGTTTCATACGGAATAATTCATAATCATGCAGTAGAATGTTAAGCCTAGACTGTTTTACTTCATTTGTTCCTTCGTATGTGATGCACAGTCTATCCCAAATCTCCTTACCAGAAACACAAGTAGATACTCTCATATAGTCCTCAGATTTCAATGCGCAAAAAAAGCAGTTCAAGCACTTAGCATTCAGTTGGGCTAATTCCCTATCCTCATTGCGCCATTCAATAAAAGGTACAGAAGTTTTCAAACCATTAACAATCTTAAACGGTGCAACATATTCATCATTTACTAACATCCACATGCGGTAATCTATAGATTGCAAAAATGTAGACATTCTAATTTTCCAGAAATCAAACGGAATGTTATCAAAAAGTGGTGGACGAGTTATTAAATAACCCTCCGCAGTGTTACGATTACCAAAGTTCGACATGATCGTTTTTTCAAGGTTTTCTAAAACACTATTTTTGAAAAACAAGCTCTGATACCAATTGAAATTACTAAACGACAAGAGGGGGGGTGAATTGTAAAAACTTCTTAATAATAAGCTTAACCCTAAACAAAGAGTTCTAATTTTTTTGTTGTTTTTGAAACTTTAAAACAGAGATTTATGCAATTTTTCTTTCACAAAATTTCACATGCAATAGATATGACAAATTTAAAATGCAAGCAAAAAGTAAACAACAATAAGGAAAGAACACACCAAGAATTTTATAGTGGTTCGGTCAAAATATGACCTACGTCCACTCCCCGGAGTCCTCCACTCCGGGATTTTCACTATCAAAATAGTTCTCCTTTTGCCCCCCTCGGCAAGGCGGAGAAGCCTGTACAAACCTCCCTTTCACCAACCGGCGTGGCGGAATACCAAACTCTATTTTCACCCTCTTGGCGACGGCAGAGAACCTTCTCATTTTTCTCCCTCCTGGAGAAGGCAGAGAACCTCGAGGTAACAGATGTAGACGAGCCTTTCCCTTGGAGATCCTTCCTCAAATCCTTCTCGGGCCACAGGAGGAGCAAGATGCAGCAAGCTTGGAGCAACCGTGTGATCTCCCTCACACCTCTTCTCCCTCACAACGCTCACCTCCTCCTTCCTCTCTCAACCCTCAAGAATTTCTCTAGAGTTTTCTCCCTTGGAATCCCTCTCTAACCACGTTCACCCCCTCTGTAATTCTTACCCAAAAAGAGTTGATTTACATCTAAAAACGGGCTCCAAAAACCTTTGATTTCAAAATTAGCCGTTACTGTTCGTACAGTATGATTCAACATCGTACAGTACGATCTTCACAAACAGCCGTCGTCGTGGTACGAAGATGTACGAACAGTACAAAAATTAATCGTACTGTATGATATAATATCGTACGGTACGATCCAACGAGATACTATTCGTACAGGACGATGGTCTGGACGATCGGATGTCGTCTCTGTTCATCGTATGGTACGATTACTATCGTACAGTACGATGTTCAAATTTTCATTAGGCCTGTATTACATGCACTAATCACGGGTTAATTTAAGTAAGTATTAAAAACTGATCGTACAGTACGAACTTGTTCGTACAGTACGAACGGCGCAAAATCACTTACTTAAACTATGTCACGGCTAGGGTTTTGGATCTGAACATATCGTACAGTACGAAAGACTTCGTACAGTACGATCTATTCACAGAATTGTCCACATAGCTTGGATCGTACAGTACGAAATAAAATCATACAGTACGATCTACAGAGAAGAATTTTAGTTATTTTTGCAGTTAAAAAAGAACTCTCCCCCTGTGTGTGTGCATGGTTGCTCTTACTCTTATGCATTTTGTGGCCAGACTCAATAAAGTAAAAAATACAATAAATGAAAAATACAATATTTGACTCATACTCCTAATCTACCCGGTCTTGAGTCTTCCTTTCTTCCTGAGTCACTTGTGATCTTCCTGAAATGTTAGTGCTCAAGAAAAATAACAGATAAAATAATAATCAATGAAAAGCAGTTCCAAAACACTCATTATTTGGCATCATCAAAATCTCAAACTCGGGGTCATGGGTTGCAACACTGCCATCAAGCAAAGGTTGATGACTTCTTCTTCTTTTTCAGTTCAAATGAGTCTGAAGCCGAGTCCGCCCAAAAAGCCTTTTGAAACAACTTCTTGCCCTTCTTTACCATTGGTTTCTCCTCTACCTTCTCCTTGCTAGGAGTGGCTTTCAGTTTTGGACAATCAGTGTTTATATGACCTGGTTTCCTACATTCATAATAAATCACTTCATTAGAAACCTTGTCAATTCTGTTATACTTACCTCTATTCCATTACTGGCATCTCTTCTGCTTCCTCTTTAAAAAGCTTTTGAATTGTCTAGTCATCATTGCAATATCGTCTTCATCCTCAGGTTGTGAGTGTTCACTTTCTGACTCTTCCACATTTAGTGCAATATTCTTGTCCTTTTTTGGTTCACCTGCATCAATCTTTCTTTGACTTACTCCTTGCTCATAAGCAATGAGTGAACCAAGAAGATTGTCAATGGAATAAATATTTTGATCTTTAGACTCTATAATTGCAGAAATTTTAGCATCGTATGCAGTAGGTAAACAACGAAGAATTTTATTGACCATTTCAGCATTAGTTAATTCCCTACCAAGTGCATGCAAAGAGGTGACAATTTGAGTGAATCTTGTGTACATGTCTGAAATAGATTCATTAGGTTTCATGCGAAATAATTCATAGTCATGTAACAAGATATTGAGTCTTGATTGCTTAACCTCATTTGTCCCTTCATAAGTTATACAAAGTCTATCCCATATGTCCTTTCCGCTTTTACAAGTGGAAACACGCATGTAGTCTTCAGATTTTAAAGCACAAAAGAAACTATTTAAACATTTCGTATTTAACTGTGCTAAGTCACGTTCTTCTATAGTCCAATCTGCATAGGGTGTTTCTACCCTAATTCCATCAACTAATCTAGTTGGTTTTGAGTAACCTTCCTGGACTAGCATCCACATGCGATAATCAAGTGACTGTAAGAAAGTAGACATGCGTGTTTTCCAAAAATCAAAAGGAATATTGTCAAACAGTGGAGGTCTAGTGATAGAGTAACCCTCAGGTGTGTTTTGGTTTCCAAATGTAGCCATCTACGTTAATCAAAAAGTAGTTCAAACTTATGATTTTGAAACTATGCTCTGATACCACTTGTTGAATCCAGTAATTAGGTTGTTAAGCCTAAGTAAATGTCCCACGGCTACCAAGAGGGGGGTGAATTGGTAGTTCAAAAATTTTTAAACCCTCTTAATGATTAAGTTAAACCGAAATAAAATTTTCTTTTAAAGTTAGTAGAAAAAATGTTTTTCAACCACAGAGTTGTTAAAACTGAAATTTAAAGTGCGGAAACGTAAAAACAATAAAGTAAATGACACCAGATTTATAGTGGTTCTGTCTATAACCAGACCTACATCCACTCCTCAGAGACACCCTCTGAGTATTGCACTAAAACCAATAGTGACTCTCCTTTAGCACCCACAGCAAGGCGGAGAAGCCTTTACAACACACTCTTTTCACTACTACCCGGTGCGGCAGAGAACCGTCATCCTTTTAAATAATCCACAGTGCTGGCAGAGAACCCTCATCCTTTTACACAATCCACAGAGCTGGCAGAGAACCATCGTCCTTTTACACTCTCCTCGTGTGGGCAGAGAACCCTACGACTGTTCACACTCTCCAAGTGTAGGCAGAGAACCTTTCCGCTGTTCACACTCTCTAAGTGTAGGCAGAGAACCCTTCGGCTGTTCACACTCTCCAAGTGTCGGCAGAGAACCGGACCTTCTTGACTGATCTTCTCACAAGAATCTAGAAGGAAGAAGGAAAAAAATGAAGAAATCCAATTTCACAAGTAGAGACTCTTACCTTTGTAATCCAAGTGAAGCCTTCTCGCTCCAGTGGTAGGAATCCTCCTTTGAATGCTCTCTTCCACTCTCTCCTTGGCTATTCTCTCAAGAGGCACGAAGATCAAATGACAAAAAGATTGGGTGGCAGTCTAATTTGGACTATTTATATAAAAGACAAGAAAAACTACCCAAAAACTGCAAGTTTCCAATTCTGTACGCAGTGGATTGTCCTGTACGATCTTAGATCGTCCTGGACGATTTTACTTAAACGATCTGAAATGACCCAATTTGTATATGTGTACGAAATAAATTCGTACAGATGATCGTCCTGTACGAACTAGGATCGTCCAGTACGAAACGGTTATTACAAGGTCGGTTCTAGAAACTGCTGAAAACTGTTCTAAGTCGGTTAATCGATTGGACGAAAATATGTTCGTCTGGACAAAAATTTTCCAGAGACCCGATCGTCCTGGACGAATATTTATTTCGTCTGGACGAAAATATTTCAGAGGACCAATCGCCACGGACGATAATTTATTTTCGTATGGACGAAAATTTTCCAGAGACCTGATCGTCCGGTACGATATTTAATTTCGTCTGGACGAAAATTTTCCAGAGGACCGGTCGCCTCGTACGATAATAAAATTTGTCTGGACGAAAATTTTACAGAGAACCAATCATCCGGGACGATAATTAATTTCGTCCTGAACGAATAGGACTTAGAAAAAAAATTTTCGAGTAAGTTCCTATTCGTTCCATGTGCTCTATAGGAGATAACTAACGGATCGTCAAGTACGATAACATATCGTCCCGTACGATCAATATAAAATTTTATGATCTCCTTATGTGTGTGTGTAAGTTTTTTATTCACTCAATTACAATCACTCCCTTTCAAAATAAATCCAAAGAAAAAGCAAACTTCAAATTAACAAAATATCTCATGTTGAATTTGATTTGAAGTTATCGTAGTCTGGAGTCTGATTTTCCTGAAATGTTAGTACACACAAGAGCAAATGCAAATCTTCTAAAATTGTTAGGAGATAACTACACATTTGAATAATAATGTTTGGAATCATCAAAACTACATAAGTTGCAAAAATATAAATCATTCAAATAGCAACTATTCTAACAACGTGGATCGTCCAGGACGATCCAGTGTATCGGCCAGGACGATGCACATAAAATGCATCGGCCAGACAAATATACTATCGGCCAGGACTATCACCATAAGTTTGATCAAATTGTCCAGGACGATAAAGTATCGTCCAGGACGATGAATTGCAGTAAGCACAGAAAAAGCTCAGCAGATGGATTTTGAACAGAATTTGTCATATCGGCCAGGCAGATGTGACTTGAATTTGAAATCAAGAAAAGAATGGTGATGATCAAGACCCTCCAAAATAAAATAAAAGAAAAAAACAGTCAAAGACACAAAACAAAAAAAAAATAAAAACAACACAATGAAAACCAAACACCGAACATTTTTGGATTTTAATTTTTTTATTTTTTTTTTTTGTTTTATGGAGGCATCATATGAGAAATTTTTTCACAAATTAAACTTTTAAAGTTTCAAGCGATCAAGAGGTTTAACAAATCCCATTTAGAAGAAGGTAGAAAAACTGATTCCGTTAACCCTAGATCGGACATCCTTCAGGGTACAAAATTCTCTTGGAAAAATAGAGGCCTAACTCGGAATAACAAAATAGGATAAAAAGATCCATTCAAGACTTGTTTACAACTAAAATATCTCATAAATAGTAAACCAAAATAATTTTTCTCAATCACGAAAATTAAAATCAAGTCTTTGAAAGTATCACATAATCAATGAGTTTTCTAAGTTTTAAGAGTTTTACCAAAGAGATGATAGCTTGCATTTAGTGGGCTCATTTTATGCCTCTTGTCACTTTTATTGGCTCTTTGAGCATTTTTTGATTTTTGATACACTTTTGTGTACATCGCTTTCTTTTCAATTTGGCTTCATTGGCCTCTTTCCTTTTTAACTCTTGCAAGCTAAAAACTCTTTAATATGCCCTTAAAGAAAAAGACTTAGTTGTGAGTATATCTTCCAAATATTAGAGAATAGGAGCTCTCTCTCTAACATAGGGAAGAACGATCCACAACACAAAATCAAAATCACGTGATAAATGCAATGGCAAGATTTCAAAAGCTTAAATGATATTTAAGAATTTTGGCTATTATGCATAAGATAATTTAATATAGCAAGATAAGAAAGAGATCTTAGATGAAAAGCCATTGGTTAAACTGAGTTTAGACTTTTGTTTTAGAGAAGAAAATCATGCCACTAAACAAAGTCAGAAGAAGGGAAAATGTCAACAGTTTACTCCCTTTAACTAATTTAGAAAAGCTAAACCCTATCTTCAAAACTCCAATATTTAAAAGCTTGAAAAGTTTCATCATATGGAAGGCAAAAAAAAAATTAATAAAGAACAAAGTGAAAAATAAAAACACATAAAATAAAATAATGCAAATTAAAAGCAACATAAAGTGAGCACAAAAACTAACACAAACAAATAAAATAAAATAAAAGACACACAAAAGCTAAAGATTTCAAGCAAGTGATAAAGCAGCAGATTTAAGCACTTTTAGCTGCGAGCCTCCTTAGGTCCAGTTATCTTATGCTCCCACGAGGTCTTTGGTGAGAGCATACCTGCAAAACTCAACAACAGTTAGATTTAGGAACCCAAACAGGTTTGGGCTCCTTCTTAGGAAACGTAGAGTGCAATGTAGATGTGGTATGCTTTGAATCATGCATCTTAGGTCTCCACACCTAATGTGTACTACGGTGAACTGTGCAAGTGTGTGAGATGTATCCTAGCATGCCACAAGAAAAACATTGAACTCCAGGAAAATGTTTTCTTAAATGGTTTGGGTAAAAATGCCTCTTCTTAGGTTCTGGCTTTTGATTAGTAGTTGGTGTCATCCTAGCTTTCTTACATGTTTCCAAATCATTTTGAATTCTCAAGTTAGTTCTTTTTAATGCATAATTCTCAATCCTCAAATTTTTCTCAATCTCTTTAGATTTCTTAAGATCATCCTTAAGTGAGGTGTGTGAAGCTTTTAATGCATTACTTTCATAAACTAATTCTAAATGCTTCTTGTTTAATTCATCAAATTCATCAAGGAGAACCATATGATTTGAATCAATCGTTGCATGATCTTTGAGAAAAACTTCATGCTCTTTTTGTAGATTTGAATGTTCTAATTTTAGATTATCATGAGTTTTCTTAAGTTTTTTGTATGATGTATGGATTTTTTCACAAATTTCAAACAATTCATCATAGGCTGGTTTACATACCTCTTCCTCATCACTTTGATTTTCTCCCATGAAACACAAATTTGTAGTCTCTTCCTCTGGTTCAGTCTCAGAAGAATCAGTACCAGATTCTGCCCAAAAGCCTCTTTGGATTTTCTTCTTCTCCTTCCTAGACTTAGCTTTCTCCTCACCTTTTTTCCTTTTCTTTGCTTGAATGATCTTGAAGTGTAGGACAATCGGCTCTCACATGTCCAGGTTTCCTGCATTCAAAACAAACAATATCAGAATATCCTTTTACATGTTTGTGATCCTTACCTTTTCTCCAACTTTGATGATGCTTTTGTTTCTTCCTTAGAAATCTTTTGAATTGCCTTGTGATGAAGGCAACTCCATCTCTTTCAGACCCGGAAGATTCAGAATCCGATTTGTGCACCTTCAATGCAATTGTTTTCTCTTTTTTCTTCTCACCTGTATCAAGATTTCTTTGATTCACCCCTTGCTCGTAAGCAATGAGTGAGCCAAGCAAGTTATCAATAGAATAGGTGTTCAAATCTTTAGATTCAGGGATGACAGTAATTTTTGCATCATAAGACAAAGGCAAGCATCTCAAAATCTTGTTAACTTTTTCATAGTTCGAAAGTTCTTTTCCTAGTGCATGCAATGAAGTAGCAATCTGAGTAAACCTTGTGTACATGTCAGAAATCGATTCATGAGGTTTCATACGAAAAAGTTCGTAGTCATGCAAGAGAATGTTTAAACAGGATTGTTTAACTTCATTAGTGCCTTCATAAGTGATGCACAATTTATCCCAAATTTCATTACCAGTTTTGCAAGTTGAAACACGCATGTAATCCTCAGATTTCAAAGCACAGAAAAAACAATTCAAACATTTTGCATTTAATTGAGCTAAATCTTTTTCATCAAAAGTCCATTCGGTAAAAGCAACTTCAGTTTTAAAACCATTAATTTTACGAGAAAGTGGATAATAACCTTCTTGAATAAGCATCCACATGCGATAATCAGTAGATTGTAAAAAAGTTGACATGCGAGTTTTCCAAAAATCAAAAGGTAGGTTATCGAACAGAGGAGGTCGGGTAATAGAATACCCTTCCGAAGTGTTGCGATTCCCAAAGTTAGACATGGATCAATTTCAAAAAGTTTTGAAAATTTAATTTTCGAACCTGGCTCTGATACCACTTAAAAGTTCGATGGGGATGTTAAGCCTTATGAACTTAGTCCCAAGCTAACCAAGAGGGGGGGGGGGGGTGAATTGGTATTTTTAAAAAATTCTTTTTACAAGGAAAGAAAATTGCATAAAACCAAATCACACCACAAAAAAAAATGCGGAATTTAAAAGTGCGGAAGCAAGAAAAGGAACACAGAAATTTATAGTGGTTCGGTTGACTCGACCTACGTCCACTCCTTGGAGGCACCCTCCAAGTATTGCACTACAAAACGTGACTCTCCTTTAGCCCCCACGGCTAGGCGGAGAAACCCTCACAAGAACCTCCTTTTTGCCACCCCGGCAAGGCAGAGAACTTACCTCCTTTTGCTTCCTCCTGAAGCTGGCAGAGAACCACAAACAAAAGCAAAACTCCTTACCTCTACCGACCCTTCCACGAACGAGAAACTCTAGACGAAGACGACACAGAGAGATCCTTGAAGCAACCCTTGTGAATCCCCTCACAAGCTCCTCCTCACAAGATCCTCTCTCTCTCCTCTCTCTCTTTCTCTTCTCAAGGTCTTCTTAGATCAAGGCAGCAGCCAAAGGTCTTTAAAAATGTTGAACAAGAGCTCTTAAATAGAAGAGCTTCAAAATAGCTCATTAATTGCAAGTTGCCGACAATATCGTCCAGGCCGATATGGACATCGGCCTGGCCGATCAGTACAAATCAATGAAGATCGGCCAGAGCATCGCCCTGGATGCAAAGCTAGACAATTAAGAATTGGCTTGATCGTCCAGGCCGATATTACGATCGTCCTGGCCGGTCAGTTCAAATCAGAGGAAAATCGTCCTAACAATAGCCCTGAATACGAGCTGGCCGATATCGATCATCCTGAAGTAACTTAAGGTTTTTGACTAGATCGTCCTGGCCGATCCTGCGATCGTCCAGGACGATATGATCGTATAAAAAATCCTTAATTACTCCCTTGATTTCCTGAACAATTATGGCATAATTTGTGAATATCGTCGAGGCCGATCATAGGATTGTCTTGGCCGATAATTTAAAAATACAGTATACCATAATTGACTATGGCGGCTACTTCTTTCTATTTTGAGCTTATCGTCCTGGCCGATACATGTATCGTCCAGGACGATCTGGTAATGTCGGCTGCCTTAATTAAGAATCCTTAATTAGACTTTCTATTTTAAGCTGATCGTCCAGGCCGATCCAAAAATCATCCTGGCCGATATGAGTAAAAATAGAAATTTTAAGTCTCTCAAGTGTGTGTGTAAAGGGTTATATAGCATCAGTCTCTTTGACTATTACAAGTAGACTCAAAAGGTGAAAATTAAACGTACAGACTGACTCAACCCTAAACCTACGCAATCCTGAACATGGCTCCTTCTTGATCGTCTGATCTTCGATTCCTGAAAAGTTAGAAGCAACAAGTAGTCCAAGAGAAACAGTGTTTGTCAATCATCAAAACATAAGATATGAAAAATAGATTTGCAACAACAACATCGGAGAGGACTTCTACCCGACATCGGACTTCTTCTTGTTGTCAGACTTCTGCTGGTTAGAAGACTCCTACTCGTCATCGAACTTCTGCTCGTTGACGAATCTTCGTCGGTCTTCTACCCGACGTCAGCAGACTTTTACTCGTCATCGGACTTCTGCTCATCAACGAATCTTCATCGATCTTCTACCCAACGTTGAACTTCTACCCGACATCAGCAGACTTCTACTCATCCTCAGACTTCCACTCATCATCGGACTTCTGCTCGTCGATGAATCTTCGTCGGTCTTCTACCCGACGTTGAACATCTACCCGACGTCGGACTTCTTCCTGTCGTCAGACTTCCGCTCGTCAGAAGACTCCTACGCATCCTTGGACTTCTGCCCGTCAGCAGACTTCTACTCGTCGTCAAATTTTTGCCCGTCGATGAACTTTTGTCTGTCTTCTGCCCAAGGCCATACTCCTACCCGACATCGGACTTCTCCTTGTCCTCGGATTTCTGCTCGTCAGCAGACATCTACACATCATTGGACTTCTACCCATCGACAAACTTTCATCGGTCTTTTGCCCAAGGCCGTACTTCTACCCGATGTCGGACTTCTCCTCGTCGGCGGACTACTACTCGCCAGCAAACTTCCACTCAAATGGCATTCAAATCCCATAACTCTTGCGCGCGAGGAGGGATGCTAATTCGAGCAGGGGAAATTTCTCACTTGCAAATAGCAAAAGCCTCAGCCGCCAGAGAGCCGTGGGGGAGGAGAAGAAATCCTGTAACTCCTACGCGCGAGGAGGGGCGCTAATTTGAGCAGGGGAAATTTCTCGCTCACAATAGCGGAAGCCTTAGCCGCCAGAGAGCCGTGGGGAAGGAGAACAAATCCTGTAACTCCTGCGTGAGGAGGGGCGCTAATTCAAGCAGGGGAAATTTTCCGCTCATAAATAGCGGAAGCCTCAGCCGCCAGAGAGCCATGGGGGAGGAGAAGAAATCCCGTAACTCCTGCGCGTGAGGAGGGGTGCTAATTCAAGAAGGGAAAATTTCCCGCTCTCAAATAGAGAAAACCTCAGCCTCCAGAGAGCCAGAGGGAGAAAGAAAGAGAAGATGCAAGTTTTTTAAAGGTTTTAAGGGCCTATTTATAGTTTTTTAGGAGAAAGAAGAGAAGTTTCAGAGTTTTTAATTTTCCAAATTTTTCTAATTTTTTCTGAATTTTTTCGGAATATTTTGGGATTTTTGGGATTTTTTAGAAATTTTTTCGGCCAACAAACAAATAAATAATCGATTTAAAGAAAGTGGGACCCACTTAAGGCGGTGGACCGAACAGGCGCCTCGCCGCCGTCGAAACAGCGCGAACAGCGCTCGAATCCACGACTATTTCACGCGAATTGTGGGCCATTCAAGGATAGCCAGTCCGGCCAGCCGGCGGCCGGCGGCTGGATGACGCGGAGCGGCCAGGCAGGCCGCGGAGCATCCTGTGGAGCGGGCTGGGCAGGTCGCGGAGCTGCCTGCGGAGCAGGCCGGGCAGGCCACGGAGCGGCCCGCGGAGCTGGTTCGACCGCGCCCGAGCGCGGGAGCGCGCTGTTTGGTGCCGCCGGAGTTACCGACATTTGTCGGCGGCGGCGGCCGGCTGGATTCGGTCGGTTCGGCTGCCCGGTCCATTTCGGGTCTGAATTTCATCCCAAAAATTGCACATTTTTCGATGTTCCGGACTCAATTTTATAACTTTCAGGGCTCAACGAAGCATCTATAATCAAGTTTCGAGAAAAACTTAATATTCGAAACATAATTTTTGGTTTTGGCTTATACAAATTTTTGAATCATATATTTTCGGACTCTTGGTACTTCGACGTCCAAAAATAGGGGGGCAACTGATACGCACTCCAAAAATTAGCTTGATCGGGCACGAATCTCGAGGCAAAAGCAAGTTGGAAACTTCAAAAATTAATTTTGGGAGCATTCGAACTCTGATTTCAGAAATCTTATAGTCAAACTGAGCGTCTCAGAAATACGAACCCAACGATTCCAAGATCAACCCAATCCAAGCCCAAATGAGTTCGAATCAAGGTTTCAAAGAGCTGTTGGAAGGTTCAAACCGCAATTTCAGTTACCAAACAGTCTCCGATTTTGATGAGCTTATACTTGAATCGAACGGCTCGACGAGGCGAATCCAACGAGCTCAAGATCATTAAATTCTGACATCATTAAGGTTTTCAAATGTCCAACAAACCGTGCATGATCAAAGGATTCGATATCGATCGTCCATTCAAACCACTTCCAATTTGCCCTTGATCTCACACCTATTTACGGGCTATGCCACTCCAGAAAAACTATAAATAGAGCCCTCATTCTACACCAAGGGAAGGGAAGTGAAGAGAGAGAAGAAGAAGAGAAGGAGAAGGAGATAGGGGAAAAGGAGATTCCTCACCTCCTCGACCACCACCGCCGAAGCTCTTCCTGCCGCCTGAAGACGCCAGAACTCTGCCAGATTTTCAGGAAATGCCAGTAATTCGCAGAATTTTGTAAACTTCATGGAAGAAATAAATTGTACTTGGATTATCCCAACTTGAGGGACGAAATCCGCCATTTGTAATCTACAAAATCGCTAATGGAACTTTGTAACTGGGCAAGGCCCCGTGGTTTTTCCCCTTTTTGGGTTTTTTACGTAAAAACTCTTGGTGTTCATTTTCTCTTTTCTATTTGTGTGCGGAATACTCGTGCAACGCTAGGACGCAAATTTACAAACTCTACCTCCGCGTATATTCTCGCACGCAAAAAAAAAAATAATTAATAATTATCTAAAAAGAATGAAAATAATAAATTCTTAGATGATAGTTTGAAAATAATTTAAGTTATTGACTTGATTTGAACTTAAAAAGCCCTAACGTTTATTTCCCTTTTATATAGTAAAATCAAAAATCTTAAAAGGATCGTGAGACTAAACTTGATTTTATTGATACTTGCCTTGAAGGAGAGGGGGAAAGAAGACTAGACATAACCCATTGTTAATTACTTAATTAGTTAACATAGTGTTGACCTCGATTTTGCTCCGACATGGGCCTGAAGAGTTTGACTTGGTCAAATTGACCAAGTTTGACCTCGAGACCCCCTCTAGTGGGTTTAGTGAGTTAGTTGGAGTCGGTCGAGCCCGGGCCCAGGCTGTGGGTCAACCTGGTTGACCAGGTCAACCCGGGTTGACCCAAATTGACCTAAAGAGCCTAAAATTAATTTTAAATCAATTTCATGCCTTTGAGGCTCGACTCATGGGCCCCCTTGACCCTCTTGACTGATTTGACCAAGTCAATCGTTGACTTGGTCAAACCATGTCTTAAATAGGTGAAAATCACCTATTTAGAGCCCAATTAAGACCCAATTAATGCCATTCAAGCCTCATGAACATTTTAGAATTCAAACCACGGCCTCATGAGGCTATTCTCCCTACTAAATGATGAGATATTCGATCCTAGCCGTAGATCTAAGGGTTAGACCATTTAAATATCAAAATCTTAGGTTATTTTAGGATCATTTTGATCTTGTTCTCGGTCCAAGCCCAAAAACCCTCTAATATTTTGTGTGAGCACTCGTGGAGAGTTTTCCCATCTTCCCCAACCAAGATCCGACGAGCTCGAGTCGCCGGCGGCAAGAACTCCGGCAAAACCAAGCCCCACGTCCCTTCCGGGCTGATTTTTGCTCGATCCGAGGAGAACCAGTGTTCTACGTCAACTGGAGAAATATTTCTGCAGTTTCAACGAATCCAACGAGTCCAAGAACGTGAAAATCGGACGGTTAGATCTCTCAAATACCCTTAGAATAGGTCACAATGCTTAGGGTTAAATAGCTTTTTGAAAAGCACTTTATAAGTTGATCCAAACATCCCCCATGATTTCTGTACATGCCTAGATCATATGTTTAAAATTTCGTAAGAATCCATCGAGTATTTTGAGAGAACGAGGCGTTTTTCTATTCTAGGGTTTCGGTTCGTTCTTTGAACTGCATGAAATCGCAGCTGTTGATCTTTAGATCAACGGCTGTAATTTTGCCGTTCTGTGTTTGGGCCGAACAGCAAATCCCAATCCTTGCCTACGTGGATAAGTGGCAATGATTGCGGGACCAATCCAGTTCCGCCAAGGAATTTCTGGGATTATTTATTTGATTTAATCATTTTTAAGTTATCTTAACTTCAAAAATTCATAAGAAATTCATTTTTGATAAATTTTTCGTATAATACATCGAATCGATCGTAGTTTTGTCCCCGTTATTCTAAAATTATTTTCAATTAAAAATATTTTGTATTTATTTAATTATTATAAAAACAGTGAAAATACCTATTTTTACTATTATTTAAATCATTATTTTTTATATAATTATCATTAAATTATTATTTAATTATAATTATTTATCATAATCACAATCATTTTTTTTTCTAACTATTAACTTACTTTTTTATTATTATTATTTTTGTATTATCAATTTGTTATTATTTTTAATTAGCTTTATTATCAATATCATTATTATTTTAAACTAGTTTATTGCTATTATTTTTATTATTACTATTATTATTATTACTATTATTATGAATTGTGTTAAATTTCGGAGTTGTTGTGATTTTAAATTAATTTCATTCTATAATTATTTTTAAACATTATTATTTAAAAAATATTTTTAAAATTAGCTTTTTATTGCTTTTAAATTTCCGAAATCCATAACATTTTCGTTTTCGATTCGTTTTTAACGCACAACACCTTGTTTTGCGTGTATTTGAATTCTGCACATTCTGGAACTAGTTTTACTTAAAATTTTGGGATCTGTATTTAGTTTATTCTGAAAACAACCAATAGCACTATTTTAAAACTATTTAATTATTATCTTTAAACTTTGAAATTGCGTAACTTTCTCGTTTTAAATGAGATTTTGAAGCACAACACCTTGTTTTGGGTGTATTTGGAATTCTGTACAGTTTGAAATCATTGTTGGGTGAAAATTCTATATATATTGTATGATATTTCAAAAACAGTAAAGTGACACAATTTTAAAATATTCTTTTATTATGTTTAAACTTCGGAAAATCATATCTTTGTCGTTTTAAGTCGGATTTTGACATGTAACCCCTCGATCTTTTCAGAAAAATGTGTACTTTGTTTTGAAACTGTTTCCGGTCATTGATTTTTTCTGTTTTGGCAGATCACAGTTTGAATTTGATTATTTGAGTATTTTTTATATCGGATATTAATTATAACAATTATTTTCAGGATACAAACTATTTTCAAACTGTTTTGAGGCCTCAATTGGGTGATCAGTGGGTATCTCTATATCTATGTATTATGAATTGACTTATCTTTTAATTACTTTATTTTCCAAAAAGGTATATTTATATTTATAAGTATTTTGAAACTATTTTGAAATTACTTATAATTAAATCCTAATTTTGGGAGATCCGCTATTTCATGAAATTTTAAACTTGGTTTTTATATGTGAACAGTAATCATGGGGGAGTGGGTTAGTGAATGGTTGAGTCTCAAGCATTCACTAATCCCTTCATTAGATGTCTTTCCTTCTATTTTTCATAGATTGCATGTGTAGGTCGCACCACGAGCACTTAGCTTAGGCTCTCATAGACTTAAGGACATGGTGTGTTTATTTTATTTTCATACTCCCATGCAGTTATTACCTTGAGGGTTAGTTCAAAATACAATTTATACCCATATAACGTAGCGACACCTTAAGGACAAAAATTAAGGACTTGTCTAGCAAACTTAGAAATTTTCTAGGGACTAGGATAGACCCCGGAATGACATGAAAACTTCAATACTTAAAATTAGTGACATCTAAAACATCACAGAATTTTCTAGGATTTTTTTTTTAGGAGTCTTTAGGCCCCTTAATTAACCAACCCTAATTAAACTGCTAAATAAGGCCCTGAGACCTTCTGAAAATTACAATAAATGCATTATAGGTTAGAAAATTACCCATAATACCTCAAGCTGACCAGAATCTGATCCTTGACCTTAAATAAATATGGTTTCCTATTTTGACTTTAGGTTGACCCCTAATTTGACCATAGGTAGAATTTACCATTTTGCCTCTAATAAATCATTAAAAATTATTAAAAATCCCAAACTATCTCCAAACACTTGGGAACACTTTCTTAGGTCATTATTGACCTTTGGGAGTGATTCCAATCATTTTGGAGTTGATTTGGAGTAAAAAAATAAAAATAGCCCTTTATTAGGAAATTTAAAAAATTCCCTTAATTATCCGATCTTTAGAAATCCATAACTAATTGTAGAAAATTCTAAATTAAGGCAAACTCACTTGCATTAGACTCTAATTAGGGTCTAGTATTTATTAAAAAATTTAGGATTCCAGAAATTGGCCTAGATTAGAAAGTCAACTTTTTGGTCAACCGTAGTTCATTTAGGGCCCGAAACTTAGAAAATTCATAACTTTGCCTAGAAACCTCCAAATTCAGTGTACTACCTGGCTAACTGCTTGTATTAAAGTCTAGTATTTTCCTAAGGTGATAGAAACCACAAACCAAGCCTCTTTTACATAGTGACTGTTTGGACCCTTAGTCTAGTTCCTAGAAGGACCCGGGACTTTTCAAAATTGGCTAATGCAATTTAAACTTCAGATATGAATACCCTAAGCTCTTAAAACTGATCAACAAATTGAAATAATTGAAATCGACCTAATTCACTAATATTTTAATTTCAATTAAAATATCCTTTTCTGACTTCCAACATACCTGAACTCTATATAACTTTAACTAACTGTCCAACTTAGAATATACCTAAACCACACAAGCCTTACACACACATAGAATTATTTGCTAGGGCATCACTTCTAGATTTAAGCTAGGCCGCTGGATGTTTATTTTCTGCTGTGTGCCGGAGCTTTTCGTAGTTTTCACTACATGCTGTTTAAAATTGCTGGTGTGTTTGCTTACATTTTCTGTACTCTGGATGTGAGCGTTAGACTTACCCATAGGTTAGGAGCGTCATATATATATTATTCTTCTGTGCATGTGGTCATGCTCAAGATAATAAAAAGGGTGAAGTAATGTCATGACTTCTAATAACGTTTTATGCAGGTGCTTGCTCAGCTCCCCCTAAATAAAATGAGGGCTAAATTAATTATAACTGCACAGGTGGAGCGCTTAGCCCTCATAATTAAGAGCATGGCTTGGCACAGGGTCAATGGTGTTAGCACTTTTATTCTCATATAAACTGCTTGTGATTTTTATTAGGATAACCTAGCAGGGATTCTTAGATTTACTGTTTTCAATTAATGTAAATTTGTATGTAATAGTTGTTAAGAGTTGTGAAAACAACTTTTGAGTTGGGATATTCTTATCCAGCTTGGATTCTAAAAGAAGAAGACATCCCTAAGGGGAGAGTCTTCTTCCATTTGGAAGATCGAGCTGGATGGCTTTAGATATTCAAAGAGAAAAGGTAATACCCCCATACTGGGGGAATTGTCTCTTCATTTGGATATTCAAGCCACGACGGATCCAAGGAGTCCAAGGAGGAGAGATCCAAGGAGTCCAAGGGGGAGAGATCCAAGAAGTCCAGGGAGAAGATATCCAAGAGACTAATGATTTAAAGACCCAATATCCCACTCAAAGTTGTTGGCGTCTATCATAGGCTTAGAAATCCGAGTTATTGGCAGTGGTGCCCGGCCACTTTATTTTATGTAAATTCTGGTTGTAATAAGGGCAGTTTGCCTATGGACATTTAGATAATTTATTTTGGGATTTATATTGATGTGTTTACCTGATTGTGCTGTAGAATTACCTGCTTTTTCTAGGTTTCTTTTTTGCATGCTGCTTTTGTTTTCGTCTTGATTCCGTTAGGCTCATTAAGGATTATAAAATTATTCTACTCGTAATTAATATTTAAAATTTAGAATTTTAAATAACATAGAAACCTAACGAATCTAGGGAATTGCCGGAGTCATCCGGGGTCGCATGCATATTACTGCATCTTCTCTCTCCTTCTAATAAGACATCTCTCTTCCTTCGGATAGAGTCCGGATAATCTGTCCTATGAGGATGAAGTGCTGGACCTAGGGAGACCCAATCTTTAAAAAAAAAATACTTTTTATAAGCCAGTTTTTAAAATTCTATAGCATTTATGAGCTGACAATTCAACTAGCATGCATTGTATTAGAAACAATTTATTTAAAATTTAATTGCATTAGCTAGAAGCATCTGACCCACATAAGTCCATGATCATTTAGGAAATTCTTTAGATGTCAGTCCTATTTTCAAAGAATTATACCACCCACCCATCTTTCATAACTGACTTGATAGCATTATTTTGAATCGATTAGGTGGTTAGCTGGCACCCCCAATCCAGGCCAGGATAAGTCCAGGTTTTGAATTGCATTAGCTAGGACACGGGTCTTAGTATTTTGTAGAGCACTAAGCCCAACCTAGATTTAGGATTCGAGGCTACTATATTCGGTCTCGTAGTATGCCTAAAATAGTAGGTAGGTCCCTTCTTTTCAGGGATCCTAAATCCTACTTATATACGTCACAGGATGACGCCACCTCCATCTTTTCTCTCACGCATGTGATGGAGTGTTTGATTTATTTTCTCCAGTTTCTCTTTAGTACCCTAGAGCCTCCGAATGCTGGTATGAGCCACGTATGTTGATTCAGCCCCTCAGACCTTTCTTCCCTTTGGACAAGATTTCCTAGTCTATACCCATATGCCAATCCCATTTTGGGAAGGATAATGTATGATTCTTAATCGAGAGTTTTCTCAGGCTCTGTCCTGGGATATAATTAACTACGGGGGCTTACGACCGTGGGAAACTCAGTCCCACATCTATTAAACCTCATTCAAATTGCTGTTTCGGATGGGGGAAACTCGTGATTAGGTCGTGTATATTACTACCCATCGGGGTGTGTTGGTGAAAGCCTCTATCTCCAATGGTTAGTCGTATGCACGATCCAATCTGTACCTTTCAATTGACACGTTCGCGCGGTGTTCATTCAAAGGTCCACAATTTTCTGGCGACCACGGTGGGACCAGTTTCTCTCTCCATCTTTGGATTATATATTATCTTTTCTTGTGTGAACTCCGGGATTGGTACTCCTTAGATTAGGTCTTTCCCACTCTTAGTTAGGGTCTTTTCTTAGTTAGGGTTCCTTCCCCTTAGTTAGGGTTTCTTCCTACTCTTCTTCTTTCCAGCCTCATAGGCTATTCCATTCCTTATCAATTCATATCTATCTTTATCAAATCCTTCATTCTTTTGTGATTTCAATTCTAACTAATTTTTTTCACTTTCTTTTCTTGGCAGCAGTGTCATGGCTTCCTTTGCTCCTTCCATTATCTTTGCTTTCAGTTCGGACGCACGGGTGACTCTCCCTGAGTCCTTGCTTGCTAGTCCGCCAGTGGGAGGAATCACTTTTGGTTCCTTCACTGACTCGGCCATCGTCAATCTTGGCGGGCCGTCCCCGGCGAAGGCTGCTGCATTCTCTCCTCCTCAGAGGAGAGGATGCGCAGCCATGCGCCCTTTCGGACGACCAGCTGCTCGACGGATAGCCCGGCACCTGCTCGTCCCACTCCCGTAATTGCGCAGCCAGAGCGCGTTGTGGTTAGGCGACCAGTGCCTAGGCCACATCCGGTTCCATTTTGTCCTGCGATTAGGTGTCCAATGCCTGCCACTTCTGCTGCTCAGGTTGCCCCGGCCCCTCAGCACCGGCAGCCTGCTGCTGCTGTTCCACCTGTTCGTGCAGCGGTCAGGCGACCTGTGCCTGCCGCTCTTATTGTATAGGCTATCCTAGCCCCTCAGCGCCGGCAGCCTGCTGTTATTGTTACTCCCGCTGTTCCGGCAGAAGTACCTAGCGTTCGGGTTCCCCCTCTCGCTTCCACTAAGAATAGGGGTGCCCAGACCATGGTGCATTCGCCCTTTTCTGGCCGGGTTTCTATTTTTGGTCGGCTTTCTCACCCTGAGACTACCGGGTAGACCCCGGCACTTCCAACTGTTTCTGTTCCCCCTGTCACTCAGGCAGTGGGTTCAGATGTCCCTTCCACCTCCACCTCCACCTCCGGTCTTGGGAGAAGGACCCGGAGGAATAGGAATAGGAGATTGCGACTAGCTTCATCAGAGGTAGAGAGACAGCAGATGGCCGATGCCATCATTCACGACGAGTTAGTTCAGAGGCAGAGGAGAGTGGCTCCCAGGCAGAGGAGGCCACGTCCAGTTGTTGTTGCACCTGCTCCAGAGGTGATGGTAGCCCTCAAGTTGGAGGCAGTTCAGGGAGGACGCTTCTCCCCATTGATGCATAGTGGAGATGAGGAGGATGCTGCCCGTATAGCGGCGGCTCCTCCTGTCGCCACTACTCTACCCCAAGCTAGGTTACCCAGGGACGCTGGTGTCCGAGCCCTCACTCAGAGGATTCGGAACATCGTCTGCTTAGCTCGTGGCAGAGGGCCCGTTAGTTGGGAGGGCTTACTCCGTCAGATTTCTTGGGCTACCTTATAGCTATGATGACAGACTGCGAGGAGACTTTATAGCTGGCAGAGGGGGCAGACACCGCAGCAGTCAGCACAGACAGTTCCAGCAGTTAGGCCGCCAGCAGTTGCTTCTGTGGTAGGACGATGCCCACATCATCGAGGATGGAGACAACAGCAGGAGACTGCCCGGCCTCAGGTCAGTTCAGAAGTGATAGTACCAGAGAAGCCTGTTGCCAGTACAGTGCCCCGCCGTAGGAGGTGGGTTTGTGTTAGAATAGTTGCTATTTGAATGCCTTTATATTTTTTGTAACTTGAATAGTTTTTGATGATTTCAAACATTATTTTTCAAATGTGTAATTATCTCCTAACAATTTTAGAAGATTTGTATTTGCTCTTGTGTGTACTAAAATTTCAGGAAAATCAGACTCCAGACTATGATAACTTCAAATCAAATTCAACATGAGATACTTTGTTATTTTGAAGTTTGCATTTTTTCTTTGAATTAATTTTGAAAGGGAGTGATTGTAATTGAGTGAATAAAAACACATACACACACATAAGGAGATCATAAATTTTTATACTGATCATACTGGACGATATCCTATCGTACGGGACGATCAGACAGTTATCTCCTATAGGGCACATGGAACGAATAGGAACTTGCTCAAAAATTTTTTCTAAGTCCTATTCGTCCAGGATGAAATTAATTATCGTACCAAACGATTGGTTCTCTGTAAAATTTTCATCCAGACGAATTTTATTATCGTACGAGGCGACTGGTCCTTTGGAAAATTTTCGTCCAGACAAAATTAAATATCGTACAGGACGATCAGGTCTCTGGAAAATTTTTGTCCAGACAAAAATAAATTATCATCCATGGCGATTGGTCCTCTGAAATATTTTTGTCCAGACGAAGTAAATAATCGTCCAGGATGATCGGGTCTCTGGAAAATTTTCGTCCAGACAAACATATTCTCGTCCAAACGATTAACCGACTTAGAACAGTTTTAAGCATTTTCTAGAACCGACCTAGTAATAACCGTTCGTACTGGAGGAACCTAGTTCGTACAGGACGATCATCTGTACGAAGAAATTACGTACACATATTCAAATAGGGTCGTTTCAAATCGTTTAAGTAAAATCGTCCATGACGATCCATGATCGTACAGGACGATCCACTGCGTACAGAATTGAAAACTTGCAGTTTCTTGTCTTTTATATAAATAGTCCAAATTAGACTGCCACCCAATCTTTTTGTCATTTGATCTTCGTGCCTCTTGAGAGAATAGCCAAGGAGAGAGTGGAAGAGAGCATTCAAGGGAGGATTCTTACCACTGGAGCAAGAAGGCTTCACTTGGATTTCAAAGGTAAGAGTCTCTACTTGTGAATTTGGATTACTTCACTCTTTTCCTTCTTCCTTCTAGATTCTTGTGAGAAGATCAGTCAAGGAGATCCGGTTCTCTGCCAACACTAGGAGAGTGTGAACAGCCGAAGGGTTCTCTGCCAACACTTGGAGAGTGTGAACAGCCGAAAGGTTCTCTGTGGAGAGTGTGAACAGCCGTAGGGTTCTCTGCCCACACTAGGAGAGTGTAAAAGGAAGACGGTTCTCTGCCAGCACTGTGGATTGTGTAAAAGGACGACGGTTCTCTGCCGTACCGGTGGTGAAAAGAGTGTGTTGTAAAGGCTTCTCCGCCTTGCTGTGGGTGCTAAAAGAGAGTCACTATTGGTTTTAGCGCAATACTCAGAGGGTGCCTCTGAGGAGTGGATGTAGGTCTGGTTATAGACCGAACCACTATAAATCTGGTGTCATTTACTTTATTGTTTTTATATTTCTGCACTTTAAATTTCAGTTTTAACAACTCTGTGGTTGAAAAATATTTTTCTACAAACCTTAAAAGAAATTTTTATTTCGGTTCAACTTAATCTTCAAAGAGGGTTTAAAATTTTTAAACTACCAATTCACCCCCCTCTTGGTAGCCTTGGGACATTTACTTAGGCTTAACAACCTAATTACTGGACTCAACAGTTTGGAGATATTGACAAGCGAACACCCCTGTCAACCTAGTTCTGGCAGTTGGGACAGAGCAATTGTCAGAGGCGGAGCAGTTAGATGAGGTAGATGATCTGATAGACTTAGCAGTTACCTCCGAGACCGAGGCGGTCCCGATGATGTGCGATGAGAATGTGGTACCTACTCCAGACAGATCCCCAGAGCCTGTAGGATTGGTTCCCCTATGAGTCCTTACATAGAGGCCCTCCGACACTCTTTCTTGGAGAATGATGATACAATAGTGGATGAGTCAGAGGAGGATGTACCAGTTCACCAGGTTTGTGTGGTTACCCGCAGAGGTCACTCGGATGAGAGAGAGCCCGAGGACCAGGATGAGTAGGAAGAGCCTGAGGTGGGTGGATCCCCCAGATCAGTTGATACGGATGCTACGATCCTGAACCTCCAAGCACAGATGGCAGAGATGGCCAAAGCCATGACAGCCATGACAACATAGTTGACAGCCTTGGGGGCGGTGCCCAAAGTGGCAGGTATAGCCGCTACCAGTACTTCCAGAGATCAGCCAGTTGTGCCCCTAGTTGCACTAGATCCCCTCAGAGTGGACAGGGTCCAGAGAGCAGAGCCTACAGTACCTTCAGTTGTTCAGAGTCAGCCAGCTCAGCTGTCAGCAGGTCATCTTTAGGATCTGATTGTCCAGAAGGTCGAGCAGGCTATTTCCTTCAGGAAGACTGGATAATCAGTTATAAGAGGGCATCCTTACCCGATAGAGTACGAGTAGGAGCCCTACCCTCCTGATTTCATCCTTCCTATGTTTATAGTGTTTGACAGGTTTGGGAACCCGAGGCAGCATGTGGCTCAGTATCGATCCATATGTTGCAATATAGGAGGGAGTAACCTGCTGATGTTGAGGTTGTTCATCAGCAGTTGGCGGGGGTGGCGTTTGCTTGGTACGTCGACCTCCCCAACGATTCAGTCAGGACTTTCGCAGAGTTGGAGCAGTTGTTTAACTAGAGGTTTGTCAGCACTGAGCACAGAGTTATAGTTGGGGAGCAAGTAGTCACCAGACAGAGGCCTAGAGAGTCACTAACAAACTATATAGTTAGATGGAGGAACCTTAATTTTGCAGTGTGAGCCATAGCTCCAAGAGCAGCATGCAGTTGAGATCCTTTTGAAGAACATAGATGGTCCCATTACTCCACACATGAAGGGTTTTATCATACGGACCTTTCAGAAGCTACTGACCAAGGTCACCAGCCTACAGGACAACATACCCGATGCAGTCCCTCCTAAGGCTGAGAGTCAGCCTTCGCGCAGACCTCAGTGGAAGGAGTTTTCAGGGGCACCTCCACCCAAGAGAGGGGAGGTACACAGTACTTAGGGACCAGCAGATAAGGTAAGAGGCCCTTAGGCAGTTCAGCACCTCCACAGCAGTCACGCACAGCTAGTCAGTCACACTCAGCTAGCCAGCCAACATCATAGCCCAGGACCTCCCGTAAGACTCTAGAGAGTCAGCAGTCCTTACAGGAGAAGCTTAATAAGGAATACCCCTTTAAAAGGGAGAGTGTGAAAAAAATATTTAAATTCCTTACTAAGAAGAACATACTTACCTTTCCCAGCAGTAGTAGAGTGGAGGAGTAGGGTTAGACTGAGCATCCACTCTATTGCCCTTACCATAGATGTGTTGGGCATGTGTTAGAGGATTGTTTTGTATTCAAGAATAAGGTTGAGATATTGATGGCCACAGGACAGATACACCTCCTGGACAGCGACCTATTGCAGCCCAAGGGCCCTTAAACAGTTCAGATGGTTTCCAGTCCCAGCCAGAGTGACAGTCAGGGCAGTAGTGACAGATTACTCCATAGTTCTGAGGGAGAGTGGCAGCTAGCACTCTCCAAGGAGACTTAGCAGATGATTGAGTAAGCTGTATAGAGTTTAGAGGCAGTTGAGATGAGGCCTCCTAAGGCTAAGTCGACAGTTGCCACTCTAACTTCTTCGTTAGCACTAGTTTTTCTTTTCTTTCTTCTGTTGTAGTGCTAGATGAGCACATTTTCTTTTTACTTCTATCTGTACTAGAAAAACATGTTTAAAAAAAATGATTGTAAACTCAAAAGGGAAGGCAGGCCCCTTTCCAGCACTTGGGCTGGAGGACCTTATTCTCCCTTATTTTGATGATTAATCAATAAAAAAATGATGACTTGCAATTATGATTGACTCTTTCACTTCTTTTAGTTCTACTAGCTTTGTAGTGATGACTCATAAAAGGGTATGATCTCTCTATCCCATTTCATGGGTAGAGAGATTTCTTCTTTTGAACAGAAATCTATTCTAAATTGAAATCAGATTTATAAGTAAAAATTTTCTCTATTATCTTGTGATTTTCTATCTCATAGATAACTATAGTATATTGATGAATAAAACTTCATAATTTTCTTGATCAAGCTATTTATTCTTATCAGAGGATATGATTTATTTTGTAGATCATTCTTCCTTGTCTAAGAGAAGTAAGTCTTCTTCTCTTGCACTTGGAAGATGATCTTACAACTGAGAAATATTTTATTTTTAGAGGTTTAAAAAAGGAAGCCAGTTACAAAAAATGAAAAGATGCGCAAAGCGCCAAAAGTGAAAGATACACAAAGTGTATCAAGCAATTGAAATTTGTGCAAAGCACATGAAAGTTGAGAAAGTGGCTCAAAGAGCCCAAAAGTTATAAGTAAATGGCTTCCCTTTCTAGTAAATCTCTAAATTTCAGAAAATCTATATCCTTTTGATATTTTTGATACTTGAGTCTAAAAATTATGATTTTGAAATCATCATTATACATTGATATCCTATAAGATATGAAAGTCTATTTTCATACAAGAAATGAAGAAAATTAAATTTTTTTTTCTAATTTAAATTACTTTTTGGGTTAGATTTAAATTCAAGAGAGATAAATACTCATATAAATGAGATGTCATAATTTAACTAGTATGGAGCTTGATATGAGTTAGTAAATTTAAATTGAGGTTCTTTTTAAAATTAGAGGGAGTTAAGTACTAGACTCCTTTGGGATATGTACTCTTTTATCACTTTTGACTGGGTCCACACCCTCCTGCATTTGTTAGGATTGGTGATGTTGATCCTTTATTTGAAAGTAAATTGCTTCTTTCTGTCAGCCCTACTCTAATAATTGAAGCCCCCAGTCCATTCATATGAGATGAATGTGATAGGGGATGTCTAAATCATTGATTTAGACTAATTAGAGATGTGATACTGGGTCCACACCCTCCTACTTTTGTTAGATTTGGTGATATTGATCCTAGACTAGGATGAGATTCTCTTCTTCCTATCAGTCCTACTCTGATAGCGGAAGCCCCCAGTCCATTCACATGAGTTGAATCTGATTGGAGATGTTGTAGTCTTTTAGATTAGACTCTTTTGAGATAGGATATTGGGTCCATGCCCACCTATATTAGTCAGGTGGGGTGATAGTGATCCATTACATCTATGAGATTCTCTTCTTCCTATCAGTCCTGCTCTGATAGTTGAAACCCCCAGTCCATTCACATGAGTTGAATCTGATCGGGGATGTTGTAGTCTTAATAGATTAAACACCTTCAAGAGAGGATATTGGGTCCACATCCACCTATGTTAGTTAGGTGGGATGATAGCGAGCCATTATTCCTATGAGATTCTCTTCTTCCATTCATATAGGTTGAATGTGATCAGGGATGTCAGAGTCATTAGTTTAAACTCTTTTAAAAGTAGGATAATAGGTCCACACCATCCTGTGATAGTCAGGTGTGGTAGTGTTAATCCTCTATCTTGATGATTGATTTTAGTTATACATCAATTTCACTATAATTGTGCTCCCCAATTTATTCACATGAGTTGAATGTGGTCTGGGTTATCAAAACTAATGATTTATTTTCTTATAAGATCTTATGTGATTTTCTCTCTCCCCAATTTGGTTCATGTGGCGAATATGGTCTGGGATATCAAAACCAATCACAATATCCTTTATAAAAAAATTAAAAAAAATATACATGTGATAAAAAGAGGGAAGCTTTTAGTAGAGCAAAACCGGTTGCCCTTGTCATAGGAGGAACCCGGTAATAATCCCTAAGAGCATAAGTTTTCCAAAGTTCTTTTTCTTCCCTCTCCTTTGAGGTACCTTAGTGTCTGTCTCAAGGATAAAAGCACACATATATGAGCATGATTTTCCACAACTTTAATTATCTTTGCTAAGTGATGTAGTACATTGTGTTTTGAATGTTAACATCACTATCTTGTGAGCTTGAGTCTTTCTAAGGAAGGGCCAATCCCCTTCTGCCCTCTTTTGACAGTTTACTCTCCCATTTATGCACTGCTCTGAGTTGCCAGAGTGGTCATCTGAAAGTGATGGTGTCACTTTCACTCGGCACAGGGTCCTACCCGATTAGGGTAGGTGTTACCACTGTGACATTCTCATGGTTGTGGATTTCACTCATGATTAATGTACTAGGTGCAAGGTGTACTCCCTTGTCACCTCATAGTTGTTTCTTGGTTGTGATGTAGTACATCATGTCTCAAATGTTAGCATCACATCCTCAAGAGTCCTGATTTTTCAGTAGATGATCGGCTCCTTAGTTTCTTTCTGTACCAACCTCTCCATTCATACCTACTCATAACTACTACAGTAGTCCCATAAGTGTAATAGTGTTGCTTTTACTCCCCACAGAATCCTACCCAATCAGGATAGGTGTTACTACTGTGACCCTTTTGATGATTCTACACTTCTGTACATGATTACCGTCCTCAGGTAGTGAGAGTGTCCTCTTTATTACCTAGAGCTACTTTATTAGTAGTGATGTGGTATATATTACCTCGGATATTAGCATCACTACTTTCAGAACTTTGATCATCTCACGGAAGATCAGTTCTTTTACTACTCTTTGTGACATATCTTACTATTTACATTAGGCTCAGTTGATAGATTAGTCCTATGAATGTGTTAAGGTCACTTTCACTTTCCACAGGGTCTCACTAGTTTGTGTGGGTGTTACCACTGTGAGATCTCTCATACTCGGAGTTGTTGCCCTGAGCAGCGGGAGTTCTCTCTCGCTATTTTTGCTATTTTCCTCTTACTCGGTGATATGAGACGCCGTGCCTTAGATGCCTATATCACCGCTTTCTTGAGCTTTGATTCTCAGATACAGAGTCAGCTCTTCCAGTTTTTTTTTACCACTTCTTTCCCACTGAGACCCCACTCCTAGCCACCGGAAAGGTCCCTTGGATATTTTGATACTACTCCTACTTCTTACAGGGTCCCCATTAATTGGTATGGGTTTACCACTATAGCCTCTTGGAGGAATGTTTTTGTTACTAGGCTTAGTCCTACCTTCTATAGTAGAGGTGCCCCCTCACTACTTCAGTTCTTTTTTTACTCATTTGGAATGAGATTTCCCCTTTGCAAACTCTACTGAGGGGGTATCTCTTCCAACTTTGTTGGTGAGGCATCATCCTGATGTCTTCCTCCCCTTTTGTGTAAGGTTAGGGCTCTTTAAGAGATCTCGACGGCATCTGGATACTCATGGCCACGACGATTTGTCCTTTACCATCTGGTTACCAAAACGCTAGCTTGAGATTCCTTAAGTAACTCTACCCTTAAAATTTTTATATGTACATTTTCTTTCTTCCTCATATCCCCACACTGATCTGTGTCAGGTCAATGATGAGATGACCTAGGCCTTCTACCCCGCTGTTTTGATACTAATAGGTGGATAGTTGACTTTCCTTACCTGGTTGAGAGAGCCCGACAGAGTCCCTGGGATGCATTCCTCACTACCCCTTTCCTCTTCACATCATTGCTAGCATATGCGTTAGATGATTGTGTTGAGTGTTTTGTCTTTATTCTACTGTAGACATATGCGCCAAGTAGAGACTCTGCCACAGGCACATACACTTGGCAGAGGTGACCTTTCGTTACCTTTTATCCTAGTGCAGGCATAAGCTCCTGAAGGATATTATGTTTTTCTAGTTGAGAGAGCCCGATAGAGTCCCTGAGAGGCATTCCTCATCACTCGTTTCTCTTCACATCATTGCTGGCATATGCGCCAGATGATTGTGTTGAGTGTTTTATCTTTATTCTACTGAAGGCATATGCGCCAAGTAGAGACTGCCACAGGCACATACACCGGACAAAGGTGACCTTTCATTATCTTTTTATCCTAGTGTCGGCATATGCGCCGGGTGGATATTAGGTTTCTGGTTGAGAGAGCCCGACAATGTCCCTAGGAGGTATTCCTCACCAACATTTCCTCTTCACATCATTGCTGGCATATGCGCTAGATGATTGTATTGAGTGTTTTGTCTTTATTCTACTATAGACATATGCGCCATGTAGAGACCCTGCCACAGGCACATACACCGGGCAGAGGTGACCTTTCGTTTCCTTTTATCCTATTGCAGGCATATGCGCTTGGTGGATATTAGGTTTCTAATTGAGAGAGCCCGACAGAGTCCCTAGGAGGCATTCCTCACCACCCTTTCCTCTTGACATTATTGCTGGCATATGCAGCAGATGATTGTGTTGAGTATTTTGTCTTTATTCTACTATAGACATATGCGCCAAGTAGAGACTCTGCCACAGGCACATACACCGGGCAGAGGTGACCTTTCTTTTCCTTTTATCCTAGTGCTGGCATATGCGCCTGGTGGATATTAGGTTTTTCTAGTTGAGAAAGCCCGAAAGAGTCCCTGGGAGGCTTTCCTCAACACTTTTTCCTCATCATATCATTACAGGCATATGCGCCGGGTGATTTTGTTGAGTGCTTTTTCTTTATCCTACTACAGGAATATGCGCTGAGTAGGGACTCTGCTGCAGGCACATACACCGAGCAGAGGTGACTCTTTCCTCTCCACATCATTCCTGGCATATGTGCTAGATGGCTGTGTTGAGTGTTCTCCCGTTACACTTCTTTTGGCATATGCGCCAAATAGAGACCCTACTGCAGGCACATACACCGGGCAGAGGTTTTCTTTTTCTTTTATCCTACTGCAGGCATATGCGCCTAGTGGACATCGACTTACTTGGTAGAGAGTGCCTAACAGAGCACCTGTCAGGAACTCCTCGCCACCCTTTTCCTCTGAGTGTCTTGTTCCGATTAGGCAAACACTAGGCTTTGTGATTCCTTTGTTTGCTGACCCGATTTGGTCAGGCAGATACTGAGTCACCCCAATCCACTGCTATGAGATGGGCAGGAGGATATGGTACCCTTTCACCTTCTATTCTGCTAATTCGATATAGCTAGACAGATAGTTGGTATGCTTTTGTTACTTTACTTTTGGTTCTTCTCTTGGCTCTGCCCTTACTACAGGGTAAGGCCAGAGGAGAATATATCTACCTTCTTCACCCTTGAGGTGATCTTTACCTTTAGTCTTTCTCTTGGTTCTGCCCCTACCATAGGGTAAGGCCAGGAGAAGACCATACTACCAGTTCACCATTTTGGTGATTCTTGACTTGTGCACTGCTACTCTTCCTTCTTTCCTAGGCTCTGCCCCTACTATGGGGCAAGGCCAAGAGAAGAATCTCCTATTTTTTCCACCATCATTATGATACTCTTTCACTTAGGATTCTCTCACTACCTTTATGTGGCTTAGTCGGTCAACGCCAACACGAGCAGTTCACTAGTTGTTCGCCACTTCTGTTGGGGGTCAGTTTGTTGACCTCAATTTTGCCCTGACTTGGGCCTGAAGAGTTTGACTTGGTCAAATTGACCAAGTTAGACCTCGAGACCCCCTCTAGTGGGTTCAGTGAGTTGGTTGAAGTCGGTCGAGCCCGGGCCTAGGCTGTGGGTCAACCTGGTTGACCAGGTCAACCTGGGTTGACCCAAATTGACCTAAAGAGACTAAAATTAATTTTAAATCAATTTCATGCCTTCGAGGCTCGACCCATGGGCTCCCTTTACCCTCTTGACTGATTTGACCAAGTCAATCATTGACTTGGTCAAACCATGTCTTAAATAGGTGAAAATCACCTATTTAGAGCCCAATTAAGACCCAATTAATGTTATTCAAGCCTCATGAACGTTTTAGAATTCAAACCACAGCCTCATGAGGCTATTCTCCCTCTTAAATGATGAGATATTCGATCCTAGCCGTAGATCTAAGGGTTAGGCCATTTAAATATCGAAATCTTAGGTTATTTTAGGATTATTTTGATCTTGTTCTCGGTCCAAGCCCCAAACCCCTCTATATTTTGTGTGAGCACTCTTGGAGAGTTTTCCCATCTTCCCCAACCAAGATCCGACGAGCTCGAGTCACCGGCGGCAAGAACTCCGGCGAAACCAAGCCCCATGTCCCTTCCGGGCTGATTTCTACTCGATCCGAGGAGAACCAGGGTTCTACGTCAACTGGAGAAATATTTTTGCAGTTTCAACTAATCCAACGAGCCTAAGAACGTGAAAATCGGTCGGTTAGATCTCTCAAAATCCCTTAGAATAGGTCACAATGCTTAGGGTTAAATAGCTTTTTGAAAAGCACTTTATAAATTGATCCAAACATCCCCCATGATTTTTGTACATGCCTAGATCATATGTTTAAAATTTCTTAAGAATCCATCGAGTATTTTGAGAGAACGAGACGTTTTTCTATTCTAGGGTTTCGGTTCGTTCTTGGAACTGCATGAAATCGCAGCCGTTGATCTTTAGATCAACGGCTGTAATTTTGTCGTTCCGTGTTTGGGCCAAACAGTGGATCCCAATCCTTTCCTACGTCGATAAGTGGCAATGATTGCGGGACCAATCCAGTTCCTCCACTTGTCGCGCCAAAGAATTTCTTGGATTATTTATTTGATTTAATCAATTTTAAGCTATTTTAACTTCAAAAATTCATAAGAAAATTCATTTTTAATCCGTTTTTTACATATAATACCTCAAATCGATCGTATTTACGTCCCCGTTATTTTAAAATTATTTTCAATTAAAAATATTTTGTATTTATTTAATTATTGTTAAAATAGTGAAAACACCTATTTTTACTAATATTTAAATCATTATTTTTAATATAATTATCATTATAATATTATTTAATTATAATATTTATCATAATCACTATCATTTTTTTTTCTTACTATTAACTTATTTATTATTATTATTATTATTTTTGTATTATCAATTTGTTATTATTTTTAATTAGCTTTATTATCAATATCATTATTATTATAAACTAGTTTTTTGCTATTACAATTATTATTATTATTATTATAATGAATTGTGTTAAATTTCAGAGGTGTTGTGATTTTAACTAATTTCATTCTATAATTATTTTTAAACATTATTATTTCAAAACTATTTTTAAAATTAGCTTTTTATTGCTTTTAAACTTCCGAAATCCATAACTTTTTTGTTTTCGATCCGTTTTTAACGCACAACAATTTGTTTTGAACGTATTTGAATTCTGCACATTCTGGAACTAGTTTTACTTAAAATTTTTGGATATGTATATAGTTATTCTAAAAACAGCCAATAGCATTATTTTAAAACTATTTAATTATTGTATTTAAACTTTGAAATTGCGTAACTTTCTTATTTTAAGTCGGATTTTGATGCACAGCACCTTGTTTTGGGTGTAGTTGGAATTCTGTACAGTTTGAAATCACTTTTGGGTAATTATTCGGTTTATATTGTCTGATATTTCCAAAACAGTAAAGTGACACAATTTTAAAATATTATTTTATTATGTTTAAACTTCGGAAAATCATATCTTCGTCGTTTTAAGTCGGATTTTGACGTGTAACCCCTCGATCTTTTCAGAAAATTGTGTACTTTGTTTTGAAACTGTTTCCAGTCACTGATTATGACTGTTTTGGTAGATCGCTGTTTGAATTTGATTATTTGAGTATTTTTGATATCAGATATTAATTATAACAATTATTTTTAGGATACAAACTATTTTCAAACCATTTTGAGGCCTCGATTGGGTGATCAGTGGGTCTCCCTATATCTATGTATTATGAATTGACTTATCTTTTAATTACTTTATTTTCCAAAAAGGTATATTTATATTTATAAGTATTTTGAAACTATTTTGAAATTACTTATAATTAAATCCTAATTTTGGGAGATCCGCTATTTCATGAAATTTTAAACTTGACTTCTATATGTGAACAGTAATCGTGGGGGAGTGGGTTAGTGAATGGTTGAGTCGCAAGCATTCACTAATCCTTTCATTAGGTGTATTTCCTTTTATTTTTCATAGATTGCATGTGTAGGTTGCACCACGAGCACTTAGCTTAGGCTCTCCTAGACTTAAGGACATAGTGTGTTTATTTTATTTTCGTACTCCCATGCATTTATTACCTTGAGGGTTAGTTCAAAACACGATTTATACCCATACAACGTAGCGACACCTTAAGGACAAAAATTAAGGACTTGTCTAGCAAACTTAGAAATTTTCTAGGGACTAGGATAGACCCCAGAATAACATGAAAACTTCAACACTTAAACTTAGTGACTTCTAAAATATCACAGAATTTTCTAGGATTTTTTTTTAGGAGTTTTTAGGCCCCTTAATTAACCAACCCTAACTAAACTGCTAAATAAGGCCCTGAGACCTTCTAAAAATTACAATAAATATATTATAGGTCAGAAAATTACTCATAATACCTCAAACTGATCAGAATCTGATCTTTGACCTTAGATAAATAGGGCTTCCTATTTTGACTTTAGGTTGACCCCTAATTTGACCATAGGTAGAATTTATCATTTTGCCCCTGATAAATCATAAAAATTATTAAAAATCCCAAACTATCTCCAAACACTTGGAAACACTTTCTTAGGTAATTCGTGACCTTTGGGAGTGATTACAATCATTTTGGAGTTGATTTGGAGTAAAACAATAAAAACAGCCATTAGTTAGGAAATTTAGAAAATTCCCTTAATTACCCGATCTTTAGAAATCCATAACTAATTGTAGAAAATTCTAAATTAGGAAAACTCACTTGAATTAGACTCCAATTAGGGTCTAGTATTTATTAAAAAATTTAGGTTTCCAGAAACTGGCCTAGATTTGAAAGTCAACTTTTTGGTCAACCGTAGTTCATTTAGGGCCCGAAACTTAGAAAATTCGTAACTTTGCCTAGAAAACTCCAAATTCAGTGTACTACCTGGCTAACTGCTTGTATTAAGGTCTAGTATTTTCCTAAGGTGATAGAAATCCCAAACCTAGCCTCTTTTCCATAGTGACTTTTTGGACCCTTAGTCTAGTTCCTAGAAGGACCCGGGACTTTCCAAAATTGGCTAATGCAATTTAAACTTCAGATATGAATACCCTAAGCTCTTAAAACTGATCAACAAACTGAAATAATTAAAATTGACCTAAATCACTAATATTTGAATTTCAATTAAAATATCCTTTTC
The DNA here is from genome assembly GCA_016618105.1 of Dendrobium huoshanense. NCBI lineage: Eukaryota > Viridiplantae > Streptophyta > Magnoliopsida > Asparagales > Orchidaceae > Dendrobium > Dendrobium huoshanense. The sequence continues at coordinate 13,034,241 of CM028350.1, read as the reverse complement.
TGACTTCCAACATACCTGAACTCTAGATAACTTTAACTAACTGTCCAACTTAGGATATACCTAAACCACACAAGCCTTACACACACATAAAATTGTTTTCTAGGGCACCACTTCTAGATTTAAGCTAGGCCGCTAGATGTTTATTTTCTGCTGTGTGTCGGAGCTTTTCGTAGTTTTCACTATATGCTGTTTGAAATTGCTGGTGTGTTTGCTTATTTTTTTGCACTCTGGATGTGAGCGTTACTTACCCATAGGTTAGGAGCGCCATATGTATATTGTTCTTCCATGTAGGTGGACATGCTCAAGCTAATAAAAAGGGGGAAGCAATGTCATGACTTCTAATAACATTTTATGCAGATGCTTGCTCAGCTCCCCCTAAATAAAATGAGGGCTAAATTAATTATAACTGCACAGGTGGAGCGCTTAGCCCTCATAATTAAGAGCATGGCTTGGCACATGGTCAATGGTGTTAGCACTTTTATTCTCATATAAACTGCTTGGGATTTTTATTAGGATAACCTTGCAGAGATTCTTAGATTTACTGTTTTCAATTAATGTAAATTTGTATGTAATAATTGTTAAGAGTTGTGAAAACAACTTTTGAGTTGGGATGTTCTTATCCAGCTCGGATTCTAAAAGAAGAAGGCATCCCTAAGGGGAGAGTCTTCTACTATTTGGAAGATCGAGCTAGATGGCTTTAGATATCCAAAGAGAAAAGGCAATACCCCCATACTAGGGGAGTTGTCTCTTCATTTGAATATTTAAGTCACGACAGATCCAAGGAGTCAAAGGAGGAGAGATCTAAGGAGTCCAAGGGGGAGAGATCCAAGAAGTCCATGGAGAAGATATCCAAGAGACTAATGATTTGAAGACCCAATATCCCACTCAAAGTTGTTGGCGTCTATCATAGGCTTAGAAATCCGGGTTATTGGCAGTGGAGCCCGGCCACTTTATTTTTTGCTAATTCTGGTTGCAATAAGGGCAGTTTGCCTATGGACATTTAGATGATTTATTTTGGGATTTATATTGATGTGTTTACCTGATTGCGCAGTAGAATTACCTATTTTTTCTAGGTTTCTTTCTTGCATGTCACTTTTATTTTCACATGGATTCTATTAGGCTCATTAAGGATTATAAAATTCTTATACTCGTAATTAATATTTAAATTTTAGAATTTTAAATAACATAGAAATCTAACGAACCTAGGGAATTGCCGGAGTCGTCCGGGGTCGCATGCATATTACTGCATCTTCTCTCTCCTTCTAATAAGACATCTCTCTGCCTGCGGGTAGAGTCCGAATAATCTGGCCGATGAGGATGAAGTGCCGGACCTAGTCTTTTCAAAAAAAAAAAATATTTTTTATAAGCCTATTTTTAAAATTCTATAGCATTCATGAGCTAACAATTCAACTAGCATGCATTGTATTAGAAATCAATTTAATTAAAATTTAATTGCATTAGCTAAAAGCATCTGACCCACATAAGTCCAGGACTATTTAAGAAATTCTCTAGATGTCGGTCCTATTTTCAAAGAATTGTACCACCCACCCATCTTTCATAACTGACTTGATAGTATGGTTTTGAATCGATTAGGTGGTTAGCTGGCACCCCCAATCCAAACCAGGATAAGTCCAGGTTTTGCATTGCATTAGCTAGGACACGGATCTTAGTGTTTCGTAGAGCACTAAGCCCAACCTAGATTTAGGATTCGAGGCTACTACATTCGGTCTCGTAGTATGCCTAAAATAGTAGGTAGGTCCATTCTTTTCAGGGATCCTAAATTCTACTTATCTACGTCACAGGATGACGCCACCTCCATCTTTTCTCTCACGCATGTGATGGAGTGTTTAATTTCTTTTCTCCAGTTTCTCTTTAGTATCCTAGAGCCTCCGAATGCTGGTATGAGCCACGCATGTTGATTCAGCCCCTCGGACCTTTCTTCCCTTTGGACAGGATTTCCTAGTCTATACCCATGTGCCAATCCCATTTTGGGAAGGATAATGTATGATCCTTAATGGAGAGTTTTCTCAGGCTCTGGTCTGGGATGTAATTAACCACGGGGGCTTGCGCCCGTGGGAAACTCGGTCCCACATCTACTAAACCCCATTCGAACTGCTGTATTGGATGGGGGAAACCCGTGATTAGGTCGTGTATATTACTACCCATCGGGGTGTGTTGGTGAAAGCCTCTATCCCCAATGGTTAGTCTTATGCACGATCCAATCTGTCCCTTCCAATTGACCCGTTCGCGCTGTGTTCTTTCGGAGGTCCACACATAATTAATTAGTTAATTTTTTTAAAAGATTAGTTAATTTTATTATTTGTATTATTAGTTTTTTTATTAGTTAATTTTTTAATGTAAATTAGTTAATTTGTTCATTTAAAGTAGTTAATTTAATTAACTTTTAATTTGTTAATTAGTTTAGTTTAGTTAATTAGTTAATTTAACTTATTTAATTAGTTAACTTAAGTTAGTTAATTTGATAATTAGTTTTATTAGTTAATTAGTTAATTTATTAATCCTATTTTATTATAAATATATGATTATTAACAATTAACTATTCTCTCCCTTGAAATAATATTCAATAAGCATGGTAATGGCTAGGATTTATCTCTATATACGATAAAATTAAATAATAATAATAAAAAAATAATAATTGATGACTAAGTAGTGGAACTAGTTTATAATAAAACAAAGGTATTATAAAGGTCTCATTAGAGCATCTAATTAGAAAGGAAATGAGATATGTATGTGCTAATTTCACTTTGTCATGATAATGATCATCACATGTGTGATGACCAGGCAAAATAAAAAGCAGACTCTACAAAGTAAATAACTAGTTCAAGAACCAAAACCTGCATATGTACGAATCCCAATGGCACACATTAAAGTTGCTAACTCAAATGAACAACATAAAAAACTCATTAAAGTTGCTTTCTATGATGACGCTGAATAACTGTGATGCAGTGATAATAACAGTAGTAATTATTGAGAATAAATAAGCTGTATAATTTTTCTTCCGCCGTATTTTCTTCTCCTCATTGTTTTTCAATAAGATTTTCATTTTTGCTCAAATTTTTCAATCATAAATGCAATTTTTTCTTTCATCTCTTCTTTCACTTCTTTGAACTCATTCAAATTATCATTCTCAGTACTCTTCATATCTATCTGATACTCATACTTTTTATAAGAGAAAATAAATTACTATATGTGATACTGTACATTTGTAAGCGAATATTTCACATAACTGATTTGAATTCTTCAAAAGATTTATTGTTATTATTGGTCATACTTGTTTCCCTACAATTATAAATGGTTAAATGTTAGTGCGGTTAAAAAAAACATTAAAAAATAATTATCATTCAAAATAATAAATTTTTTCTTTATATTCAATTTATTGGATATAAATAAATAAACAAAAATCAAAATAGTTTGAATATATATATATATATATATATATATATATATATATATATATATATATATATATATATATATATATATATATATATATATATATATATATATATATATATATATATATATATATATATACATAAAATATTATCATTAAATTAACTACTCTAAATGAATAAATTAACTACGTTAAATTAAATAATTTACATCACAAAAATAATAATTTGAAGGAATTAAAAGAAGTGAAAGAAACGATGAAAGAAAAGGTTGCATTTATGACCGAAAAACATGAGAAAATGATGAAAACAATAAGGAGAAAAAAAAAATATAGCGGAAGAAAAGCTATGCGGCTTATTTGTTCTTGATAATTGCTACGATTGCTGTCACTGCATTCACAGTTATCCAGCATTATCATATGGACTAGGGAGCAATAATAGTGTTTTTTTTTTTTTTTTTTTTTTTTTTGTTCTTTTGAGCTAGCAACTTTGGGGTTCGGATGTATGCAGGTCCTGCTTCTTGAACTAATTGTTTACTTTGTTGACTTTGCTTTTTATTTCTATGTCAAAAAGTGCCACAACGGAGTAAACCCTTCAGTGCTGCGGCATTAGTTCATTTTATGGACACCGCAATATAAGTGTTTTGAACACCGTGGTGTAAGAATTCATTTTTTATGTTTTTCTATATATAGCACATTTGCAATAATTGTAAGAGAGTTTATTCACTTCGTAAAAGTCAAACATTAGAGCATCTCTCTAAACTTTTCTTAGGAATGACAACTAAGAAAATTCATGGACCACTATATCCACTTTAGTAGAGTATTTTGTCAGTATTTGGGGAAGTAATTCTATAAATTCGAGGAGTGTATAGAAAATTGTTAAACCATCTGATAATATCTTTTCCTCTGTACTTCCTTTCTTTTATGCAATTAATAAAAATGAGTTTACTTTATTTATTTTGTATATCTCGCTAAATTCTCTAATTTTGAATTGATGATGTAAATTAAATATATAGTACTAATGATTTCTCTTAATCTTTAAAGTGATGATATAATATTTTTAATATACTAAATATTTTTAATGTATATAGTGGTTATATGTGTAGTTAATATGTGATGTAATATGAAGCTTATGACTAAGAAAACAAGCACAAATAAGTATGCTAAATTAGTATGATGCAAGCATAGACATTGTGCATGTTATTTATCAAATCTTTAGAGATGGATTGTCATGAGGGGATAATTAATAATGCATGCTTTACTTATTCTTCTATGATTTTCATGGGGTGATTCATTATGGGATTTTAAAGTGATATTGAGAGTGGATTGAGTTAGACCTTTTATCTCTTCACGCTTGACTTAGTGATTAATGATTCGGATGCTCTAAATAGCATCATATTAAAAAGAGAATCAATAGAAAATATATTTATTTGCATTTCAACAATCTAAAATATTTTATTCATATAAGTGTAACTCTTATTTTAATATTAATTTTTATAAAACTAATCTCGTAAATCTAATGAAAATATAAATTAATAGGAATGCTAAAAATCATATTAAAAAAGCTTAAGAAATCTTTTATAACTTTTTTTTTTATTTTCTTACTTCTAAAAAATAGAATATTTATTACCATTCATTGATAGCATGCAAGATATGAAATGGCATGGATCTCAAACTATTTTTTTGTAAAACAGCCAGGAATATAAAATATTGTTAATATTTTATATGGAATATAACATATAGTGTTTCATGCAAATCTAACTTTAATTTGATATCGATATGAGGTTTTTTTATTATGATTTAGTTGCTTGGGCTCCATAGTAATTAACAATATAATAAGACTCAAGAGAATCCAACAATCACTGATATGTGATTCACCTGCTTTTTTCATTCAAAGCTTGTGTTTGATTTAAGCTTATTGAAGTTGATATGACTGACTAATATCTTAAATTTATTTGACGATAATATATTTCTGTTTGAATTTTACATATCAATTTATGTGTACTTGCAATTACGTCTACCACAATTATTCATCAATTGACTCAATGTTTCATTTGAAGTTGACGATTGAAATTCATATTTATTTTGAATAAATTGTAGGCATTATTTATTAAAATCTAAAATATATCTATACTAGCTATTATAAAAGTTGCCTGAGTTTTTTTTTTTTTCCAAAAACAATCTTAGCCTTTCATTTTGTTTATCAAAAATGTATCCAAACCATTTATTTATTTATACATTTAATTTATTTTAACTTCATTTATTTAATTAAATGTATGTTGTTTTCTTAATTTTATTTACATTAATTGCATTTAAGTAACAATCAATTATTTGAAATGCCAAAGATTTTAATTGAATTTATTTCTATATTTAAATACAACGAATTAATATATTTATTTGTATTATATTTTTAATTTATCCCTATCCTAGAAATTAATAACACAATTCATTAATTAATAATTATTAAAAATTTGTCATTTTAATAATTAATAATTTTAAAAATCAAATGTTAAAGAATAAATCTTAATTAATTATTACATTAAGAGAATGTTAGCATTTTAGAACTTTGTGATTGTATATTATAGAATTTGAAATTCCATATATTAGCATAATAACTATTCTTTAATTAATTATTAACGTTTTAATTCATTAATTAATATTCAATTGTTAATAGTTGTTACATATTATATGACTATGATTAAAATAAATAAATCTATCATATTTATATTATTATAAATCTATCCTATTTATCATTGAAGTGCATGAGTTGATAAAATTCAAATGAGATTATATTATTAACGGGATCCTTGTATATATAAATAGTTGTTAGAATAAAATATCTTAAATAATGATTCTTTAAGCTTGCAAGTTAGCTACAAGATTTATCATAGAAAATTAGAATATTATAATGACTGCAATGTATTGTATTTATTAGAGAGATAGGGAACAAAATTACTTAAAGAAATTCAAGCCTATAAATGTATATAATTTTAATGAAAGATTTCAAAAGTTTAACCAACAGATATAAAATTTGGCAATAATAGAAAGCCTATAATTTTAGAATATTTCAAACATCTGACATCTGCCAACTTATCTCTAAATAAGTAATCAAAAGTGGTTTATTCATACAGAAATAAGTTATTTTAATTTATTATTTAAAAAAAATGTTTTAATGGAATTAGGATGCCAATTTAAATGAAATTTAGTCAAAGCTTTAATTTAGACTGATTCAATTTTATGTTATTAATTTGACTAGTGTGAATTCAAATTCAACTTAGCTCGCGCCAAGTCAGTTCTATGTCAGTTGGTATCCACCTCAGGGAATCTTAAGGATGATGTATACACTAGGATACGAAGACCTACGTGCTAGAGGTTAATTCTAGGAAATTGACATTGAATATTGAAGTCAACAACCGTGAAAGTTCGTTAGGGATGTTAAGCCTTATACAATTGGCCCAAGGCTAACCAGGAGGGGGGGGGGGGGGGGGGGGGTGAATTGGTATATAAAAAATTTCTCTAAGAAAAGAACGAATATAAACCAAATTAGCACAAAAAATAAGTCCGGAATAAAATAAATGAAGAAGCAGTAAAAAAACAAGAACATAAGGGTTTATAGTGGTTCGGTCAACTCGACCTACGTCCACTCCCCGGAGGCGCCCTCCGAGTATTGCACTACAACCGTGACTCTCCTTTAGCCTCCACAGCTAGGCGGAGAAGCCTTTACAAACACCTCTTTTTGCTACACCCGGCAAGGCAGAGAACCTTCCTCCTTTTGCTTCCTCCTGAAGTAGGCAGAGAACCTTGATCGCCTCTCCCAACCCTTCCAAGGACAAGATGCTCTAGGGAATAAGAAGTGGAATAATGCTTGAAGCATCTCTTGTGAATCCACTCACAAGCTCCCCCTCACAAGATCCTCTCTCTCTCTCCCTCTCTCTCTCTCCTTTAAGTTTTCTCAGGTCAAGACAACAACCAAGGATTTTCAAAAATATTGAACAAGAGCTCTTAAATAGAAGAGCTTCAAAGGAGCTCATTAATTGCAAGTTGCCGACTATATCGTGCAGGACGATATGGAAATCATCATGGCCGATCAGTACTTATCTTATGAGATCGGCCAGAGCATCGCCCTGAATGCAAACTGGATGATTGAAAATTGGCTTGATCGTCTAGGACGATCTCACGATCGTCCTGGCCGATCAGTTCAAATTAGAGGAAAACCGTCTAGAGCATCGCTCTGAATTAAAGCTGTCCGATCCCAATCGTCTAGCACATCACCCTAAATTTGTGCTGGCCGATATTTATCGCCCAGGAGAAACTAAGGATTTTAGAATAGATCGTCCAGGACGATATGATCGTATAAACCATCCTTAATTACCTCCTTGATTGTTTGATCAATTAAGACATAATTGTAAATATCGTCCAGGCCGATCAGAGATCGTCCTGGCAGATTACCAAAAGTACAGAATACCTTAATTATTTATGACGATAATTTCTTTCTATTTTGAGCCTATCATCCTGGCCGATACAAGTATCGTCCAGGCCGATTGGCTAATGACGACTGCCTTAATTAAGAACCCCTGATTAGATTTTCTATTTTAAGATCGATCGTCCAGGATGATGTAAATATCGTCCTGGCCGATTTGAGTAAAAATAGAATTTCTAAGTCTCTCAAGTGTGTGTAGGGTACTTTGCATCAGTCACACCAAAGATTACAATTGACTCAAGAAGAGAAAACATAATGTTACATACTGACTCAACCCTAATCTACCCATTCTTGAGCTGACTCTATTTTTTATGTCCGATCTTTGATTCCTGAAACGTCAGTAGTAAAAGATAGTCCAAGACAAGTAAGAGTGTTTGCCAATCATCAAAACATAGTTCATAGACCTGAATTTGCAACAATCTCCCCCTTTTTGATGATGGCAAAATACTATGACAATTATTTAAAAAATAGCAGTGTAACACACTGAATCGAAAGTGCAAGAACCATCCTAAAACTACTCCCCCTTTTGACATCTCAAAAAGGAGGGAATTAAGAACAAAAGCAAACCACAAGACATCCTTTTTTTTTACCAAGGCATGAAGATGATGTAGTATTTCATGTGATTGATTTCAAAAACTTATGAGTTAATGAGTTAACAACATCAATAATCCAAAAAATGGTAGAATATTCGATCATGATTACCCTTAGTGCAGACTTTCTCTTAGGGTAGAATCGTCTTTTGAAATCAATGACCTAACTCAAAAAAATAAATTGGGTATGAAAATAAAGAATCCATTCATCACTTGGTTTAAGAAAAAAAATATCTTGTAGAATAATGAACCACTATAAATTTGTCACAATCGCAAAAACAATCGAAATCAAGTCTTTGATACATGAAAACTTCTAAGTTTTAAAAGATTTGAAAAGAGAGAATAGCTTACGTTTTAATGGGCTCATTTTATGCCTCTTGTCACTTTGATTGGCTCTTTTTCTTTTCAATTTAGCGTCATTGGTCATTTTTTTTATTTTTGCAAGCTAAATTTTCTTTTTCAATCTCTTAAAAAAGACTTTTTAGTTGTGAGTGTTGACCTCTTTATTCGAGGTCAATTTCCCCGAATTCATCTCTAGCACCTAGGTCTTCCTAACCTAGTGTAGATGTCGCACCCGCATGATTTTCTTTAGGTGGACACCTAATGACATAGCATCGACTTAGACCTATCATTCAACTCGAATCAAAATCAATTCAATTCAATTCTAATTCGACTCAAAACGAATCAACTCATTTAAAGTTAATAAAAATTAAATTCATTAAATTTAACATTAATTAAATCTAATTTAATCAAAATGACATTAATCTAATTAAAATCACTCAATTTCAACTCAGTTTGATTTAAATCGATCTCGGTCGGCTCGATTTAATTCGATTGAGCTTAATCTAAATCAAATTCATATCATTTAACTCAAATCGATTCAACCTCCTAATTCGACTTAGATCGCCACTATTCTAAAAAAAATTGACTCAACACAAATTTCATTTAACAAAATTTGCTTCGCTTAAATCAATCTAATTCATTATAAGCCAATTTAAATCAAATCGACACGAGTTCAACTTGCCCAAATCAATTCATCTCGAACCCATTAAAATCAAATTTTTTTAATGAAATTAGAAGCTTTCTAATAAATTTCTTAATAATAACTTAAACTAAAACTAATTAAATGAAATTAGAGCCGGTCTAACCAACACCCACTACCCCATTATCTGCTCCAACTCCAGAACTTTCCACTCCTCTCTGCAGTTCGGAACTTCCCAGGGCGGCTCCTCTCTGCAATCCCGGAATTCCTATCCATATCTCTCTCTCACATTGGAACGACTGCTCTGACTCCCTCTCATAAGACTACCTAAGCGAAGAACCGAAGCCTCCTCTCTATTTATTCGCACCGCATGCCTCCAAGCCGAACTCCTCCTCCCGTGACCTCATACGCATAACCCGCCTCTTCTCCCATTGATTTGAACGAAGCCCCTCTGTCTCCTCACAGTTCACAAATCCTGCTGGACCTGCCTTCGTTCGCATACGTGAAGCCAATGGAAGTCCCGGCCACCTGAATCCTTGCTAATTCATCCTCCTGTGCGTGAAAGAACCACCTCCGTCCGGGCCTTCTCTGATAATCATCCCGTCTTCACTTCTTCTGCCAACTTGAGTGACCAGAACTTGAAAAAGAAAAGAGTACGTCTTCTTCATTTGATTTATTTGGAATGATTAAAATTAATACCTTACATTTTTTTTTGATCAAAAGTCTAAGTGATAAATATATATTATTCTTATTTTTGTAATAGTTTTATCTTGGTTAAATATTTTATCAGTTTATATAATCATTTTTTTTAGATTCATAAAGCGATTGAGATAATTGAGATTGACGTCAGATCATCAATATAAAATTCTCTAGATTTGAACCATCTATATACAGTAAATTCATGATTGATTTCTTATAACCATGTTTAATTGTAATATTTATAAAAGAAACGGGATAATTGTCTAACAGTAAGGGTTTATGAAATTATTAAAAAGGGGTGCATGCATACTTGAATATTTGCCTCATATTTTGGTTTTGAAATTATAATCGCATTAAAATGTTTAAATATGCATTTTATGTATAACAATAATAAAAATACATGAATGATCAATAAATGAAAATAAAATTGCTATTCTAAAATATGTATGAGTTTGAAAGGGAGTATGTGCATCTTTTGGAAAATTTTGGGAAATGAAAAGTGTTTTGCTTAAATGAAAAGTTTAGTGTGTGCTCTTTGAATGGTGAAATGAAACTTAATCGTTGGAGAATGAAAAATGTTCATTTTGAAAAGATAAAATGTGTAAGTGTGAGAATGCTTAAAATATGAAATGTGGTGGAATTTGGGTATGTTTTGAGAGAGGAAATTGTGGAGATTTGAAGGGTAAAATGTGTTGATTTTGAAAAGTAAATTTTGAGTTTTTGGAGATTAAAAGGTGTATGTTTAAAAGATGAAATGTGAGAAAGGTGAAAAATAAGTGTTAGATTGTGAGAAATAAAATGTGTATATGTCAAAATTATATTTTAAAGTGTGTGTTTGTTAAAAGTTGAATTGTTATAAGAAGTGAAGGTGAGTGTGTGTTGAAAGTAGAAAATGTGTGTTTATAAGAGAAATGTTTTGAGAAGTGGAGATTGTAGGATTTAAAGGTAAAAGTAAAGTGCTTTTTTTTTTTTAAAGGTATAGTATTTTAATGTTTATGTATATTTGAGTTTGAAAATGCATGTTTTTGGAAAGCATGTGTTTTTGAAAAGTGTGTGATAATATAAAAGTATATATATTTAATTTGAGAGATAAGACTTGTGTGTTGAAAAAAGTACAGAAATGAAACGTTCAAAAGTAAAGTTAACAGTGCTGGAGTTCAAGCCTGAAGAAAGGTATGTCTTTATTTTCAGTAAATTTCAATTATTTTATTATTAATTATTAAATGTGCTTTCTAATTCCCTGTTTTTCCTTATTTTCTATTTATTTGCTTGAACTGTGAGGAATGGTACCGGTCGTGGGAACAAAAGGACAAGGAGCTAATGACGTCAGTCGCCTCTATCCAGCCGGGCAGAGGTGCTACGGGCGGAACCACCGGATCGTAGCCCCCGATGACTGTGAGTATTTCTAAACTTAGAAAACCTTTAGGGACCCCTTGATGTGGTGTGCATGAATCATTCCTTTAGGTCCTTGTAGTAACTTCAATTTTATTAGGTTTACTTTTATTTGCTTTTAGATCCTTAAACTCCTTTTACACACGCTCAAAGTTCTAAAGGTTAGTAATAATAAAAATTTCACCCTATACAATAGTAGTGACACTTAAGGACAAAAATTAAGGACTAAGTCTTAGGAAACTTAGACTTAGGATGCATGCACATTTTAGGATAGAAATATATAACATAGAAAACTTAGTGACACCTCACTTTAGGATTAGTGAATATTTTTAAATTAAAATTCAATCAATTAGAAAACTTTAGCTAATAATTGACCTAGGACATATCAAAACCACATAACCTATTGCACACACTTAGATTTATTTGCTAGGACAACCGACTCTAGTTTTAGGTTAGGTCGGTGTTTATTTCCTTATTGCACTGTGACTGGCTTTTTCTCGAGTTTTATTATATGCTGGTTGTGAAATGTTGGTGTGTTTGTTTATTTTTACTGCACTCTGTGTTGTGATTTGATTAACGATTAGATTATCCATAGGTTAGGAGCGATCTGGATTGTTAATATAATTTTCTGCAAGTGGCCACACTCGTGCAGGGCAGAAAAAGGGGGCTAATTAATTAATAAGAAATAAATGCTACAGGTGCTTCAGCTGCTTAGCCCCCAAATGAAGAAGAGTGTTGCCAAGTGTGGCTTAATAATTTAAATTCAATAGCATATATATATATAACTGCGTGGGATGATTTTTATTATAAATTGCTTAGGATAATCCTGTAGGTGGACTAGGTTTTTCTTCCCTTTCTGTGAAATAAAATGTAATGTAAATATAATATATCAAGAGTCAATAAATGTGAAAGTGATTTTTTTGAAAATGGGATATTACATCCAATTTGGAATCTAAAGAAAGGAGAATATACCTTAAAGGATTATTCTCTTTTATTTGGAAAGCCAAATTAGGATTATTCAATATCCAAATAGAAAAAAAAAACCCCTCTTAGGGATGAGTTTCTTTTCATTTGGATATCCAGAACCCGACAGACCCTAGAAGCTCGTAGAAGAAGAAAAGGCAGGACGAGAAGATTGAAGAAAGAAGATGAAGAAATAAAGATTCAAGGAATAGTATATCCCAGTCTAAAAAAAATCACTTGCGTCATTTTTAGGATTGGAATTCGGGTTTGTTGGCAGTAGTGCCCGGCCACTTTACTTTTCTGCAAATTCTGGGTGTAATATGGACATTGGACATTGGATATTATAATTTTGGATTATTTAATTTGTTTGTTTACATTATTTGTGCAGTAGCGTTTTTTAGGGCCCTTGCATGCCGTGTTTTGTTTTAGCCTGGATTCGAATTGGAGAGATTTTTTTCGTAAGGGTACGCTTAAAATTCTTCTACTTGTAATTTTAAATAAAAATTTTTAGGCTCACATAGTAACTCTAATGATCTAAGAAGTAAGCTCGGGACCGCCGAGAGTCACCATAAGCATATTAATAATTTCTCTTCATTGTTAGGCACCTCTCCGCCTATGGGTTCTGGCAGACCACTTGACCTATGAGAGTGTAGTTCTGTCAAGGGGAAGTTATGCAATCTCTAGGAAAAAACCTATTTTCTAAGCCTAATTTTTAAACTGCTTCATATTAATTTTATGCATTCGAGTCAATTAGCATGCATTGCATTAGATACAAATTAAAAAAAGTTTAAAATATTAATAACATTTCTAGACATTTTTCACCCTACATAAGTTGAGGGGCCAATTAGGGTCTGTCTTAGATGTCGGCCCCCAATTCATTAAAACCTAAACAACATCCCTACCCATCTTTCATAAGAGACTGGATACATGGGTTTAAAGCGCCTAGGTGGTTAGCTGGCTCCCCAATCCAGGCCGGGGTAAGTCTAGATTTGCACTTCATTAGTTAGGTTCGGGTCACTATTTTATAGTACCCAAATTAGATTTAGGTTCTGAGGCAGATTCATTTTAGATCTTAAGTCCTCACCCTCCGGGAATGTAAATCCCAAATTTCTAATAAAATGTCAACTTAAATATAAAATTTTCTTCTAAAATGTAAAGCCCAACATAGGATAGATTGAGGTTGTCTCTGGGCTTCTCAGAATCCGACACCTCCTTCTTTTCATCCTTTGACTCGCTAATAAATGTTCAACATTAAACTTTCACCTTGGAAAATTCCTACTTATGTTCTTTGTCTTTTACTTTATAGTCAAAGGGTATGAAATCACTGCTTTAATTGAGAGTTTTCTTAGGAGCACTCCTCCTAGGATGTAATTAACTATAGGAGCTTGCTCCTATAGGGATTTGAGAACCCCAGACTAAAATAAACCTTATTTTATTCATATAAAATAAGGAATGAATCTTTGATAATGCAGATGTCTTTAAAACTTCATTTCTAATTTTAAATATATTTGTAGGATGTTATTATTATCTTTTAAGATAATATAATATCCTGCTTATTATATTCAATTTTGGAAATGATAAATTTTATAAAATCTATTCTTGTTTTGGATGTCTTGAAGAATGTTATGTTCGTCTTTCAAGATGATATAATTTTCTCCTTGTTATATCTAAATAAAAGAATGGATAAACTTTTTCAAAAACCTTATTTCTATCTTTAAACATATTCTATAGAATTTCATGTTCATCTTTTGAGATGATATATTATTCTTTGAATTATATTTGATTATAGAAATATCAAATTTCAAAACTCTATTTTGATATTGAATCCATTATAGAATATTGTGTCAGTCTCTCGAGATTGTACTTTATTCTTAATGCAGTATTCGATTACAAAATAAGAGAAATCAAAATCTGTATGGTAAGACATAATTTTTTTCCCACCAGTGAGTGTATCTTCTAGATATTAGAGAATAGGGAAGAACTATCCACAAAATAGAATCAATAACCAATGACAAGAGTAACGAGGAATCTTGATGTAACAAAAAAACTTTAAGCATTATAAATACAAGATAGATTTACTTAAGCAAATTTAGAAAATATCTTAATTTCATACACAATCTTTAATTTGAAATAGATTTTTGATTATAAAAGAAAACTATGCCACTAAATAGGTTAGAGAAGGAGACACAATCACAAAATATTTTTACCATCTAATAGATTAAGAGGTGTAAAACATTGACTACAAATTCTCAAAAGCAAGGACAAGGCATACTATATCATATCAGCGATGATTTTTGAAAGCTAAAAAAATTAAGAAAAACAACAAGAAAGCAAGCTAAATCATAGAAAAAAAAAAACAAAACAAAATAAGAAAAGAAAACAAAGAGCAAAAAGAAAAAAATAATTAAAAAAAAAGGAACAAAAAAAATAAGTAAAGCAAATAGAAGATCAAGTTTATGCAGTTATGTCAATCACACCTAATCTGGTTCTTAAAGAACTGAAAGTGTCGAAGGCCAGTGGTTTAGTAAAGATGTCAGCAGTTGATTTTCAATTATCACATGGTGTAACTCAATGTCTCCTTTAGTCACATGGTCTCTAATGAAGTGATGCCTAATATCAATGTGCTCAGTCCTTAAATGTTGGATAGGATTCTTAGAGATGCATATGGCATTAGTGTTGTCACAAAAGATTGAGATGGTGCCTACAGGTAATCCTAAATCAAATACCTGTTGTTTCAAACAAAGGACTTGGGCCACACAACTTCCAAGAGCAATGTACTCAACTTCAGCAGTGAAAAGTGCAACAGAATTTTGCTTCCTACTAGACCATGAGACCAAAGATTATCCTATAAATTGACAAGTCCCTGAAGTACTTTTTTTATCCACCTTGCATCATGCAAAATCAGAGTCAGAAAATCCAATAATCTCAAAAGAAGTGTTGTGTCTAGGATACCAAATCCCTAAGCTTTGGGTCCCCAAAAGATATCTAAAAATTCTCTTAATAGCAGTTAGGTGGGATTACTTAGGGTCAGCTTTAAATCTAGCACAAAAGTAAATACTAAATATTTTGTTAGGTCGGCTCGCAGTCAAGTAGAGTAAAGATCCAATCATGCCTCTGTACTTCTTCTGATTAACATACTTACCACTTGGGTCCTTATCTAATGGAACATTAGAAGTCATGGGAGTATTAATTGGCTTAGATTTATCCATCTCATACTTCTTCAAAATATCGTTTATGTATTTTATTTGATTAAGAAATGTTCCATCATCCAATTATTTTATGCTAAACTCTAAAAAATAGGATAACTCTCCCATCATACTCATCTCAAACTCTCTACTCATTATTTTAGAGAATTCATCACAAAGTTTTTTATTAAGAGATCCAAAGAGTATATTATCCACATAAATCTGAACAATGAGTAAATCATCACCATTTTTTCTAAGAAAAAGGGTGGTGTCTACGCTCCCCTTAACAAACTCCCTTTCTAGTAAAAATGTGTTAAGCCTCTCATACCATACTCTTGGTGCCTGCTTTAAACCATACAAAGCTTTTTTTAATTTAAAAACATGATTTAGAAATTGGGAACTCTCAAAATCTTGAGGTTGTTCTACAAACACATCCTCTTTTATTTTCCCATTCAAAAAGGCACTATTGACATCCATTTGATAAAGCTTAAATCCTTTATAACAGGCAAAGGCTAATAGCACTATAATGGCTTCCAATCTAGCTACAGGTACAAATGTCTCTTCAAAATCTATCCCTTCTATTTAGTTATACCCCTTAGCCACCAATCTTGCTTTATTCGTAACTACCACTCCTGAATCAATCACCTTGTTCTTAAAGACCCACTTTGTTCCAACTATACTTTGTCCCTTAGGTCTTTTTACAAGCTCCCAAACTTCATTCTTAAAAAATTGGTTCAACACCTCCTGCATGGCTAAAATCCAAAACTCATCAGTAAGGGCTTGGTTTATGTTGGTGGGTTTAGTCATTGAGATAAAGGCAGAGTGGTTCACCTCCTTCCTAAGTCCATGTCTAGTCTTAACTCCATTAGAAGGGTCTCCTAAGATCAAATCATTTGGGTGATTTGTAGAGTATCTCCAATCTCTAGTTAAGGTTTGAGAAGGTCCAACCCTTTCCTCCAGATCTAAATTTTCTACTCCTTGGGTGACATCTCCTACTCCATCTATGTTTTGTTGACCTACTTCCTTCTCCAAATTTTTTACTCCACTAGTAATCTCTCCAATATTATCATCATCCTCAACTCCATGCTTTTTAGGATCAGACTCATCAAATACTATATGGGTAGTCTCTTCCACCACTAAAGTTCTCTTGTTAAACACCCTAAAAGACTTCACAACACTAGAATATCCCAAGAACACTCTTTCATCAAATTTAGGATCAAATTTTTTCAAGTGAGACTTCCCATTGTTGTGAATGAAAACCTTACAACCAAAGACATGAACGTGGAAAGATTGGGTATCCTATCCTTAAGGATCTCATAGAGTGTCTTTTATAGTTTGGCTCTAACGTTCACCATATTCAACACATAACAAGATGTGTTAACCGCTTCAGCCCAAAAGTATTTTGGAAGCGAATACTCAGTAAGCATGGCTCTAGCGGCTTCCACTAAGATCCAATTTTTCCTTTCAGCTACCCAGTTTAGCTGAGGGGTCTAGGAGCTGAGAAATTGTGGCTAATCCCCTTGTCCTCACAAAAATCTCCAAATCTTTCATTCTAAAACTCTCCCCCATGATCACTATGGATGGTCAAGATCTCATAACCTAACTTTTTCTGAATCCAAGTAGAAAATATTTTAAACTCCTCAAAAGACTTATTTTTATGTCTAAGAAATCTAGTCCAAGTGAACCTTGAGTAATCATCAACAATCACAAAACCATAGACTTTTCCTCCCAAGCTGGCAGTGCTTATGGGTCCAAACAAATCCATTTGCAGTACTTCTAAAGGTCTAGAGGTGCTAATTTTCTTAGTGGGGTGAAAGGTGGAGTGGACTTGCTTTCCTAGTTGACAGACATCACAAAGGTAGTCTTTTGAAAACTTGCGTTTGGGGACACCTCTAACTAGGTATTTTTGGATCACTTTCCTAAGGGTTTTCATACTTGCATGACATAGTCTTTGGTGCCACAACCATGAATCATCAATCACTATTTTTAAGTAAAATGAAGCAGCACATTCAATATAATTTAAATCAAGCATGTAGATATTGTTGATCATCTTTCATTACAAAATATTGTTGTTATTTAAACTTACAATGCATGAATTTGTAAAGAAGTGCACGATGAAGCCTTTGTCATAGAGTTGACTGATGTTAAGCAGATTTTGCTTCAATCATCTACAAGCAAAATATTTTCAAACATAAGGTTCTTGGAATTACCAATTATACCCGTGCCTACCACCTTCTTGGTGGTGTTGTCTCCAAGAGTAACATTGCCTCCAGTCCTGGACTCCAGTGAAATAAATTGATTGGCATCACTAGTCATATGTCGAGAGCAACCGTTGTCCAAGTACCACATACTCTCATGAGGCCTTTTGTGAGAGCCCACCTACAAAATTATCAAATGTTAGATTTAGAAACCCAAGCAGGTTTGGGTTCCTTCTTATGAAAGTAGAATGCAATGCATATGTGGTATGCTGTGAATCATGTACCTTGGATCTCCATACTCAATGTGTACTATGGTAAACAGTGCAAGTGTGTGAGATGTGTCCTAGCATGCCACATGAAAAACATCTAAAACCTGGAAAAGGATTTCTTAAATGGTTTGAGTTATAATGCCTCTTCCTAGGTTTTGGCTTTTGATCAAGTGCTGGTGTCATCCTAGTTTCTTAAATGTATCCAATTCATTTTTGAATCCTCAAATTAGTAAATTTTAGGCATCATCATCAATCCTCAAAATTTTCTCTATCTCCTTAGACTTTTTAAAATCAGATTCAAGTGATGTGTGTGTGACTTTTAGTGACTCGTGCTCTTCAATTAATTTACAATGTCTTTTGTTTAACTCATCAAATTCATCAAGTAGAGCCATATGATTTGAATCAATTGTTGAGTGATCTTTAATCATAATTATATGCTCTTTTTGTAACTCCAAAAATTCCAATTTTAAGCTTGCATGTGTTTTCTTGAGTTTCCTATATAATACATGAATTTTTTCAGAAACTTTAAGAAGTTGATCGTAGGAACATTCACATACCTCTTCTTGATCAAGATGATCGTCTGCCATCAAGCACAGTTTTGTTGTCTCATCCTCTGGTTCCGTCTCCGATGAATCTGATGCATAATCCGTCCAAAATGCCTTTTGGAGTCTTTTCTTGTCCTTCCTGAACTTGGGTTTCTCCTCACCCTTTTCCTTTTCTTTGCTTGCGTGATCTTAAAGTGTAGGACAATCTGCTTTCACATGTCCAGACTTCCTACATTCATAATAGACAACATCAGAAGATCCTTTAGAATATTTGTTATCCTTATCATTTCCAATAATGCTTTTGCTTCTTCCTTAGAAAGTTTCTGAATTGCCTTGAGATGAAAGCAACTTCATCGCTCTCAGACCTGAAAGAATCAGAGTCAGATTTGTGTACTTTTAGTGCCACCATTTTCTCTTTCTTTTTCTCACCAACATTAAAATTTCTTTGGTTCACCCCTTGCTCGTAAGCAATGAGTGAGCCATGTAAGTTGTCAAATGAATACATGTTCAATTCCTTAGATTCAGTTATAGTAGTGATTTTAGCATCAAAAGAGGAAGGCAAGCATCGTAAAACTTTGTTTACTTTTTCAAAGTTTGAAAGTTCTCTTCCTAAGGCATGCAAAGAAGTAACAATCTGAGTAAATTTCGTATACATTTCAGAAATTTATTCATGAGGTTTCATACGAAAAAGTTCGTAGTCATGCAAGAGAATGTTCAAACGGGAATGTTTAACTTCATTAGTGCCTTCAAAAGTGATACACAATTTATTCCAAATTTTTTTACCAATTTTACAAGTGAAAACACGCATGTAGTCTTCTGATTTTAAAGCACAGAAAAAGCAATTAAGACATTTTACATTTAATTGAGCTAAATCCCTATCATTTAAAGTCTATTCAGTAAAAGGAAGTGGAACAGTAATACCGTTAAGTTTACAAGTTGGAGGTGTATAACCTTCCGTAACAAGCATCCACATGCGATAATCAGTAGATTGTAAAAATGTAGACATGCGAGTTTTCCAAAAATCAAATGGGATATTATCAAACAGAGGTGGTCGGGTAATAGAGTACCCTTCCAGTGTATTACGATTCCCAAAGTTAGCCATTGATCAAAATTCAAAAAGTTTTCAAACTTAGTTTTTATGAATCCCGCTCTGATACCACTTGAAAGTTTGTTAGGGATGTTAAGCACTATAGAACTGGCCCAAGGCTAACCAAGAGGGGGGGTGAATTGGTATTTAAAATTTTTTTCTAAACAAAGCACGAATACAAACCAAATCACCACAAAAAATAAGTGCAGAATAAAATAAATGCATAAGTAGTAAAAAAATAAGAACATAAGGGTTTATAGTGGTTCGGTCAACTCGACCTACGTCCATTCTCCAGAGGTGCACTTCGAGTATTGCACTACAATCGTGACTCTCCTTTAGCCCCCACAGCTAGGCCCCCACAGCTAGGCGGAGAAGCCTTTACAAACACCTCTTTTTGTCACACCCGGCAAGGCAGAGAACCTTTCTCCTTTGCTTCCTACTGAAGCAGACAGAGAACCTCGATCGCTTGCTGGAACTTACCCCTCCCAACCCTTCCAAGGACAAGAGACTCTAGGGAAGAAGAAGTGGAATAATGCTTGGAGCAACCCTTGTGAATCCACTCACAAGCTCCCCCTCACAAGATCCTCTCTCTCTCTCCATCCCTCTCTCTCTCTCTCTCTCTCTCTCTCTCTCTCTCTCTCTCTCTCTCTCTCTCTCTCTCTCTCTCTCTCTCTCTCTCTCTTTCTCTCTACTTTAGGTTTTCTCAGGTTAAGACAACAGCCATGGATTTTCAAAAATGTTGAACAAGAGCTCTTAAATAGAAGAGCTTCAATGGATCTCATTAATTGCAAGTTGTCGACTATATCATCCAGAACAATATGAAAATCATCCTGGCCGATCAGTACAAATCCAATGAGATCGGCCAGAGCATCGCCCTGAATGCAAACTAGACGATTAAAAATTGGCATGATCGTCTAGGACGATCTCACGATCGTCCCGGCCAATCAGTTGAAATCAGAGGAAAATCATCCAGAGCATCACCCTGAATTCAAGCTGTCCGATCCCGATCGTCCAGCCTATCACCTTGAATTTGTGCTGGCCGATATTTATCATCTAGGAGCAATTAAGGATTTTAGAATAGATTGTCTCGGACGATCTTGCGATCGTCCAGGATGATATGATCGTATCAATCATCCTTAATTACCTCATTGATTGTCTGATCAATTAAGGCATAATTGTGAATATCGTCCAGGCCAATCAGAGATCGTCCTGGCCGATTGCCAAAAGTACAGAATACCTTAATTATTTATGGTGGCAATTTCTTTCTATTTTGAGCCTATCATCCAGGCCGATTGGCTAATAACGGCTGCCTTAATTAAGAACCCTTGATTATATTTTCTATTTTAAGCCCGATCGTCTAGGACGATGTAAATATCATCTTGGCCAATTTGAGTAAAAACAAAAATTCTAAGTCTTTCAAGTGTGTGTTGGGTTAAATTGCATCAGTCACATCAAAGATTACAATTGACTCAATAAGGGAAAACATAAAGTTACAGACTGACTCAACCCTAATCTACCCATTCTTGAGCTGGCTATATTTTTTCTGTCCGATCTTTGATTCCTGAAACATCAGTAGTAAAAGATAGTCCAAGACAAGTAAGAGTGTTTGCCAATCATCAAAATATAGTTCATAGACTTGAATTTGCAACAAACCGGGCCTGACCTAGTTTGAATGAATTCACTTGAGTTTGTAATCGATTATAAATGATGCTCGACCATTGAGGAATGGACTTAATTTAATGTAACAAATATAAATCATCTAAAGTGTATTATAATGTGAGAATTGAAAGAATCAATATTGACAAACTTGTTTGGTTGGCAGGACCATAGTCGGCAGGCCACGGAGGTTAGAAAGATCGTAGTTGGCTGACGGTGGTTTGAAGAATCATTATCGACGGGTGACGGAGGTCAAAAAGTTCATTTTCTGGTGACGAAGGTCTAAAATATGTTAGTCGATGGACGATGGAAGTCAAAAAGATCGTAGTTAGCTGGCGACGGAGGTCGAAAAGGCCTTAGTCTTGCGATGGAGGTCAAAAGGATAGTAGTTGGTGGGTGACAGTAGTCAAAAACAATGTTGTCTGGAGATGGAGATTGAAATGATCGTAGTCGATGGGCGATAATGATCAGAATATCCATAATCGACCCTCCATATATCAGAAAGTTCATTATCAGGTGATGGAGGTCAGAAGGACCATAATCAGCGGGCGATAATGGTTAGAAAGACCATTGCGGGTGGAAGTCCAATAATAATTAGAAGTCAGGTGGAAATACAGCACCCCGCAGTGGTCAAACATAAATATGGTGATAATTGGTGGTTGGTCAAAAGTTTGGCATCATTCGGTGGTCGGGTGGAAGTCCAGTGTCAGTTAGTGGCCGTGCAGAAGTTCGACGTCACTAGGTGGTCGAGGAGGATTCTGGTAGCAACAAAACTCTACTTTCATTCCGACATCATTTGGTGGCCGGGCAGAAGTACGACGGTCAGTGGCTGGGCAAAAGTCTGGTTATAGTCAGTGGTCAGGTGTAAGTCCAGTTTTGATCGAGGAGGAGTCTGGTGGCAAAGAAATCTAGTTCCACATATTTATTCTCTTCCTTGCTTGAGTTCCCTTTCTTCTTCCCTATTTTCATGAGGAATGAGTGGCTATTTATAATTTTCTAAGAGTGGCATGACCAATAAATAAAGAGAAGATCAAGGATAAGTTAGGAGTTATTTGAATGGATGAACGATATTGATCCCCTTGATTATGGACCATTTACTAGGAACTTGAATGCATTAATGATGTCAAAACTTGAAAATTGTTTTGTCATCCAACTTATGATTTGAACTTTCCAAATGTGTTTAAAGTCTTCGATTTGGACCCATTTAGGCTCGGAGTAAGTTGAATTTGGTGTTGTTGGGTTCGTATTTTGAGATATTCAGTTTAATTATAAGTTTATTGAAATAGGAGTTCAGATTGGCCAAGATTTAATTTTGGAAGTTTCCAACTTGATTTTGCCTTGAGAATCATGCTAGGTCAAGATAATTTTTTGAAGATATTCAAGTATGCTTAAAGCTCATTAAGAAGCTGAATTAGAGATTGATTAAGGATTGCATTTGGCTCGAATTAAGTTGAAATAAATAATAACTTTAAAAAAGTATTTTAAGTTAATTTAACTAATTTAATAATTTTTTTTTTAATTTTTTAGAGAGAGTAAGAGACACTTTTTGTTTACTCAAGATTTGAAAATGAAAACCAACTACTTAAACTATGAACCATGACCCTATTTATATTTTACTTATATTTATTTTATTTCAACTCATCACTAAAATAAAATAAAATACTTGATCTCTATACAATATATTATTTCATTGAAAATTAAATGAGATGTCAAATAAGTCAAATAATAATTTAATTCTTAAGTAGATTATGAATTTAAGTGGCTTAATTTTAGATAGGAACTAAAGATTAATTTTTAATTTATGAATGTATGTATATATATAAATAATTATAGGAACATCAATATGGTCCATCAATTTTCTATAACTAATCAGCAATTTTAAGTTAAGTAATGATTATGAGTCTTAAAATGTTAAATGTGATAGAAAAGAACCAAAGTTTGAAGTCTAAAAAGTGAAAATCCAAATATTTGATTTTTCTGTACCGACGCTACGATGACTTGGTTGGCGGAACTCTGACAATGGCGCTCTTAGGGAAATGAGGAAAATAATTAGATTTGAGCTAGCACTATAGCTATGGGAAATGCCTCCGCGGTGTTGTTGTATAGGTGAAAATACTTTGGGAGAATCAAGAAGATTTTATGGAGCGTTGCAATGGTATGATAGTGGGGCACTATAATGCTAGGTCAAAATAGTAAAAATTTAATATCAAAACATCTAAAACCATTTCCATTTTGATTTCCACCACCAGGTTTGCCAAAGAACAGAGGATGAGAAGGAGAAAAAGAAAAGAATAAGGGGAAAGAAGAGTGGGATTCAAAAGCCAAAGTCCGGGATTCATCTGCCGAGCTAGTAGGGGAAATTATAGAGCTTCATGTAGACTCCTAAACCTCAGTCTCTGATTTTAATTTCAGTAAATTTATGACAAGTTAGATACAAAAATTTGTTTTTATTGAGTTTTATAATATTTTCACCGTATAACTTTTATATATTATTGTTTTATTTTTTCAGAACATTTTGATTTTATGAAAGTGAATTTTTAATGGTTTGTTTTTCCTGTATGAATTTCTGACTATATAATTGAATGTAGTCTTTTGTGATAAATTCGATAGTTATATAAATTGATTAAACTACTAATGTGAACATACTTTTGAAGTTAAAATTTGAAAAGGAGAAAGATTAGTAAGTTATCTATTTTTTAAGCAATATGCGTACTGCTGGCAATCATGCACTTCTTGTATACTGTATTGATTACTATAACATTGCATTTACATTTGCATAATATAGCATTGGGAGATGTTCTATTCTTAAGTACTGAAAAGTGTACTATGTGTTATGGTACAAGTGTCATAAATATATTCTTTTAGTCCCATCTGCTTGATGTAAATGTGGGAGGGATTCTGGCCCCACTTATTGGATTCAAGTGTAGAAAATTAAGTAAATTGTATGTACTTTTCTCTCCCTATCTTCCTGATATAGATGTGAAAGAAATTTTAATTCTACTATCTATGTGCATGTATAAGAGGCAAGTGAGACTTAAGTTGATGTGGAGATATAAGCAAGCATTGGGATAGATGTATGTTAAGTATTCCATTTCATATGCTAATAATTTTCTTTTAATTAATTAAATGTAAGAAATGTTATGAAATGTGTTCAATAAACTCTTAATTCTTGTATGAATTTGTTGAGAAATTACTAGTGAAAGTGAACCTCTGGAAATAAGCATTATGTATGGTACCAAAGAACTTCTATGAAAGTGATTATGTGGTTATAAGCAAATACGTGCTAGGCCAGAATCAAAATAAATAGACATTGGTATATTCCTATTCTTGTTGTATTTTATGAATTTTGAAAGTTTTTATATATTCTTCTAGCTAATTTCTTTTAAATTCTTTAATTTGAATATTAATATTTGTGAAGGGAAAGAGGGAGTCTATTGAATTGGTTGAGCTCACACTATTATTTTTTAATGTTTCAGGCAAGGAAAGGGATCCAATATAGTTGATCTAACTCAGAGAAGGACTCTCTAATCTTGGAATATACAATGCAATGGTTTTCTATAATCCAAAATTTGTTTATTTGGTGTACCGACTTTTGTGATGCAGATTATTATAAATATGCGCTTTGAGAAAATGAAATATATTGATGTTATTGTGATAAATAAAATTTTAGCAGCCCTAGTTATTAATTAATGGTGAGATAAATTAATCATAAGTTTAGGTAGGTCCAATCCTTTCATTAGATCCTAGGATGTTATAGGTGGTATGAGAGAAAAATTTTGGAAGGACTAGAGATTTTAATGAAAGCTATAGGAAATGAATTATACTAGTTTGGGAGAGAGGCCTAGAATCTGGTGTAAAGTATTGTTTATTAATTATCTTGTATAATTAAATCCCCCTCTTTTTTTTTTAGATTAATGCAATATTGTATCATGAACCCCAAAAATAAGAGGTGGATGATGGACAAAGATCTAGTGAGGCTATAATACTTCATAATATAGAGGGAGCCATGTTTATAACCCTTTAATTTTAAAAGAGCTGATTTGATCTACATCAATTAAAATTTTATTTCATGAGTTATTATAAGTTAAAATCACAAACCCTCTTAATCATGATGAAATATTATTGTGCTTTAGTTACACTTATTTTTTTCATAATTTTTGGGCGTAGGTGAAATTCCTTAAGAAATTGACTTATTGATGTAAGTGAGAATTTTGGGATCATTAGGTGCAATTTTACAAACTGATTTTACTAAAATTTTCTAGAAAGGCTTTATAAATTTATAAAAATTTTCTATTATTTTTTGAGTTTTTGGAATTGAAAATATACAAGGGTTTAAATGATATTTTCCTTTAAATGGCCTAATGACCCTTAATTACCTTTAATAATTAGATATATATATATATATAGTATAAAATATCCATTTCCACTCTAATGCCATTTCGTAAGTTATTTTTTTCCATTAACAGAGAAGGCATTTCTATTAACATAATACATATTAGGGATAAAAAGTGAGGAGAGAGAAAAATTAAATCTCATTTTGGATGTCTTAAAGCTATTATTGTCCGTCGGTAAAATTGTGAAATTCGTTTGTCTCGTGATAGGTCTTGAAATGTTTGTTAGTAAAAAATGTGGATAACTTTATACTCATAAAACTTTTGCGACATAACTTTTTAATGTTATAGAGATTATGATTATTAACATTTTAAATATATTTTGAAAATTTTTATGACTGGAGTTTTGAAATTTGTGGGATTTTTATTGAGTAGAAAATTATTTGTACTCTAAAAAATAGTATGTAGTATGATATAAATCTTAAAATATTATTTTACACAACCCTAATAGTTTGCTTATTTATTAAAATTATACATTTTTAATTAGTAGGGTGTTCTATTTCCTACAATTATAAAAAATCGTGTAACTCAAACAAGTGCTCAATTTCACTTTTATGGCTAGAATATGATGAAAATTGTCAAAATAATCCTTTGAGATTTTACATGTATAAGGGAATATTCTAGTGTCTATAAGAAATATTTTAGTGGCTCCGAATCTTATTATGGTGGTTATAAGGCATGTTCTTGTGCTATAACTAAAAAAGGTGGTTATAAGGTGCCAAAATTTTTTGAGATTCCATATAGACTGATCTATAACATGAATTTCAATTATTTTGTACTCGATATTATTAGCTAAATAATTAAATGCTCTTATTATATTTCTTAATATAGTGACTTTTAATTACTTTTAATTATTTAACAAAATATTTAATAAAGAATTTAGAAATTTAGATCAATTTGTGCCCCCTACTAAGTTGTTGTAGCTTTCTGCGATTTTGCTTCTAATTTTTAAGATTTGCGAAAGGGAAGGAGCTTATTGATTAGGGTTCATGATCATATTTTAGTTTATAGTTATTTCTCTATTTTGATTTTCATCTAGTCATGGCTAATTTATTATTATATTCTATAGCTTCTACATATAGTCATGTACTATATATATATATACTAGTATAAATGCACGTGCACATGGTGCACGTTAATAAAAACTAAAAAATAATATTTATATAATATGATTGCATGTGAACCAAGTGCATGTGAATAAAATTTAAAATTTTATTTAATTTTTATTTTATTAATTTTTTATAAATTAATAAAGTTATCATTATAATTAATTTTAATAAAGATCATATTATTGAATAACTTGAAAATTTTTCTTAAAATTTTAGTTGATACGTTATTTTAGGATATTTTTAGATGTTAAAAAGTATACTATCATATTATAAAAATTATGATTGATCATCCATGCCAATTCCAATTTCTAAACGCGAAAAGCATTTTAATCCTGAAGAGTTAAGGCAACTAAAACAAGAAAAAAGAAGAAAAAAAATTTAAAACAAGAAATTAATCAAAGTGAGATAAATGTCCACTCTATCTCTGAATAAAAAATTCAAAATATAAATTGATTATCAAACAAGAAGTAAATTTGAATAATTAAAAAGATCGATATGCAAAACAATTAAGATATTTTTAAACTACATAGCTCCAGCCACTTGTAGATTGATTTTCACATCAATGATATAATCAAAGTATAAATGTAACCTCATATACATTAATTATAGTTTAGGAATGCATAATCAATTGTCGAACCCATAAGAAAGTTAAGTTCAAGAAGCGCGCATTGCCATTATCATCCAATTTTATTTGCATTTCCTATTTATATTTTAAAATATTCGTATGTCCTATTACAAACATACATCAAGCAAGCTCAGTACCCTCTTATAATAACCAATTATAGCATAAAATGATTTAAACAAACAATTTTTTGAAATTCAAATTCGTGGTATGTAATAAGGAAAGAGGTAAATTAAGTGACAATGATTTAACTTTTATTGATCAAAGAGATGAAGAAAATATGAAAATTAGGATGATTAATTAGTAAAGTAAAATATCAAGAGAAATTAATTAGTATTCAACAACTAACACACTAAAAGGAAATAAATTTTTTATATAGGCCAAATGAAAATAAGTTCATAATAAAATATTATATGGATCAATTGATAGAGTCAGGTCATTAAAAATACATAATACTTAAATATTAATGATTCCATCAATTTATCTTCACATCAAATATCTTTCAATTTGAATCAACAAAATTTATCAACGAAACCTTTAAATAAAAATATATGTTCCATCATTTATTGGAATTATCATTTGTTGTTTTGGATGACAATACTATTACTCAATTAAAAGAAATGAACAACATAAGCACTTATTTTTGTTTTATCCATCAATTATTTGCATTTAATTTCTTTTTGTTAATCCATTCATCTACATTGACTGACAAATAACTTAATAAAAAAAGTTTTGTTAAAAAGAAAATATGTTTTGAATTGAATTTAAAATGTTACATATTTTCAAAAACTGGATCTCATATGATAAAATTCTTTCATTCTTGATAAATAACAAAACAATAAAATATTAATAAATAAAACAATAAAGCTATAGATTTAAAAAAAAACAAATCTACATGAAGAAAATTGCAAAAATAACATGAAATAAAATTAAGTTTCAAAATAAAAAGAATAAACTTTTATATTATCTTATTATCTTTTAACCATCGTCTTCATATAAAAGTCTTTAAGCTGAAATAACAAAGAAGCATGATTTTTGTGAACTACAAACAATAGAAACTTCAATACTATCTCATCAAATAAATATTATATATGATATAATTCGTAGTAAATTTGGAACTTAGTGAAGTACACCTCGCATAACAAATTATCATAAGAGCTGTATTGTTTATAATTTTAAAGGCAAAAACAAATGCATGAAGGGAGAATTTAGGTCCAAAGCAAGCTCACTAAGATCCTGCCAATCATACAAAACTTAAGACTCCACAACAAACATCCATGATTGTTCTCAATCTTGCATCATTGTTTATTAACATTATTTGGGAACTTCAACTTCCATCAAATAAACTAAGTAAAATTAGTCGTTCATTTTATTGTTCAACAAAAAATAATATGCTTTGAAAGAGATTGCAATGGATGATGAATTTCTTAAGATTTAACAGTTCTATAGACAAATAAATAAATAATATTTGAGATAAATGAATCACTAAATATTAAAACAAATCAGAAGAAGCCAGCACAAAGACTTTCTAGGAGTTAATTTAATCTCAATAGCATAAATAGGCAGAAGAAGAAATCAACTTACATTAATTTGCAATTGAGGCTTTATATTTGTCTCCTCTGTGATGAAAATGAGTGCTATCACAGGGAAAATGCATCTTATGACCATTCACAACCATAAAGTTCTGATCAAACTTCTCATTTGCAAGGTGAGTGTGAGGTATGCTTTCTTACCAAACTTCATATATATTAATGTTATTGACCACTTAATTGGAATCTAACGCAAGTAGAGAACAGTACCAAGAGCTAACACTTCTCCATATATGACTTTTTCGATTTTGAAGATACAAATATAATCAAATCATAAGAAAAAAGTTCCCTCAAAATGAAGGAAATCACAAGAAAATAGAATGGAAGGAGTCATCTAAAATATGCAACCAAAGAGTAGGAAGCCTCATAGATTTTATGTACAATAATTAGAAGATAAAACTTTATAGTCATTAAGATAAGAAATTAAAATATCAAAATAAAATGATAAGCTACAATGTCAAGTGAATTCAACTAAAACAAAAAAAGAAACAAATGTGCTATATCAAATAAGACAAAGTATTTAGCATCGAATTAAACATTGAGTTCACGTGAATAAAAATAAAAATAAACATTATAATTTATAGTACTAAATTTATTTATTTATATGAATAAATAAATTTATCAATAAAAACATTTGTAATAATGATCATATTAATAAAAAATTAGAATTATATAAAATTATATTTAACAAAAAATATATATTTTTATAGTTTAGTAAGAAACTAAAATCTTTGATATCTTTGATCAGAATTAAAATTGGTTATTTTTAGCCAATAGTTTATCATCATTAATTTTTGAACAACTTTTCATCCTATTTTTCAAATAAAAATATTCTTACTAAAGGAATTCTAACACTTACAATTTTCACATTAACTTTGAACTAAAGAATTCGAATGAAATAGACAATAAAATATTTGTATGTGCACTTAATAAAATTTAAAAAATCACATTTCTATATCTATTACTATATATTTTAAGTGCACTTGATCACATCTGTACGTGCACTTAATCACATTTCTATCTCTATTATTATATCTAAAGATGTTTGATTTATCACATAAGCTCTTAAAGACGACTTAGGCTTCGTTTGGGACGGCTTTTTTACTGCTTTCTAAAATGAAATTTTAGTACAAAATTTTTTATTTTTGTACTAAAACTCTGTTTTAGAAAGCAATAAAAAAGCCGTCCCAAACGAAGCCTTAATTGAGTATTTTAAAAATAATCATAGAGGTTAAGAGATCATTTCATATCTGTGCAAGTATTTCAAAATCATGTAATTAAATTTATTAAAAATAATTTGAAGATGCCCAATCTTGAGTGATTGAATTGGTATTATCATAATAACAATGATAATACAATTAATTTATGTTTACTTCTTTTTCGTCAAAATATTAAGGAAAAATCCTTCTCATCAAAATAAAAGGAAACGATATGGGAGAAAGCCAATTATAGAGACAATAAAACAATTATCTAAGCATGCATTAATTGAGTGTTTTTTAATAAGAAGATATAACCTGTAAAACTTACCGGCAGGATGCTTGGAAGTTCTAAAATGAATTTGTTTCTTCCAACCTTAGGAGGATAGAAGTTGAAGAGAAGCAACGGGGATTTGGTAGTCAAGGGCCCAAAACTCTTCTTCATGTGAAATAGGTGAACGAAGAGGTAAAGGATATGAAGAGACTTGAAATCATGGGGATCTCTCATCGTGACTTCCGATCGATCAAATAGGAACAACATAGGAAGAAGTTTCCTCTACCCTCCCAAAACTCTTCTTCACACGAAGTAGGGAAACGAATACGCCTAAAAGAGGGTGTGAATAGATTTGAAGATGAGCTAGAGCTTCTGTCGTAACTTCCCATCCGACAGGAGGAGAAGAAGGCGATTAAACTTTTTAGCGATTTCACCTGTCTCGGTGAAGAAGAGGAAGCGAAGATATAAAAGGAGGTGAGTGGAATGGAATGCAAAGAGGCGCAAAAACGGATGGAGCATATTAAATTAATAATATAGTTAATTTGGTAGCGGAATGAAACGGCGATTTGATAGCCAAGGCACAAATATAGGCGGTTTCCTTCATCTTCCAAAATATGAAATGCGAGATACTTAGTGCAAACGCTTTGGAAGTTCAAGAGAACGAAGGTGGTAATTAATTAATTAATGAAATTTAAGGCTTTTTCAGTTATGCATTTAAAGTCTTCAATGAAATACATTTAATATGAAACTCAAGCCTCTTTTGGAGGAAATTAAAAATAAAGAATATGAAGAGTTATAAATGAATGGTGTAGATTTAATTTCTTGTTTATAAATGAACGATCAAGATTTACTATGGGTGAAGTCCCAAGCCACTTTTATATAGTAGTATATATATATATATATATATATATATATATATATATATATATATATAAATATATAAAATAAAAAAAAAATTGGATGAGTTTATTTTCAATATTTAAATGTTTTAGTAGCTATGTAGTTAGTAGTTTATTTTAAATGAGTATTGGAAGAGAACCTAAAAATTTTTAAAACTAAATTTTAGGATTTGTCACAACTCAACATCATAGGACCTGTCCTTGTGTATGTTTTGGTAGACTTCTATGGCATTTTTGGGGCATGTAGAGAGCAAAGAGTGGGTTATTATAAACCCTCAAAAAGTGCATGTTATGGTGGATTCATTGAGGTTGACATCTTATACTTGAGATTCATAGTTTTCCAGGTATGGTGGGATATTTTATAAAGTTTGTTTGAGACTTTAACATAATTCTAATTCTCTTGTAAGGCTGGCTTAGAAGGTTATGCCATTTGATTGGACACCAAAATGTGAAGAATGTTTGTAACTAAGTGTGAAACATAATAAATGGTTATGGCATAGCCACAGAGACCTATTGAATTATTAAAATCATTACCTATTCCTAAGTGGAAATGAAGGAGATCATTATGAATTTTGCTTTAGGGTTTCCCAGTATGTATGGGTGACTATATACAGACTGGCAAAGTCTGCTCATTTTATACAAATGAGACAAACTAAATTTATTGATAAGTTAATCAAGTTATATGTGATGGAAATTATTATAATGCGTGAAAAACCAAAGGTTATTATTTCTAATTGGGATGAATTTGTTGAACTCTTTTTATTCTAATGTGCTCTTGAGCGTTTTCAAGTTTCTTAATTGAACCTCGTCGAACCCAAATGGAGCCCGAGTCGACTCAAATAGAGTCGAATTAAACTCGACCAGGTTTAATTAACCTTGAGCAGTGTATATCGCCCCTGTCGGGCATGATTTGATTTCAATTGATTATTTTATTTTTTTTGGTTTATTTTTGTAGGATTTAATTAGTTAAATTTGATTGAGCCTAATTCGACTGAAATCAAGTTTGTTTTGGACTCGAATTCAACCGATCAAGCCTAATTAAACCCTATTAAAGCTCAATTGACTTTTTTTAAGCATTTCAAATTAACTTCTATATCAGGAAGTTCGCATCCATGGCTACGATGAGCAAGCATGCATGGAAGGATTTTGAAAGCTGAGGCAAGTGGCAGGTTCCCTTTTCGACATTAACAAGCATTTAACTCATACCTTTCCCGGTTGGACACTCTCAGTTTTTCCTCACCTCCAAATTGGCAAGCTCAGGATATCTTCTTCAGCACTAGGCTTCAAGTGGGTGGAAAAAGGAGTGTGAATTCTTTGCCTACTTCAGGAGGAAGCGAAAGAGTCGGGTTCTCTTCCCGCTTCAGGAGGAAGTAAAAGAAGTTGGGTTCCCTGCCTCACCAGGGTTGATGGAAAAGAATTTTTTGTACAAGCTTCTCCACCTTATTGTGGGATCAAAATGAGAGTCACTAAGTTTAGTGCAATACCTGAAGGAGAGGCTCCAGAGAGTAGATGTAGGTCAAGTTGACCGAATCACTACAAAATCTGACGTGTTCTTTCCTATTATATTTATGTATTTAATTTCTGTGATTTATTTTATGGTGAATGATTATTTGGCTTGGAATGTGAATTTTTCTTAAGAATTCTAAAGCACAATTTCAACTTTTCCACACACACACAAGTCACTTTTCCTTCGAAAACCAAACATTTTACTTTTTTTACTTAAACATACACTTTCGAAAATCACACTTCATTTGAGCTGAACAAAGAAAAGTCACATCTCCACCTTTCAAAACACATAAGTTCACTTTTCATCTACATTTCACATTCTAAAATACACTTGATACACTTCCTTAAATCACATGTACACTTTTCCTTCTCTTAACAACTTGTTACTTGTCATGAAAGCAACATGAAAGCAAAGTGAAACTCCACCATTTTCTTTTCCCAAAACATTACATAAATAGTGCAAATTGCATTGTATAGGTTTTCATCACCATGGATTATGTTTGCATATGAGAAGAGGGGCTCATGCAAATCTCATGCAATTCATCTTTCAAATGCCATGCTTTACAAACACTAACTATCCATCCAAAATTCCTTCATGAAAGTTAGAGTATACATCACATAAAGGTAAATGTATACACATATGCTGAAGTTCAAATATTACTACAACCCATCTCATATTTTGTCTAATACATATGTATAACCAATGAAACTCACTACAGGAAAAATGTCAAATACCGACGGTTTGCACCGGTGGTTTATGGACCGTCGGTATTACCGGCGGCGTCGCCGGCGGTCTAGCCGTCGGACTCTAACGATGGCCAAACCGGCGGCTTAGCTACGATACACCGCCAGTAATACCGACGGTCTATAAACTACCGGTAAACCGCCGGACATCAATATGAACCGGCGGTTTACCGGCGGTCTAAACCGCCATTGATAAATGATTTTGATCCGGCGGTCCAGACCGCCGGAAAACCGTCGGACATCAAGATGAACCGGCGGTTTACCGGCGGTCTAAATCGCCGTTGATAAGTGATTTTGTTCCGGCGGTCCAGACCGCCGGAAAACCGTCGGTAAAAGCCCTAATACGAGCCGCCTCGCTCCGCTCATTTCATTTTCACTCTTTCCTTCTTTCTCTCGGTCGCTCGCTCCTCCGCTCGTCCGATCAGCCCCCAACTGAGGAACTCCGACCGCCGACCCCAGTCCGACCGCCGCCAACCCCATTCCGACCGCCGCCGACCCCAGTCTGACCGCCGCCGACAAGTCTACTCCGACGCCCGACCGCCGACCAATTCTGACCCCAAACAATCCGATTTCTATTTTAAGGTTATTTTTATTGTTTTTCTTTGATTATTTGGTGCTACTCCATGTTATATTATCTTTTTAGTTAATGTTTCATACTTTAAAAATGTGGGAGAGAGTTATGGAGCATAGGTTTAGGTGTGATACTAAAGTTTCTCAAAATCAATTTGGATTAATGCTTGGTAGGTTTACAATGGATGTCATACATTTTTTGAGAGGTTTGATGGAGAAATATAATGAGAATAAGGAGGATCTATATATGATATTTATCTATTTAGAGAAAACATATGTTAATATTCCAAGAGAAGTGCTATGGAGGGTTCTTAAGAAGAAAGGAGTTAATAATGCTTATATTTAAATCATTATTGATATGTTTGTAGGAGCTATTACTTGTGTTCAAATCCATGGTGGTTTGATCAAGTATTTTCCTATTTCGGTTGGATTATATCAAGGATCAGCAAGAAGTCCATATCTTTTTTGCTTTACTCATAGATGTTCTCACTAGACATTTGTGAGAGGATGTACCTTGGTGTATTCTTTTTACTGATGATATTCTTCATGTTGATAAGACTAGAAAGGGAGTTGAAGGAAAACATGAATTATGGAGGTCAACTATAAAGTTTATAAGGTTTTCGCTTCAATAGATCTATAACTGAATATATGATGTGTACTTTTAGTTGTAATAGACCTTGTGAGGGGATTATGGCATTGGGTGATCAAGACATTAATAAGAGTTGACTTGGTCAAATTGACCAAGTCGAACCCTAAGACCCTCTCCAATGGGTTCAGAGAGTCGAGTCGAGTCTGTTGGACGTAGACTTGTACCCTGGGTCAACCCGGTTGACCAAGTCAACTAGGGTTGACCACCTTGCCCCTTTAGGCCCCAAATCAAATCTATGCGTTTATTTTATTTAAATAAAACATATGGATAAACTTTTGTTCTTTTAGAGCATGATTAAGTCCTTCAAAGCATAAAAATCTATTTGGATGTATAACAGATTGTTTATGCCTCAAACATGTAGGGTACGTTTACTTCAACGTGCAAATGACTATCCAAGAAGAGAGATATTGGATGTATAACAGATTGTTGCCGGGTCGAAAAGGATTGATAGTTGAATTTATAGAGGGAGTTAAAACTTTCATTCAAGTTGCATCTCAACTGCCTTCCTTTCAGTTTGATAAAATGTTTAGATGTCCGTGTTCGAAGCATAAAAATCTAGCATTCCTAAAGCCCGATGATGTGAAGCTTGATTTATATCGTAGGGGATTTCTTCCAAACTATTGGATTTGGACATCACATGGCGAGTACGAGCCACATAGAGATGCTCATGCCGGTTCATCTACAGCTTATGAAACATTTGATGAAGATCAAATGAGTAGACCCTATGAAGACCTTATTTTCTATGTAGCAGGTCATAATTTAAGGTCTAATGTGGAAGAGCCACCGAATGCAGAGACACAAAAATTCTTTGAGTTATTACATTCAGCTCAAAAGCTAATTTGGGAAGGTTGCAGTACGCATTCAGAATTATCCATTGCAGTGAGGATGATAAGTATTAAAATTGAGTATAATATTCCCCGTGAGTGTTTTAATGACGTTATTGGTCTTATGAAGGAAACTAATCCGGCTAACAATTTAATTCCCTCAGACTTGTACCGAACAAAGAAATTAGTATCCAAGTTGGGTCTCACTGCTACAAAGATTGATTGTTGTATCAATGGATGTATGTTATACTATAAGGATGATGCAGCAGAAGTTATTTGTTGTAGCTGCAATGCTCCTCGTTTTAAGCAAAACTCGGGAAAACAACGTCGTCCAAAGAAAGATGTACCATATTCCCGTTTGTTTTATTTACCAATCATTCCAAGACTTCAGCGGCTCTATGCATCAATGAGTTCAGCAGACCATATGAGATGGCATAAGGAGAAAATAGCAAAAAGTGATGTTCTTTCTCATCCATCAGATGCTGAAGCGTGTAAACATTTTGATCGAGTGCATCCTTCATTTGCTGGTGAACCCCGCAACATAAGATTGAGATTATGTACTGATGGTTTTACTCCTTATAGTCAAACAGCTACACCGTATTCTTGTTGGCCAGTTATATTAACACCATACAACCTGTCACCAGAGATGTGTATGACTACTCCGTTCATGTTCTTAACTCTGATTATACCTGGACCATATAATCCGAAGGCAAAGATTGATATCTATTTGCAACCATTAATTGATGACCTCAAATTATTATGGGAAGAAGGAGTGATCACATATGACATATCAATAAAACAAAATTTTCTCCTTCGAGCTGCTTTGCTGTGGACTATCGGTGATTTTCCAGCTTATGGTATGTTGTCTGGTTGGAGCACAGCAGGGAAATTAGCATGTCCTTACTGCATGGAGAACAGTAAAGCTTTCACATTAAAACATGGAGGGAAAAATACTTGGTTTGATTGTCATCGTATGTTTCTAAATGCTAATCATCAGTTCCGAAGAAATAAAGAAGCATTTGTTAAAAATAGAATTGAGCGATCACCTCCTCCACCCAGATTAAGTGGTGATGAGATACTACAGAGACTTTACAACATTCCAATAATTATTGATTATCCAATTCTATCAGAATCTAAATTTTCGGGTTATGGTGTTCAACATAATTGGATTAAAAAAAGTATTTTTTGGACATTACCTTATTGGAGAACTAATTTGATAAGACATAACTTGGATGTTATGCACATTGAGAAGAACTTTCTGGATAATATTTTTAATACAATTATGGATGTTAAAGGCAAGAGTAAAGATAATGTCAAAGCAAGGATGGACATTAAAGAGTTTTGTCGGCGAAAGAATTTGGAGTTAGTAACAACAACTGACGGTAAACTAATGAAGCCCAAAGCTCCTTACTCTTTCACGTTAGAGCAAAAAAGAATGATATGTCAGTGGTTTAAAGGTTTAAAAATGCCGGATGGTTATGGATCAAATATAAGCCGATGTGTTGACTTGAAATCTGCAAGGTTATTTGGACTCAAAAGTCATGATTGTCACCTAATTATGGAGGTCCTTCTTCCGATCATAGTTAGTATGTTACCCGATTATATATCAAATCCGTTGATTGAGCTTAGCATTTTCTTCAAAGATTTATGTTCATCTAAACTAAGTAAAAATGCTTTACGGAGGTACGAGAATAACATACCAATCATCTTATGCAAGTTAGAGAAGATATTTCCCCCGGGTTTTTTTGATTCTATGGAACATCTTCTAGTCCATCTACCTTATGAAGCTAGAGTTGGTGGACCTGTACAATATCGTTGGATGTATCCTTTCGAAAGGTAAATGTATTAAGATTTTTATTAATTACTCAATATTTTTGAATCAGTTAAGATAACATATTTTTATTTGATTAATAAATATCTGAACAAGTTGAAGAAATATGTTAAGAATAAAGCACGACCAGAAGGATTGATATGTGAAGCATATTTATCTCAAGAAACAACTCACTTTTGCTCCTACTATTTCGAGCCACATGTAAGGAGTACAAGAACAAAAATGGGTCGTAACATGGACTTCGATGTAGAAGAACAATCACATGCTACACTAATGTTGACCTCATTTTTGTATGAGGCCACTAAGACCCTTTCAGAATCCAGATTTAATCCTAGACCCTAGGATCCACTCTGGACCTTAAGACCCCTTCCTAGACCTTGACCCTAGGATCTATTCTAGATTTTGAGATTCTTTCCTAGGGCCCAACCTTAGGGTCTATTCTAGACCATAAGATCCTTCTAGATCGAAGACCTTTAGGCCTATTCTAGAGTTTAGGATTCTTCCATATCCAAATCCTAGAACTCCTCTAGATCCTAGGATTACTCCAACTTCAAATCAATCCCCACCCTTGATCAACCTCAACCTCAAATCAATTCCTACATTTGATCAACTCCAACTTCAATTTGATTCCTACTTTTGATCAATTTAAATCTCAAACTTCATTCAACTCAAATTCGAATTAATTCAAGGTTCAAACATATCCAAACTTTGATCCAATCAATTTGACAATTCAACCTTCAACTTAGATTTTGATCCAAACTTCAATCTAGCTTTGACCTCATCCATTCATTAACAATCACCACATGATTGTAAATGATTTGGATACTTCAATACTAATCATTCAAACTTAAAATCCCTTCCAAATCCAGAAGTCTAAACTTAAATTCAAAGTCTTAAGGTCTTGTCCTAAAGACCCTTTTCAAAGAATTTTCAAACATTTCAAAACCCAGTCAAATGGTCTCTGATTCAGGGTCTATCACTTGCAAAGTGATAAGACATGTCTCTAGAGGTTACCCTCCAACTTTGAGCTCATTCTGAGGTCTCTAACCCCAGAATCTGAATTAAAATCCAAAGGCTATAAAACCTTCAAATATTTACAGTCTATGCCACTGAACCTAACCCCTTTGAGATCTTGACCTTGGAACCCTTATCAAAGCCTCCAATCACTTTCAGACTCTTGATTTTAACCCACTGAGCAATAAACTGCATTTTCAGAACCATTTTTGGCCATAGTTGACCAATGGGCCAAAATTGACCAAAATACCCTTATGGGATTTCAAATGGCTATTTCAATTCAAATCAATTCCAAACTCTTTGAAACCACTTTCAATGAATTTCAAATATCAAACCCAACTTGTTTAACTCAAACCCAGACCTTGGGTCAACCTGGTTGACCAGGTCAACCAAGTTTGACCCATGGACCCATACACCCTTCTCTTTCAAAATTTTGAATCTAGTCCATTCCAAGTCCTTTGAATGTATGGGATGAACCCTTGGGTACCCAAGAGACCCCTCTTGGTGACCCAAGCCTTGGGCTCACTTGGGTTAGCCATATGGCTTGACCCAAGTGACCAAAGAGAGGCCTCCCTTGAGCCATCTTTTGATCTTAATCAAATTGAATCCAAATCAAGGTGCTATTGAGTTCCCATTGACCCAATACACCTTCCTTGATCAGCCCAACCCTTGGGCTCACTTGGGTCAAGAGTTAGGCTAACCCAAGGTGCCCAAAAGCACTTGGGATTGAGCAAACTCTTAACACAAGCCTAATTGAACCTGACCAACACCTCCCATAGGTGGCCCTAGGTCCAGTACACCCCCTCGAGCCAGCCCATGCCTTGGGCTAGCTTAGGGTTAAGAGTTAGGCTAACCCAAAGTAGCCAAAAACACTTGGACCCGAGCCATCATCCAGCTCAAATCAAATTGGACCCAATTGCCACTTGCATTGGGTGCACCAGACCCAGACCCACTTCCCACCTCAAGCCCAGGGTCTGGCCAGATCTGGGTTGAGCCCAAATCGACACGAACCGAGCAGATTTGGATCAACCCGAGCCAACCTTTGACACAAGCCAAATTGGACCCAATTGCCACTTGCATTGGGCGCACCAGACCCAGACCTATCTCCCATATCTAATCCAGGGTCTGACATGACCCGAATCGAGCTCAATTCGACTCAAACCAAGCAGGTTTGAGCCCAACTGAGCCACCGGATCAATCCCGGCTTCCCCAGACCAATTTGAATCCACTCCCAGCTCTAGTGTGTCTCCATCGTCCTTCCCTGGTCAACCCGACCCAAGCCATGGCTGGCGGCGATCGGAACCAATGGAGAGCAAGCTCCGGTGGTCCCCCCAAGCCGATCCTGACCAAAAGCCTTCCAAAGGCTGTGGCTCACCGGCTTGAGGCTCACGAGCTCTCTGGAATAGTGCCCCTTTCCACTTGGCATTAATCCGAGAGCCCCTCCGATTCAATCCTGGCCGTCTGAGCTCGCGGGAGGAGGCTGAATAGGCTGGTGCTCCCTAGAGCTCAAAAATCAATCGAGCATTTTCAAAACAACTCCCCAGAGTTTCCTAAATCTCCCAGCATCTTCCCTCGAGCTCCCAGACCTTCCCTTCCATTACTTCGAGCGAACTCCGGCGAAAGGCTTTGGCGTCCCTCTCAAAGTCCTACCTCTGGCCATCCTCCAGTCGCGGCCTCTGAAGGAAACCTGCTCTCCTTCATCCCTTGAAGCTTCCAGATAGAGAAGCTCATCCGTTGAGACTTTCTCTGCGGTAATTCCTTCATCCCGAGCTCCCTAGCAAGGTAGTCCGGTCAAGTGTGAAGGAAACCTTCACCTAAATTGATTTCCACCGTTGGATTGAAGGTTTCCACTCCCCTGATCCTCCCTGTGAAATTTCGTCAAAGTTCGCCAGCGCGATCACTCGGATCACGCCAGAGAAGGTTCACGGCCTCGGATAAGAGCGGAGGTTGAAGACGAAATCTCAGCCGTTGATTCCGATCAACGGCTCGGATTAGATCCCGCTGTTTCGGAGCGCGTTTGATCCCAGCCGTCTGATCCTCCATCCGACGGCTGTCGTTAATCCGACCGTTAACAGTTAGTGCTAATGATTGCCCAGCCAATCAGCGCGCGGCGCGTGTAAAGGGAGCGCTGACTGTGTAATGGCCGGATTAATAATTCCAGAAATTTAAGGGGACTTTGGAAATTCATATCTCCCTGCACACTTGTCCAAATTAGGTGTTCTTAGGCTCATTGGAAAGGTCTCAGGGAGACCTACAAAAGCCCTATGATTCCATGCCTTGGTTAGGTCAGTTCTAGGTTTAATTTAAGTTTGAGCATTTTGTAATTTTTTTAATTATTCTTTAAATACAAGTCCACCAGGCATGGAATTTTGGGAGATTGAATTTGAATATGTTTTTGACATGTCCAAATTTTTATCCCCTTTTTAAGATTTTGAAGGGCATTTTACCAAAATTTCAAATTTAAGGGTCATGGTTTGACC
The DNA here is from genome assembly GCA_016618105.1 of Dendrobium huoshanense. Taxonomy (NCBI): domain Eukaryota; kingdom Viridiplantae; phylum Streptophyta; class Magnoliopsida; order Asparagales; family Orchidaceae; genus Dendrobium; species Dendrobium huoshanense. The sequence goes on along the minus strand of CM028350.1, from coordinate 12,993,085 downwards.
CTTAAATTCAAAATGGGGTATAGACCTATCCAATGGGATTTATGGTGTGATTTTTTGTGTGCTGATGATGTGTAGAATAAGGAGTGTAGAGCCTCTGATTTTACCCCAATCCAAACTTAGGATACACCCTTATAGTGGTTTGAAGGTGATTTAGAGTTCACCTTAGGTGGTTTAATTAACCACCTTAGAGTACTCCATTTGAGCTCAAATTTGGTGAGTTTAGTCCTCAGGGTCAGGTGATCCTATGGTCCAAATTTCATCAAATTTAGAGTCCATTTGGTTTCCCAATTAGGAACCATAATAATCCCCCTTAGAAATAACCCTTTAGCCTTAATAAAATTCTAATAAAACTAATTTAATTCTTAAAATTCCCTAAAATACCCCTAACTAACTTCAATTCATCTCTTAATCAGTGAAAATTGAAATTACTTTAATTTGACATTAAAATCCACTTTAATTTAATTTTAATCAAAATCAATATTTAATCAATTTTAATTAATTAAAAATTATTAAAAATCCCAAAAAAATCTTTAAACACTTACTGATCTCTCCTTAGATCATTTCTGATCTTTGGAGTTGATTTCAAGAAGTTTGGGACTCATTTGGGATCAAATCACTAAAAGGGCCCTTAATTGAAACAATTTAATAATTTCAATAAATACCCAAACTTCCAAAAATCATAACTTTTGATAGAAAACTCCAGATTGAATGTGCCACAAGTATAACAACTCATAATTAGGTCTAGTATTTTAATAAATATAAGCATTCCAGAATTTGAGCTTAATCAAAAATTCAACTTTTGACCCTTTAATTGAATGATCAAAATATTCAAAAAATTCATAAAGCTCAAAATCATTCTAAAACTCCACAAAATATTGGTTTAATGCTTAAAACACTTAACAAATCCTTTAAAACACAACAAACACCCTAAACATGAAGTTTATCGGCTGGACTACTCCGGGCTGCGGGGCTAAGTGTCCTAAGGAGGCTGATTCCTCGAGCCTGGTGGCACAACGCCACGAATGGATTCTAAGGGGTGTTAAATCTTAAAATAGATTAATCTTTAATTATTTAACACTTTAAAATCTCTAATTCAATTACATTAATTTGATTTATCGGCTGGACTACTCCGGGCTGTGGGGCTAAGTGTCCTAAGGAGGCTGGTTCCTCGAGCCTCGTGGCACAACGCCACGAATCAATTAATGGCAAACTTAAAGTAATCAAACTTTAAAAATCAGTAACTAACTCATTTTTATATTAATCCACTCTTTTAATTCTAACAAATTTAAATAACTTAATCAACCATGATTGCTACTGGGTAACCCAGGCCTACGAGGCTATTAGCTTAGCCCCAAGAAAGGTGAAATAAACTTCACGGCCTCGGTGTAAAACAAAGGTAGTAATCAATTAATTTTTAAAATATGTCTAATTAAAATTCTTAATTCATTAATACTTAAATTTTAATCTAAATCCCCTTTTAAGCCTTAACAAACCCAGACTTTTAGACAACTTCAACTAATAACCTACTTTAGGATCTATCCCAGCCACACGACCTTTCTCACACACTTTAGATGATGTGTTAGGACAACCAACTCTAGATCTAGGTTAGGCCGGTGTTTACTTTACTGCTGTGTGCTGGATTTTTCGTAGTTTTCATTGCATGTTGTGGATGAAATTGCTTTGTTGTGTCTGCTTACTTTTTCTGTACTCTGTGGATGGATTGATGTATTTGGAGACTAGATTACCCTTAGGTTAGGTATGATCTGGATGTTGACACAGTTTTCTGCAGGTGGCCACGCTCATGCAGGGCAATATAAAAAGGGGGCAAATCAAAAAATGCATAAATATTATAAACTCTTTGCACAGGTGCTTCAGCTGCTAAAGCCCCCAAATCATAAAAAGAACGTGGCCAGTGTGTTTACTTTTTTTTCTGCTCATATACAACTGCTTGGGAATAACTGCTTTTTATATATTAATTGTTTAGGATAACCTTGCAGGTGAGTCTAGATTTTTATTTTGATATTAATGTAATTTGTGTAAGTGTCAAGTGTTGTGAAAGTTGATTTCGAGTTTGGATACATAGATCCAAAGCTTGGATTCCAAAGAGGAAAGGATACCCCTTTAGGGAACACTCCTTTTCCATTTGGAAATCCAAATTTGAATCATTCCTCCTCCTTACCCAAAGAGGAAAGAGTAGCCTTTCCCCTTAGAGGGATGTGCCCTCTTATCCATTTGGGTAATCCACTACGAAGATTTCAAGAAGATTGAAGAAAATGAGTCCAAAGAAGAATGAGATTGAAGATTTGAAAATTTGAAGATTGAGAGTATCCCACTCAAAATAACTTGCGTCATTACTAGGTTTAGAATCCAGGTTGTTGTCAGTGGTGCCCGGCCACTTTACTTTCTGTAATATTTTGGTTTGTAATAAGCAAGGCAATTCTGCCTATGGACATTTATTAATTAATTTATATTTGATGTGATGATTTGATTGCCTTTAGGATTACTTATTTTTACTAGTTTTTTGGTGATTGTATGCCGCTTTTTGTTTTTGCCTGGATACGTGAGACTCGTGAGGGTGTGAAAGGTTTCTACTCATAACCTTAAAAGTCCAAAATTTTAGTGAGTCTAAATAATATAGAAAGATAACAAATCTAGGGAATTGGCCGGGGATCGACCCCGGGGTCGCATGCATATTTCTGCACTTCTTCTTTCCTTGTTTTAGACCCTTCCCTGCCTGCGAGTAGAGTCCAGATAGTCTGACCTATGAGGACGAGGTGCCGGAGCTGGGGAAGTCCAGTCTTCTAAAAAATTATTTTTATAAGCCTGTTTTTAAAATTTTAAGCATACTTGATTTGGAAGTTGTCGACCAGCATGCATTGCATTAGATACAAATTAAAAGAGTCAAAATTTTAATTTCATAGTCCTTAGCATTTTAGCACCCAACATAAGTCAAATGGGCCAATTAGGAGAATCTCTAGATGTCGGCCCCAACTCCCCAAAACTTTAAATATAACGTCCCTACCACTCTTTCATAAAAGACCGGATTCATATATTTTAAATCCAGGCCGGGGTAAGTCCAGACCTTGCACTGCATTAGTTAGGATCGACGACTGTGGCCAGTGTCCAAAATAGATTTAGGTTCCGGGGCAGATCTTTGATTATAAGACCCCAAACTTCGGGAATACAGTCCCAAATTTCTAATAAAATACCCAACTCTAATTAAAGCTTCATTTCAATCCAAAGCATAAAGCCCAATACTTAGATTAAGTCGGGACACTTCCGGATGGTTCTGGATTCTCAAAGTGTCCCCTACCTCTCCTCCTTTAACTCTGTTAATAACTGCTCAATTTTGATCCATTCCATTTTGAGTTTCTAAAATTCATCTCTTTTTTTGATATCACTCCTAGAAAATCTGACAAAATTCTGCCACCATTTTAATCGGGAGTTTTAGTAGGAGATTTTATCTCCCTATGATGTAATTAACTACGAGGGCTTGTGCTCGTAGGAGATTTGGAACCCCACACACCTGATTTTAAACAAAATTTAATTTCTAAAACTTTATTATTTTTCTTTGGGAAAAGTTAAATAATGATCATCGTAGTTGCATTAGAAGAATTATCGTAGAATGGTGTCATTTCCCTTTGAGGAGATACATCCTTCTTCGATAAGGCTTTGGATGTGAATGCGACGATCATGTTTCTTGAATATTGTAATTGGGTATTTAGTTGAACTATACTTTGTTCCCTCGAGGCCATATAAAGTTCTCCTTAGAACCCGATCATAGTATTTAAGATGAGTTTACATAATTCTAAGTCTGAACACCGTTATGAAAGTTTATTTTTATCCTTCGGGGTGATATAATTTTTCTAATGAGTTGATTCAACCTTAGAATTAGAATTCAATCTTAATCTTAAAATCCCCAAAGAAAACTAATATTTTTCAAAACTTGTTTTCCAAAATTCCACCAACAAAAAAATGGCACGCCCGGTGGGATCAAATTTCTCTTCCCATCTTTAATAGTGGCATAATTTCATTTCATCGGTAGTTTCAACTATCATTTCTTCCGTTGGTCCCTTTACCCATTTCTTCCTTGGGTGAGTGTGGCAAACATCTAAAAAAAATAAATATTAAAAGAGAGGTTGTACCTCCAAAATTGGCCTTATATAGATTTTTGTTCTGATTTTGACCTTCTGCCCCGGCATAGCCTGTGAGGCGACAGAATCAAATCAGATCTCTGGATATCCTTTTCAATCTTATGGATTTATGATCGATAAATTTCTCATTCAATATATAAATCTTTAAAATTGAAAAGAATTCAAAATTTTTGATTTCAGACATCTCAAATTACTTTAGTTTTAACCCCCTCACTTCCCCTTTGACCTCTAGAGGTGGGGAGGGTTAGACTTTTCCTTTTACTTGGGTTTTCTCATGATTCCATAAGCCTTCGGGCAAGGGGAAACCCTGTCCGTTGTGTTTTGGAGCCTATAAGAAAATCCCTTTCAAACCCTCAAAATTTCTTCAAAATTTTCTTAAACTCTAAGTTGTCATATGTTACCCCATACGATCTCCTTGTGGGCTAACATATGTAAATTTTTTTTTTAGAAAACTTTTTGGCATGTACTTAGTCTCTTCGCCCTTTTAACATGTGTTAAGCAATATCCTTCACTGCTCGACACATGTTGGAGGGTTGAGATTTTCTTACAAGCCTCAATTTAAAAAAAAAAAATATTATTTCTTTCATCTCCTTTTCAAAGAAAATCTAACTTCAATCCTCTCTTTAACTTTCAGAAAATCCCAAATGGCTGGCCAATTGATTTTCTCTTTTGGTCGAGAGTTGTCCTCGACTGTTAATGACCAAGGGAGCACTATCATTTTTGGAATGGGATTTAGTACTCTTGAGCTCTCTATGGATGGACACCAGATTGTTAGTTTGGATGCCAATAAGGAAATTCCCCCAGTTGTTGAGTTGATTGTGGGATCTGCACCCACCTTGCCAGTAGTCAATGATGATAAAAAACAGTCTGAACCAGTTGTTGAGCCTCTCACTGAAGTCAAATCCGTTTTTGAGGAGGGGTCTAGTTCTGGACTTAGCTTTGCCACTAAGAATCAGAAGAAGAACTATTTGAGGAGACTTAGAAAGAAAATCTCTAAGGCTAAGAGAGTCGTACCCTTTAAGACCTTAGCTCAAGTAGAACCTGAGGCTGTTGAGGAGCTACCTATTCCTGCTTCCTCTCCCCTCCTAAAGGGGAGTCGCTTTTACCCCCTGGCTTCAGCTCAAGGAGAGGAGAAGGCAGCTAGGATAGCCCATTCTCCACCATGCCCGGTCGACTACTCGACTAAGAAGACTTAGAAAGAAAAACATCTCCAGAAGACAAGGACTTTGAGAAATATAATTCATACCTGCGCTGCACAGTCTGGACAGACTAAGGAGGAATATGTAAAACAATTGAAGGGAGTGATCTCACATCGCTTCCAAAAAGAAGTGTTGAAGGAAGAAGTGTCTGAAGCAAAGAATTTAACCCCACAATTCGTCAGAAAGAATAAGAAGTATGTTAGACAGACCGCTACTTCAGTACTGGTTGATGGATATCACTTGGTGCCACGCCCTCCGTCCTCTCAAACAGAGGGTATTGTGTTGACCGGGTCTGAGAGAGGCCACCATTCTACTAGTAGACCCCCGGTACCCCCACATAAACCTGTAAGATTGGCCTCAGTGATTGTTAAACCAAAGGGGGTTGAAGTTTAAAAGTCTATGGACCTTAAAGGAAAAAGACCTAAATCTCCTGAAAAGAAATATGTGCCAAAGAGAACTAAGTTGGAGAGTCTGCCACCACCTCCTAGAACTTCTAAGTTCATTATGCAGCTCCAACGAGTTTTAACCAACCCTACTCCGGGTTCAGTTGACTTGATGGATGTCCAGACTAGTACCCCAGTTGTTACAGTTGACAGTCCTACCACAGCCAGTCTAACTCAAGATCCAATAGTCACCATCCCTGTTACCCCAGTTGACGGTCCCCAAGGTCCGAGCGTCATTCCTAGGCTCCCTAGTCAGGTGTCTGAGGACCTTACCTTGCCAGATGTGGGAACTATCACTTTACAAGCTCCTGCTTCTCTCCCTGAGGTATATGTCCCTCTCCCTGTAGAGGATGCCACTGTTCTGACTACCAGCTCTGGGATAGTCGAAGATGAGAGAATTGACCAGGATCTAGAAATGGAAGATGAACCGGATACAAAGTCTCAACCAGATCCTAATCCAAAACTCACAGAAATCATTGCCCTCATGGATTCTGAAGAATTATTTGATATGGCTGAGTACAAAGGATACTTACCCCTTGATCCTAAGTCAATTGGAGATAGACCGGTCGAGGAGGTAGTTCAAGAAATAAGAAACATTTTGTTGAACAAAGAAGGAATGGCCTCCTTTGACCCTGATATGGATAATCTCCTTGGAGATGAAGATGATTATGTTGGTACCATTCATGTGGTCGAGACTAGAGGGTCTAATAAAGAAGCTGAGCCCAGCAAACGCCGATTTGCTAAAGATGATGATCCACATATTGTTGAGTCAGATTCAGATGAGTCTGTAAAAGCCAGGGATGAAGAGCACATAAAAAACTTGGAGACTCAGCTCGCTAGCATGATGTCACAAGTTAGGGAGATGCAAGAGAAGTTAGATAAGTCACAGGAAGAGTCTCTTAAAATCCACCAGTCAGCTCGAGAGCTCACAGAAAAGGCCAAAAGGGCAGAATTTAGTTCCAGACCTCTCGAGTTACCACCTGTGACCCTCCCTTGTCCAGTAGAAGCACCTCCAGTTTACCCCATAATTTCCACCACTCCTCCAATCCTGCCTCAGAAGGATATTAAGCAGTTAATTGAGGACCAGGTAATAGAGGCTTTAGCCCTTTCTCAAGGAACCGTGTCTATTTCAAAGGGTAGACCCTACCCCGAGGAATATGACTTAGTTCCTTACCCAAAGGGCTTTGTGCCACCAACTTTTAAAGTTTTCACTGGAATTGAAAATCTGAGACAGCATCTGGCCCACTTCCGAGCAAGCTATTGCAATGCGGGAGGGTCAGATGCTCTACTATTTCGCCAATTTGTAAGTAGTCTATCCGGTATTGCTTTTGAATGGTACGCCGATCTACCCAACGGTTCAGTAAGAACCTTTAGCGACCTAGAAAACCTCTTTCTTAAGAGATTTTCTGGAGCGCAATAATGCACCACCGTGGGCGATCTTGTGGTTGAAAAGCAAAAGCCGGGAGAGTCTCTGGTTGAGTACATCTTGAGGTGGCGAAACCTCTCGATGAAGTGTGAACCCCAGTTGAAAGAGCAACACGCAGTGGAGATTCTTTTGAAAAATATCCACGGCCCTGTTGCTTTTCTCCTGAAGGGCTTCACTATTAAAACTTTTGAAAAACTTCTTAATAAGGCTAGCAATTTGCAGGAAGAGGCTCCTAGGATGCCATTCTTACGAGAGCAGTCTGAAGAAAGGAAGGGTCCAAAATTAGTGAAAACATTTGAAAAGAAAGCTGTGGTCTCAGCAGTAGATAAAGGAAAGAGGCCAGTGATTAGTCAGCCTAGCACTCCACTTCCACCACAGCCGCCTCAGAAGCAGCCCTTTCAGATAGTACCTCAGTATACTAAAGATCCTGCCTCCATCCCTTTTAGAGAGAGATTGAGAAAGACTTATCCATTTAAAAGAGAGTCAGTTAAGAAGATCTTCAAGAGCTTGTTAAAGAAACTGGATTTTCAGTTGCCAGAGGCCAGGAGGCCTAAGGATGAGAGCAAGAAAGATGATTCCAAGTATTGCCCGTACCTCAGGATGCTTAGTCACCCTCTTGAGGACTGTGTTGTGTTCAAAGATTGGCTTGAGAGGAACTACACCCAAGGTAACATCATAATACCTAATGAATACTTGGTCGATTTAGAAAAGGCTTCAATTAAAACCATTTCAGGTAATTCTCTTAACTCTTTTTGTCTTGTTAAAGATGGTTGGGACATTGCTTTGTCCCGGGCACTTAAAAAGTCGATTAATAAGTCTTTTCGTCTTTCTCAACAGCTGACTATGATAGCCCAGGCCCCGGTGTGGAAGGTTGACCTGGACGCTTCGCAGAAGGATGTTGAGCCACTTCCCTCTCCAGTAGTCTTAGGAACTACTGAGAAAAATATAAAAGAAAAGAAATTTGATTTTGTAGAGAGGAAGTGTGTGGATGAAAGATGTATTAAAATGGCGGATGGTGGTGTTAAAACCCTTTCACCTCTTTTGTTATCTGACTTTTACTTTGCCCCATCAAAGGCGAAGGGTCAAAAGATGAATAAAAAACATCCTTCTACTTCTGTCTTGATGATTGGCCATGAATCTCAAATGCAAATTGATGACTCTCCTGTTTTGAATCAAACTCCTAATGAAATAGATATTGAGGTTAATCAAACCGACCTTCCTGAATCAACTACTCAAGAAGTCGTCAAATGTGAAACCTTATCAGAAAGTGATTTCCCCCAATTTAATTTTCAGGGAAGTCCTATCGAGATAGAGTTTTCAGATTCTGACTCTCTTTCGGGAAACGACGATCCAATGCCTACAGTGAGTGTAGACACCGCTCTAGTTTGCCTACCCGAAGACATCGAGCAGGTGCAACTCCGTGGCGGTAAAGTCTTACCTCCTAGGTTTCCCCCTCAGGACAAAGGCAAGCAATCCTCATTCAAAAATCTAAATCCAGATTCCCCTCAGCAACCAGAATTTCCTTTAATTCCTCCGGGTTTTGAGTCTGTCGTTCCTAAGATTGATTACAATATTCTAGCCCACCTTAGGAAGTTGCCAGCAAAATTAAGTATTTACGACGCCCTCCTTCTCTCCAAAGAAATGAGGTAGTCTTTAATTAAAGCACTTCTCGACCCCAAGATTTGCTTAACACAGTTGGATGTAACTTCAGAAGGTGAGGCTCTCTACTTCAAAAAGGTCCCCGGGGTTATCTTTTCAGACGAAGATTTACTCTTGGAAACTGCTGATCACAACCGCCCCCTCTATATCACCGTAAATGTGGGAAACTTTAAGTTATCAAGAGTCCTTGTTGATCCGGGTGCATCGGTCAACGTGATGAACATAAAGACTCTTGCCTACCTCAGAGTTGATACTAGCAAGCTTTCAACCGACAGGTTGGTGCTTTGTGGGTTCAACGAGAAGGGCGAGAGAGCCTTAGGTTCAATCACTTTACTCCTAGAAATAGGAGGGTTAAAAACTGAAGCTAAATTTCATATCATTGATTCGACTACGTCCTTTAACGCACTTCTAGGTAGACCTTGGATTCACGAATATAGAATGGTTCCATCTACCCTGCACCAATGCGTTAAGTATCAACGAGACGGCATTGAACATGTGATTAAGGGTGATTTGCAACCATTCTCAATTCAAGAAGTTGGGATCTACGAAGATGCTGCGTATTTCAAACCAAAAGGGTCCTCGTCCCGTTCTAAATTGGAGATCAAATTTGAGGAGAAAATGGTTGGACAAAAATTCGACCAAAAGAAGGAGAAAGATAAAAATATCAATCAAGAAATGACACAATCGAGTAGTGAAGACGACTCTGATATCGTTGTCCTTAGGCCTCCAAGCACGTCACCTCAAAGAGGTGGGAGGATGGCTTTAAGGGCACGAGGTCGAGGCCGTGCTTCATTAGATAGGAGAGCAGCACCTGTGTGTATTGATTTGGAATCAGATTCTGATGGTGAACTAGAAAGTCAAGATACTGCCCTCTCTCTTGATTATCAGAACATAAATGCTCCTCCAGAATTTGATCTCACCTTAGACCAGGATAGTGACCCTGAGGTAGATATCTCAAAAGTTAAAAGTGACGAGCTTGAATTAACCATGTATGAAAAGCTCACTAGAAGGATTGAGGCCCTTTCTCTGACCCCACTGTCAGCAGGCAGGGTTGTAGGGTTGGAAGTCAAAGTGGCCCCCAACTTGGATGGTGAAGTTAAGAAAGTCCAGAAATTCTTTCCTGGCTCCTCCTCCGCAAGGGATGAAGGTGATGTAACCCTTGAGGAGGCAGATTTTAATAAATTAATGGAATTACCTTTCGGCTACTTCCTTGTTTGTGTAAAAAACACTTTTTCTAAAAGTTGTATACCATACCGATGGACTAAGGGTCAAGCTAGATACCACGAGAATATTTGGCGAACAAAAATAAATAAAAATCCAACAAGTGGTATTGGCTTTGGAATAGTTAGTTCATTCGATGATGATGAGTATTGCCTAATGATAACTTACCATCTCGATTCTCCAAATGTCCCTACAGATCCTCCTTGTCCTCTAGATGGACTCTGTTTGGAGACTTTAGACGATCCCGATGATCTTCAAGTTCGGGATGCACCCCCTGAATTTGAAGAGGAAATTAAGTTGGGAAACGATGATGACCCCGTCCGATTTTCATAAGTACCTTGTTGAGCGAGGGTGAAACCCAAGACTTAATCCAGTTGTTATTCGAGTTCAGGGATTGCTTTGCCTGGACATACGACGAAATGCCAGGTTTTCCTGCTAAGGTAGCAGTTCACAAACTTCGGGTTCGGCATGATGCCATTCCTGTTAAACAAGCTCCTCGACGCATGCGCTTAGAGATTGAGCAACAAGTCATTTCTGAAGTTAAGAAATTGGCAGAAGCCGGATTCATTCTAGAGGAGCAATATCCCTCCTGGGTGGCCAGCGTCATGCCAGTTCGAAAGAAAAATGGTCAAATTCGGATTTGTGTCGACTATAGGGATCTGAATAAGGCATGTCCTAAAGATGAGTTCCCTCTACCAACACTAGAACTCATGGTGGACATCACCTCCTCACATGCTATTTTCTCATTCATGGATGGCTCATCGGGTTATAACCAAATCAAGATGGCCCCAGAAGATGAGAGAAATACTGCGTTCAAAACCCCTATTGGAATTTTTTGTTATAAGGTAATGCCATTCGGCTTAAAGAATGCCAGAGCAACCTACCAACGTGCCATGACCCGTATCTTCGACGACTTAATTCATAATCAAGTTGAATGCTATATTGATGATTTAGTTGTTAAGAGCAAGGTCAAAGAGGCTCACCTGTATGACTTAAGAGTTGTTTTCGAACGGTTGTGCCGCTACGATTTGAAAATGAACCCCTTGAAGTGTGCCTTCGGCGTCGCCTCAGAAAAATTCTTAGGATTAGTAGTGAGGCACCATGGAATCGAGATCGATCCTGCTAAAATTGAAGCCATCTTAGATATGCCATCCCCTAAGAGCCTTACCCAGTTAAGGTCTCTACAAGGTAGATTGGCGTATATAAGGAGGTTTATTTCTAATCTTTCTGGGAGATGTCAACCCTTTTCTGTCCTTGCGAAGAAAGATGTTAAGTTCGTATGGGACGAGAAGTGTCAAAATGCTTTTGATGATATTAAGCAGTACCTTTCCAACCCGCCAGTTTTGGCAGCCCCAATTCCGAGAAAGCCGTTAATTCTCTACACCGCAGCCATAGATGAGTCTTTAGGTGCCCTATTGGATCAAGTTAACGACGAAGGGAAAAAGAATGCTCTTTATTACCTTAGTCGGAGACTTCTTCCTACTGAAATTCGATACCCGTCAATCGAGAAGCATTGTCTTGCTCTGGTTTTTGCAGCTCAGAAACTGAGGCATTACATGCTCTCCCACTCAATCAGTTTGATTTTGAGAGTTAATCCTTTGCAATATCTTATGACCCGACCTACGTTGTCAGGACGTTTAGCTCGTTGGTCTATGATACTACTGCAATTTGAGATTACTTTCACTCCTCTTCGTGCTGTGAAAGGACAGGCTGTCGCCGATTTTCTAGCAGCACACCCGCTGCCGGCAGATTCTCCTCTGAACGATGACCTACCTGACGAACAAATCATGGGTTTGAGGGAATCTGATGAGGCTGTCTGGGAATTGTATTTTGATGGAGCAGCATCCTCTCGTAGAATTGCGACCCAACAATCTATAATTCCTGGAAAGGATGGAGTCGGTTTAATTTTTATAACACCGAAAAAAGGAATGATGCACTTTTCTTATCATTTATCAGAGCCCTGTACAAACAACGAGGCCGAATACGAAGCTCTGATAACCGGTCTGGAACTCACAATTCTGAAATTACTAAACGACAAGAGGGGGGTGAATTGTAAAAACTTTTTAATAATAAACTTAACCCTAAACAAGAGTTCTAATTTTTTTTTTTTTTTGAAACTTTAAAACAGAGATTTATGCAATTTTTCTTTCACAAGATTTCACATGCAATAGATATGACAAATTTAAAATGCAAGCAAAAAGTAAACAACAATAAGGAAAGAACACACCAAGAATTTTATAGTGGTTCGGTCAAAATATGACCTACATCCACTCCCCGGAGTCCTCCACTCCGGGATTTTCACTATCAAAATAGTTCTCCTTTTGCCCCCCTCGGCAAGGCGGAGAAGCCTGTACAAACCTCCCTTTCACCAACCGGCGTGGCGGAATACCAAACTCTATTTTCACCCTCTTGGCGACGGCAAAGAACCTTCTCGTTTTTCTCCCTCCTGGAGAAGGCAGAGAACCTCGAGGTACTGGATGTAGACGAGCCTTTCCCTTGGAGATCCTTCCTCAAATCCTTCTCGGGCCACAGGAGGAGCAAGATGCAGCAAGCTTGGAGCAACCGTGTGATCTCCCTCACACCTCTTCTCCCTCACAACGCTCACCTCCTCCTTCCTCTCTCAACCCTCAAGAATTTCTCTAGAATTTTCTCCCTTGGAATCCCTCTCTAACCACGTTCACCCCCTCTGTAATTCTTACCCAAAAAAGAGTTGATTGACACCTAAAAACGGGCTCCAAAAACCTCTGATTTCAAAATTAGCCGTTACTGTTCGTACAGTACGATTCAACATCGTACAGTACGATCTTCACAAACAGCCGTCGTCCTGGTACGAAGATGTACAAACAGTACAAAAATAAATCGTACTGTACGATATAATATCGTACGGTACGATCCAACAAGATACTATTCGTACAGGACGATGGTCTGGACGATCGGATGTCGTCTCTGTTCATCGTATGGTACGATTACTATCATACAGTACGATGTTCAAATTTTCATTAGCCCTGGATTACATGCACTAATCACGGGTTAATTTAAGTAAGTATTAAAAACGGATCGTACAGTACGAACTTGTTCGTACAGTACGAACGGCGCAAAATCACTTACTTAAACTAAGTCACGGCTAGGGTTTTGGATCTGAACATATCGTACAGTACAAAAGACTTCGTACAGTACGATCTTTTCACAGAATTGTCCACATAGCTTATATCGTACAGTACGAAATAAAATCGTACAGTATGATCTACAGAGAAGAATTTTAGTTATTTTTGCAGTTAAAAAAAACTCTCCCCCTATGTGTGTGCATGGTTGCTCTTACTCTTACGCATTTTGTGGCCAGACTCAATAAAGTAAAAAATAAAATAAAGGAAAAATACAATATTTGACTCATACTCCTAATCTACCCGGTCTTGAGTCTTCCTTTCTTCCTGAGTCACTTGTAATCTTCCTGAAATGTTAGTGCTCAAGAAAAATAACAGATAAAATAATAATCAATGAAAAGCAGTTCCAAAACACTCATTATTTGGCATCATTAAAATCTCAAACTCGGGGGCATAGGTTGCAACAAATTCTAATGGAAATTAAAGAGATTAAGATCTTTGGAGATTCCCAACTGGTTATTAACCAAGTCGCCGGAACTTATAAAGTCTTGAATCCTAATCTCCTAAGATATCACTAGTACACACTTCACTTGTTGGAACAAATCCCTATTGCTACTTTGTATAGGGTTCCCCGTGGAGGCAATTCCGCGGCGGATGCCTTAGCAAAACTTGCGAAGGAATTTGCATGTCCTGAGGAGGATTCCATCCCTATAGAGATTTAGGGTCGTAAAACCCTCTCCCTTATATATTTGGAACACATTAGTAAGACTCCCCTTCAGATCCTTTCTGCCTCTTCGACAACCAACAAAGAAGGAGATTGGAGACGACCCTTAATCGATTACCTTAAAGAAGGAAAGCTTCCCCAGGATAAATAGCTCTCCCACCAGATTAAGAAACGTGCCCTATCATACGTACTAGTCAACGATTTGTAAAACCGTCGGTCCTTCGATCACATGTGGCTGCGCTGTTTGGACAAGCGAGAAGCCCTGAAGATTGTTAATGAAATTCATTCAGGACTATGCGGTGCACATCAATCGGGTCCAAAAATGAAATTAAAGATTAAAAGGCTTGGATACTTCTGGCCTACAATGATTGACGATTGCATGAATTCTGCAAAGCACTGTCATCAATGTCAGGTCCATGGCGTGGTTTTACATCAACCGCCTAATGGGTTACATCCTACGATAGCCTCGTGGCCCTTTGAAAGTTGGGGCACGGATATCATTGGGCCGATTGACCCTCCTTCTGCGAGAGGTCATCGTTTCATATTAGCAGCGACTGATTACTTTTCAAAGTGGGCGGAAGCAATTCCCCTACGCAACGTAACATCACACCATGTCTTAAAATTCTTTCGTGATCATATCGTATATCGATTCGGCGTACCTCGCAGAATCATATCCAATAATGGGTCCACATTCAAGTCTACAAAAATCAATAGTTTTGTGAGACGCCATAATATTGATTGGAGATACTCGACGATCTACTACCCTCGGGCAAATGGATTGGCTGAGGCCTTCAACAAAACCTTGGTGCAAATTATTAAAAAGATCCTTGATGATAACAAACGACAGTGGGATGAGCGGTTGGTGGAAGCTTTGTGGGCTTATCGTACCACTTATAGAACCCCGACCCAATCCACCCTGTTTACACTAGTGTATGGATCTGAGGTTGTTCTACCCTTGGAAATACAAATCCCTTCGCTCAGAATTGCAGTTCAGAATCAAATTATAAATGAACAAAATGCAAAACTACGATTGGAAGAACTCGAAGGCCTTGAAGAGCGACGTCTCCAAGCTCAACAAAGTTTAGAGTTGTATAAATCCCGTATGGTTCAGGCCCATGATAAGCTAGTGCGACCTAGGACCTTCCGAGCAGGAGACTTGGTATTGGTCCTTCGGAGGCCTATCTTAGCCCATCGGAAGTTGGGAGGCAAATTTGAACCTACGTGGGAAGGACCCTTCATTATAGAGAATGTCTATGAAGGAGGCTCGTATCAGTTAGTAGATTGTAAAGGAAACCACCCAATGCTACCTGTCAATGGGCGTTTCCTTAAGAAATACTATGCTTGATGTAGCTCATTTTATCAATTAATAAAATTCCCCTTTCTTGATTTGCAACTTGATTCTTCCTTTTTTTAAGGTCTTTTCTTTTTAACGCTCTTCGCCTTCTCCTTAGGGTCGAATCGTTCCCTCCCTTAGGATCACATTCGCTAGTGATGGAGTATGCCCTTCGTGGCACCATCCTAGTTTGCCAGCTGAGGTCCTCTGTGTGGAGCAAGTTTCCTCCCCACATGACCATTCGCTAGTGATGGAGTACGCCCTTCATGGCACCATCCTAGTTTGACAGTTGAGGTCCTCTGTGTGGAGCAAGTTTCCTCCCCACATGACCATTCGCTAGTGATGGCGTACGCCCTTCGTGGCACCATCCTAGTTTTCCAGTTGAGGTCCTCTGTGTGGAGCAAGTTTCCTCCCCACATGACCATTCGCTAGTGATGGAGTACGCCCTTCGTGGCACCATCCTAGTTTGCCAGTTGAGGTCCTCTATGTGGAGCAAGTTTCCTCCCCACATGACCATTCGCTAGTGATGGAGTACGCCCTTCGTGTCACCATCCTAGTTTGCCAGTTGAGCTCCTCTGTGTGGAGCAAGTTTCCTCCCCACATGACCATTCACTAGTGATGGAGTACGCCCTTCGTGGCACCATCCTAGTTTGCCAGTTGAGGTCCTCTGTGTGGAGCAAGTTTCCTCCCCACATGACCATTCACTAGTGATGGAGTACGCCCTTCGTGGCACCATCCTAGTTTTCCAGTTGAGGTCCTCTGTGTGGAGCAAGTTTCCTCCCCACATGACCATTCGCTAGTGGTGGAGTACGCCCTTCGTGGCACCATCCTAGTTTGCCAGTTGAGGTCCTTTGTGTGGAGCAAGTTTCCTCCCCACGTGACCATTCGCTAGTGGTGGAGTACGCCCTTCGTGGAACCATCCTAGTTTGCCAGTTGAGGTCCTCTGTGTGGAGCAAGTTTCCTCCCCACATGACCATTCGCTAGGGGTGGAGTACGCCCTTCGTGGCACCATCCTAGTTTGCCAGTTGATCTGCCTATTTGGAGTAAGTCTTCTATCAGCATCCTATAAACCTAAGGTTGGGTGATGCCCTTCCTTAGACCCAAGGCTAGGTATTCCCTACCTTGGTTTCTCCAGTCCTCTCTTCAAAATAGGTGTAAGCTTTTCACAAGTTTCTAATGGACTTAAGGTTGGGTGATGCCCTTCCTTCAACTCTTTAAGATCCTACTCCTATTCGGTCAACGCCAATGTGTGTAGCAGAAGTTCCTTCAACCACACACATTGGGGGTCCATTTGTTGACCTCATTTTTGTATGAGGCCACTAAGACCCTTCCAGAATCCAGATTTAATCCTAGACCCTAGGTTCCACTCTAGACCTTAAGACCCCTTCCTAGACCTTGACCCTAGGATCTATTCTATATTTTGAGATCCTTTCCTAGGGCCCGACCTTAGGGTCTATTCTAGACCTTAGGATCCTCCTAGATCCAAGACCTTTAGGCCTATTCTAGAGTTTAGGATTCTTCCATATCCAAATCCTAGAACTCCTCTAGATCCTAGGATCACTCCAACTTCAAATCAATCCCCACCCTTGATCAACCTCAACCTCAAATCAATTCCTACATTTGATCAACTCCAACTTCAATTTGATTCCTACTTTTGATCAGTTTAAATCTCAAACTTCATTCAACACAAATTCGAATTAATTCAAGGTTCAAACATATCCAAACTTTGATCCAATCAATTTGACAATTCAACCTTCAACTTAGATTTTGATCCAAACTTCAATCTAGCTTTGACCTCATCCATTCATTAACAATCAGCACATGATTGCAAATGATTTGGATACTTCAATACTAATCATTCAAACTTAAAATCCATTCCAAAACCAAAAGTCTAAACTCAAATTCAAAGTCTTAAGGTCTTGTCCTAAAGACCCTTTTCAAAGAATTTTCAAACATTTCAAAACCCAGTCAAATGGTCTCTGATTAAGGGTCTATCACTTGCAAAATGATAAGACATGTCTCTAGAGGTTATCCTCCAACTTTGAGCTCATTATGAGGTCTCTAACCCCAGAATCTGAATTAAAATCCAAAGGCTGTAAAACCTTCAAATATTTACAGCCTATGCCACTGAACCTAACCCCTTTGAGATCTTGACCTTGGAACCCTTATCAAAGCCTCCAATCACTTTCAGACTCTTGATTTTAACCCACTGAGCAGTAAACTGCATTTTTCAGAACCATTTTTGGCCATAGTTGACCAATGGGCCAAAATTGACCAAAATACCCTTATGGGATTTCAAATGGCTATATCAATTCAAATCAATTCCAAACTCTTTGAAACCACTTTCAATGAATTTCAAATATCAAACCCAACTTGTTGAACTCAAACCCAGACCTTGGGTCAACCTGGTTGACCAAGTCAACCAAGTTTGACCCATGGACCCATACACCCTTCTCTTTCAAAATTTTGAATCTAGTCCATTCCAAGTCCTTTGAATGTATGGGATGAACCCTTGGGTACCCAAGAGACCCCTCTTGGTGACCCAAGCCTTGGGCTCACTTGGGTTAGCCATATGGCTTGACCCAAGTGACCAAAGAGAGGCCTCCCTTGAGCCATCTTTTGATATTAATCAAATTGAATCCAAATCAAGGTGCTATTGAGTTCCGATTGACCCAATACACCTTCCTTGATCAGCCCAACCCTTGGGCTCACTTGGGTCAAGAGTTAGGCTAACCCAAGGTGCCCAAAAGCACTTGGGATTGAGCCAACTCTCAACACAAGCCTAATTGAACCTGACTAACACCTCCCATAGGTGGGCCTAGGTCCAGTACACCCCCTCCAGCCAGCCCATGCCTTGGGCTAGCTTAGGGTTAAGAGTTAGGCTAACCCAAAGTAGCCAAAAACACTTGGACCCGAGCCATCTTTCAGCTCAAATCAAATTGGACCTAATTGCCACTTGCATTGGGTGCACCAGACCCAGACCCACTTCCCACCTCAAGCTCAGTGTCTGGCCTGACCTGAGTTGAGCCCAAATCGACCCGAACCGAGCAGATTTGGATCAACCCGAGCCAACCTTTGACACAAGCCAAATTGGACCCAATTGCCACTTGCATTGGGCGCACCAGACCCAGACCTATCTCCCATATCTAATCCAGGGTCTGACCTGACCCGGATCGAGCTCAATTCGACTCAAACCAAGCAGGTTTGAGCCCAACCGAGCCACCGGATCGATCCCGGCTTCCCCAGACCAATTTGACTCCACTCCCAGCTCCAGTGTGTCTTCATCGGCCTTCCCTGGTCAACCCGACCCAAGCCATGGCCGGCGGCGGTCGGAACCAATGGAGAGCAAGCTCCGGTGGTCCCCCCATGCCGATCCTGACCAAAAGCCTTCCAAAGGCTGTGACTCGCCGGCTTGAGGCTCACGAGCTCCCTGGAACGGTGCCCCTTTCCACTTGGCATCAATCCGAGAGCCCCTCCAATTCAATCCTGGCCGTCCGAGCTCGCGGGAGGAGGCTGAATAGGCTGGTGCTCCCCAGAGCTCAAAAATCAATCGAGCATTTTCAAAACGACTCCCCAGAGTTCCCCCAATCTCCCAGCATCTTCCCTCGAGCTCCCAGACCTTCCCTTCCATTACTTCGAGCGAACTCCGGTGAAAGGCTTCGGCGTCCCGCTCAAAGTCCTACCTCCGGCCATCCTCCAGTCGTGGCCTCTGAAGGAAACCTGCTTGCCTTCGTCTCCTGAAGCTTCCAGATAGAGAAGCTCATCCGTTGAGACTTTCTCTTTGGTAATTCCTTCATCCTGAGCTCCCTAGCTAGGTAGTCCGATCAAGTGTGAAGGAAACCTTCACCCCAACAGATTTCCACCGTTGGATTGAAGGTTTCCACCCCCCAAATCCTCCCTATGAAATTTCGTCGAAGTTCGCCGGCGCGATCACTCGGATCACGCCGGAGAAGGTTCACGGCCTCGGATAAGAGCGGAGGTTGAAGACGAAATCTTAGCCGTTGATTCCGATCAACGGCTCGGATTAGATCCTGTTGTTTCGGAGCGCGTTTGATCCCAGCCGTCTGATCCGCCATCCGACGGCTGTCGTTAATCCGACCGTTAACAGTTAGCGCTAATGATTGCCCAGCCAATCAGCGCGCGGCGCGTGTAAAGGGAGCGCTGACTGTGTAATGGCAGGATTAATAATTCCAGAAATTTAAGGGAACTTTGGAAATTCATATCTCCCTGCACACTTGTCCAAATTAGGTGTTCTTAGGCTCATTGGAAAGGTCTCAGGGAGACCTACAAAAGCTTTATGATTCCATGCCCTGGTTAGGTCAGTGCTATGTTTAATTTAAGTTTGAGCATTTTGTTAATTTCTTTAATTATTCTTTAAATACAAGTCCACCAGGCATGGAATTTTGGGAGATTGAATTTGAATATGTTTTTGACATGTCCAAATTTTATCTCCCCTTTTTAAGATGTTCAAGGGCATTTTCCCCAAATTTCAAATTTAAGGGTCATGGTTTGACCCTTAAATTCAAAATGGGGTATAGACCTATCCAATGGGATTTAGGGTGTGATTTTTTGTGTGCTGATGATGTGTAGGATAAGGAGTGTAGAGCCACTGATTTTGCCCAATTCCAAACTTAGGATACACCCCTATAGTGGTTTGAAGGTGACTTAGAGTTCACCTTAGGTGGTTTAATTATCCACCTTAGAGTACTCCATTTAAGCTCAAATTTGGTAAGTTTAGTCCTCAGGGTCAGGTGATCCTATGGTCCAAATTTCATCAAATTTAGAGTTCATTTGGTTTCCCAAGTAGGAACCATAATAATCCCCCTTAGAAATAACCCTTTAGCCTTAATAAAATTCTAATAAATCTAATTTAATTCTTAAAATTCCCTAAAATACCCCCAACTAACTTCAATTCATCTCTTAATCAGTGAAAACTGAAATTACTTTAATTTGACATTAAAATCCACTTTAATTTAATTTTAATCAAAATCAATATTTAATCAATTTTAAATAATTAAAAATTTTTAAAAATCCCAAAAAAATCTTTAAACACTTGCTGATCTCTCCTTAGATCATTTCTGATCTTTGGAGTTGATTTCAAGAAGTTTGGGACTCATTTGGGATCAAATCACTAAAAGGGCCCTTAATTGAAACAATTTAATAATTTTAATAAATACCCAAACTTCCAAAAATCATAACTTTTGATAGAAAACTCCAAATTGAATGTGTCACACGTCTAACAACTCATAATTAGGTCTATTATTTTAATAAAATATAAGCATTCTAGAATTTGAGCTTAATCAAAAATTCAACTTTTGACCCTTTAATTGAATGATCAAAATATTCAAAAAAATTCATAAAGCTTAAAATCATTCTAACACTCCAGAAAATATTGGTTTAATGCTTAAAACACTTAACAAATCCTTTAAAACACAACAACCACCCTAAAGATGAAGTTTATCGGCTGGACTACTCTGGGCTGCGGGGCTAAGTGTCCTAAGGAGGCTGGTTCCTCGAGCCTGGTGGCACAATGCCACGAATGGATTCTAAGGGGTGTTAAATCTTAAAATAGATTAATCTTTAATTATTTAATGCTTTAAAATCTTTAATTCAATTACATTAATTTGGTTTATCGGCTGGACTACTCCGGGCTGCGGGGCTAAGTGTCCTAAGGAGGCTGGTTCCTCGAGCCTGGTGGCACAACGCCACGAATCAATTAATGGAAAACTTAAATTAATCAAACTTTAAAAATCAGTAACTAACTCATTTTTATATTAATCCACTCTTTTAATTCTAGCCAATTTAAATAACTTAATCAACCCTGATTGCTACTGGGTAACCCAGGCCTACGAGGCTATTAGCTTAGCCCCAAGGAATGTGAAATAAACTTCACGGCCTCGGTGTAAAACAAAGGTAGTAATTAATTAATTTTTAAAATATGTCTAATTAAAATTCTTAATTCATTAATACTTAAATTTTAATCTAAATCCCGTTTTAAGCCTTAACAAACCCAGACTTTTAGACAACTTCAACTAATAACCTACTTTAGGATCTATCCCAGCCACACGACCTTTCTCACACACTTTAGATGATGTGTTAGGACAACCAACTCTAGATCTAGGTTAGGCCGGTGTTTAATTTACTGCTGTGTGCCGGATTTTTCGTAGTTTTCACTGCATGTTGTGGATGAAATTGCTTTGCTGTGTCAGCTTACTTTTTCTGTACTCTGTGGATGGATTGATGTGTTTGGCGACTAGATTACCCTTAGGTTAGGTACGATCTGGATGTTGACACAGTTTTCTGCAGGTGGCCAAGCTCATGCAGGGCAATATAAAAAGGGGGCAAGTCAAAAAATGCATAAATATTATAAACTCTTTGCACAGATGCTTCAGCTGCTAAAGCCCCCAAATCATAAAAAGAGCGTGGCCAGTGTGTTTACTTTCTTTTCTGTTCATATACAACTGCTTGGGAATAACTACGTTTTATATATTAATTGCTTAGGATAACCCTGCAGGTGAGTCTAGATTTTTATTTTGATATTAATGTAATTTGTGTAAGTGTCAAGTGTTGTGAAAGTTGATTTTGAGTTGGGATACATAGATCCAAAGCTTTGATTCCAAAGAGGAAAGGATACCCCTTTAGGGAACACTCATTTTTCATTTGGAAATCCAAATTTGGATCATACCTCCTCCTTACCCAAAGAGGAAAGAGTGGCCTTCCCCCTTAGAGGGAAGTGCCATCTTATTCATTTGGGTAATCCACTACGAAGATTCCAAGAAGAGTGAAGAAAAAGAGTCCAAAGAAGAATGAGATTGAAGATTTGAAAATTTGAAGTTTGAGAGTATCCCACTCAAAATAACTTGCGTCATTACTGTGTTTAGAATCCGGGTTGTTGTCAGTGGTGCCAGGCCACTTTACTTTATGTAATATTCCGTCTTGTAATAAGCAAGGCAATTCTGCCTATGGACATTTATTAATTAATTTATATTTGATGTGATGATTTGATTGCCTTTAGGATTACTTATTTTTACTAGTTTTTTGGTGATTGTATGCCTCTTTTTGTTTTCGCCTGGATACTTGAGACTCGTGAGGGTGTGAAAGTTTTCTACTCATAACCTTAAAAGTCCAAAATTTTAGTGAGTCTAAATAACATAGAAAGATAACGAATCTAGGGAATTGGCCGGGGATCGACCCCGGGGTCGCATGCATATTTATGCACTTCTTCTTTCCTTGTTTTAGACCCTTCCTCGCCTGCGGGTAAAGTCCGGATAGTCTGACCTATGAGGACGAGGTGCCGGACCTGGGGAAGTCCAGTCTTCTAAAAAATTATTTTTATAAGCCTATTTTTAAAATTTCAAGCATACTTGATTTGGAAGTTGTCGACCAGCATGCATTGCATTAGATGCAAATTAAAAGAGTCAAAATTTTAATTTCATAGTCCTTAGCATTTTAGCACCCAACATAAGTCAAAGGGGCCAATTAGGAGAATCTCTAGATGTCGGCCCCAACTCCCCAAAACTTTAAATATAACGTCCCTACCACTCTTTCATAAAAGACCGGATTCATATATTTTAAATCGATTAGGTGGTTAGCTGGCTCCCCAATCCAGGCCGGGGTAAGTCCAGACCTTGCACTGCATTAGTTAGGATCGGATGACTGTGGCCCAGTGTCCAAAAAAGATTTAGGTTCCGGGGCAGATCTTTGATTATAAGATCCCAAACTTCGGGAATACAATCCCAAATTTCTAATAAAATACCCAACTCTAATTAAAGCTTCATTTCAATCCAAAGCATAAAGTCCAACACTTAGATTAAGTCGGGACACTTCCGGAAGGTTCTGGAATCTCAAAGTGTCTCCTACCTCTTCTCCTCTAACTCCGTTAATAACTGCTCAATTTTGATCCATTCCCTTTTGAGTTTCTAAAATTCATCTCTTTTTTTGATATAACTCATAGAAAATCTGACAAAATTCTGCCACCATTTTAATCGGGAGTTTTCGTAGGAGATTTTATCTCCCTACGATGTAATTAACTATGAGGGCTTGCGCTCGTAGGAGATTTGGAACCCCACACACCTGATTTTAAAAAAAATTTAATTTCTAAAATTTTATTAGATTTTTTTGGAAAAAGTTAAATAATGATCATCGTAGTTGCATTAGAAGAATTATCGTAGAATGGTGTCATTTCCCTTTGAGGAGATACATCCTTCTTCGATAAGGCTTTGGATGTGAATGCGACGATCATGTTTCTTGAATATTGTAATTGGGTATTTAGTTGAACTATACTTTGTTCACTCGGTGCCATATAAAGTTCTCCTTAGAACTCGATCATAGTATTTAAGATGAGTTTACATAATTCTAAGTCTGAACACCGTTATGAAAGTTTATTTTCATCCTTCGGGGTGATATACTTTTTCTAATGAGTTGATTCGACCTTAGAATTAGAATTCAACCTTAATCTTAAAATCCCCAAAGAAAATTAATATTTTTCAAAACCTATTTTCCAAAATTCCACCAATAATTAACAGTATTTAGAAGGCAAGGAAAGCCTAGTGGCAAATGTGTTGAAAGATATCTCAACGATTTAGAAGTAAATACAGCGAATTTTTATGTACTACTGAACTGTGAAGAAGTTGAGCCAATCTTAGAGTAAGTTCTAACATAATGTTAATAATAAATTAGTAATGTTTATTTAAAATACTTATGTATTATTTATCACCAGGTATTTCGTAAGCAATTTGCCTTTGACAGATTCAAGGGAAATTGAGCAAGCTGTTGCAAATGAATTTCCAACTTGGTTCAGATCATATGTGAGTACATTTTTTTTTATAAATTTAAATCTTATTTATTATCAAAAATACTAAAATTTGAAAATATTTTTAGGTATGAAATCCTGATAACAAATATTTCGATAAAGGTTTGCAAGCATTAGCATGGGGTTCAATGCGAAAAGTAAAAACTTGGCCAATATATATAGTGAATGGGTTCAGATTTCATACCAAATCATGGAGTGAAGGAAGAAAAACTGAAAATTGTGGAGTATGTGTTAGAGGAAACACTCATGAAGAAGATGAGTGTGATTATTATGGTATTTTGAATGAGGTCCTTGACTTGGAATACCCAGGCGAAGATGAGAACTTTGTATGCTTATTTAACTGTCAGTGGTATGATCCAGTACAAAATAGAGGCACAAGGGTTCATCCTGTGTATGGTTTAGTAGATGTTAAACATAGTAGAAGATACGGAAAGGTTGATCCATTTGTGTTAGCAAGCCAAGCTATTCAAGTTTATTTCAGCAAATATCCCAGTGGTCGCAGAGACAAACAAGATTGGCTAGCTGTCATAAAAACAAAAGCACGGGGAATAATTGATCAACAATACATTGTAGCAACTGCACATCAAGATGATGAGATGTCAAGTTATATGCCTGTTGAAATTGAGGAGATGACAACTACAACCTCTACTATTGAAATGGAGTTAGAAGATGTCAATAGTTCAACTAGTTCAGACAAAGAAGAGAACGAGGATGAAAGTGAAGATACCCTTGAGAGTGATGAAAATAGTTTTGATGATTCTGATTAGTTTTTGTAATTTAGAGTGATGCAAATATTTTTGTAACAACAATATTTAAATGTTTTGTAATATTTTTACTGCTTAGAAATGATATTGTATTTTGCCACCTTGTCTTTCATTAACTGCTTCTCGTAATTCATTACCTGCTTCATTAACTGTTTCATTAACTGCTTTATTAACTGCTTTATTAACTGCTTTATTAACTAATTTTCAATGGTTTAGTAATTATTTTTTTTAATATTGCAGATGGCTTCAGGCGACGATCCTACTCGTAAATCATTTGCCTCAAAGTTCCGCCGGAAGAAGATTACGACTAGCAGACTCACACAGACTGAGGTAGGTGAGGGGCCTTCAGTTCCACCAGATCTACCTACACCACCACCGCCACCACCTGCTAGAAGCCAACAGCCTTCACCAGAGCAGGGTCAGGGATAGTTAGATCCACCTGTTATTGTACCTCCATACTTCCCTGGCCACTTCCCTCCCAGCTCGATGAGTCCTCGCTTCCCCTCTCCAGATCAGACACATGCTTCTCCATTCTATCCATATTACCCCCCACCATCATCACAGGCTGCTGGTCAATCCACTGGTCCACACCCTCCTTACCCTTACCCATATTACTACCCCTATCCGGTGCAGCATGAACAGGGTGGACCATCACGACCACCAGAGGTTGGCGCTAGCAATCCTGCAGCAGCAACAGATAAGCATCAATACATCAAGCCTGACGGCAATAAGTAAGTTCAATTTAAGTTATTAAGTTGTTTTTATTTTGATATATTACATGTTATTGATAAACAAAGTCACTTGCAGCTTCAATCCTTCAAGACCACCTATACATATGATCCGGGATATAATAAAGAATAAGTATGATGCTCCTTACTTATCCTGGAAGAAGATCCCAAATCCAGTTAGAGATACGTGGTTTGGAGAATTTCATGTATGTTTTTTTTTGATATGATTTCAAATATATGATTTAATTTGTACTAATCTTTTTGATATTCTCTAAATTTTTACAGAAAGAATTTAGGTGGTTGCCTGAGTACACCATGAGGATCAGATCAAATTTTGAGAGGAGATGAGCGACCCGTCTTAGAGACATGTTCACGGACATTAGAAAGTCCGGGCAGAGGCCTAATTGGATTGGAGATGGCGTTTGGGCAGATTTGAGTAGTGCTTGGGCTACCCCGGAGTTTATAAAAATGAGAGAGCAGAATAAACAGAAAAGAGCCTCTGACTGCGGATGTTTAGGAAGCTCTCCTCATACTGGTGGATCTGTACCTCATACAGAACATAGGCGGCAACTGGTAAGTGTTTTGAATTGGTTTATTACATATATTTATGTTAGTATAACTAAGCATCAAATTTTCAGAAAGAGCACCTGGGTCGGGAGCCAACACCATTGGAGCTGCATACAAGAACTCATCAACATCAAGCTGACCAGCAGTGGGTTGAAGAGAAGTCTAAGAAGTCTCATGTGAGTAAAATTTTTTGGATTTTTAGAATAAAAATTTATTTTAATAAAACTATTTGTAACTCGCATGATGATTTCTTACGAGCTAGAGAAAGTCGGCAGTCCACTGGCGAGGGATCATCTTCTGGATCAGTCCATATTTCTGAGTATCATACATGGTCAGAAGTTGTTGGTGGAAGACAGAGGGGGAGGGTATATGGCATGGGTTCACAGGCTTTTGCTATAGAGGGCAGTTCATACACCTTTGCATTTCATGATCCAAGTGGAGCTGAAGAATCTGTAAGTGAGAGGGTTGTAGCACTTACTAGAGAGATTGAAGAGATGAAAAGGGTTCAAGCTAGAGAGATTGAAGAAATGAGGAAGGCTCAGAATGAAATGCAAGCAGAGTTGCAATCCTACAGAGCTGGAAAACAAAGGAAGAAGGACCAACAGGAGCAGCCATCTGCAGACAATGAGGATACCGATGATGATTAGATGTTTATTATGTTTGATGAATGTATTAATTAGAACTTGTGAACTTCTGAACATGTGATTGTAACATTATCATGAACTATCTTATGAATTTGTGATTGTAATGTTATGATGAATTTTTGATTTTGTTTGTATTTTCTGGCTGTGATGAATATAGTGGCGTGTTGCCCAACATATATTACTTTTTCTGTAGATTTAGACTTTAGGGTGAACCTCCCTCAAATAGAGGGGATGCTGTCAATTTTTTTTTTCAGGTGCTACAGATTTCCGGCGGCTAACCGGCGGTTTGGCCGCCGGAAACTACGATACCAGACGGACAAGATAAGCCATCGGTTATAATATTAAACCGTCGGTAAGTACCGGCGGTTCTACGATGGACACCCGACGGTTTAAACCGTCGGTAATACCGATGTCTATAAGTGCCGTCCATCGCCGATAAAGTACCGGCGGTCTAACGGCGCCGTCTGGCGGTCTATGAACCAGACGACGCCAGTTTTAAACCGCCGGTTACATGACCGGCGGCTTTCCGGCGGTTACAATACCGGCGGTCCAACCGCCGGAAAACCGACGGTTTAAATTCCGGTGGTTACCGGCGGTAGTAGCCGCCGGAAAACCGTCGCAATAATAAACCGCCGGTAAAACGCCGTCGGAAATGGTTTCCTACGCCAATTTTTCCGACGGCTTACAAACCGCCGTGAGACCGCCGGTAACATTCAAAACCGTCGGTAAATCTAGACTAACCACAAAAAAAAAAACTGCCAGTTTTCAGCGTTTTTCCTGTAGTGACTACATTTACATGCATACATACATATGTATAATGAGAAATAAATTTGCGAGTACAAAAACTCCAAAAGAAGTATACATAAATGCGAGGTTTCTGTTGACATCCACAAAAATGATTCTCTAAAGCACGAACATCATCTCCATCTTATGATTTCAATATTCAACCAAAGAAATTACACATAACTTATGTCATATCTATTCATCCAATAAAAGAGAAATCAAGTTGATCCCAATTTAAAAGATGAATCTATCATTGAAGTTTTGTTTGCACAAATATGCCAACTCAACACATGTACATATGATAAACTGTAACAAGTAAAAGCAATCCCTACATGACATATTTTCCATGGATGCTAATTATGAACAGTGATAATCTTGATATACTTCATTTAAGTAAATGGAGTGGTGAGCAAATCACATTTCATTTCAGAGAGGTCAGCCTCAAAATTCCCTAATCAATAGAAAAAGAAAAGCAACCTAAATCTTTTTTATCCTTTAAGAAAGAAAGAGATCTAAAAATTATTCTAACTAAGTTTTGTCTCAAAATAAATTATTAAGAAGTGAGGCGTGGACATTCTCATGCCAAAAGAACCATAAAACCTTTCTGCCAAAAAAAGCTTAAAGAAGAAGCAAAGAACACGAGGCAATACAACTACATAAAAAAATGGAATAGATGCAGCCATTGATCTATAAAGATATACATTGTTCTGGAGTTTTTTATCACTTCTTTAATTGCCAATAAGGGAAATAAAATGAAATTTGCTTCATATTTTTTTTTTTAAAATGAAGAATATCAAGATCCAAAGCCTTTAGTGTTCAATCTAATATAGTAAAATGGTTCAAAATTGAAAGAAGAAGATTAACAGAAAGATGGAGTGGGATTGGGTGAAGAGATAGGAGAAGAAAAACATATACCAATATGTAGGAGAAGGCCGGCTAGGGTAGCTTTCCACGCGAGCAGAGGGAAAGCGACGGGAGCTTCAGCTTTGCGAATCGAGAGGGCGACGAGAGAGGAAGGACTGATGGATTTCTCCTGGGTCTTCTCACACGAGATAGAGAGAGAGAGAGAGATGGAGAGGGCTTTCGTTCGGCCTTCTTACGAACTGGGAGGAGACGTAGCTGAGAAATGAGATTAGGTGGCCGTATTGTGAAATTAGGCGGGGAGGAGCGATGTGGGGTTCAATCCAACCGACCTAACCGCACCCAAGATTTAGTCCAAACCATCTTTTAATTTGAATTTAAAATTTTAAAGATGGTGATTAGGATATTTTAATTATAAATTAAAAAAAAATATTTTACAACACAGATAATCTTTTTTAATATAATCGGTATATTTAAATTAAATGAAATTAATAAACATTTTAAATTCATTTATTTAATTTAACTATGGAACTTGACTCGAGTCAATTTGATTTGGTTTTTCTTCAATTGGTGTAGCAAATTTTGGTTTAAAATAATTGATTTGAGATGAGTCGATTTAAGTTTAGTTTGGAATCGAATTAGATTTGGATTTTGATTTAGGTCGAGTTCTTATGTCGAGTCGATGCTACGTCACTTGGTGTCCTCCTAAGGGGAATCTTGAAGGTTGTGTCTACACTATGCTACAAAGACCTATGTGCTAGAGATTAGTTTCGAAGAGAATTGATCTCGAATAATGAGGCCAATAATATGCAGTTGGAGATTAAAGTAACTACCATTGAAAAGAATTTGTTGGAACATGTTGCATATAAAGTTAATAAAATGCAACATCCGACAGAAACATTCTGAACTTGTCCATCAACCCCTAATGTCTTCATTCAAGCCCCTTTGGTAGTAAATCCTCTTGTTGTCGACATCATTGAGGAAGCCCCTGCATTAGTGATTCCTCCTGAAGTCGGCATCATTGATGAGGATGAATTGTCAATAGTATATTTGATCAAGTCATCTAAAAAAAAAATTTATCAGCTCCTACTACACTCAAAGATGAGGATGAATTATTTGTTGCAACACCGAGAATGGGTATAGCACACATCTAAACAATAGAGATGGCCGACGTAAGAATGAAATCAAGACAACTTACACAACTAGTTAGAAGAGGAAAAGAGGCAATCAAATAGCCCATAAATCACCTAAGCAACAAGTATCTATACTTGTTACAGTTATTATAGTGGAATAGAGAGTATCTACCATCACCAAACTAAAAAGAAGCAAAATGAAATTTATTGTCATGGAAATGATAACTGAGGAAATGAGAGAATTCATGGATTGTTCTGTTGAAAAGTATACGGACTAGTTTCAATTATGTTGAGAATTTGTATTGTTGTTTATTACTTTTATCGAAGCTTATACACAACACTACATAGTAGGTATTTTTTTTTCTTTGATACTAGTTTTGTAATGCTATGTATTGATGTGTATTGAAACTCGTACACAATAATACATAATAGAAAATTTGATTTTTTTTTCTCTGATATTTGCTTTGTATTAATGTGTATTGTTGTATATAAAAGCTTATATAATTGTCTATTGTTATATATTATTGTGTACACAATAATATTTTTTACAGGTCTGATAATATATTTTGTACTGGGAAAATACATGGTAGAGCGGCTTTTAAATCCAAAATTTATTTGATGTCGATATGTGATTTTTTTATTATGATTCAGTTGTTTGGGCTCCAGACAAAATAACAGTATGTACAATAAGACTCCAAAGGATCCAATAACAATAATTGTTAATTTTGGTAAGTGATTGACACAAATTTTTTCATTCGAAGTTTGTTTGATTTCATCTTATCAAAGTCTGTTGTATTTAAAAGTTCGATTTGATATGATTGACTTATATCTTAAGTATTTATGTGTTAATGACTAGTTTGGAAAGCGTACAAAAGTTTTTATTCATGGAATTTGTCAATTTCAGTGGTAAGAAGAATGTAAAACATTAGAAAGTTTTTGCAAGGAGAATGCACAAAATAACTTTTTAATATAACAAATATAGAAGTGCTTTTTAATTTATTTAAATCATGTTCATCTTTTAGAAATATTTTCATCAACATAAACATGAGATTAATACTCCAAAATTTTTAGGATGATGGTATGCAGCTTTCAAGTGATTCTCGCTACCGGCTACAATGGTGTTGGCTACGACGAAGGCCACAGGCTGGAGGTAGAGGCAATCGAAAGGATGTTGTTGCGCTCGAATGTTCATGAAAGCATACCTTATGTTAGTTTTAACAAAAAAATAGACAAATAGGGTGAGATGTAAGCCTCGCGCAAGCGAGACAGGCGGGTCTCAATCAAGCTGAGGCGTAAGCCTCATAAAAAGACTAGAGGCATAAGCCTCAAAGCATTTCCCTAAAATTGTACTAAGGATAGCCTCATATTGTGTAATTTTAAACAATATCAAATTTTAAACAAGTTTCTTTTAGTTAATAGACATGATTTCTATTTGAATTGGACATAATAACTCCAAAGTTATTGTTTTTTAGCAATGGTGAATGGGCTACCTTTCATCAATTCACTACTTGAAGTTAATTGAATGTTTTGATTAGAATAATTAACTCCCTAATGTTAAGAGATGACAAAAAAAAAAAAACATAATTAAACTCCTTGATGAGAACATCCAAGGTCTCAAATTGACCATTTGGAAAAAGTATGCCATATGAATGATGTACATGTAGAGTTTAAGTGCACATACCTCATTATGTGCGTGCAGGTAGAGGTGTGGCATAGAGCTAGGGAAAGAATTTACTCGCAATAAGGAAAACATAAACACTTCTAAAGCTTACTATGTCCAAGGGCAAGAAGGCATGTGTTGAGGCCACCCTTGCCAAAGACTCCTATAATACAATAAATACCCTAGAGAAACATCGCCAATCCAAATACTTGACCATTTATGGGGATGAGCAAAAATAATTCATCACTCCCAAAAAGCAACGTCACTCCAAACACTAGGCCCACAAGACACGATTGAAATGTTCGATGAGGAGATTTAACATCTTGGCATTGAGTTCTAAAAAATGCACATTTATTTATCACACAACATGCTTTATCCATTCCTCCACTTCAACCATCCAACATGCATTCAACTAATAATATTGTTGACCTCCTATTTTATGTCGATAATTAACTTCCTCTTCATGCATGTCATATAGGTAGTCTAGATCCTGCATTTTTACATGATAGTGTGTGATGGCAGGTTGGATTTTAAATTTTGTTAAGTTCTACGAAAGTATCGCCCTACGACAACGGTCCTTCCGACCTCCATAACCTACTACGATCCTTCCTACCTTCATCACCAGGCAACAGTCTTTTGGACCCTAGTCTCTTGCCAACTATGATCATTCTGACCTCCATCGCCTACTATGATCCTTCTGACCTCCATCACCAAACAACGGTCTTTTCTACCTCTATCCCATCGACTACGGTCATGCCGACCAATCAAGCATGTCTATATTATATCTCCCATCATGTAATACATATATTTGTACCATCAAGCTATAGCCTTCTCCCAAAGAAGGGCATCATTTGTAATCGACTGCAAATAGTAGTGGATTCAATCAAATTGGGCCAAGCCCCATGGTTTTCCCCCTATTCAGGGGTTTCCTTGTAAAAAATCTAGTATCTCTTATGAACGCTACACCCTCTCTCTTATCTGATTGTGTGTTGGATCTTTGTACAATGCAAAGATGTTAAACTATGTATTTCTCTACTGTCACTAATATTCCAGGATGCAACACCCTCCAAGAGAAGAATTTCAACGTCCATGTGGAGCCTTTGGAAATCATCAGCAATGTTAAGGTCGTGATTGAGGGCAAATAAGACATTTGTCCAGGTTAGCAAAAGGTTATCTATGTCGAAAGGGAACTAGAAGATCATCACACTCTGGTAGAATATATTAAGCTATATATTCAGCTTAATATGTCATCATCATCAAGGTCTTTATCATTAAGGATTTCAGCATCAAGAGATTTCCTTCATATAATCCCTAAGAAGAAGTTGATGTTCGATGGTACTGCTCGTTTGATGGAACTTCTGTCGTATCCCACAAATGATATCCTAGAGGAGAAACCGAGATTGAATGAAATTTATTGATTTTGTATACATGAATGGTCATGGTTTGAAGATAAAAGTTTATGGAATACATACAATGAAGTAAATAAATCTAGTTATCCCATGTATATGGATGGAACAGACATAAGTGAAATGGGTTGGAAATTTATACAGTAAAGGTTCAAGGATCATGATGGTCATTTTGCTCCTATGAGTATTCTTAAGACAAGACTTTGTGAAATTAGATGCAAAGAAGATGTTTTGGTTGAGGCAATGTTGAAAATCCAATAACTGATATAGATTACTATATTTTCTATACCAGATGTCATACTTTGTTAGATGCATTTCTATCTGAAGCATACCGTAAGCTAAAAATTATCGCTGGTTAAAAGGAGTTTCTGAATATAAATGATTGACAATACATCCAAAAGAAAATTGCAGAAGAATTCACATTCCAATTTTAAGCCAGCTCTAAGTGCATATACACAAAGTAATGGGCAATATGTAATGATAATATTTTTTGCTTTATTATCATGTTATTAATATGTCTTTCATGTTGTTATTTTATTTATCAATAATTTTAATGAATTTATGCTTATTTATTTTCGCACTTCCTCAGTCCAAACTCGCTATTCAATCATATTTGAATTCAGCAAGCAACTTTTACTAATTTTAATATTCAGAACATTTTTTTGCACATATTATATTAAGCTATATAATAAAGTTAATTAAATTTATAAAGACATTATTTATATTACTACCAATTATAATATTTATAAATTATTAACATATCTTTTTTAATATTATTTATACTATTTAATAGAATTTTTTATAATGTTTGAATTTATTAATTAAATTTATATTATTATTCATATTTTTTAAGTTTAATAATTTATATATAATTATACAAAAATATTTATTTACATAATTAGATTTAAATATTATTTTATACAAAATATTTAGTTTAAATAAATCATAATAGATAAGTTTATTTTAATTTATAATATTTATAACTATTATATTTTTTTTAAAATATATAATAATAATAATTAAATTTATTTTATATTAAATGAAATATAATTTTTAATTAAAAATTAATAAAATAATTTTATTTATAATTTTTAATATTCTTAATGTTAATAAACTAAAATTAATTATTTTTTTAATTTAATTACAATTTATAAATTATATTATAATAATACTTATATTTAATTTATATTTATATTAATTTTTAATATTATCATAGCCTCTCTCTTTTGCCAAAACAAATCCAAAAAATGGGCTATGTCTTCCGCCAAAGCAAATTCAGTAAATGATAAAAATGAAGAAAATGCCAAAGGTTTCGACGCATTCAAAAAATGAGAGGACTAGTTCGGTGCATTCTTTGAATATGCCACTCTGATTCGCACATTTTTAATTATATGGATAATTCGCTCATTTTCAAATTTTGTGATGTTCTTGCTTCTCTTTCTAAAACTCAAATAAATGATGCTCGTTTTATAAATTTGGCCTAGAATTGATGTGGGATGATTAATGAATAATCATATCTTAATGTTCGTTAATTTAGTCTTTAATTATATGAGTTATGTTTAATCTTTGTATGCTTAGGATGCACACACTCACCTAGTTTTAAAGCTTTCTTAGATCTAGGATTTGATTGTGATTGCGTACTATATTTATACATTTGTATCAAGAGTTAGACAAACATAGATTTAAGTCCACGAAACCTAGTGACATTAAGGACAAAAATTAAGGATATTTGTCTAGAAAATATAGAAAATATTTTAGAAATTAAAATACATGCAATAGGCATCAAACTTAAACCATTCAAACATAGTGACACCTCCAGCCCATATAAAAATTCTTTTTGGTTTTAAAAATCATTAAACCCTTTAATTAACTAACTTAAGTTTAATACATTAATTAAATCTTAAAACTTTTAAAAATTATAATAAATTAATTTTAAATCCAAAAATTACATAAATACCACAAATTGATAAGAATTAAAGCCTTAACTCAAGAAAATTAAAACCCTTTTGATTTGACATCAAATTTAAGTTTAATTAAAATTTAATATATAACTAATTTAATTAATTCAAAAGATTTAAAATTCTAAATAAATTCTCAAACACTTGAGAACGCCTCATTAGATCATTTTTTATCTTTGGAGGTGATTTCAAGAAGTTTGAAATTCATTTGGATTAAAATCATTAAAGCCCCTTAACTAAATTAATTAAATAATTCAAATAAATACCCAAATTAAAAAAAAAATTATTATTGCTAATTTCTAAAAAAACTCCAAACTGAGTTAACTTAAAGGCATTTGGGGTTAAATATTTTTTAAAAATATGAAACCTCAAGAAATAATTTAAAATCAAAAAGTTAAACATTTGGTCAACTTTTAGTCAAAACTTCATAACTACTTATAAAAAAAAATCCAATCCAGCAAACTTACAGTTTAATTTTTCATCTTAAGATCTATTATTTAAGAAAAATATCAACTTTCTTGAAATCAACTTTAATTAAAAAGTTAAATTTTAGCCCCTTAATTTAATGATTAAAATAATCCAAAAAATTACACAAATTCATTAATTAATCAAAATTTCGAAAAAAAAACATTAGTTTATTTAATAAAATCATTCAACCAACCCTTTAATATATAAGAAGCACTCTAGAGTTGAAGTTTTTAAGATAAACTACCTTGAGTTGCATGGCTAAGTATCCTTAGGAGG
Organism: Dendrobium huoshanense; assembly: GCA_016618105.1. Classification (NCBI taxonomy): domain Eukaryota; kingdom Viridiplantae; phylum Streptophyta; class Magnoliopsida; order Asparagales; family Orchidaceae; genus Dendrobium; species Dendrobium huoshanense. The sequence goes on along the minus strand of CM028350.1, from coordinate 12,957,765 downwards.
TCTGGTTTCTTGAGTCCATTGTGATAATGCCATGATCGAATTCAATGGATTGTAAAACTTTAAATTTAATTGGTTAATAATTACTTAAAAAAATTAAAAATCATTAATCCATTTACATTAACTAGGTTTTTACGCTAGACTGCATTCTACTACGGGGCTATGTGTCCTATGGAGGCTTGATTCCTCATACTCACTATGACAATGCCACCAACCGATTAATGATAACTTAATTAATTCAAATCTTTAAAAGTAAGCAACCAATCAATTCTAATTAAAGTTCATTAACCTTTAAATGATGATCACTTTAATTCACTTAAATATACTGATTACCACTAAGTAACCAAGACCAATGATGCTATTAATTTAGCCCCAATGAAGGTGAAATATACTTCACAGGCTCGGTGAAAAGCAAAGGTGGCAGCCATTTAAATTTAAAAATGTATTTCAAAATTACTTTTAATACATTAATATTTAAACTTTAGTCAAAATTTTCTTTTAAACCTTTCAACCAACCAGAGTATTAAGCAACTTGAATTAAGCATCCTATATAGGACAAATCCAAGACATACGGCCTACCTCACATACTTTAGATTTGCAAGGACACCACTTCTAGATCTAGGCTAATTTAGTTATTACTTTTCTGATGTGTGCTAAGCTTTTAAGATTTCATTACATTCTGGTTGAAATTATGTTGATGTCATTATTTATTTATTTATTTATTGTACTATATGATGTGATTGATTGTGCATTAGATTACCAATAGGTTAGGGATGATTTATTTGCTAATTTAATTTTATTCATGTGGTTATACTCATATGGGGCATTTAAAAGTAAAATGAGGCAAAAATTATAAATATTAAATTTTTAAAGGTGCTCGTTGTGCTAAGTCCCACTTTTAGAATTAAAAGAGCATGACCAAATATGTCTGGTTGAGTAGTTTAATTTCAAATATAACTACTTGGGATTAATTAAATGCTAATTTTTTAGGATAACCTTATAGGTTATTAAGTCTAGATTTTTAAATTTAATTAAATGTTATTTAAGTCTATTGAGTTGTAATTTGTCAAGTGACATTTGAGATTGGACACAAGTCTTATTTGAAATTCAAAGAGAAGAGTGACATCCCTTAGGGGAGAGTCCCTCTTCATTTGAAGATTCAGATTAGGATACTTTTAAATATGAAAAAGGGAAAGGATAACACTCCTTAGGGGGGAGTTTCTCTTCATTTGAATATCCAAACCCGACAAATCTAAGGAGCCTATAGAAGGATGAAGAAGTGAATATTGAGAAGACCCATACTCAAAGCCACTTATGTCTTGGGACTAGAAATTCGGGCTTATTGTTAGTAGTACATGACCACTTTAATTTCTACAATTATGAGTTATAAATTAAGTGACACTTGCAATATGGTCTTTTAATTTGAATATTTCTTTAATTGATTTAATTATTGATTAATATACCTGCTTTGCGATTAGGATTGCATGCTTTTAGTAATTTTTTGGAAATTTTGTATGTTGATCTTTGATTTCGCATGGAACTTGATTAGAAGCTCGTGAGAGTATATTAAAAACCATTTCGACTTTATTTAAATTTAAAATATTTAAGTCAACATAAAACTCTAACAATTTTAAGAAGTAAGTTAGGGCTCGTCGATAGTTCTCATGCATATATATTATACTTTTCTCTTCCTTCTTAGGTACCTCACTATCAGGGGGTTTTGGTAAGCTGTCTGACATATTAGGGTGTGGTCCTGTTAAGGAGAAATTGTGCATTCCTTACATAAAATTTATTTTCTAAGCTTGATTTTAAAACTACTTAATATATAATTTTAAGCATTTATTGAGTCAACTAGCATGCATTGCATTAGATACAAATTTAAATGAGTATATAATTTAATTGTATTTTATTTTAAGCTTCAAATTACCCAACATAAGTTAAGGGGCTAATTAGGATATGCTCTAGATGTCGACCCAGATTCCCAAAACTTAACTAAACAACTTCCCTACCACTCCTACATAAAAGATCAGACTCTTGCTTTTAAAGTGCTTCAGTGATTAGCTGGCTCCTCAATCTTAGGATAGGATGGCGTGCTTTTGAAATGTTCCATAATCCCAAAATACCTCCTACCTTTCTTCCTTTGACTTTTAGAAATAAGTGTTCTACTTTGTTTAAATCCTTGATGAATTTCCAACCTCATCTCCTTTGACATCGATCTTTGAAAATCTAAAACTAAATTTTTACCACTATTTTAATCAAGAGTATTAGCAGGAATATTCAATTTTTTATGATATAATTAACTACGATGGCTTGCGCTCATAAGAGATTTAGAAACCCAGATCAATTTCTTAAGATAAATTTTTTTTCAAAAAATTAATTAATCCTCTTTGGGAAAAATCAAATTCAACAAGCATCATCATCATATTCAAATGATTAATAGTGGACGATATTTTCTTCCTTTGGGAAGATATATCATTTTATTTTCATGACTTTGATCATGAAATTAATGATCCCTTTATCCAAATTATCATAGTTAAATACCTGACTAAATAATCATTATGATCCTCTTGAGTTAAATGTAGTTTTTGCTCGAATTTGAATATGCTAATCAAAATAAATTTTTAATCTTGTAAATTGAACCCATTAGGGAGTGATATGTTCACCTCTAAAGGTGATATATAATTTTTTTTAATTTTCTTTGGGTGTATTGCAGAACCCATTTGCATTCATGAACATTACTTATTACTTATTGAGATGATTTATTTACTTTGATTATGCATTAGAATTACATATTTTTCATTGGTTTCTTACTATATTTTGCTAGAGGGTGGCTCAAACAGAGTCGTCGTTAGGCCCTTTAGGATGTTAAATTTTCTACTAAATTTAAAATTTTCCTAAATAAGATAAAATGAACATAAGATTTAAAATCAACTAATTTTTTAAAATTAATTCATGACCCATTGTGTGTCACCTTTTAAAACTCACTTAATATTTTAAGTCTTGTTTACTTCATACTGACTTTTGGCCAGTTCTGATTGACCCTACACATGCATGAATAACCTTAAGTCAAGCATATAGATTTTCTTCTATAACATAGAGAGATAGTTCATTTTGTATAAGAATGATACCATTCATGGTTGGGCTTAGTGTCCATTTCCTTTTTTGTGCCTCCCACCACTCTTGTATTTACATAAGACAGGACTATGTGGATTTAATGTGCTAGGTTAAATTTTGTTAGTACCCATTTCTGAGTAGGGTGATAAATTCAGACCGGGGTTGCTTATATCCCTAATGGATTTTAAGTTATGAGTCCCTTTGTGATGTCTTGCTTTAATTAAGTAATGAACATTAGTTCTTAGTGTACTATATGTCCCATGTAATTTTTGGATCAACGGTTTGCAGTATTGGTATACAGTTGCATGCCTTATCGGTGGGAAAGCTCCCTTCTCTTCAAAAGTTCTAAATAACACCCATCTACGTCACGCCGATGGTGTCACTTCCATCTTTCTCTCATACATGCTTGGTTTGTAATGTCTCCTCTGATTTCTTATCTTTTGTTTGGCTGAGTGCTTGTGTGATCCACGTATGTTGAAATTGCCCAAATGAGCATATCTCCATTTGGATTGGGAGAGTCTAAATATTCCCTTATGCACCATTCTGAAGATAATAACATAACATACTTAATCAAGAATTATCTTAGGCTAGTTTGAGGCCTAAGATATTATTAACCATGGGGCTTGCACCTATGGAAAACTGATACCCACATCAAATAAATATCACTCAAGCTGATGTATCAAATTAAAAAAATATCATAATTTTAAGGTCATATATATTATTACCCATGGAGGTGTGTAGGTGAAACCCACTATCTATTATGGTTAATCATATATATGATCATGTCTGCTCTCTCATTGGCCTTCTTGTATAGAGGGTAAAGGTCTATGATTATTTTGTCCTACTGGATAGTGTGATTTTATCCTTTGTATTATGACCCCACTCACATCATCCTTTGAGAGACCCACATCAGAAAGCTACAAATATATATATTTTTACTCTACAAGCATTGACGTCCAAAAATAGGAGGGCAACTGATATGTTAGAAAAAATTCATCTTATAATTGTAATAAAAAATAAATAAAATGATTGCATGGTCAGCAAAATTCTAGTGAGAGAAAGTCTGGATTTCTAGTGAGAGAAAGCTTTGTTTTCTTTGTTCGAATTTTGATCTCCCGAGCTTTTTTAGCGACTGGTGGTTTTGTTGCCGGAGATCATCGGCATTCTTGGCCGATGTCATGGATGCTCTGCGACGCCCTGGACCTTTGAGGATTGGTGGTAGAGGAAGAAATGGTGTGGTTATTAGGGAAGGGGTGAGACCTCCGAATTGTCCGATTGTGGCTGAAGGTAAGGGTAAGAAGATCTTGATTGATGATTATTCAGGTCGGAATGTTGCTGGGTTGAAGGAAATTAAAGGTGCAGCCAATTTGAGCAATCTTGATTCATCTTTGAAGGATGAACCTATTTTGAAGGTTAAAAGCTTTTTTGGGGTCATCAAAGATCATTTGGTCTATAATGATCTAAATAATGTTCAAACCACAAAGGATTATGAAATTGATGGAGATGGAAATATTGTTGGTAAGGATTTGGTGAATGAGGAAGTCTTGATGGCTACTATGCAGTATAATAATGGTTGTGATGGCACTGATGAGGTGGCTGGAGCTTGGTCGAAATCGAAACACATTAAGATTGCTTTTAAAAATAAGCAAATTAAATTATCTGAGGATGGAATTACGGAGAAACTCAATTCAGTTTTGGTAGATAAAAACTCGGATGTGCTGAAACATTCGGTGGTGATCAAGGTTTTAGGAAGCAATGTGCCTTTCTCGGTCTGCAGCACTGAATTGTAGAGGCAATGGCACAAATTTGGTGGATTTCATATGACACTATCGGCATGAATTGGATTCTTTGCTCCTTTAAGACGAATGAGGTAGTGGAAGAAATTTTGAATGGGGGGCCATGGTATGTAAGTGGATACATTGTCGGTATGGATAGGTGGTCTCCATCCTTTGATCCGTATTCATTTAAAGGGATTTCAGCCCCTGTTTGGATCAGACTCTCGTGTTTGCCTCTATACTGCTGGGACGAAGAGAATATTGCAAGAATTGCCTCTCACTTTGGTACACCTATGTATCTTGATGGAAATACATTTAGGTGGAGTAAAATAAAATTCACCCGCATCTGTGTGAAGATTGATTTGAAGAAAAAACTTCCTAATGGAGTTTGGATTGATGGATTAGCTGGTAGATTCTTCCAACGGGTGGAGTACAAGAAGATTAATTTGCTTTCCTATCAATGTGGTCATGCGGGACATGGCGTGACTGAATGTACTGAGAAGATGGTTCTTGGTATCAAAGATCAGGTACTAGAAAAAAATGAAGGCTTAACAGAGGTTGTGAAAAAAGCTACATATGATACGAATATTCATGTGAATAACTCTGAGTATGGTCCTTGGATACATGTCCATTTTAAGAACAGACTTGCTTATAGAGGAGTGGATAACAGAAATAAAATCAGTAATGAAGTGAGCAAGCATGTTAACAGGGGAAGTAAAAATCAGGAGAATGTTATGTTGGAGCTGTTGAGTCTAGTAATTAGGTTGTTAAGCCTAAGTTAATGTCCCAAGGCTACCAAGAGGGGGGGTGAATTGGTAGTTTAAAAATTTTAAACCCTCTTTAAAGATTAAGTTGAACCGAAATGAAAATTTTTCTTTTAAAGTTTTTCTAGAAAATATTTTTCAACCACAGAGTTGTTAAAAATTAAAATAAAATGCGAAAACAAAAAAAAACTGTAAATGACACCAGATTTATAGTGGTTCTGTCTATAACCAGACCTACATCCACTCCTTAGAGGCACCCTCTGAGTATTGCACTAAAACCAATAGTGACTCTCCTTTTGCACCCACAGCAAGGCGGAGAAGCCTTTACAACACACTCTTTTCACCACTACCTTGTGCGGCAGAGAACCATCGTCCTTTTACACAATCCCCAGTGCTGGCAGAGAACCGTCGTCATTTTACACAATCCCCAGTGTTGGCAGAGAACCGTCCGTCCTTTCACACTCTTCTAGTGTGGGCAGAGAACCCTATCGTCCTTTCACACTCTTCTAGTGTGGGCAGAGAACCCTTCCGGCTGTTCACACTCTCCAAGTGTAGGAAGAGATCCTTTCGACTATTCACACTCTCCAAGTGTCGGCAGTGAACCGGATCTCCTTGACTGATCTTCTCACAAGAAATCTAGAAGAAAGAAAGAAAAGAGTGAAGTAATCCCAATTCACAAGTAGAGATTCTTACCTTTGAACTTCAAGTGAAGCCTTCACGCTCCAATGGTAGGAATCCTCCTTTGAAAGCACTCTTTCACTCTCTCCTTAGCTATTCTCTCAAGAGGCACAAAGATCAAATGACAAAAAGATTGAGTGGCAGTCTAATTTGGACTATTTATATAAAAGACATGAAAAAACCGCCCAAAAACTACAAGTTTTCAATTCTGTACGCAGAGGATCGTCCTGTACAATCGTGGATCATCCTGGACAATTTTACTTAAACGATCTGAAACGACCTTATTTGAATATGTGTACAAAATGTCTTCGTACAGCTGATCGTCCTGTACGAATTATGTTCGTCCAGTACGAACAGTTATTACAAGGTCAGTTCTAGAAACTGCTGAAAACTGTTCTAAGTCGGTTAATCGCTTGGACGAGAATATATTTGTCTAGACGAAATTTTTACAGAGAACCGATCGTCCTGGACGATTCTTGACTTCGTCTGGACAAAAATTTTCCAGAAGACCAATCGCCACGGACGATAATTTAATTTCGTCTGGATGAAAATTTTTTAGAGACCAGATCGTCTTTGACGATATTTAATTTCGTCTGGACGAAATCTTTCCAGAGGACCAGTCGCCACGGATGATAATAAAATTCGTCTGGACGAAAATTTTACAGTGAACCAATCGTCCTGGACGATAATTAATTTCGTCCTGGACAAATAGGACTTAGAAAAAAATTTTCAAGCAAGTTCATATTTGTTCCATGTGCTCTATAGGAGATAACTGTCTGATCGTCCAAGACGAACTGATATCGTCCCATAAAATCAGTATAAATTTTATATGAACTCCTTATGTATGTGTGTATGTTTTTATTCACTCAAAATACAATCACTCCCTTTCAATTTGATTTCTAAGAAAAGTGCAAGCTTCAAATTTTACAAAGTATCTCATGCTGAAATTAATTTGAAGTCTTCGTAGTCTGGAGTTAATTTTTTCCTGAAATGTTAGTACACACAAAAGCAAATACAAATCTTCTAAAAGTTGTTAGGAGATGACTACGCATTTGAACAATAATATTTGGAATAATCAAAACTACATAAGTTGCAAAAAATGCAAAGCATTCAAATAGTAACTATTCTAACAATCTCCCCTTTTTTGATGATGGCAAAATAATTATTATTTGTTTGGTTTCAATTTAAGCAAATCTCTTATCTCCTAAACTCCCCCTGAATTGATGAATATATGAAAATAAGAAGGCATTTTGAAGCAAAGAACAATATTTTTATTTTTCAAAAAATTTTAACACAAACCATCAAAAAGTCAAACACACAAAAGTAAAATGCAAACAGAATAATCAAAACAAAACAAACAGAATAATCAAAGCAAAACAAATCAAAACATAATAATTTCTCCCCCTTTTTGACAACAACAAAAAGTGAAGAAGAAATAGATGAGAAATGTAAGTAATTATATGAAATTCATTTGAAAATTTAATCTAAATGGTGATTAACATAAGGTATGTAATTTTAAACTAAAAACATTAGGTCAATCATAGAAATTCATAAAATTTAAGAAGTGATATAACATTGTAAGTAAGAAGAATTTTTCAAAGACATGATTCAATTTAGACATTCGAATATAGAAAATCATAACAAGAGAGATGTAAAAAAAAATTTATATTTCAAAGATCAATGGAATATAAATGAACATAAGATCAATTTGAATTAAGAGATTGAAAGAATTTGGAAAGAAGAGAATTACCACATGTGGCGCTTTGCGCATCTTTTTCAAATTTTTGGGCACATTTTTGTGCATCTTTTTACATTGGGCTAATTTTGTGCATCTTTTTCATATTTGTGAAGCTTTGCGCATTCGTTTTGATTTTTGTACTCTTTGTACAATTTTTTAAGAGTGATTGAGACCAAATCTTTCCAAAATCAATAATCTAAAATTTCAAATATTTCTAAGTGCATAAATATCACTTCAGCATAGAAATATTAAATAAGAAAATATCTATATTTCAATAATAATATTAACTTTTATGTAGTCTAAATGAATAGACATGAATTTAAATTTTCTAATTATAATAAGTTATAAACACTTTTAAATTTAGAAAGACTAGATTTTCTAATGTAATTGATCTCAAATTACAATCTAATTTAAGCACTATGAAGATTAAATAATACTAATGAAATTCATAAAAATTAACAACATTCCAAAAACAAATCAAATTTGAAACAAGTACAACATGCATTGATATTAATGAAAGGATTACACATTTCATAATATCTAAAAACAAGTAAGAAAATACCATGAACTTAAAAGAAAAAACAAACACAAAAATAAACACTTAACATAAAGCACGAGTACAACAAACACAAAGAAATTCATCTCTACTATTCTAGAGGAGGAGGAGGAATGCCGCCAAAAAGGTTGAAGTAGGAGGCCATCAACATTACATTGATATTAATTTCATGTACTTCATTTCTAATGTTACCAATGTCTTGTTGCTGCTGCTTAAGTTGAGCATCAAATTGATAAAACCTTTGATCAACATGAGTCTCTAATCTATCAAATCTTTTAATCAGATTCTGATAATCTGACTGAGGTGCAAAAGTTTGCTCTCCTTCTTCTTCCTCTTCTGAAGCACTGGCATGTGCTTTTCCTTTTTCTTCCTTGAAAAGCAATTTGAAGGAAGCATCATTATAGTATACTGGCTCTTCGTATTCATCATCAGGATGCACTAAGTTGTATTTCTTTTCCAAAATGTATGTGACTAAGTGTCCTAATGAGATGTTCCTTTTTCTCTTCTATTCTGCATGTCCTATTTCTGAAAGCCCATAGATATGATTTATGATAAGTTGGGCTTCGTCAATAGGATGACATTCTATAATCAAAAAGGTTAAAGCAAAAAGGAGAGGGATAATATTAATCCTATCACCAGCTTTAGGAATGATTGAAGATCGAAGGATATACTGGATGATTCGGGCATATTTTGTCATACCGGAGACTCTAGCGACATGATAGTCAAGACCATTTTGTCTAATTACCCTATTGACATCATACCCTTTGAAAGTGGTTTCTATCATTAGGTTGTGATCTCTATATCCCTCAGTTCTTAAGTTCAAAAAGGCACCAATGTCGTGCTTGGTGATTTCAACTTTTTGCTTGAAGACATAAGAACTTATGGAGGAGTGGTCAGAATTAAAACTCATGTTTGCTAGGAAATAGTGGTAGGTTTGCTTGTTGTAGAAGTGGACGAGAGAAAGTATGAAATGAAATTGGGTTGAGGCAAAAAGGTGCATTACCTTAAAATTTAACTCGCTTTGGATTAAAATGCGAGAGGAAGTTATTTTGGTGGATGCAAAATGAGGAAAGGATTCCTCATTCGCCTTAGACAGGAAGTTTTCTGAGGCATTCCTATTGGGTTTCTTTGCCAACACCTTTTGTCTCTTACTTGAGGAGGCCATTGTCGATTTGAAGTAGAAAGGGTTTGAAAGTGAAGTTTGGAAGTGTAATTGTTAAGTTAGAAAGCCTTCATATTTAAAAAAAAATGATCCGTTCGTCCTGGACAAAAATCATCGTTCGTCTGGACGACAATATTTCGTTTAGACGATCAAATTCGTCCAAAATATAACAGCTTTTTGTAATCAACACAACTTACGATGCGTCCCTTCGTACAGGCTTTTTGACTTGACCGATCGTACAGACGAAATTATTTCGTACAGACAATCAAAAAGTAACTCGTTTAAATGTCTCTTGAAAACCATCCCCTACAATGAAACGACATCTGTTCGTCTGGACGAACCAAAAATTCGTACAGACGAAATCCATATTTAAAACTGTCTTATCCACTCAACCGCTGCATTCAATCATCTCGACGTTTGAGAGAAAAAAAATTTTCGTCCTGGACGATCGTTAGATCGTACAGACAATCTAATTAAAAACTGCTCTCAAAATGGTTAAAATTCGCGCAAAATTGTTCTTTCACACATCGTCCAGTACGAAACAAAATTCCTCCCGGACGATTTCCTCCAATTTTTGAATTTTGAATTTTAATTTAAGAAAAACAAACTAAACATTCAAAAACACAGAAAACATAAAACAAAATCATAGACCCAAAAATAAATTCATTCAGAACACACAAAATTTCACAAAATCAAAAACAAAACAAACAAAAAACATATCAATGTTGCAAAGACATTTTATTTAGGCATTCAAATCAATAACACCAAGCCTTGTTCTTAAAGTACTGAAGGTATCAAAGGCTAAAGGTTTTGTAAAAATGTCTGCAAGTTGATTTTTAGTTGAAACATGTGTGAGTTCAATTTCTCCCTTGGATACATGATCCCTTATGAGATGATGCCTTATATCAATGTGTTTGGTTCTAGAATGTTGAATAGGATTTTTGGAAATGCAAATAGCACTAGTATTGTCACAATAAATTGGAATAGTGCTTATAGTTAATCCTAAATCAATCAACTTTTGTTTTAACCAAAGTACTTGTGCCACACAACTTCCTAATGCAATGTATTCTGCTTCTGCAGTAGATAGTGCCACTAAATTTTGTTTTCTACTAGACCATGAAACTAATGAATTTCTAATGAATTGACATGTTCCAGAAGTTCTTTTCCTATCCACTCTACATCCTGCAAAGTCAGAATCTGAGTAACCAATAATTTCAAATGAAGAGCTAAACTTAGGATACCAAATCCCTAAGTTTTGAGTTCCTAGTAAATATCTTAAAATCCTTTTCACTGCTGTCAAATGTGATTCTTTTGGATCTGATTGAAATCTAGCACATAAGCAAACACTGAACATAATATCTGGTCGACTAGCAGTCAAGTAAAGTAAAGATCCAATTATCCCTCTAAATTTCTTTTGATCAACAGATTTTCCCTTATGGTCCTTATCCAACTGAACTGAGGAACTCATTGGTGTACTAACAGGTTTAGCATTGTCCATTTTATATTTTTTGAGGATGTCCTTAATATATTTAGTTTGACTAAGAAATGTACCTTCCTCAAGTTTCTTAATGCTAAATCCTAGAAAGTAATTTAAATCTCCCATTAAACTCATTTCAAATTCACTACTCATTATTTTAGAAAAATCATCACAAAGATTTTTATTTGAAGATCCAAAGATGATGTCATCCACATAAATTTGAACAATAAGTATATCCTTTCCAATTTTCCTTAAAAACAGAGTTGTATCCACACTTCCTTTTTCAAAAGATCTTTCTAGTAGGAAGATGCTCAACCTCTCATACCAAGCCCTAGGTGCCTATTTCAATCCATATAATGCCTTTTTAATTTGAAAATATGATTTGGAAATTTAGAATTTTCAAAACCTGGAGGTTGTTCTACAAAAACATCTTCTTCAATAACCCCATTCAAAAATGCACTTTTTACATCCATTTGAAACAATTTAAAACCTTTAAAGCATGCAAAGGCAAGTAAAACCCTAATTGCTTCAAGTCTAGCTACAGGGACAAAAGTCTCCTCAAAATCAATTCCTTCAATTTGATTATACCCCTTAACCACTAATCTAGCCTTATTTCTAATGACTACTCCTGAGTCATTCATTTTATTTTTGAAAACCCACTTGGTTCCAACAACACTTTGATCTTTTGGCCTTGTAGTTAATTCCCAAACTTTATTTCTTACAAATTGATTTAACTCTTCTTGCATAACCAATATCCAAAATTCATCAGAAAGTGCTTGATCAATGTTAGTGGGTTCAATAGTTGAAATAAAGGCTGAATGATTGACTTCCTTGTTTAATCCACGCCTAGTTCTAACACCCTCACTTGGTTCACCTATAATTAATTCCTTTGGGTGGTTTTTAGAAAATCTCAAATCTCTAGGCAAAGGGTTTTATTTTTCCAAATTTTCTTCCACATTTTCTTCCAAATTTAATCTATCAATCTTTTTGGAGTTTTCTTCAATTTCTTCTTCAACAACATTTGGCTCTTCTAAATTTCCAGTTTCATCAAATACAATATGTGTGGTTTCTTCAATGACTAAAGTTATTTTGTTGAATACCCTATAAGATTTTCCAACACTTGAATATCCAACAAAAATTCCTTCATCTGATTTTGGATCAAATTTTTCTAAGGCAGATTTTCCATTATTATGTATGAACACCTTGCAACCAAATACATACAAATGAGACAAATTAGGTGTTCTACCTTTTAGCAACTCATAGGGTGTTTTATTCAAATTTGATCTCACATTCACCCTATTCAGAACATAACATGCAGTGGTAACCGCCTCTGCCCAAAAATATCTAGGAAGTGAGTATTCTGCTAACATTGCTCGGACGGCTTCTATTAATGCTATGTTTTTCCTTTCAACTACCCCATTTTGTTGAGGGGTTCTAGGTGCAGAAAAATTGTGATCAATCCCCTTTTCTTTACAGAAATTTTCAAATCTTTCATTTTCAAATTCTTCTCCATGATTACTTTGTATAGAAATTATTTCACTCCCTAGTTTCCTTTGAATCCAAGTAGAAAAATTTCTGAATTCCTCAAACGATTCACTCTTATGAAAAAGAAATCTAACCCAAGTGAATATTGAGAAATCATCCACCATCACAAATCTGTATACCTTACCTCCTAGACTTACAGTGCCTACAGGTCCAAAAAGATCCATGTGTAGAATTTCTAAAGGTTTACTGGTCCTTAGATCTTTATTGGACTTAAATAAGGACTTCACTTGTTTTCCTAATTGACATGCATCACAAAGGTTGTCCTTAGTAAAGTCTAGTTTTGGTATACCTCTCACTAAGTTCTTTTGGGTAATTCTCCTAAGGTTTTTCATACTAGAATGACAAAGTCTCCTATGCCAAAGCCATGATTCATCAGAAACAGTTTTCAAACAAAAAGTAGTAGGAGATTGAATACAAATTAAATCTAGCATATAGACATTGTTTACCCTTTTTCCATTTAAAACACTTTTCCCATTTAAGCTTATTATGCAGCTAGTAGGTAAAAATTTTACATTAAAGCCCTTATCACATAGCTGACTTATGCTTAACAGATTATGTTTTAAGCCTTCAACTAATAACACATTGTCTATGAAAAAGTTTTTCAAATTTCCAATCATACCTGATCCAACCACTTTCTTTGTGGTATTATCTCCAAGTGTAACCTTGCCTCCATTCCTGGCTTCCAGCATTATGAATTGAGCAGTATCTCCAGTTATATGCTTTGAACATCCGCTGTCTAGGTACCATATACTCTCATGAGGTCTTGTGTGAGAGTACATCTTTAAAATTCTCAAATGTTAGACCTGGGAACCCAAATAAGTTTGGGTTCACCTTTATGAAATTTATAATCAGATGCATGTATGATATGTCTAGGTTTATGCATCTTAGTTCTCCACACCAAATTAGTTTTCATCTTTAAAGTGCAGGTGTGAGATATATGACCCAAAAATCCACAATTATTACATTTAACATTAGGAAAAATATTCCTATGTTTTCTTTCATATGATTGTCTTCTAAGAGATTTCATGAATTTAGGATAATATTTAGGATTTTTAAAATCTTCAAGTTTAGGGGGGTTCCTATTATCCTCGAGAGCTCTTATTGTGAGTTTGTAAAATGAATTCATATCTTCCAAGATTCGATTGGTATAATTGATTCTATATGTCTTGCTCTCAGATTCATACTTAAAATTCTTAAATTCTTTTTCAAGTTCATCATAGGATGATTTTAAATTCTCAAAATTTTTATTCAAGTAGTTTCATATGGTTGTTATCTATTAAAGCATGATCTTTCCTAAGGATTTTGTGTTCCTTATTAAGCTCTTCCAATTCTAAACCTAAACTAGCATGCATCTTTTTCATTTTCCTATATGCATCATGTATGTGTTCAGAAACTTCAAATAATTCATCATAGGTTAAATCATATACCTCTTCTTGATCTGATTGTTCAACATTTTCTTCCATCAAGCAAAGGTTGGTGACTTCTTCTTCTTTTTCAGTCTCAGATGAGTCTGAAGTTGAGTCCGCCCAGAAAGCTCTTTGAAACTTCTTCTTGCCCTTCTTTACCATTGGTTTCTCCTCTACCTTCTCCTTGTTAGGAGTGGCTTTGAGTTTTGGACAACCAATCTTTATATGACCTGATTTCCTGCATTCATAACAAATCACTTCATTAGAAACCTTGCCATTTCTATTATATTTACCTCTATTCCATTGCTGGCGTCTCTTCTGCTTCCTCTTTAAAAAGCTTCTGAATTGTCTAGTCATCAATGCAATATCGTCTTCATCCTCAGGTTGTGAGTGTTCACTCTCTGACTCTTCCACATTTAGTGAAATATTCTTGTCCTTTAGTGGTTTACCTGCATCAATCTTTTTTTGACTTACTCCTTGCTCATAAGCAATGAGTGAACCAAGAAGATTGTCAATGGAATAAATGTTCAGATCTTTAGACTCTATAATTGCAGTAATTTTAGCATCATAAGCAGTAGGTAAACAACGAAGAATCTTATTGACCATTTCAGCATTAGTTAATTCCCTACCAAGTGCATGCAAAGAAGTGACAATTTGAGTGAATCTTGTGTACATGTCTGAAATAGATTCATTAGGTTTCATACAAAATAATTCATAGTCATGTAACAAGATATTGAGTCTTGATTGCTTAACCTCATTTGTCCCTTCATAAGTTATACAAAGTCTATCCCATATGTCCTTTCCGCTTTTGCAAGTGGAAACTCGTATGTAGTCTTCAGATTTTAAAGCACAAAAGAAACTATTTAAATATTTGGCATTTAATTGTGCTAAGTCACGTTCTTCTATAGTCCAATCTATATAAGGTGTTTCTACCCTAACTCTATCAACTAATCTAGTTATTTTTGTGTAACCTTCCTGGACTAGCATCCACATGCGATAATCAAGTGACTGTAAGAAAGTAGACATGCATGTTTTCCAAAAATCAAAAGTAATATTGTCAAACAGTGAAGGTCTAGTGATAGAGTAACCCTTAGGTGTGCTTCAGTTTCCAAATGTAGCCATCTACATTAATCAAAAAGTAGTTCAAACTTATGATTTTGAAACGATGCTCTGATACCACTTGTTGAGTCTAATAATTAGGTTGTTAAGCCTAAGTTAATGTCCCAAGGCTACCAAGAGGGGGCGGGAGGGGGGGGGGGGTGAATTGGTAGTTTAAAAATTTTAAACCCTCTTTGAAGATTAAGTTGAACCGAAATGAAAATTTTTCTAGAAAATATTTTTCAACCATAGAGTTGTTAAAAATTAAAATAAAATGCGGAAACAAAAAAAACTGTAAATGACACCAGATTTATAGTGGTTCGGTCTATAACCAGACCTACATCCACTCCTCAGAGGCACCCTCTAAGTATTACACTAAAACAAATAGTGACTCTCCTTTTGCACCCACATCATGACGGAGAAGCCTTTACAACACACTCTTTTCACCACTACCCGGTGCGGTAGAGAACCGTCATCCTTTTACACAATCCCTAGTGCTGGCAGAGAACCATCGTCCTTTTACACAATCTCCAATATTGGCAGAGAACCGTCCGTCCTTTAACACTCTTCTAGTATGGGCAGAGAACCCTATCGTCCTTTCACACTCTCCTAGTGTGGGCAGAGAACCCTTCCGGCTGTTCACACTCTCCAAGTGTAGGAAGTGATCCTTTCAGCTATTCACACTCTCCAAGTGTCGGCAGCGAACCGGATCTCCTTGACTGATCTTCTCACAAGAAATTTAGAAGAAAGAAAGAAAAGAGTGAAGTAATCCTAATTCACAAGTAGAGATTCTTACCTTTGAACTTCAAGTGAAGCCTTCATGCTCCAATGGTAGGAATCCTCCTTTGAAAGCACTCTTCCACTCTCTCCTTAGCTATTCTCTCAAGAGGCACAAAGATCAAATGACAAAAAGATTGGTTGGCAGTCTAATTTGGACTATTTATATAAAAGACAAGAAAAAACCGCCCAAAAACTGCAAGTTTTCAATTCTGTACGCAGTGGATCGTCCTGTACGGTCATGAATCATCCTGGACGATTTTACTTAAATGAACTGAAACGACCCTATTTGAATATGTTTACGAAATGTCTTCGTACAGCTGATCGTCCTGTACGAATTAGGTTCATCCAGTACGAACAGTTATTTCTAGGTCAGTTCTATAAACTGCTGAAAACTGTTCTAAGTTGGTTAATCATTTGGACGAGAATATGTTCGTCTGGACAAAATTTTTACAGAGAACTGATCGTCCTGGACGATTCTTGACTTCGTCTAGACAAAAATTTTCCAGAGGACCAATCGCCATTGACGATAATTTATTTTCGTCTGGATGAAAATTTTCCAGTGACCAGATCGTCCTGTACGATTTTTAATTTCGTATGGATGAAATCTTTCCAAAGGACCAGTCGCCACGGACGATAATAAAATTTGTCTTGACAAAAATTTTACAGTGAACCAATCGTCCTGGATGATAATTAATTTCATCCTGGACGAATAGGACTTAGAAAAACATTTTCGAGCAAGTTCCTATTCGTTCCATGTGCTCTATAGGAGATAACTATCTGATCATCCAAGACGAACTGATATTGTCCCGTACGATCAGTATAATTTTTATATTAACTCCTTATGTGTGTGTGTGTGTTTTTATTCACTCAAAATACAATCACTCCCTTTCAATTTGATTTCTAAGAAAAGTGCAAGCTTCAAATTTTACAAAGTATCTCATGCTGAAATTAATTTGAAGTCTTCGTAGTCTGGAGTTCTTTTTTTCCTGAAATGTTAGTACACACAAAAGAAAATACAAATCTTCTAAAATTGTTAGGAGTAAACTACGCATTTGAATAATAATGTTTGGAATCATCAAAACTACATAAGTTGCAAAAATGTAAAGCATTAAAATAGCAACTATTCTAACAGGAGCAATCTGTAAATGAGAAGGTGAATATTGATAATACGAATAAAATGGTTTCGGGTTCAGAGACTAATCCAGATAAAGGAAATGATGCTGACAATAGTAAACCTGGTATTTATTTGAACAACTCTTTTGTTGTTCTGAATTAATTGTGAGGTTGATTATATGGGGAAGTTTGATGAGTATGTTAAGCAGCTGGACAAGGATATGGGAGTTAAGATTGCTGATATTGTGAAGAAAGATAATTTCTGTCTGAGTGGCTCTGCTAAAGTTAGACTTGTTAAAGAATTAAAGTCTTTAGGGCCTTGTGATCCTGAGGTGAAGAAGAAGAGAAGAGACGGAAGGATGACTTCCATAACTGGGGTGAGTTCCCCTTCTTTTATTTAATGTCTTCATTATTATTTTCGAATTACAGAGGGGCCAGAAAGAAAGAGGATGCTCTATATTTGAAAGAAGTGGTTAGAGATCAGGATATTTTCTTTATTGGGCTTATGGAGAAAAAGTTAACAAGTATTAGTAGAAAGGATGTTGATGGCCTTATTGGGAAGGAATGGGAGTTTTTTCATTTTCTTGCTGCTAGTCTTTTAGGTGGTATCTTAGTGCTTTGGAATACGAAGGTGTTTCAACTCATGACCCCGAGTCACCGAGTTTGAGATTTTAATGATGACAAATAATGTCGTTTGAATTATCTTGAGATTCATTGAATATTATTTTCCATTGTCCGTGAGTACTAACATTTCAGGAAAGATCAAAAGTAACTCAGGACGACAGGAAGACTCAAGAATGGGTAGATTAGGAGTATGAGTCTGCAATGTATTTTATTGTTTATTTTATTTTTATTTTCTTGAGTCTGGCCACAAAATGCATAAAAGTCTGAGCAACCATGCACACATACAGGGGAGAGTGTTTTTAAATAAAAAATTTAGAGTTTTTCTTTCTTTGTAGATCATACTGTACGATATTATTTCGTTCCGTACGATCAGAGCTTTGTAAGATGATTCTATGAATAGATCGTACCGTACGAATATAATCGTACTGTACGATATGTTCAGATCTAAAACCCTAGCCTTTGTTTTAACATAAGTAAGTTATTTTACGTCGCTCGTACAGTACGAACACGTTCGTACTGTACGAACACGTTCGTACTGTACTATTTATTTTAAATATGTACTTAATTTAATGCGTGATTAGTGCAATAAATTTGGGCATAATTATAATTTGAACATTGTACTGTACGAACCAGTTCGTACCATACGATGAACAGAGATGAATTATAATCGTCCCAAAGATTGTCCTGGACGATCTCTTGGATTTTGTCTCATCGTACTGTACGACGTACATCGTACCATACGATGAACAGAGATGATGTTTGATTGACCCGACTATCGTCCTATACGAACAGAATTATTGTGGATCGATGTATGAACAGAGATGATGTTTGATTGACCCGACCCTACTATCATCTTGTACGATGTACATCGTACCATACTCTTGTCCATCTAGTAATTTCAATTGGTATCAGAGCTAGTTTTCAAAAATAGTGTTTTAGAAAACCTTGAAAAAATGATCATGTCACATTTTGGTAATCGCAACACTGCGAAGGGTTGTTGAATAACCCGTCCACTGCTTTTTGATAACATTCCATTTGATTTCTGGAAAATTAGAATGTCTACTTTGTTACAATCTATTGATTACCGCATGTGGATGTTAATGAACGATGGATATGTGGCATCATTTAAAACTGTTAATGGATTGAAAACTTCTGTACCTTTTAATGAATGGAGCAATGAGGATAGGGAATTAGCCCAATTGAATGCAAAATGCCTAAATTATTTTTTTTGTGCATTGAAGTCTGAGGATTATATGAGAGTATCTACCTGTGCCATTGATAAGGAGATTTGGGATAGACTGTGCATTACATACGAAGGAATAAATGAAGTAAAACAGTCTAGGCATAATAGTTTACTGCACAATTATGAACTCTTCCGCATGAAACCTAGCGAAATAATATCTGACATGTACACTAGGTTCACCCAAATCGTGACATCCTTACATGCATTAGGTAGAGAGATTTCAAATTTTGAGAAAATAAATAAAATTCTTTGATGCTTACCTAGTTCCTATGATACAAAGATATCTGCTATCACTGAATCTAAAGACCTTAACGTTTACCCTATTGATAATCTCCTTGGGTCACTCATTGCATACGAGCAAGGAGTGAGTCAAAGATAAAGTGATGCAGGTGAATAGAAGAAGGAGCAAACGGTGGCATTAAAAGCAAGCAACTCAGGAAGTGAAATTCTGTAGGGGAGGAAGATGATGAGATAGGACTGATGACCCGACAGTTCAAAAATTTCTTGAAGAAAAAATAGAAGCGTCATTAGAATAACTGGAATAAAGGTAAGAGCTCAAGGACCAATAAGGTTTCATCTGATACAATTTATTTTGAATGCAGGAAGCCAGGTCACCTTCGAGCCGATTGCCCCAATCTGAAGAGTCAACCAGCTAAGGAGAAAAGAGATGATAAAGCCAAATACAAGAAGGAAAGATGAGGAAACAAAAAGCTTTTTGGGCCGACTCTGCCTCTGAATCATCAGAAGAAGAAGCAGAGGAGGAGGTAACAAATCTGTGTCTTATGGCTAATGATAACCTTGATCAATCGGATCAAGATGAGGTATGTCAACTTTCATATGAAGAATTATTGCTTATTTTTAAAAATATCCATGACTCGTATAGGAAGTTGAAAAAGATGCATGCCAAGCTTAATATTGAATTTAGTTCTTTACAAACTGAGCATGCTAAGTTGTTTAAGGAAAATTCTGATTTAGATCATGATCATATGCTACTTCTTGATGAGTATGATACATTAAATAAGAAGCATATTGAACTAACTGAAACGCATGAAACCTTGAAAACCACTCATTTTAAACTAGAAGAAGCTTTTCATAGGTTAGACAAACTTGCATTAGAAGTAGATCATAATGAGCATTTGTTAAAAATAGAAGTTCATGGATTGACATATAAAAACAACACGTATAGTGAAAGAATAAAAAAAACTAGAAAATGAAATTGCATCACTCACAAGACAACCTAGAAAACCACCAGCACAACATGCATCATATAACTCTAGGAAGAGGCGCGACCACCAACATAGATTAGTAAACCCATTTCCTTGTGTTAGGTGCTTCTCTTGTGGCATGCTAGGTCACATAGCCCACACATGCACAATTCATCATAGAACACACTTAGTATGGAGACCCAAACTGCATCCATCATAGCATAGCATGCATACGTGTCATTCATGCAAGCATACGGTGGAACCCAAACTCACTTGGGTTCCCAAATCTAATCTCTTAATGAAATTATAGAGATGCTCTCACAAAAGACCTAGTGAGAGTATGTGGTACCTGGATAGTGGCTGCTCGTGACACATGACTGGAGATATGAAGAAGTTCATCCTACTGGAGACCAAAACTGGAGGAAAGTAACTTTGGGAGACAACACTACCAGAAAAGTGATAGGCTC
The DNA here is from genome assembly GCA_016618105.1 of Dendrobium huoshanense. Taxonomy (NCBI): domain Eukaryota; kingdom Viridiplantae; phylum Streptophyta; class Magnoliopsida; order Asparagales; family Orchidaceae; genus Dendrobium; species Dendrobium huoshanense. The sequence goes on along the minus strand of CM028350.1, from coordinate 12,937,023 downwards.
AGGTATTGTTGGTAATGCTAAAAATTTTTTAATTAAAAATGTCTTACTAGTTGATGGTTTGAAACATAATTTACTTAGCATTAGTCAACTGTGTGACAAAGGTTTTGATGTTAAATTTCTATCTGATAAATGCCTGATTAGTTTATTTGATAAACTAGTTTTAGAAGGAAAACAAATGAACAATGTTTACATGTTAGACCTTGATTGCATTGATAGCTCAAATTCATTTTGTTTGAAAACAATAGTTGATGACTCGTGGCTATGGCATAGGAGACTATGCCATGCTAGTATGAAAACTCTTAGAAACATCACTTAGAAAAACCTAGTTAGAGGCGTACCTAAGTTAGATTTCACAAAAGGATCATTTATGTGATGCTTGCCAACTAGGAAAACAAGTCAAATCATCTTTTCATTCTATTAGAGATGTGATCACCGCTAGGCCACTAGAAATCCTACACATGGACTTATTTGGACCCGTTAGTACAGCTAGCCTAGGTGGAAAAAATTATGGATTTATGATTGTAGATGACTTCACTAGATTCACTTGGGTAAGATTCTTAGCACATAATAATAAGTCTTTTGAGTAATTTAAGATTTTCTCCACATTGATTCAACGGATATTGGGTTGTGAAATCTCAACAATTCATAGCGATCATGGTGGAGAAATTCAAAATGATAGATTTGAATCGTTCTGTCAAGAGCTAGGAATAGAATACAATTTCTTAGCCCCTAGAACACCACAATAAAATGGTATAGTAGAAAGGAAGAATAGAACCTTGGTAGAAGCAGCTAGGGCAATGTTAGCGGAGTACACCCTTCTTAGATACTTTTGGGCAGAAGTAGTCAACACAGCATATTATATTTTAAATAGGGTGAACATTAGAACTAAGCTGAACAAAACTCCGTATGAACTCCTTAAGGGTAGGACACCAAACCTTTCACACTTTTATATCTTTGGGTGAAAGTGCTTCATCTTGAATAATGGTAAACATCCCTTAGGAAAATTTGATCCCAAGTCTGATGAGGGTGTCTTCTTAGGTTATTCTTCTATAGGTAAAGCCTATAGAATCTTTAATAAGAGAACCCTAGTAGTAGAAGAGTCCACCCATGTGGTATTTGATGAATCAGATAAGCCCTCAGAATCTAAAATTGAAGATGATGAAATAGAGGCAATTCAAGGAGTAGAGACTATGACTTTAGGAGAAAGGATCGAACCTCAGGAAGATTTGCCTAGAGAATAGAGATATTCTTCTAGTCATGCTAAAGAGTTAATTTTAGGAGACCCTTCAGAAGGTGCAAGAACTAGGCATGGACTTAGGAAGGAGGTTAGTCATTCAGCATTCATCTCTATGATAGAACCTACAAATATAGATCAAGCCTTAGGAGATGAATTTTGGATTCTAGCAATGCAAGAAGAGCTGAACCAATTCACTAGGAATGATGTTTGGGAGTTAGTCAAGATACCTAAAGAACAAAGTGTTGTTGGAACAAAATGGGTCTTCAAGAATAAGGTGAATGATTCATAAACAATAATAAGGAATAAAGCTAGACTAGTAGCTAAGGGGTACAACCAAATTGAGGGAATAGACTTTGAAGAAACCTTTACCCCTGTTGCTAGACTAGAAGTCATAAGAGTGCTCTTATCTTTTACTTGCTTCAAGAACTTTAAGTTATATCAAATGGATGTAAAGAGTGCATTTCTGAACGGGATAATTAAGGAAAATATCTATGTTGAGCAACCCCCTGGATTTGAAAGTTCATAATTTCCAAGCCATGTATTCAAATTAAAGAAGGCACTGTATGGATTAAAGCAAGCACCTAGAGCATGGTACGAAAGAGTTAGCTAATTTCTATTGGATAGAGGATTTAAAAAGGGTAGTGTAGATACTAAACTCTTTTTACAAAAGGCCAAAGAAGAAATTCTCATTATTCAGATATACGTGGATGACATTCTATTTGGATCTTCAGATAAAATGTTATGTGATGAATTTTAAAAAACAATGAGTAATGAGTTTGAAATGAGCATGATGGGAGAACTTAATTACTTTCTTGGCTTTAGTGTAAAACAAATGGATAATAGAATTTTTTTTAGCCAAACAAAGTATATTAAGGATATCTTGAAAAAAAGGAAATAGATAATGCTAAACCCATGAACACTCTAATAAGCTCAACAATTCAATTATACAAAGATCCTAATGGAAAATTATTAGATCATAAGAAATATAGAGAAATGATTGGGTCCCTTCTTTACCTGACTGCCAGTAGACCGGACATAAAATTTAGTGTGTGCCTCTGTGCCCGTTTTTAAGCTGATCCTAAAGAGTCTCACTTAACTGTTGTCAAGAGAATTCTTAGATATCTACTAGGAACCCCAAACTTAGGAATTTGGTATCCTAGGCACAGCACTTCCTTTGAAATCTTAGGGTACTCAGATTCTGACTTTGCAGGATGTATGATAGATAGAAAAAGCACCTCTGGTACCTGCCAATTCATAGGACAATCATTAGTTTCTTTGTCTAGTAGGAAACAAAACTCAGTAGCACTTTCCACAGTTGAGGCATAATATATTACAGTAGGAAGTTGTGTTGCACAAGTACTATGGCTAAAAAAACAAATTCTTGATCTTGACCTACCTGCAGGAACCATTTCAATCATGTGTGACAACACAAGCGCAATTTGCATCTCTAAGAACTTAATTCAACACTCTCGAACAAAACACATAGACATTCGACACCATTTCGTTAGAGATCACGTTACTAAGGAAGATATAGAATTGCATCACATTGCTACAGGAGATCAATTAGCTGACATATTCACAAAACCTCTAGCTTTCGACACCTTTAGCACCTTGAAGACTAGATTAGGTGTCATAGATATAACTGCATAAAAATATTAAATTAAAATAAAATAAAAAATAAAAAAAATAAATCAAATAAAAAAAACAAAAAAAAAACAAAAAAAGGGCTGCTCCTGATCATCACACACTCACTACACAAAAAGCACTAAACCTTGACTCTGTATATTGTACTGTACGATACATATATCGTACTATACGGTATACTATAATCTATACGGAACACACCTAAACAATAAATTTTGTCTCTGTTAATCATACTGTATGACTCACATCGTACTGTACGATACATTATTGGTCATCATACTATACGATATCTCCTCTTCGTACTGTACGTGCCACGGCATCGACCGGACTGGGACGAATTTAAGTGTGCTGGTACGTTATTATTGCCGGTCGTACTGTACGACTAACATCGTACTGTACGATCCACCTCAGCCAATGGATAAGAATGAAATAAAGGCGTTCGATATGATATTAATGCAATTCAAACTGTATGATACACATGTTCGTATAGTACAATACATTTGGTCAAAAGTCATACTTCATTCCTCGGGACGATCGATATTCCTCTGATCGTATTGTACGATATTCATCATACTGTATGTGTTGACCTCCTTTTCCCGGTATTATCTGTCAGAATAATTAATGTCATATCGTACTGTACGATAAACTATCGTACTGTACGATGTTGGGAAAATTCTATAAATTGCCCGGCTAGGCTGTTGTTTTCACTCACACTTTCCTCACTTCACTCACACCTTATCCTTCTCACATTTCACACCTTCCTCACTTCACTCTACACGATGTCTAGCTCCAGCAAGAGAGGCCATTTGGCAACTGGAAGTTTGTCTTCTTCTAGCCGTCACAGCGCTCGGTTCCTGAGTGCTAAAAATGAGGAAGCCTACCATAAGTATAAGGCCTGCAAAATTACTCCTTCCAAAATGCTCAATCAGGCTGCACTGAATTTCGAGGAACAGAACCTCTTTGCTTCCACCACCTTTCAGTTCCTCCTCACCCTGGCCTTTCCCTACAACACCAAACTTTTATTAGAAATTCTAGCAAATCTCACCTACACAGTCGACAACACAACTTTCCACTCCTTTGTTTGTCGTCAAAACATAGAAATCACCAGTGCCGACATCGCCCAATATATTGGGCTATCCACTGAAGGTCCTAGGTTTTGTTCCTTCCTCACAAATGAATTTTATTGGAGCGATGTTTATCGAGTCCTTAGGAACGCTGCTTTCTTTCAACACCAGCCCCTCGTCCAATCACTAAATTGGAATGCCAGAATTATTCAACATGTCCTCAGAACCTCTATAATACCCAAAGCTGATGACCGAATCAACATGAACCCTGTTTTATCTGTTGCTACCTATCTCATCATGTCCAACACCAAATTCAATGAGGTCAATTTAATTGTTGACTATATTTGTCATATGACCTTCGTTCGTCTTCCTACCACGCCGAAAACAAAATATAGCTCTTGGTCACCTTATAGGATATATTCTCCAAAATAAATATCAATTGACCTATCCTGGTGAACCCGACAATATTCATATTTTTTATACGGATGCCTCTTTCTATATTCTTTTCCATCAGGGACACGAGACAGAAGAACCAGTATTTGATGAAGAAGAAGGAGAAGATGCCCCAGCCGTAGCTCCAGCACGTCCACGACGACATACACCACCTCGAGCACCTGCAGCAGCACACGATGATTTGGTCGAACGCTTCGACCAACATCAGACTTGTCTCGATACTCACATTCAAGAACAACATCAGCAACATGAGACAGATATGCAATGGTTTGGAGAACGGTTTATTGCTATTGATCAGCGCTTTGACACTCTCTTTCAGTACTTCCAACCAAACCCACCACCACCGTCTGATCAGGATCCTCTACTTTAGATTGTCTTATTATTGTAGTTTCTTTTTATTTTAGTGTTTGCTCCTCTTTTTGGTGCTGTCAAAAGGGGGAGAAGGTTGTTGTATTTCGTTTATATGGTTAAATGCATGTTTTCTCTTTCGTACAGCATTTTCATTTATTTCATTTTTCTTGTTCTTATGTTTAAATTAAATTTAAAAAAAAATGCCTTTAACACTTGCTTACAACAAATATTATTTAACATCATAAAAAAGGGGGAGATTGTTGCAACTCATGACCCCGAGACCCCGAGTTTGAGATTTTGATGATGACAAATAATGTCGTTTTAATTATCTTGAGATTCATTGAATATTATTTGCTATTGTTCCTGAGTACTAACATTTCAGGAAAGATAAAAAGCAACTCAGGACGACAGGAAGACTCAAGAATGGATAGATTAGGAGTATGAGTATGCAATGTATTTTATTGTTTATTTTATTTTTATTTTCTTAAGTCTGGCCACAAAATGCATAAAGGTCTGAGCAACCACGCACACACACAGGGGGAGAGTGTTTTTAAATGAAAATTTTTGAGTTTTTCTTTCTCGATAGATCGTACTGTAAGATATTATTTCGTACCGTATGATCAAAGCTTAGTAGGATGATTTTGTGAATAGAGCGTACCGTACGAATATAATCGTACTGTATGATATGTTCAGATCCAAAACCATAGCCATTGTTTTAACTTAAGTAAGTTATTTTGCGCCGCTTGTACTGTACGAACACGTTCATACTGTATGATTTATTTTAAATACTTACTTAATTTAACCCGTGATTAGTGCAATAAATCCGGGCTTAATTATAATTTGAACATCGTACTGTATGAACCAGTTCATACCATACGATGAACAGAGATGAATTATAATCGTCCCAATGATCATCCTGGACGATCTCTTGGATTTTGTCTCATCGTACTGTACGACGTACATCATACCATACGATGAATAGAGATGATGTTTGATTGTCTTGACTATCGTCCTGTACGAAAAGAATTGTTGTGGATCATACCGTACGATTTAAGATTGTACTATACGAATGTTTTTGAACTATTCATACTACTTCGTACTAGGACGAAGTCTATTTATACATATCGTACTGTACGATTAGAAATCGTACTGTATGATAGTAACGGCTACTTTTAAAATCTCAGGGATTTTGGAGCCCGTTTTATGTGTAAAACTTGTCATATTTTGGTGTGTAAATAAGAAGAGGAGAACGTGGTTAGAGAGGGATTCCGAGGGAGAGAGCTCTTGAGAAGTTCTTTAGGGTTTGAGAGAGGAAGGAGAAGGTGAGCATTGTGAGGGAGAAGAGGTGTGAGGGAGATCACACGGTTGCTCTGAACTTGCTACATCTTGCTCCTCCTGTGGCCCTAGAAGAATTTGTGGGAGGATCTCCAAGGGGAAAGGATCTTCTACATTCGTGACCTCGAGCTACTCTTCCTTCTCTAGGAGGGAGAAAAATGAGAAGGTTCTCTGCCGTCGCCAGGAGGGTGAAAACAGAGTTTTGCACTCCACCACGCCGGGTTGGTGAAAGGGAGTATTGTAAGGGCTTCTCCACCTTGCCAAGGGGGGCAAAAGGAGAGCTATTGCTTGTAGTGAAATACCCGGAGTGGAGGACTCCGGGGAGTGGACGTAGGTCATGGTTTGACCGAACCACTATAAAAATTTCGGTGTGATTTTTTCTTATTATCTTTCATTAATGCGTGCTTTTATTTTTTTTCTTTTCAATATTTGCTTGAGAAATTTTGTGAAAAAGATTATTTAAATTTTCATGTTAAAATTTTAAAACATCAAAAATATTAGAACTCCTGCTTAGGTTTTAACTATTATAAAAAAATTTTCACAATTTACCCCCCCCCCCCCCCCCTCTTGTCCATCTAGTAATTTCAGAATGTTGGTAATTTTGTGGTCAGAGAGACCTCTTCTTAGATGATTTTTGGGGATTTATATATCCCTAAGATGGGATGGTGGATGATTGTTACTGTATATGGTAGTAGATGTTGCAAAGAGAGGGAAAGTCTTTGGAGTTTGTTGAGCAGCTGTATGGACAGTTCTACTCCTTCTATCATTGGTGGGGATTTCAATTATGTATTTAGCAAAGAGGAGAAGAGAGGTGGTAAAAGGTTCCTTTTCTCTAAAGGACCTAGAGATATGAAATGTTTTATGACTAATTGTAATTTTCATGATATGGGGAGTATTGGACCAAGTTTCACATGGTGCAATAACAAGGAAGGGGATTCTGGGATATGGGAAAGGCAGGATAGGTGTCTTCTGAGTTCAGCTGCTCTCCACTTGATTCCTTCAGTTGCTACTAGACATATAGCAAGGGTGGCTTCAGATCATAGCCCTATTGCCTTAAAATTGCATGAAAAGGTGCGTATCAAATCCAGAACCATTAGATTAGAGGACACTTGGAGGTCTTATCCAGCTGCTAAAAGCATTATTTTTCATTATTGAAATAAGAATGATTTTGGAGATGAAGATGTGGTTATTCAAAGAAAGATTAATAGAACTTTAAAAGCTCTATTTTTCTGGAGTAAAAACAAGTTTAAAGATTTGAATGAGGCTAAGGAAAGGTGGAAAAAGGAGATTTTGGAATTTCAACATAAGGAGGCCATGAGTGTTGATTGGTATGCTCATGATCTTCTTTTACTTAGAAGTAAAATTCATGATCTTAATGTAACCTTGAATAGGTTGTCCACTTGGTGGAACCAAAGGGCTAATGCTAGATGGCATGAGGAAGTTAACATCAACTCAAAAATGTTTCATAATTTTGCCTTGGCTAGACGGAATGGTAATAGAATAAATCAAATTAAAGATACACATAATGTGGTGCAAGTAGATGATGATGAAATTGAAAAGGTATTCATTCATTATTTTGAAGCAAAATGGAAATTTAGAAATTGCATTTTAACAAGTTGGCCTGAACCTTTGGAGCATCAAAAGTTGAATCCTACTGAAATCATGGACCTTAAAACTGAATTTTATATGATGGAGTTACGACATGCTGTCTTCTAGCAAGGTAATAACCGATCCCCAGGTATGGATGGCCTCACCTCTTATTTCTACAAGTATTATTGGGATATTGTATGGAAAGAGTTATGGAATGCTATCAATAAATTTTTTACTTATGGGTGTATGAGAAAGGAGTGGAAAGATACTTTAATAGTTCTTATAGCTAAGGTAAAAAATCCTTTGCTTCCTTCCAATTACCGTCCAATTAGCCTTTGCCAGACCAACTACAAAATTGAAGCTACAATGCTAGTGAACAGGTTGAAGACTTGTATACCCATATTGATTACTGAAGAGCAGATGGCTTTTATCCCTGAGAGATCTATTTCAAAACATTTCCTTTTGGCTCAGGAGATTTTTTACAAGTTCAAAGTCTCCAAAAATAGAAAGGGGTTGATGGCTTTAAAGTTGGATATGGAGCAAGCTTACGATAGCATGGGTTGGCCAACTCTTGATCATGTTCTCAAATGGTATGGCTTCCCTTCTATATATGCTAACCCTATTATGGAATGTATTATTGATGTGAGATTTTCCATTATTATTAATGGAAATAATTCCAAGTGGATCACTACTCATAGTGGTTTTCGTCAAAGATTTCCATTATCCCCTTATCTTTACATCATGTGCTCTTAACTGTTATCTAATTCCTTAGAACAAAGAGGTTTGAATATTGGTATTCAAATCTCCCCAAGAGGACCTAGGATCACTCACCTTTTGTATGCTGACGATGTTCTTATCTTCTCACATGTTTCCAAGATAATAACAATGGAGGTGAAGGGTATTATTGAAAACTTTTGCAATTGGACAGGGCAAATGGTTAATGTCAATAAATCTCAGATTATTTTTGGTCAGGGGGTTAGAAATTCTATGAGGAAAAAGATTTCTAAAGTCCTTGGTTTCAAAGTTGTCAAGGAAATGAAATATCTTGGGATAAAGATATCTCTTAACATGTTAAAGGCTGCTTATTTTCAAGATCTTCTTATCAATGTTATGGATAAGCTTAATGCTTGGGGTAAGAAATCTCTTTCCATGGGTGGTAAGATTACTCTTATCACTAGTTCTCTTTTATTTATGCCTAATTTTATAATTACACACTCTTCGATCCCTAAGAGAGTGTTGCTTACCTTGGAGAAGCTTTGTAGAAGTTTTATTTGGAATAAATAAGATGGCAGCCATAGCATGCATTATGTTGCTTGGGATGATCTTGTAATCCAAAAAGTATGGGAGGGTTGGGATTGCAATCTCTGGTGATGAAATTTGGTTCATTAAGATCTAATTTGGCATGGAATTTTTATCAAAAACCTGATACCTTGTTCCACAGAACAATTCTAGCCAAATATGGGAAAAATATTATGAATGGTCCTCAAAAGAAGATCACATCTACGGCATGGAAGATTTTATTAGATGGTGGGGGACACCTCAAAAATATTACTAGATGGAAAGTAGGCAATGGTGAGGAGAAAAATGTTTTGAATGATATATGGATTTTAGACAGATGTTTAAACCGTTGGCCAACCTTTGTTGATTGCATTGCTTTGGAGGGAACTTAGGTTCATCAGCTTATTTTGGAGAATGGTCAATGGAATTTTTCTTTGCTACAAGAGGTATTTCATCCAGAACTTATTATACTGATTAGTCATATTCAGTCCGATTCCAGCAGGGAAGATCAACTGGAATTGTAGAAATTCTGTTCTAGAAAGACTGTTTCTGCCATGTCTTTTGATCAGGTGATGAGAAGTATATTCAATTTAAGAGATGATGATTATTTTAAGTGGCTTAATAAGCTCAAGCTCAACAAGAAGGTGGAAGTGTTTTGGTGGAGACTTGGGATATCAGCCATTCCTACCAATCTTTTCTTAAAGAACCCTAAAATATCTAGAATTGATTCCTGTGCTAGAGGATGTCAATCGGTGGAGAGCCATGAACACATTATTGTTTATTATGTGTATCTGGTTGAAATCATTAAGCAAGTGATCGATTGGGGTATTCCCATTCCTATTTTTAATTCTTTGGATCATTGTTTCAAGGAACTTAGGAGAATTTCAACTAATAATTTGGGTATTGTGAAGATTTATTGCACCATTGTTTACTTTTCCTGGAAGAATAGAAATGATGTTAAACACGGTAAAGCTGCACTTCCTTGCTATGTGATTGTAGCAAATGCTCTCTCTGTGGCTACCAACAAGACCTGTCCTTATCTTTCTAACTGAGGACTTAATCTCCGTATGGATTCTCAACGTACTTGGTGCCCTCTACCAAAAGACTGGATGAAAATTAATGTTGATGCTTCCTTAATCTTTTTAGGCATTGCTGGAATTGGTGGTATATTTTGGGATCATAAAGGTAGATTCATTCTTGCTTTTGGGAAGAACATGATTCATTAGGACATAGCTCAGCTTGAGTTGGATGCTTTTCTCTCGGTGAATGAGTATGTTAGAAGCTGGATGCTTGATTATAAAGGGGTGATTGTGGAAAGTGATAACATCAATGTTATTACTTACATCCAAAATTCTTTAAAGAATAATAAAGGGCTTATGGACATCAGCTCGGTACGAGATTCCTTCTTCTTGAATGATTTCAATAAAGTAGTTTTTGTACATGCTTATAGAAATTGTAATAAGGTAGCTAATTTTTGTGCTTCCTTGGCTTTAGAGAGTAGTTTTTACTTTGATAGTTTTACTTTTGATGATATTCCTCCCTTGATGTCTAATTTAATCAAGGAGGAATGTCTTTCATTTGGCAATTGTAATTAGCTCTTTTTTTCTCCTTAATGCAATTTGCACTTCTTCAATAAAAAAAAAAAAGAAAAAATTCATCTTTAATGAGTATGAATCTTGAAGGAGATATGATATTGAGGCTTAAAAAATTAAAATTGGGACCATCTAAATTTCATCTTGATAAAGCATGACTACAATCCTTCTGACAAACATAATCTGCCAACTATGATCCTACTGATCAAACAAACATATAAACATTCTTTTAAATATAGTTGTAATGCGATTATCTACTATGCACTGTGATATTATAGTGTATATTTTCTACATTGAGCCATCTTCCTCCTCCGAGAAAGGGCATCATTTGTAATTAACCACTGGTATTAGTGGACTTATTTCATTTAGGCAAGGCCCTATGGTTTTTTCTATTTTTTCCACATAAAAAATGTGGTGTCTCTTGTGATTGATGCACCAATCTCTTAGACATGTTTGTGTGCTAGATCTTCGTACAAAGCTAGGATGCTAAATTTATATATCTCTACTGCTAAAAATATTCTAGAACACAACAGTATTTAATGTCCAAAAATATAGATTTTAGATGTTAAAAGTAGGATAGTCAAAAAGTGATTCAAGGTATCATATATAAAAGTTAATGTTTTCAAATTATTTGTGGATAACATGAAAGAAATATTTAGTTTGATAGAATTTCAAATTAACCAAACAACTCCATATATCATATACCTTCAAACCTCTTGGGAACTGGCCAAACATCCCCATATAGTTTGTTTTTGGTCCTATTCAAGTCGAGCAATATTAGAGTTAGGTCATGCTAATGGCGAGCAAGTTTGTTGTTATGCTCCATAGCACAACCGATGAGCGTGTTAAAGAGGGAGTGAATGCTTTTCAACTCTGTGACTATCGCTTTCATGCAGCAACATTTTTCTAAGAGTTCAACGCTGAGACGTTGGGTCTCCTCATCAAATATTTTGATCGTGTCATATGTGTTTGCTTCCTTCAGAGTGATGAATTCTTTCCTCTCATTTCGGTGGTCCTTGTTAAAGGTCATTTGGAATATTAATGTTATTTCTCAAGGAAATTTATTGCATTGGAGGAGTCTTTGGAAACAGTGGCCTAAATACATACTAATTTGGGCCTTGGACAAGGTAAGCCTTAGAAGACGAGCTTGCTCCCTTTTTTGGTGGAGTGTTTTTGTTATTTTCTTATTTCCATGTAATTTCTCCATATTATTATACAGGCTTGGCCCAAAATTTTTCAAAAAAAAAAAAATAAAATAAAACTTTACCCAACTTTAAATAGTATTGTACCAATAATTATAAATTCTTAGACATTACACTAATAAATTAAATAATTAATAATAAAAAACTATAGAATAATAAGAAAATCTATAAACACAAAATAGTAAAAAATGACCACTGCATCTTATAATTGATTCAAGGTCTGTTTGAGACACTAAATTTTTTTATAAAAGAGACTATAAAAAAGTTGCAAAGAAAATAATTTTAGAAAATTTATTGGGTGTATATACATATAATATTAAGAAAATAATTTTTTTCTTGAGATTAAAAAATAAAATAAGGAGAAAAGTGATATAAATTTGACCTTATGCATAATAATTGGTCTTGAAATCCCCCCCCAGAATGAAACCACTGCAAGTAATGGTGAATGAGTCGCTCGCTATCTTGGCATGTAGTTAAACCTTGCATAATATATGAATGCTTGTCCTCCCACAAGCTGATGAAAGTATGATATTATACCATCCAATCAGTGTCAGCCTTCCTTTGACCTTCAACATAAATGAAACTAAGTTCCATTGGTTGTATATCAACTAATGGGATATATCTAAATTATCAAGTCACTCTATCAGATAAGCGTCACACCCCTCTCAGCCAGCTAATCAATGACACAAGTTTCATCTGTTGAGAGAATTGCTACTTAGCTTTGCATGTTTTACACTCTTCTAACTTGTATGTTTTGATGATTCCAAGTATTATTATTTTGATTATTATTTTCTCCTAACACTTTTTGGAAGATTTTTTTTGCACTTGTATGTACTAACATTTCAGGGAAATCATACTCAAGATTATTGAAGACTTCAAAACAAGATTTGCTTAGAATGTTTTGTAACTTAGAGTCTATATTTTTCTTTTATTTGAATCTAATATAGTGTGATTGTATTTGTGTAACTTAGCGCACACACACACAGACACACACACACACACACCGGTAGAGAGCTTTAAAAATTCATAATTTTATAATACTGATCATACAGTACGAACCATGTTTGTACGGGATGATTTGGTCAGTTATACTCCCCAAAGAGCAATGGAATGAATAGAGCGGGAAATTTTTTTTCTAAGTCCTAGTCGTCTAGACAATTTTATCCCATTCATCCTAGGATGATGTCCTCTGGACTTGTGTTTTGAACTATTCATCCAAACGATTTAACTCATTCATCCCAGGATGATGTCTTCTAGAATTATCTTTTGAACTATTCGTCCAGACGATTTAACCTATTCGTCCCAAGACGATGTCCTATGGAATTGTGTTTTAAACTATTCATCTAGACGATTTAACTAATTCATTCCTAGATGATGTCCTCTGGACTTGTGCTTTGAATTATTTATCCAGACGATTTAACCCATTCATCCCAGGATGGTGTCCTCTAGACTTGTGCTTTGAATTGTTCATCTAGATGAACTAACCCATTCATCCCCATACGATGTCCTCTAGACATGTTCTCTTGAACTATTCTTTTAGACAAACTAACCCATTTGTCCAAGGATGATGTCCTCTGTTCATTGAACTTGTGGCCCGTCCTGCATTTTTGTTCCAATGAACCTTGAGAATAACCGTTCGTACCAAAAGAAACATGTTTGTATGGGATGATGATTGGGTATGAAGACAGTTCGTACCAATGTAAATTGAGTTCGTACACAACAATTTTTTCACTATTGCTACGTACGAAATGAGATTATACAGGACGATCATGAACGTACAGATTTGAAAAATTGCAATTTTGGACAATTTTTCATGTCTTTGTTATAAAAGGTTCACTTAAAACTGTCATGAAATCTTTTTGTCATTTGGTCTTCGTACATACTGAAGGGAAATTGATGGAGAGATTGAGAGAGAGTGTTTGAAGGAGAGTTTTTACTACTGGAGCATGAAGATTTCACTTGGTTACTCAAAGGTAAGGATCTTTGTTTGTTATTTGTGATTACTCCACTCTTTTCTCTTGTCCTTCTAGATTTCTTGTGAGAAGACCTTTCATGGTGATCCAGTTCTTTGCCGATACTCAAGAAGTGTGAACAACTGAAGGTTCTTTGCCTACACTTAGAGAGTGTGTGAAAGGATAAAGGGTTCTCTGCCAATACTTGGAGAGAGTGAATGATGAAGGTTTACTGCCTACACTTAGAGAGTGTGAAAAGCTGACGGTTCTTTGTCGACACTTAGAAGGTGTAAAAGGACGACGGTTCTCTAGCACACCTGGTAGTGGTGGAAGAGAGTTTTTGTGAAGGCTTCTCCGCCTTACTATAGGGGCAAAAGAAGAGACACATATAGTAATAGTGCAATACCTGAAGTGGGTGACTTCAGTGAGTGGATGTAGGTCGTCTTTGACCGAACCAATATAAATCTTGTGTGTTTTATTTTTTGCTATTTTTATTTTCTTTCTATTTTATTCTATGGTTAAAAATCATTTTTTAAAAAATTCACTAAATTTAAATCGGTTTAAAAGGAATTTTTTAAATTACCAATTCCCCCCCACTCTTGGTTAGCCGTTGGGACATAATCTTAGGTTTAACAACCTACTTCATAATTAACAAGTTTCAACAAGTGGTATCAGAGCTTTATTTCAAAATTAAAAGTTTAAACTACTTTTTTATTAACGACCATGGCTACATTCAGAAATTGAAATACACTTGAAGGATATTCGATCACAAGACCTCCTTTGTTTGATAATATCCCTTTTGATTTTTAGAAAATATGATTATCTACATTTTTCCAGTCACTTGATTATCGCATGTGGATCTTAGTACAAGAAGGGTATAAAAAACCAACTAGACTAGTTGATAGCATTAGAGTAGAAATACCCTTTGTGGACTGAACAACAAAAAAATGTGACTTAGTACAACTAAATGCTAAATGTTTAAATAGTTTTTTTTGTGCACTTAAGTTAGAAGATTATATGGGGGTTTCCACTTACAAGAGTGGAAAGAACATATGGGATATACTTTGTATAACATATGAAGGGACAAATGAAGTTAAACAACCCATACTTAATATCTTATTGTATTATTATGAATTGTTTCACATAAAATCTAATGAATCCATTTCTAACATGTATATAAGATTCATACAAATAGTCACCTCTTTACATGCATTGGATAGAGAACTAACAAACATTAAAATGGTTAATAAGATACTTCATTGTTTGCTTACTACACATGATACTAAAATAATTATAATTATAGAGTCTAAAGATTTAAATGTTTACTCTATTGACAATCTTCTCAGATCATTTATTGCTTACGAGCAAGGAGTAAGTCAAAGAAAGATTGATGCAGGTGAAACATGAAGGGAGAAGAATATAACACTAAAGTGGAGGAGTTAGAGAGTGATCTATCACAATCTGAGGATGAAGACGACATCACACTAATGACTAGACAGTTCAGAAGCTTTTTGAATAGGAAACAAAAGAGACGCCATCAATGGAATCGAGGTAAGTTCAATATAAATTTTAAGGTTTCAAATGATGTTATTTGCTATAAGTACAGGAAACTTGGACACATTATGTCAGAATGCCCAAAACGCAAAGCCACTATAGCAAGGAGAAGGTAAAGGAGAAATAAATGGTGAAGAAGGGTAAGAAGAAATTCCAAAAAGCTTTCTAGGCGGACTCAGCTTCAGACTAGTCAGAGACTAAAAAGGAAGAGGAAGTCATCAATCTATACTCGATGTCCGATATAATCTTGATCAGTCAGATCAAGAAGATGTATGTGACTTGACTTATAATTAACTTTTAGAAGTCTCTGAACACATACATGTTGCATATAGGAAGTAAAAGAAAATGCATGCTAGTCTGAACTAAGAGTTACATGAAGTGCAAAGAGAATAAGAGATCCTTAGGAAAGATCATGCTTTAATTGATAACAACCACATGAAATTACTTGATAAGTATGATGATTTGAATAAAAATCATGAAAATTTAAAACCATTCTATGCAGAACTTGAAAAAGAATTTAAAAATTTTAAGGATAATTCTAAGAGCAAAAATTATCGGATAAATTATACAAACCGTATATTGGAATATATGAATTCCTTTTACAAACTGAAGATAAAAGTTCTTAAGGATAATAAGATACTCCCAAGACTTGAAGATTTCACAAATCCTATTTTTTATCAAAAATTTATATAATCCAAGAATAGACAGAATAATTATAGAAGATTAATAAACTCATTTCCTAGAGTCAAATGCTTTAATTATGGATTGTTTGAACATATAGCACATACATGTACATTAAATAGAAATATTTATTTGGTGTGGAAGCCTAAGATGCATAAACCTAAACATAAGATACATGCATCTATTTATATTTTGCAAAAAGGTGAACTCAAACTTGCTTGGGTTTCCACGTCTAACATTTGATGAATTTGCATGATCGCTCTCACACAAGGCCTCGTGAGAGCATATGGTACCTGGTCAGTGAGTGCTCAAAGCATAAGACTGGAGATACTGCACAATTCATATCGCTGGAAGCTAAGAGTGGAGGCAAGATTACACTTGGAGATAACACCACAAGAAAGGTGGTTGGGTCAGGAATGATTGGAAATCTTAAAAACTTTTTTATTGAGAATGTACTACTTATATAAGGCTTAAAACATAATCTGTCAAGTATTAGTCAACTATGTGATAAAAGATATTATGTTATATTTTTCCCTGCTAACTACATATTAAGCCTAAATGGTAATGATGTTTTGCATGGTATATGGGTAAATAATGTGTATATGCTAGAATTGAATTGCATCAAAACTTGTACTACCTTTTGTTTAAAAACTATTTTTGATGAGTCATGGCTTTGGCATAGAAGACTTTGTCACTCTAGCATCAAAAACCTTATAAGAATTACCCAAAAGAACTTAGTGATAGGTTCATCAAAACTAGACTTTACTAAGGATCACCTTTGTGATGCATGTCAATTAAGAAAATAGGTGAAGTCCTCTTTTCAGTCCAATAAGGATCTTAGAGCTAGTAAATCATTGGAGATTTTATATATGGATCATTTTGGACCAGTTGGAACTGTAAGTCTAAGAGGGAATACATACGAATTTGTGATTGTGGTTGATTTCTCTAGATTCACATGGGTTAGATTTCTATATCATAAGAGTGAATCATTTGAGGAGTTTAGAGATTTTTTGACTTGGATTCAGAGGAAACTAGAATGTGAGATTTTGACAATTCAAAGTGATCATGGAGGAAAATTTTAAAATGAAAACTTTAAGGATTTTTGTAAGGAGAAAGGGATTCATCAGAATTTTTTTGCACCTAGAACCCCTAAGTAGAATAGGGTAGTCAAAAGGAAAAATAAAACATTAGTAGA
The DNA here is from genome assembly GCA_016618105.1 of Dendrobium huoshanense. Classification (NCBI taxonomy): domain Eukaryota; kingdom Viridiplantae; phylum Streptophyta; class Magnoliopsida; order Asparagales; family Orchidaceae; genus Dendrobium; species Dendrobium huoshanense. The sequence continues at coordinate 12,919,895 of CM028350.1, read as the reverse complement.
AGCCACTCGAGTCATGTTGATAGAATATTCACTTCCTACTTTTTCCCATTCTTTTCTCCTTTCAAAATGAGAAAGAAAAAGAAAGAAGTGTTTTCGTACGGATCCACTTCCACTTCCTTTTCATCTCAAAAGGAATGCATCAACAAAACTGCCCTTTCATATGGATCGGCGTAGGAGGTGCAAGAGACTTCTATGCCGGCCGTGATTCCCGGCTCTGTGTTGAAAAAAAGCAGCAGCTAAAGCAAATAGAAAGCCTTTTTTTTTTCTTCTATTCTGATTCCAACCAACCACATGGTATATGTTTGGACTGAAGCGGTTAGCACTGTATGTTATGTTTTTAATAGGGTGAACATCAGATCGAGTTTGAATAAAACACACTATGAGTTACTAAAGGGAAGAACACCTAATTTATCACATTTGTTTGTTTTTGGATGTAAGGAGTTTAAACATAACAATGAAAATTTTGTCTTAGAAAAATTCAATCCAAAATCAGATGAAGAAATTTTTATATGATACACAAGTGTTAGAAAATCTTATAGAGTATTCAATAAAAGAACCTTGGTAATTGAGGAGACCACACATATTGTATTTGATGAATCTGGAATTTTAGAAGAATTGATTGTTGTAGAGGATGAGATCAAGATTAACTCCCAAAAGATTGAGAAAATAAAATTGGATAAAAATTTAGAGATAGAAAACCCGATGCCTAGAGATTTGAGATTTTCTAAAAACCACCTAATGGAATTGATTATAGGTGAACCTAGTGAGGGTGTTAGGACTAGGCATGGACTGAGTAAAGAAGTCAATCATTCATCCTTTATTTTAATGTTAGAACCCACAAATATTGATCAAGCACTTTCAGATGAATTTTGGATATTGACTACAAAAGAAGAATTAAATCAATTTATAAGTAGTAAAGTTTGGGAACTAACAGCAAAACTAAAGGATCAAAGTGCAATTGGAACTTAGTGGGTATTCAAGAACGAAAATAATTACTCAAGAGCAGTCATTCGAAGTAAGACTAGATTGGTGGCTAAGGGGTATAATCAAATTGAAGGGATTGATTTTGAGAAGACTTTTGCCCCTGTAGCTAGACTTGAAGAAATTAGGATTTTATTATCCTTTGTCTATTTTAGAGGTTTCAAGTTGTATCAAATGGATGTCAAATATGCTTTTTGAAATGAGGTGATTTAAGAGGATGTTTATGTATAACAATCTCCAGGCTTTGAAAATTCTAAACATCCAAATCATGTTTTCAAATTGAAAAATGCATTATACGGATTGAAACAAGCATCTAGGGCTTGGTATGAGAGGTTGAGCACCTTCATACTTTAGAGATCTATTAAAAAAGGAAGTGTGGACACAACTCTCTTTTTGAAAAAAATTAGAGAGGATATACTCACTGTATAAATTTATGTTGATGATATCATCTTTAGATCTTCAAATAAAAATCTTTTTGATGATTTTTTAAAAATAATGAGTTGTGAATTTGAGATGAGTCTAACAGGAGATTTGAGTTACTTTCTAGGCTTTAGCATTAAGAAAATTGAGGAGGGTACATTTTTGTAGGTTGTAGGTTTGATAGAAGGAGTACTTCAAGATTATGTCAATTTATTGGAAATTTTTAAGTCTCTTGATCAAGTAGAAAATAAAATTTCATAGCCCTATCTACTAGTGAAACTGAATACATTTCCCTAGAAAGTTGTGTGGCATAATTACTTTGGTTGAAGCAACAGTTGATTGATTTAGGATTAACTATAGGCATTATTCCCATTTATTGTGATAACACTAGTGTCATTTGTATTTCTAAAAATCTTATTCAACATTGAAGAACCAAACATATAGACATCAAACATCATTTCATATGGGATCATGTATCCAAAGGAGAAATTAAAGTCAATCATGTTTCAACTAAAAATTAACTTGCATACATTTTTACAAAACCATTGGCCTTTGATAATTTCAGTACATTAAGAACCATGCCTGTTGTGATTGATTTAAATGCTTAAATAAATATTTCTGCAACATTGATAATGTGTTTTGTTAGTGTGTTTTTTTTTTGTTTTGTAATTTTTTGTTTGTGTTTTTTAGTTTTTATTAGTGTTTGATTTTGCTATTTCTTATCCATTTGTTTTATGTATTTTTATATCAAAATTTATATATTTTAGCAATCATATAGAAATTTCTAAGGTTGACATTTGTCTGTACAAAAATATCTTTGTACGGGCCAAATCCTGTAGCATATTGATCATTGAGTTGGGCAAATTTTTAATTTTTGTTAACGTTCGTCTGTATGATCCACAGATCGTCCAGACGATGTATATGCTTTCGTATGTACGCATGTAGATGGTTATATGGATAAGATCAATTTTTTTTCTTTTCTCATCGTACGTATGAACATTTAGTTCATATATACGAACATGTGGCATTTCTATGTGGGGGACTCTTCAAACCGTCATAAAAATGATCTTAAATAACTGATAGTCAAGAACAAACACTTGTTGGTTTGTATAATCATTTGGTCAAAAGTCTATACAAAGGATGCCTCATAACTTGTATATTTACGAAAAACTTTTTCATTTTTGGACACATTCATTCATACATACGAAATTTTTTCATACAGATGAAGCCTATATCGTACAGGATGAAATTATTTTCATTCAAATAAAAGTTCATTTTTTCTTTAAATTGAAAGGGTTTTGAACTTAAACTTCATTCACTTCAAAAGCCTTTTCAATCTTCTATTCCCTTTGATCTTTTTTATAGTGAGTTCAACCAAGAGGGTTAGGCACGCTAAAGAACTGACTAGGGAACCTTCCTTTAGAAATCCATGAGAAAAATTTCTGTCCAAAGAAAATGAAGAGTCTTTTCCTAGGTTCGTATCCGCAAAAATCATCCACTCTAGAGTCCTCTATGAATAACTTAATTTTAAAGTGCTGGACCTTTTTGCATCTATCAAGTTTGCTCTTATTCTAACTCTAATTCACTTATGCAATAAGGAAACATTCACTACTTCCTTGTAAACATATTTTTTAATTCTTATTAGAGTGTGATTTGATCTTATATTTTTAATAAGGTAGAAATGAAAAAAGAGGATTTGGGGATATTTTTAAATTTAAGGACTCAAGGGATTAGAGCCCATACTTCCATTATTCCTAAAGTTGGTGATCGAGTAAATATTATACCTCTTCTTTTCATAGTGACGTATCTGATTATGACTAGCTAACCAATAAATGAAGCCCAACTGATCATTAACTACATGTATGGACTTTCTGAAATTGGTCATGTCTCCCACAAGAGAAAGAAGAATATAGCCTTAGGACATCTTGTGACCTACATTTTAGAAAAGAAGTATGAACTAGTTCATCATGTTCAAAATCTAGAGGAGCTTATCTACTATAATGATGAATCATTTTGAACAATCATTAATTGAGATACACAGTTAGAAAGTAGTGACTTTAAGGAGGAAAGGAGAAGACCTCCACCTGCACCTACTAGTGGAAAAAACTTTTAGGATATGGTCCAGCGATTTGATCGTCTTGAGAGTCACTTTGATCAACATTTTGATCAAATTGAAACTCATATCAGTAGTAGGACTATCAGTATCAATAGGATATGGGTTGGGTTAGAAGTCAAATTGAGTTAGTCAACATGAATATAGCTATGATGAATAACTATTTTAATTTATTCAACCAACTGCCTCCTCCAGATCAGGGCCCCTCAGATTGATGATTGTACTTATTTATGATTTTCTCTGTCATATGTGATTTAATGTAATTATTAGTTTTTATGTTTTTATGTTTTATGTGATGTGATGTGTATTCGGTGATTGTTAGTTTTTGATATTTTATGTGCTAAAAATTTATCTGTATTGATATCATTTATGCTCAATGTATTATCATTCACCATGATATTAATACAAATTATCCTGTCTTATTTTTAGTGTTTGTGATCTCATTTAGAAATGTTTGTTAGCCTATATGATTATCCTTAAAATATTGATTTAATAACTGCTCAATTTTTAAATGCAATACAAAATTGAATTCAATAAAAAATCTAATTTTTTAAAAATTTAAATTGTGTTATAACTAGATCTAGTTAAGGATATCAATCTCATGTCTCTTATTAGACTAACATAATTTTAATATCATTATTGCAATTTTGATATTTTCTTATTTTTTTATCTTTTCAATATAAATATCGTTGTATTTAGAAAAAAATGAGATTTTAGATTATCAATTTTAGAAAGATCAAGTAAACACCTAAAAATGTACAAATATACAAAAATTAAAAGAATGCGCAATGATTTGCAAATTGAAAAAGAGACACAAAAATAGCTCATAAATAAAAAGATGCATAAAGTGTGCCATAAATATTGAAAAGATGCGCAAAGCGCCACAAGTATATGTTCTTTTCTCAATCTTTTAATCTTTAAATTCAAATTAATCTTCTGTTCAATTTTATTTTGTTTTTAAATTTGAAATATACAATTTTTATATTTATTTACTTTGTAATGATTTTTCTTATCTCATTGTCTAAACTGATTCATTTTTTTGATATTTTTTTTCCTATCTATGTTATATATATTCTTAAATCATATGAATCATTCTATTTCTTTAATGGCATTTATATTTTCATTGCAAAATATAACTCAATCTCTTTAAGCATCAATTATCAAAGGCTTTTCATATGACTTCTTACATTTTTTTATTTGTTCATTTCTTCTTTTCTTTTTTTTTTTGTTGTTAAAAAGGGGGAGAAATATTATTCGTGGGAATTATTTGTCGGTGTTTGCATTTGTTTATTATATTTTACATGTCTCTTTTGTGTCGCTATATTTTTTTTGTTTTGTTTTTTGATAAGTGTGATTGTTTTTGTGTAAGAAAAACTTTAAAATTAAAAATTTTGATTCGTTCATAACAAATGCCCCATATTCTCAAATGCTTAGTCATTCAAGGAGAGCTTTAGAGATACTTAGGATCTTCAAATATACACAAATAATAATTATTTTAACATCATCAAAAAAGGGGGACTTTGTTGAGAGAGTTGTTACTTAGTTTTGCATGTTTTACATTCTCACAACATGTATGTTTTGATAATTTAAAATGTTATTATTTTGATTATTATTTTCTCCTAACACATTTTGGAAGATTTGTTTTACTCTTGTGTGTACTCACATTTTAGAGAAATCATACTCAAGATTATTGAAGACCTCAAATCAAGATCTACTTAGAATGTTTTGTAACATGGACTATGTAATTTTCTTTTTTTTTGAGTCTGAGAGAGTGTGATTATATTTGAGTAACTTAGCATACACACACCGGGGGAGAGGTTTAAAAATTCATAATTTTATAGTACTGATCGTACAGTATGAACCATGTTCATATGGGATAATCTGTTCAGTTATACTCGCCAAGGAGCAATGGAACGAACAAAGAGGGCAAAATCTTTTTCTAAGTCCTGATCGTCGAGATGATTCTAACCCATTCATCCTAGGATAATGTCCTCTAGACTTGTGTTTTGAACTATTCATCCAGATGATTTAACCCATTCGTCCTAGGATGATATCCTCTGGAATTATGTTTTGAACTGTTCAACCAGATGATTTAACTTATTCATCCCAGGACGATGTCCCTTGGAATTGTGTTTTAAACTGTTCGTCCAGATGATTCAACCCATTCTTACTCGGACGATGTCCTCTGGACTTGTGCTTTGAACTGTTCATCCAAAAGATTTAACCCATTTGTCCCAGGATGATGTCGTCTAGACTTGTGCTTTGAACTGTTCGTCCAGACAAACTAAACAATTTGTCCCCAGATTATGTCCTGAACTTGTGCTCTTGAACTATTCGTCTAGACGAACTAACCCATTCATCCTAGGATGATGTTCTATGTTCTTTAAACTTGTGGACCGTCCTGCATTTTCGTTCCAACAAACCTTGAGAATAACTGTTTGTACTGGACGAACCATATTCATATGGGATGATCGTGTACGAAGGTAGTTTGTACCAATGTACATTGAATTCATACGCAACATTTTTTACACTATTCATACGTACGAAGTGAGATCGAATGGGACGATCATGAACATACAGATTTGAAAAAATGCAGTTTTTGTATAGTTTTTCATGTCTTTCTTATAAATGGTCTACTTAAAACTATCATGAAATCTTTTTGTCAATTGGTCTTCGTGCATACTGTAGGGAAATTAAAGGAGAGAGTGAGAGAGAGTGTTTAAGGATCTTTGTTTGTTATTTGTGATTACTTCGCCCTTTTCTCTTATCCTTCTAGATTTCTTGAGAGAAGATATTTCAAGAAGATCTGGATCTCTTCCGACACTCGAGGAGTGTGAACAACCAAATGTTCCTTTCCTACACTTGGAGAGTGTGAAAGGATGAAGGATTCTCTGCCTATACTTGGAGAGTGTGAAAGGAAAAAGGTTCTCGATCTATGCTTGGAGAGTATGAACAGCCGATGGTTCTCTGCCGACACTTGGAAGGTGTAAAAGGATGATGGTTCTCTATCGCTCCGGGTAGTGTTGGAAGAGAGTTTTTGTGAAGGCTTCTCCGCCTTACTGTGGGGGTAAAAGGAGAGACACTTGTGGTAATAGTACAATACCTGAAGTGAGAGACTTCAGGGAGTGGATGTAAGTCTTGTTTGACCGAACTAATATAAATCTTGTGTCTTTTATTTTTTGTTATTTTTTTATTTCTTTCTATTTTTATCTGTGATTGAAAAATTATTTTTTAAAAGTTCACTAAATTTAAATCGGTTTAAGAGAAATTTTATAAATTACCAATTCACTCCCCCTCTTGGGTAGCCATTGGGACATAAGCTTAGGTCTAACAACCTACTTCATAATTAATAAGTTTCAACATCATCTAGATCTACTCTCCTAATAGGTATATATCTGTAATCTGTGCATGAACATCTACAGATTATGCCTCCAGGAATTCAATCTTGGCCAAATCAATGTGGGAGACATGCCTAAGAGTCCATCAAAGTGGTAGAAAAGTTTGTGCATGGGCTTGACCCATCTTAAAATTAGAGCTGATCACATGGTTAGTGGGGTCATAATTAACTACCTCAAGTTCGGGGTGACAACTGAGTAAATAATCACAAAAATCTTATCGTACCAACCATATTATAACTAACAAAAACAAGGCTATCAATCTGAACACCTAGGATAAGAGTAACAATCTGCAAAGTAATCATCATCTCACCAACTAGGAAGTGAAATGTATTGGTCTTAGGTAACCATTGCTCATCCAAAGTTGCAAGAAATTTATGATCCATCCTGAAATATTAGAGTTGACTAACACAATTTAAGCCCAGCATCTATAGTGTAGCCATAAAATGAGGGTAATTTATTGGCCATTCATGCACCATAAGCAAATGTGATGCAACTTCTATAATTGTTCCTAACAATTCAAAGTAGTAAAAGTTAATATAAGCAATTTAAAATCACATCACTTTAAATTGAATATTATTTTTACCTCATTCGAGTGTTCATCTCTAGGTGTGCCATGTAATAATCAAATGCTAGGGTGGATATCGTCCAAGGGGGTTGATTATTTCTATTCCACGTCTTGCTGTTGACACTGAGATCGGCGTCTGCGGGACTTATCTTTGGTGACTTCCATGACTCCTATATAGGAAAAAAAGTGAAGAATGTGATGAGTACATTTATTCTAAATAAAGAGTTAACAACATGTTTTGCAAAGCTTTATATAAATCATAAAGTTTAGGGTCTATGATTATTTATTACAATCAAATTTTGGGTACTTAATGATAGAGATTGCATACAAAAAAGTATTCTTTTTTTTTTTTCAAATATTTTATTTATGGTTCTTTAAGCACTACCTAGTGGGAAAATGCTTCTGTTATGAGCACTACCCTGGAAAAATTGACAAAGTCTCCCTCTATGGCTCCAAGTTTCATCCATCATGTTCCTGCAATGTCGTATTCGTGGTTTACTAGTTCGCCTCGTATAGTTAGATGGTTGTAGAGGGTATCATCCGGACACAAGATCCTGACAAATATAATGTTCTCTATCAAGAATTGCATAAAATTGATTAAGTATGTTAGTATTATGTTTTGTAAAAAATAGTAGTATGAAACATATTGCATATGACTTTGCCTAAGTGTGACAGCACAAGCAATCACATATGAACATGGCATATGGTAAATAATTATTTTACCACAAGTGCATACATACATAGTTGCTATCAGGGCCATGGTCAACCCCGTAGGATGTTAAGGACATATCAAATACCTTCTCAATTGATTCTCAATGTTGGATTGCTCATAAATTAATTTGGAATGATTATAATGGAAACACTATGCAAACCAAATAAAAAAAATTTGGGTAGATTTCATTTGAGCTGAATATGAATTATGAGAATTTAATTTCGATTAAAATAGTTTAATTTTCTTCCATTTTTTATTTTGTCTTTTTTTTTTTTTTTTGATAAACCCCAATCTCAGGGCTTATGTATAACATAATCAAAGATTATGTACAAGTCCTTAAGAATTGACAGCCCACTAAAAATACCTCATCTAAAGCAAAATGAAAGGAAGACCAAATCTCATAAAAGACCATCCAAAAAAGCCAATGAGGAGTCAAAGCAGAACGTCAACCCGAGCAAGTTAAGCATCAAACCCTCAATGACGAGCATCAATGAAGCCACCAATGGTTCCCAATAAGCCACTTCTGACAAGATGGTGACCAGTAAGCTGCCTCATCATTACCCGGGCCACATCCACCCGCAATGGCAAACCAATCCGACTGAAGCCAATCCAATGAAATCCAATCACAACAGCCCTAAAGTCATCCAATCACAAAGGGAGAATCAAGCCGAAGATCAAGGTAATTACATCTATTTTTATTTTCTGCCATAATTCTTGCCACCACCATGAGAAAAAGCTTTGTTAACACTACTACCAACCTATAAATTATATAATTTAAGAAGTTTGTTAACTGGGTCATCCCCCACCCCCTCACCATAATAGGAAGAATCTAGACAGTCAAAATGATCCACATTAGTGTCTATCAACTTGCTAGTAATTTGAACTTTTAACACTTCATTAGAAATTAGAGAAACTGGCACATCAAAAAAATGCTTATGCTCAAGCTCACCCACTGGCATATCCATAAAAGCTAAAGGAGAATCATAATATGCAATACCCAACTCACTAAATAAAACATTTTCCATCACCTTGTTAACATTGCACCTTCATCACCTCCACTTAATTAATAACAATAGGAGGATGCTCCAAACCCTTAATTTCCACAATAGAGCCAATGCTAACATGAAAACTAAGGCACTCAAGGGGGCTCTCTTATAAAAAAAAGCCTAAATTGCAATTGTAAAGAGGAATACTAAATATCCATCTATAAAATATGACAACATGTGGGTTTAGGCAAGCGATGTTTGCTCTGGTAGGGTTTTTTTTACCTTCTTGGTGCTCACATCTTTGGGGGTGATCTCTGTTGCCTGCTTCTCCTCAGGGAAGTCCTCTTTCTTCTCTAGTTCATTATTCTTGGTGTTATGCTTGTTTCGTTTTCATTTTTTCAGCTTTGTTGTCATCTTCTCGGCTTTGTGACACGAGGTTTTTAAATGGATTATCTTCGAATCTTTCATTTAAAGATGCATTGTCTGGGGCATCTAGTTGCTCAGTCCCTTTTCATGATTTGTGAATTTCTTCTCGCCATTGTTTGCCGGCGTTGTTTATTTTGGAGGAGGAATCACTCACTTCTTCTTTTGAATTTGCTTTGGCCGATAAGATTCCCGGTCGAAGGCCCTCCATTGATGCCATTCAAAAATTCTTTTTCAACTTAAAGCTCAATGGTGATTACTTGGTCACTATTCTTAGCCCTATGAATTTCTAATCAAGCTTTCAATGATTTTGATTATTGTAGGATATTCTCTCATCTTTAATATTTTATGAGTAATTGCTATATGAAGATTGTAAAATGGACTTCAAATTTAAATGTTAAGGTTGATTCTCCTATCTTTCCTATCTAGATTTTGTTTCCTTACCTTAGGCCTCATCTTTTCTCTCATCGGATACTTTTTGGGTTGGGTTCTTTATTCGGGCAGAGACTTGAGTTTGTTGGTGCCTTGGTTGGCTCAGAGACTTGGGTTCCCTTTCATGCAGTGGTAGCTTTATTTTGTTGGCATATTTTCTTTTGCTTTCTTATATTAGGTTGAATGTAACATGTTGATGAGCCTAGTTAATTGAGGGGGATCACAAATATACTAAAACACCTGCTACAATGTAGGTCTAATCAGAATATTACTTAATCTAGGAATTAATTAGTGATAACCATAAATGAAAAGTCACATTCAAAGAGGAGAAGATTATGGTTATAAGGACACAGTTTATGCAAAAAGCAAACAGGAGAAACCAGAATATTGCAATTTATCAAGATAAAATAAATGCAGGTGATAATGACAACTTGTATTTTTATAAATGTAGAGAATGAGTTATGCAACCATCTCACCCTCATTGAAAACCCAACATGCAACAACAAACAACTAATATAGTATAGAAAGATTGGCATTAAAATTTATGAGTAAAGCTTTTTAAGTAATATGACACATTTCCATTCTCCCTGTAGGTATGTTTGTAAAGCATTAATGTTTGCAAAATTCTTTACATAATTCATAACAACCCTTTTTTTCTAGTTCAATAACTTACAAAAAAATGTGAAGATAAGAAAAATTTTAAATGTAGCTCATCGACATTAAGTTCACAGACACTATTGAGGCATGTAACATGTGCTAAAAACACTGCAATTTAATCATGATCCATCACATGCATATAATCATTTCCTAATAATTCAAATTGACATCATGTCATATGACTAGTTTTAACATGGACTTCAACAAGAAGTCTTTATATGATGCGGAATGATCAAACTTTTTTGAGACAATTAACTTTCTAATGGAAAAATTCTTTATAACAAAAAAATCATAATCTCTTCCACCAAAATATTGGAATGAAGAAGAACGATCATGCTTCCTCTAAACAATCTAATTCCTAAAGAAAGAGCTCTTTATAACAATAAAGTCATAAATCCACTCAATCAAAATGAAGAAATACATTCACCACCTACTTAAGGCTAACAAGAAAACAATTCATGAAGAAATATTTTTCAGATTCACTGTCTCAATAAAATGGAAAAGGAACCTTGACTAATATACAAGACATGTTTCTTCATTTGTCGAGTGACCGCATCAGAAGACACTAACGCTTTCTAGAACTCCCCAGAGAATGCTTCACAACCTTTATCTTTTAAACAAATAAGAACAATTCAAATATTATCCTAATTATAGTTTTGTTTCAAGAAAACCTAAAATTACTTCTTATTTTTCTTTCGGAGAGATACAATAGCTACATATCTTTCAATTATAAGAAGATTTCAAGGAATGAGAGAAATCCAGCCATATGAAAGAAAATACGTCCAGTCATTTGAGGGAGATAGAGGAAGAAGAGAAGATACGTGCTAGAGGGTAAATCGACCAAAGCAGAAGACCTGCGTGCAAGAGAACTGAAGGGAGGCAGGGAGCTATGTCGTCTATCCAGTTCAGTTTTTTTGATAGTTCCTCTATTTTATAACCTAATGGCTTAAGAAGACAAAATACCATCTTACTTCTTCAATCCAAGGACTCATATTATATACTTGATATAAAAAGTAGTGGAGGGTTGAGGTGGAATAAAGGCTGAACTAATCAACTTGAATTTGTTAGAATGTAAATTTGTATGAATCTAAATGAATAAATTTAAGCTAATCAACTTCGATTTGATTGTACTCAAATCAAATCGATGTCGTCGATTAAGCTTATTTAATTAGAATCAAAGTAGCTTTGATTAATTTGAATGGAGTGTATGCTTAGTGATTTCAAAAATTTGATAGTGCATATGCTCAGTGATTGGGGGCGGTGGAGTAACCTGATGAATAATGAATATGCATTAGGGCTCTATAAATCCCTAAATAATGCTTAAGTTTTCTTTGAAATAAAAATTATAAAAACCTCACTTTATGTATATATATATATATATATATATATATATATATATATATATATATATATATATATATATATATATATATATATATATATATATATATATATATATATATATATATATATATATATATATAAGAGTGCTAAATCAAGTAGTATAGCGATAGAGTGGAATATCGATCCCACAAGGAAAAATATTTACATGCAAACATTAGTACTGTCAACTACAATTACAATAATTATCATACTCAATAAAAATAAGATTTGGTGGAGATTCAATCACTTTTATAAAAACTAATATTAAAATAAGGGATACACTTATATGAAAAAATAATTTTGAATTGTTGAAATGAAAATAAATATGTTTTCAATTGATTCTCTTTTTAATATGATGCTATTTAGAGCATCTGAATCATCAATCACTAAGTTAAGCAAGAAGAGATAAAGGAAGGGCCTAACTCAATCCACTATCAATATTACTTTTAACTCCCATAGTTTGTCACCCTATGAAAATCGTAGAAGAATAAGTAAAACATGCATTATTAATTATCCCCTCATGATAATTCATCTGTAAAGATTTGATTAATAACAAGCATAATTCATATTCTTGTATCATACTAATCTAGCACACCTATTCGTGCTTATTTTCCTAGTCATAAGCTCCATATTACATCAGATATTAACTACACATATGGCCACTATATATATTAAATAATGATTTGGAATATTAAATTATTATATCATCACTTTAAAGATTAAGAGAAATTATTAGTACTCTATATTTAATTTACATCATCAGTTCAAAATTATAGAATTTAGCGAGACATGAAAAATAAATAAAGCAAACTCATTTTCATTAATTACATAAAATAAAGGAAGTACAAAAGAAAAGATATCATCAGATGGTTAGACAATTTCCTATACACTCCTCCTTGAACCTATAGAATTAGTTCCACAAATATTGGCCAAATACTCTAAGGAAGTGGATCTAGTGTTCCCTGAATTTTCTTAGTTATCACTCCTAAGAAAAATTTAGTGTTCCCAGAATTTTCTCAGTTGTCACTCTTAAGAAAAATTTAGAGAAACACTTTAAAGTTTGACTTTTACTAAATGAATAAACTCTCTTATAATTATTGTAAACGTGCTATTTATAAAAAGAACATAGAAAATAAATTATGGCACCACAGCGCTTGAAACACTTATGTTGTGATGCCCATAAAATGGACTAATGTCGTAAAATTGAAGGATTTCTTCCGTTGAAAAAATTATTAGGTGCGGAGTGCGCACTGTCCTCACAAGCACTGGCTACTAAGAGGTACCCAGTAGTATCTAGTGTGGGTACCACTAGGTACCTAATGCTTGTACAGATGGTTCTCCCTGTCCGCACTCCGCACCTAATAATCTCTCCCTCAGTTTGTGGAAATTATTTACATGGACTTGTTGTTTAATGAATTGATGCGTTGCTTCACTAGCAGAATGTGACTTTAACGATTACAACTGTAGCGCTGCGGTGATGTTGAAGATAAAGCACTGTGGCATCCAAGTGGAACTTTCTTGTCTTAGCGGAACTAACTTTTGGTGCAATGATGTTATACAGATGAAGGCTAGGATTGGTGGCACTGACTTATCCAACACTGTGGTGTTTCCAGATAGAGATTAGGTTTTGTGATGTTAACTAAACTGGCATTGTGGTGTTGTCCAGACATAGATTGGTACCACCATGAGCACATTTTGGTGCTCCCATGGTGTCAATGATGGAGCCATGGTGGTATTATGTCTGATGTCGTAGCACTATACCCGTACTTAAAAATTTTCCCATTTCCTATATTTTTCTGCATAAATATAACTAAAATAATACATTTTCATTAAAACATTAACATATAAAATATAATATTATTTAAACTATCACTTAGCTAGACAATTTTGTTTTGGAGTATATGGGTAGATTGTTTGGTAGAGTATGCAATGGGCTTGAAGAAATGATGTGAGAGTGATGTTGGGGAACTCAGTTCCACAATTTGTATGATGGATTTTTATTTGAGTTAATAATTATTTTTATTTAGTTGTTTAAATTTAATGAAAAGTTTGAGACTTCTAATTTTGCTCTCATTAGATACAACTAGACATAGCGTAAGAAGTCATGAATGCGTAGAAAGTAGTAGTATTTATAAGATCGAGAAGATAACATTCGGTAAAGACCCAATTCATCTGAATGTATTAGTTCTAAAGGATTATATTTATCATTGTTAGAAGGAAAGAAATGTAATTTGTAGCTCTTAGAGGACATTTAAGAAAAACTTGAAAAGATATGTTCTGGAATATATAGGTTTTGATTATGTTTGGATATTATTGTTGTATTTTTTGAATGTCGATGTATGAGATGTTGGTGTTAGTATAGGTCTAATGAGAGGGAGGTAACAAAATCTATAGGAGCAGTCCGTGTAGGAGAATGTAGTGGGCATAGGCCCTTACGGGCGGCTTCCGAAGGAATGCAATTTTATTGCTTATCCAGAATTTAATACCCCCAATGCATCATAATAGATGTACATATTATTATCATGAGTGAGATTGAATGTTGATAGAAGATTATGAGAGATATGAGGTGCTTGAAGAAGTTTGGGTATAAGTATCTTACATGTATGGATAGGGAGTAAGTCTTGCCCAGTTTGATGTATGGGTGTACTATTTCCATTGCCAACAATTAATTAATTTGATCCTATATAATTAGTAGGATAAAAAAGATTTACTATATGAGGTGTGAGATCAGAAGTTGCACTAGAATTTAGAATCCATTTAGTTTTAGGAATGGAGAAAGATACTAGCATAACCTTGGGTGTGGAAAAATTGGGAAAGATGTATAGTTCACATTTAAGTGATGCCAATAGGTAGAGGCTTGATGAATATTTGGCAAATGATAGGTGTAGATGAGAATTAAATGGGAGCAATAGCTCTAGTTTAGGAGTTTTCTAAAATTAAGGATGTCCCCGATATAATAAAAAATTAGGGTTGGTAGCAATTTTATAAGCCCTATTCTGCTATTTTTATTGTTGTGAGAGAGTTTTTTCCAATGATAAGGAGGTTATGGATAATAAGTTTTATGTGAGAGGTAAGTGGGTGCCTTTTGATTCTGTCTATTAACCACTGTATAAGCTTCAAAATTTTGATTGTGATGACTACACCTCCTTTATCTATGGAAACTATGTTCGAAGGAGCTTCTAAAAGTCTTATTTAGACTCAATAATGGAGCTAGTTGGAAGAATAGGGAGAACAAAATAATTATTTTTCTTCTATCTTATCTAATACAATTATTTAAAGCATGACACTTTTATTTCTACCCTCCGTTTGCCGAGTAAAAATATTAGTGAAGTAACCAAAGATCATGCTATACTTATTTTTTTCTACTCATGTTGGTTACACCATAGATGTGGGAAAACTTATTTTTTCTTCCCTGACTTACATTATCAAGGGTGCTACTTTTGTGAGCTTAAGACATCTTTCTCTAATTTTAGCTCTTTATATCAATGTTGGTGTTGTTGCAGATCCCAGTAAAGAGCATTTCTTTCCCATTTATTCTCTTTCCAAGCAAAAAGAAAACTTAAATTTAAGAGGGTGGGAGATGCTAAAGAAGAAAGTTCTAGTAGTCCCAAGTTCTTCAATATGCTTGGTGGTAGTAGAAGATTTGGGACTCCTAAATCTTTATGTGATCAGGTGGCTGAGTTGAGGGAGAAGATTGAGGGTGTGAATGAATTCTATGAGGTGAGTAGGAGTGGCAGACTCACTACTTTGGAATGCACAAAAAAATACTACCACTATCCTTCTAAGTTCAATGAGGATTTAGTGGGGATGTTTAGGAGGATCCCACCTACTGAAAATTCTTATCAACTACAATTCCCTATTACCCATGAATATTAGTTATTTGTGTAGACCCGTCTTGATTATGATGATGATAATGATGAGGAGGATCAAGATTCTGTGTAGTTCTTATTTTTGTTTTTGGGAGTTTATGGTAGTCATTTTTATTTTTCTTTTGTATGCAGGAGGAGATGGAGTTAGAGATATTGTGGGGAATGAAAGCATTTTTTATATTTTATTTATTTTTAATTTTCTTTTGTAAGCTAGCTTAGGGAGATTCCCATGGATGTGTTTCAAGAAATGGTTTTGGGAGACATTTGATGTTTTACTAGTAAGAACTGGATTCGGAGACATTAGAATGGAGAATGGATGGGGACTTCATGCATTAGTTTTCTTTTAATATTGTTTTCAATAGGTTGTATGTGCTTTCAAGCCTATTATTATTGAAATGAAAAAGCAAGTTTTAATTTATGCTTAATTCTTTTAATGTTGTTTACTTTGTTATTATTCTTATTTGTGTATAACTTATATTTGATAAAATCCTTCATAATCATCCTTTATAATAGTAGTATAGATATATTTTAGATTTTAATCAATAATTTCTATTATAAATTCAAAATATATATGAATTTCAAACAACTTAGAATGAAACATTGAATCATTTGATGAATAATTATATGTAATTGCAAATACACATAAATTGATACATAAAATTCAAATAGAAACTCGAATAAAACATGAAAATATATTATGGTCAAATCAAATTAAGATATTAGTCAATCATATCAAATCGAACTTATCAATACAATTGATATATAATCAAAAAAATTATCTTGATCGGACATGAATCTCAATGCAAATTCGAGTTAGAAACTTCAAAAAATAAATCGGAGATCATTTGAACTCTGATTTCAGCAAACTTATAGTCGAACCAAACTCCTCAGACATACGAACACAAAGACACCAAATTCGATTCAATCCGAGCCCAAATGTGTCCAAATCAAAGTCCCAAAGCACTTTTGGAAGGTTCGAACCATAATTTGGGTTACCAAAAAGTTTCCAAATGTAACATGCTTATAATCAAATCCAATCAAAAAGAGAAGAAAGAGAAGGAAGAGTTCTCCTGCCAATCAAACTCCTTCTAGACCACCTCTAAACTAATAATGCCACTTCTAGCAGCTCAAGGCACTCTGTCGCTCGTGTTCTGGTTGAATTAGATGTCATCAAATACTTTTCTGATAAAGAGCGGGTTAGTCCCGAAAACTTGGATTATATTCAATATGTGGTTATAGAGGATTTTCCTTCTCATTAAACTCATTTCAAATCATTCGGGGTATCTTGATAATACTCTCATAATTAAACCTCTTTCATTAATGTGGACGATAAGCTCTCTAATTATGTGCAAGAAAATATGCAAGGCAATGTTGTTTGACTTAACATTAACATTGCATGAAAATGTGGATGTTAATGATGCATGCATTTGGAAAATAGGCTTATACTTTATCCCTTGATTGTTTGCGATGTGGGGAAACCATATGAGGCTATGACATTAGTTTCTGATGACCATGTGGTTCTTTATATTGTTGTTTCTACTTTGAAGAATATTGATAGTACTAATAATTATATGGTAGGAATAGATTTACTTGCTCTTGTTTTAAACAGCTCTAGTAATCATTGTGTTTCATCTTTAGTGGAATTGGCTTGATCTGTTCAAAAGGATTGTGAACGTATTAATAATGAGGTTGCTAACAAATTAGCTTTAATTCCTAGTTGTGATTATCAGCTAGTTGCTTCTCCTATTATTGTTGAAGAGAATCCTAAGGAAACTTTTCCTGTTTCTTGTCATGAAATTTTTTTTTTTGAAAAGGGCAATAAATGCATTATAAAGCAAGAAGAAAGAAACTAAAATAGCTACCAGGTAGACTCCTCCTTCAGTAAGTTCATAAATGAAGGAGGAATCTCATTCAAATCTAGGTTTTCCCAAACAAAGTTGTTAGCCATAGCATACCTGGCTCATAAATCGGCAAGCTTGTTGCTACCTCTATCAACACAAGAGAAAATGACATAATGAAATTCTTTAAAGAAATTGAAATCTTATTCTCCCTTGAAGTCATCGATACTTGCCTTTTGAAGTCTTCTTATTACATTTACATTGTAACCTTCAATAATGGCTCCCTTGTATTTGAACATCCAATCTTTAGCTATATCAACTAAAGATTTTATATCTAGCAGCTCCAAGTAATGCACGTCCCAATGAATGTATTTTTTCCCGAATGCCATTAAGAACCTCCCTTTGCTGTCACGAATAACACCACCAATTCCAGCTCTATATGAGGAATCAAGGGAAGCATCTACATTGATTTTTAACCAATCGGTTGGAGGGGGATACCAAGTTTTGGACAAACTTTTGGACTGGTTAATATCCCATAATTCTGATTTTGAGTTAATTATCAATTTAGAAGTAGATAAATAGCTAACAACATTAGCGGCCATAGAGCTAGCACCTTCCATTGTCTTATCATGTGTAAGTTTGTTTTTAGCTTTCCATGAAAGGTAGAAGGTGTTGCAAAAAAAAATTAAGAAGCATACCATTGTGAGTTACCATTTGATCCATCCACTTACAACATTCTTGATAGCTTTCATTCATAGTTTTCTACCTTGCTTCAGCTATCATTCCAGAGATATTCCTTCCCGATCTATCCGTTGCTAATTCTTGCTGGTCTTCACGTAGGTTACTCCATATTTTGGTATTTAAAATGAGTTCCACC
Organism: Dendrobium huoshanense; assembly: GCA_016618105.1. Classification (NCBI taxonomy): domain Eukaryota; kingdom Viridiplantae; phylum Streptophyta; class Magnoliopsida; order Asparagales; family Orchidaceae; genus Dendrobium; species Dendrobium huoshanense. The sequence continues at coordinate 12,901,241 of CM028350.1, read as the reverse complement.
ATTTCACTACCAAAGGATTCTATCAGTTCAGGTACCTTCCAATTGTTGCACATAATGAACCTATCCAGTTTTACCGTATCTTCATCTTGTGGAGCTACAAAAGTAGGCCATTTGTTAATGCTCCTATCCAAAAGCCATGTCTTCAAAGGCGTCAATTGAAGATCCATTAACCACCTTCAATTTAAGAATTGGTTGTAAAGCTCTACCTCCATTAGTGATAATTTTCCATGAAGAAGATACACACCTCTTCATATTATCTCCTTCCACCCTTGTACCATACTTTGGAGCTTTTAGGGTTTAGGGTTTAGTATTTTGAACAAAAGAGAGTTTCTATTACTCATAAATCTCCAAGCTAATCTTGCTCTAAGTTCAGGCATTTTAGAAATAGAAGAGCATAAACCTCTGCCACCCTTATTCATCGGTTTGCATAAATCTTCCCAACTCATATAGTGAATGCAAACCTTCACGTTGGACTTTCCAGATAAAGCCTCTACATATTTTGTTGATTTCTTTAAGTACACTCACTGAGACTAAAGAATGAGTGATGTAAAAATTTGGGATTGCCAAAGACACTGATTTAATGAGAGTTATCTTTCCGGCCAATGAAAGAAGTTTACTCCCCCAAGTGTTGATGTTTTTTAAAGATTTTTCAATGATGAATTGGAAATCATTAGCCTTTAATCTCCTTAAAGTCATCTTGATACCAAGATAAGAAAGTTCCTTCACTTCCTTGAAGCCTAGAGTTCTTGTGATGGACCTCATCTTCCTTCTCATAACCATTTTCCCAAAAAGAATTGCTGATTTGTCAATGTTGATACATTGATCAGTCCATTTGTTGAAATTAGATAAAATAACTTTCAATTCCAAAGCCGCTTCTTTATTAGCTTATGAAAATATTATCACATCATCTGCAAACAAAAGATGTGAAATTCGAGGCCCATTTGATGAAATATTCACTCCAATAGAGGTTGATTCAAGAGCATTAGTGAGGAGTTGGGAGCACAAAATGAAGAGAAAGGGAGACAATGGACAACCTTGTCGGAAACCACTCTTGGTATTAATCCAATCCGAGAGAGTACCATTGATAATAACAGAGAACCTCGGTTCTAAAACACATTCCAATATCAACTTTGAGAATAAGGAAGGGAAACCAAAGTATTTCAACACTTCTCCAAGAGTATTCCAACTCATAGAGTCGTATGCCTGTTCCATATCAATTTTATATGCAGCTAATCCTTTAGAAGATTTGGAATACCTGAATTTATGAAACACTTCTTGGGCAACCAAAATATGATCTGAAATAGATCTCCCTTTTATAAAAGCCGCCTGTTCTTCTGTTATGAGTTTAGGAATGACCATAGCAATCCTATTTAAAATGACTTTGGTAGCAACTTTGTAAACTGAATTACACAAGCTGATTGGTCTATAGTTTGAAGGAGTCAAAGGGTTTGAAATTTTAGGAATTAGCACTATCAGGGTGTCCTTCCAACCCTTGTCCATCTCCCCAAAATGAAGAAAATAACTGATAGCTTTAACAAAATCAGTTTTTATAATGTCCCAATAAGCTATTAAAAATGAGTAAGTGATACCATCACTTCCGGGTGCTATGTTACCTCTCAGATGATTAACAACTTATTCAACTTCTTCCAATGTGAAAGCTCTATCAAGCCCAGATTTATCCTCCATATTTAAAGAATAATTCGGCTTAGGCCAACCTTCCAAGATGCAATCCCTTTGTCTCCACTTTTGCTTGAAATACCGAATGACAGTATTTTCTATTTGATTTTGATCTTCCCAGATGTTCTCGTCTTCATCTTTAATTTTTACAATGTTGTTGAGCCTCTTTCTTGCACTTGCAAAGGAATGACTTCTTCCATCCACTTGACTTTAGCTCTTTGCCTCCACCATGTATTGAATCTAGCCATAGTAGAGTTAAGTTCCATCACCTTTACTTTCAGCTTCCAGCAGTCTTCGTCATCTAGCAATCCGATATCAGATTCTTTGATTTGTAGCTCCAAAATTTCCTCTATTAGTTTGTCTTTCAACGTATTAAGATTTTCCATCTTGGCTTTGCTCCAAAAGAATAGAGATTTAAGTGTTTTTTTGAATTTGGAGTTCAGGATTTGAGCTTGACTACCTTGGTAATTGGTAGCCAAAGCTCTCTTCACCACCGAGAAAGCTGCTGGGTAAGAAACCCACACATCCTCAAACTTGATTATTCTTGCTTTTGGAGACTTCACATTGGTAATATTGAGGATGACCGGACAATGATCGGATGCTACTCTTGCTAAATGTTTAACAACCAATTGAGAAGATAAATTTAAAGCAAAAGAATTAAGGAAACACCTGTCAAGTCTTTCCAAAATCCGTGCTCCTCCAACTTTGTTGTTGCACCAAGTAAAATAAGGTCCAATGAATCTTACTTCATGAAAATCATTGTTGGTGATGAAATTATCCATTTCCTTTGATCCTTGGGTATATTGAAATCTTCTCCCACCCTTCTTATCTTCTCTAGAAGTGAGACAATTTAAGTCTCCAGTAATCACCATAGGGAAGTTAATGCCAGAATGAGCTCCCATAAGATCCCAAAGATCCCTCCTTTTATAGTATTCCTTGTTGGCATAAACAACCGCCACCCTCCATTTACAATAGTTGTAGACCAACAAATCGCCAACAATGCATTGATTAGAAGAATCAATCAATGAGAAATTAGCCACCTTAGTATTCCATAAAGCAATGATGCCTCCAGATAAACCACTAGATGGTACAATAACATAATTCCTTCCAACTCCAATAAGAGTAATAACTTCTTTCATTTCAAAGGAAGACAACTTGGTTTCAAGCAAACCCACAAAAATCACATTGTGTAATCTTACAATTTCTTTTAGGAATAGAGAAGCACTCCTCTTTTTTTCTCCTCTACAATTCTAAAAAGCAAAAGAATACATTAATGATTGATAGGGGATTGAATCCCCAAAGTACCTTTAGCTTCCATCTCCATTCTTCTACTCCTCAGATTTGAACTTATAGGACCCAAATCTTTTAGTTGCTTCGATTTTTTCCTCTTCACTAAATTGGATAGCTCTTCTAAGCTATGCTCCAATGCCTTATTGCTCCTGTCACTTATTGCTCCTGTTAGGTTCATATATTTTAATTTCTGGTTGAACTTTTACTGTTGGAACTTCTTGTAAGATTTCTTGAACTATCTCCCCTTCTTCTACTTGACTGCTCAAAATGCTAAATTTATTAACATTTATAGGGATCAAATCATTCTCCATACCTGAATTAGAGGATCTGGGATGAGTAGGGAGCTCTGGTTTTATGATAACTTCCTCTGCCAATACGATTCTACCAACTGCAGAATCAATTCCTGGTGCTATATCATTTTCCTTACCTGTATCAATCCAACTGTCTTCCTTTTTGTTTTATGCATTAGTTCTTCTAATTTCCTTTATTTTCCACTCTGTTGAGAACTTATTTTGGATTGAATGATTCTGGAATTTAATGGGATGATAGGATTTTTTCTTCCCTCTGTTCACTATAAGCCAAGGACCATAACCATTTTCAACAGTTGGTCTAATAGTTCTATCATCAGCTTCATCAATTTTTTCAGCAACATTAGAGCCAGAATTCATTTTTTTCTCAGCAATACGGCTTTTCCCATTTCCTTCTTTACAACTTTCTTTGTTGTGGCCAATAAATCCACAGTAGAAACAAAAATTCGGTAGTCATTCATATTTTATTTTTTGATAGAATTTCCCTGATTTGCCTTCAATCCAAACACCCAAAGGAAGCTTTTTATCCAAATTGATTCGAACACATACCCTCCCAAATTCTCTGCTTCCCCATTGGAACATATTTCCATCTATCAAGTATGGTTTTCCAACCATTGAAGCAATTCTTCAAATATTTATGTTGTCCTAGCAATGAAGCGGAAGATTTGGAAGCCTTATCCAAATTGGGGCTGTCAAGCCTTTAAAAGAATTGGGAGAAAGTTTTGAGACCACTTGTCCATACCTATTATCTTCCCATTGAAAAACCATGGCCCATTCTTCATAATAGCCTAAAGGTGTTCTAATTCATGGAATGAGCAAAGCACCCATCCCATGCCTAACAATGTTAGATGAAACTTCCCATATTGCATCCATTGTCTTCTAAGTTCTGAGCTTATGACCCTTAAAGGGGGATCTCCTCAAAACACTTTGATGACAATTGAATTGCTAAGTTTATCTGCATTCTCCTTTTCATTTTTCTCATGCAATTTGACAGTAACCCCGTCTTCAGCTAGAAAGTTCCCCAGCTGTAACTCTGCAACTTTAATGTTATCTCTTTTTTTCCAAACATTCGTTTGTTCTCCATCACAATTCCTAACAGGGCTTGGCACCTCTTCTCCCCAATCACCTTTGACGGATGATTCAACATCTCTAACTTTCAACAAATCAGACAAGAGAATTTTAGGAGACATCACCTTTTCTTGTTATCTGCCACAGCAATTCCGCCCAAGATACTTTCATTTTCTACGGTAGGATTCCCCATAGAACTCAGAACTGACTATTCATTTCCATACCATCTACTCCTTCAGATAAAGTGCCTTTATCATTACTGGTTTTATATGACGGAGATGCAACTTGGCCAGCTGCCGATGTCAGAGCAAAGCAACTTTTAAAACCCTTCTTAGCATTATCATCAGACATAATGCTCTTTCCTTTCCCAATCACTTCTGATTCTCTTCTGGCCACATAGCTTCCTTCTTTAATCACAATTCCTTTGCTGGTTTTGGATTTAGCCATTATGTTGGCGGCAGAAACTTCATCACCGAACGCCGGTTAAGCCTTTTGAAGAAGGAGACGATCCTCCAGAGTTCCGCCGGCGAGTTGTTGCCGGCGAGTATCGGCCGACATAAGAGTCCCGTTATTCCTACGACTAGACGAAATTTGAATTTCCGAATTTTCTCAAAATGATTTCTCAGACTTTCCCTCACTACTTTCTCTCAAACTTGTCACTTCTCTTGTCATGATAATTTGAGTGAGGTAAAGATGGGATTTTGTGATGTTAACATAGTGGTATTGAATGAATCCTTCAGCAGATTGGCTATTGCTCCTGATGACTCACCCTTAGCTTCTTTGTAACCCACTTTTTCACCTCATATTATGGAAACGATTGGAAATGTTCCTTTCTTTGATGTTCTAGTTTCTTTTATTTCTAATTAATCTTATAAAGCCCAATTGACATTGAAAATGAAGGAAACTTGTGTGGATCAATCTGATTGGCTAGATGAATCTTTTTCCTTGGCTTACTGGGGTGATGGGGAAGACTTGAATGAGCATGTGGATGAGTTTGAAGAAATGGATAGTTTTAATGTGGGTTGCATTGCTAAAAAAAAAAATTTCCAATGGTGGTGGAAAATGTCGTAGGAGAAAATCTAAAAAAAATAATTCTTTATGTTTATCAATTCTGCTTATGTTGTTGGCTCTTATCTAGGTTGGTTTTTATTTTATTTTAATTGGTACAATTTTTCGGTTGTAGAACTTTGTCCGTCTGTTTTGGCTTTGGGTTTGCCTATTAGGTTTTAGTTGCTCGGTTGGGGGCTGGTCTGCAGGATTTGGTTGGGGTCTGGTCGGTGGTTTGGTTTCGGCTGAGATGTTTGGGTTTGGGGTCAGCTGAGATGTTTGGGTTTGGGGTCGGCTGAGGTGCTTGGGTTTGGGGTTAGCTGGGTGTGTTCTTTCCATGGATGATAGGTTGATTTGTTGTTTATGTTGGTTGGCTTGTTATTCTATTTGTCTGTTTCATTTTTTTTTCCTTCCCTGCATATTTTTGTTGCTTGAAACTTTCATTGGTTGGCCTTAGCTTCTTTCTCTGATGTCCCTCTTTGGTTGATTTGGTTGCCGCCTTTTTCTTTTTCTTTTTTTATTGTAATAAGTTGGAACAATGACTCTTAGATTTTACTTCAAATACTGTATTTTTATAGAGCTTTATTTTCTTTAAGAACCTATAACCTTTTATTTATATTAATGTGTAGGCCCCTATGTGGGCTTTAATGAAAAAATAAAATAAAATTGTAAAACATCTAATAATTAGAAGTTAAAAACAACAAACCATAACATTAATGGTAAATTACACAAGAAAGTATACATTATCAATTTTCTTTACATTAGAAGTGCTTATTTCAAACAAAAAAGAAAGTAAAGAAAAGAAAATTCCAAACTTATGTTGTTGGTTAAGCATATATTAGTCCTGTAAAAGTAAATCAACGATGACCCATAAACATCTAGAAACCAAATAAATCAAAAGAACACCAACAAAAAAAATGAGATAAATCAAACAATATGATTATAGTTTTATCTCCAATGTCGTTGCATTACAAATATATTTACTTTTTATTATGATGGCGTTGAATCATTGTAAATGCAGTGGCCATAGTTATTATTGTGAACAAATAAACTGCATATTTTTTCCAACGATATATTCTTATCATCCTCAAATATTTTCAATAAAATTTTCATTTTCTCTTATTTTTTAGTCATAAATGCTATCTTCTCTTCTATTTATAATCTTATTAGTCATAAATGCTATCGTCTCTCTCAAATACTACAATATCAATGAGAGTGAGAACAAATATACATAACTCAAATGTAAACAAATAACCCAGAAGACATAATAAAAATTTCCGACAGGTAGATCACATGTCTTTTTCTTGAACTCTCTGAAAAATATCGCTGCTAAGAGGAGATATTCATTGAGTTGAATAGTCTTAATAATGACTGGGTCTCATAATTAGGTCCTGTCATGGATCTGAATGATGATCTTGATCATAGTAAGAATAGCCTACTTCATACAAGGCTTGATTTATGCAAAGCCCATGTCAATATGTTCCACGCTAAGGTTAATGCCCTTCATCTTAAACACAACACTTGTATATAAGTAGTTGTTTATTTATTAGCGCAACGTCTAATTATTTATAGATTTTGGTACACTTCTATCTATATTATATGCCACCTTATGGTACAATTATTGGGGTATTTACGTTAAAAAATTTAGTAAAATATTTTGATGTGCTAGTTTTTCTAAATAATTAAGTAGAATACATGTGTGCTAGAAGTCCCATCGATCGGTAGATAGATTTTGATCACAAAAGTAAGAACAAATAGTAAGAAGTACATAAGAGTCGATTAAATAATTCCAATTTTAAATTGCCCTGGTCGGCATGCTCCGGACAAGGTTTGCTCAAGCAATAAATCAAAACCAATAAAGATGGTTGATACGTCACTAAAAATTATTTTAATCAGACAAATTTTGAGGCATATTTAAGTTGAAACTTCTAAAATTAATTTGAGATAATGCGAATTTTTATTTCAACAAACTTATAGTCACATTGAACATTTTGGCGATGCATTTTCATTAGACTTTCATTTATGGACTATCGTCAGGCATCCACCCAACCATCATCGTCATCGAACCTCAATCCGGCAACTCCCGTTAGACCTCCGCCCAACCATTCCTTTTAGACCTTAATATGGCTGCCACCACTAGGTCTCTGCCTAACCTCTATCACCTGGTCACGGTCCATTGACCTCCATTGCCTGCCTAACTACGGTCCATCCAATCACCGTCTCCTACCTAAGGTCCATTCGATCTCAATCACTCACCGACTATAATTCCCGGACCACAGATGCCCATCAACAATCCTTTCGACCTCAGTCATCTATCAAAAATAATTCTTTGATCACTATCATCTAACTGCAATCCTTGTGAGTTTAGTCGCCCACTGACTACGGTCCTCTTACCACCGTCGTCAGACCATCATCTCTCTAACCTTCGTTGCCCGCTGAAGAAGATATTCAAATTAATGATAGTTTACCACGATCCTTCTGACCTCAATTGTTCACTAACAAGGGTAATCTAACAATTGTCGCCTAATTACGGACATCTAGCCACCTTCATGTATGATCCTTTTTTACCTTCTTCGCCTGTTGATTGCACCCCTCGGACCACCTTGGCCTGACTACAGTCCTCCAACCATTATCGGTCTACTTCGGCCTTTCCAACCACAAATGCTTGTTGATTATGATAATCACTGAACTATGTTTCCTCCTACCTTAGTCACTTAACTATGATTTTGCCAACCAACTAAACATGTTTGTTGTCTTTAAGAATAGTTTTCATGCTATTTGTTTCTTCTAATTCAACCATATAAATGTTTTATATATTATATATATTTGTTACATTATACCAACTCCTTCCCTTGATGAAGAACGTCATTTGTAATAAAAAACAAATACTAGTGAAATATTTTGAATGGGCAAGGTCTCGAGATTTTATTTATTTTCAGGGTTTTAACAAAAAAATTGTGGTGACTCTTTCGACTCTTGCACCTCTATCTTTTATGTGTTTGTGTCATGGATCTTCGGACAAAATGTTAGACATTAAACTCTCAATGATCTCGCTACCGTCATGAATGTTCTTGCATGTAGCAATAATATCACAATGATCTGATGATGATAAGTATAAATGATTTCCTTATTCAATAAATATAATATATATCATCTTATACATATTGACAACATGAATTCAACAAAATTATTACTTTAAAACTCTAATTTTATATCATAGTATTTTCTTAAAATTATTTGTAAAAAGGTCATGAATCAAATTTAGTTTTTTTTTAAATTTTATTATAATATACAATCATTTTTATATCAAAATATTTAAATAATTTTGTAATGCACCCATTTTTCATAAATGGATGGTAAAAAAGTGGTCTATAAAGGTTATGGAACTCTAAAATGTTAAACAAACATTAAATGAACTTCATTAAAATGAGTACAGGTTATTGTGATTTAACTACAATAACAAAGCAATTTATATAATAATAGTTTCTTTTGAGGGTTTCCATTCAACATCCCCTATGATCTATAATAGTCAAAATTCTTAATCATCAAGATATTATTCATTTTAGCCTAATAGCCTCAAGATTTTATCTCATTGATTAACTTTCCATCGATCCGTTGATAGATTTTGATCACAAAAGTAAGAACAAACAGTAAGAAGTACATAAGTGTCGATTAAATCATTCCAATTTTAAATTACCCTGGTCGGCCTGCGTAGGACAAGGTTTGCTCGAGCAATAGATCAAAATCTATAATGATGGTTGATACGTCACTAAAAATTATCTTAAGCAGACAAATTTTGAGGCACATTTAAGTTGAAACTTCTAAAATTAATTTGAGATCATGTGAATTTTTATTTCAACAAACTTATAGTCATATTGAACATTTTGACGATGCATTTTCATTGGACTTTCAATTGTAGACTATCGTCGGACATCCACCCAACCATCGCCGTCATCGGACATCAATCCGGCAGCTCCTGTTAGACCTCCGCCCAACCATTCCTTTTAGACCTTAATATGGCTGTCATCGCTAGGTTTCTGCCTGACCTCTATCACCTGGTCACGGTCCATCCAATCACCGTCTCCTACCTACGGTCCATTTGATCTCAATCGCTCGCCGACTGTAATTCTCATACCACAGATGCCCAACAACAATCCTTTTGACCTCAGTCACCTATCAAAAATAATTCTTTGATCACTATCGTCTAACTGCAATCCTTGTGAGTTTAGCCGACAACTGACTACGGTCCACATACCACTGTCTTCTGACCATCATCTCTCTAACCTTCGTTGCCCGCTGAAGAAGATTCTCACATTAATGATGGTTTACCACGAACCTTCTGACCTCAATCGTTCACTAACAAGGGTCATCTAACAATTGATGACTAATTACGGACCTCTGGCCACCTTCGTGTATGATCCTTTTTTACCTTCTTCGCATGTTGATTGCACCCCTCAGACCACCTTCGCCTGACTACAGTCCTCCAACCATTGTCGGTCTACTTTGGCCTTTCCGACCACAAATGCTTGTCGATTATGAAAATCACTGAACTATGTTCCCTCCTACCTTAGTCACTTAACTATGATTTATTCAACCAACTAAACATGTTTGTCGTCTTTAAGAATAGTTTTCATGCTATTTGTTTCTTCTAATTCAACCATATAAATGTGTTATATATTATACATATTTGTTACATTGTACCAACTCCTTCCCTTCATGAAGAACGTCATTTGTAATAAAAAATAAATACTAGTGAAATATTTTGATTGGGAAAGGTCTCGAGATTTTATTCAGTTTCAGGGTTTTTCACGTAAAAATTGTGGTGTCTCTTACGACTCTTGCAGAACGTCTATTTTTTATCTGTCTGTGTCATGGATCTTCGGACAAAAGGTTAGACATTAACTCTCAATGATCTCTCTACCGTCATGAATGTTCTTTCATGCAGCAATAATATCACAATGATCTGATGATGATGATAAGTATAAATGATTTCCTTATACAATAAATATAATATATATCATCTTATACATCTTGACAACATGAATTTAACCAAATTATTACTTCAAAATTCTAATTTTATATCATAGTATTTTCCTAAAATTATTTGTAAAAAGGTCATAAATCAAATTTAGTTTTTTTTAAATGATTATAATATACAATCATTTTTATATCAAAATATTTATCTAATTTTGTAATGCACCCTTTTTCATAAATGGATGGTAAAAAAGTGGTCCATAAAGGTTAGGGAATTCTAAAATGTTAAAAAAACATTAAATGAACTTCATTAAAATGAGTACAGGTTATTGTGATCTAATACAACAAAGCAATTTATATAATAATAGTTTCTTTTGAGGGTTTCCATTCCACACCCCCTATGATCTATAATATTTAAAATTCTTAATCATCAAGATATTATTCATTTTAGCCTAATAGCCTCAAGATTTTATCTCATTGATTAACTTTCTATGAGGTCACCCATTCTAGCTTACACATATATGAGCACACTTTGAAGTTTCAAATAAAATTTCAATAGCTACACCAACAGATGCTTTAATGTTTAAAAGTTTAACTTTATTTACAAGGTTTCCCAATATCCCCCACTTAAATAATAGACATACTCATCAATTTTCTTAGCCCATAATTATCCATCGTGCTACTAGGATGGCTCCCGACTTCCGGCTGTTAAGAGAGTTGCTATTTGCATGTTTTACATTTTTGTAACTTGTATAGTTTTGATGATTTCAAATATTATTATTTTATGTTTGGTTATCTCCTAACACTTTTTGGAAGAGTTGTTTTTCCTCTTGTGTGTACTAACATTTCAGGAAAATTGAACTCCAGACTACTGAAGAGTTCAAATCAAATTCAGCATGAGATATTTTAAAATTTGAAGCTTGTATTTTTTTCTTTGAATTAAGTTTGAGAGGGAGTGATTGTAATTGAGTGAATAAAAAAACACACTTAAGGAGATCTTGAAAAAATTTGTACTAATCATACTGGATGAACATAGTTCATACGGGACGATCAGGTCAGTTATCTCCTCGTAAGAGCAATTAAACGAACATGAATTGAAGAAAATTTTTCTAAGTCCTGATCGTCCAGGACGAAGTGTATTCGTCCTAGGATGAAATGTTCTCTTGAAAATTTTTGTTCAGAGGAAATTTATATTTGTTCCAGGATGAGTTGCTTTCTGGAGTATTTTTGTTCAGGACGAAGTGTATTCGTCCCGGGATGAAATCTCCGCTGGAGAATTTTTGTTTAGACAAAATTTATAATCGTGCCAGAACGAGTTGCTTTTTAGAAAAAATTTGTCCGGACGAACCCATATTTGTCCCAGGAAGAAGTGAACCGACTGTGAAATTTTAGTGACGTTCTATAGTTTTTGGGAACCTACCTATGGAATAACCGTTCGTACTGGACTAACCTAGTTCGTACGGATGATTTTGGTATACAAAGTCATTTTGTACCCATATACATTAGATTTATTTCTAACACATTTAAGTAAAATTGTCCAGGATGATCCACGATCGTACGGGACGATCCAATGCGTATTGACTTGAAAATTTACAATTTTTAGACGATTTTTGTGTCTTTCCTATAAATAGTCCAATCTAAACTACTACTTAATCTTTTTGCTCACTAATCTTTGTTCCTATTGAAAGAAGAGTCAAGGAGAGAGTGTGACAGAGTGTTCGAAGGAGAATTCTTACTACTGGAGCGTGAAAGCTTCACTTGGTGTTTGAAGGTAAGAGTTTTTCTTTTGATTTGTGATCACTTCACTCTTCTCTTTCTTCCTTCTAGATTTCTTGCGAGAAGATCTGTCAAGTAGATCCAGTTCTCTGCCGACACTTGGAGAGTGTGAACAGCTGAAGGGTTCTCTTCCTACACTAGGAGAGTGTGAAAGGATGAAGGGTTCTCTGCCTACACTAGGAGAGTGTGAAAGGACGAAGGATTCTCTGCCCACTCTAGGAGACTGTGAAAGGATGAAGGGTTCTCTACCTACACCGGAAGAGTGTGAAAGGAAGGACGGTTCTCTGCCAACAATGGGGATAGTATAAAAGGATGACGATTCTCTGCCGCACCGGGTAGTGGTGAAAAGAGTTTTTGTAAAGGCTTCTCCACCTTGCTGTTGGTGCTAAAGGAGAGTCACTAGTAGTACTAGTGCAATACTCAGAGGGTGCCTCCGGGGAGTGGATGTAGGTCAAGTTTGACTGAACCACTATAAATCTTGTGTCTTTTATTTTTTTGCTTCTTTTTATTTTTCTATTTTACTGTTTCAAAATTGTGATTGAAAAACTTTTTCTATAAAATTCACTAAATTTAAATTCTCGGTTTTAAATTTTAAAAGAGAGAAACTCTTTTTAATACCAATTCACCCCCTCCCCCCCCCCCCCCCCCCCCCCCCTCTTGGTTAGCCGATGGGACATAAGCTTAGATTTAACAACCTAATTCATAGTAAACAAATTTCAACAAGTGGTATCAGAGCATTGTTTCAAAATCATAAGTTTTGACTACTTTTTTATTAATGTAGATGGCTATATTTGAAAACTGAAACATACCCGAGGGTTACTCTATAACTAGACCTCCACTGTTCGATAATTTACCTTCTAATTTTTGAAAAACATGCATGTCTATATTTTTACAATCACTTGATTATTATATGTGGATCTTAGTTCTAGAAGGGTATACAAAACCAACTAGTCTAGTTGACGGAGTTACAGTTGAAACACCTTTTGCAGACTGGACAGTAGAAGAACGTGACTTAGCACAACTAAACACCAAATGCTTGAATAGTTTCTTTTGTGCTTTAAAATCAGAAGACTACATATGGGTTTTTACTTGTAGAAGTGGGAAGGTCATATGAGATAGACTTTATATAACTTATGAGGGGCTAATGAGGTTAAGCAATATAGACTTAATATCTTGTTGCATGATTATGAATTATTTCGCATGAAACCAAATGAATCCATTTCTGATATATACACAAGATTCACACAAATAGTCACCTCTTTGCATGCACTGGGTAGGAAACTAACGAATGCTGAAATGGTTAATAAGATTCTTTTTTATTTTTCTACTATGTATGATGCTAAAATTACTATAATTACAGAGTCTAAAGATCTAAACATTTACTCTATTGACAATCTTCTTGGTTCGCTAATTGCTTACGAGCAAGGAGTTAGCCAAAGAAAGATTGATGCAGGTGAACCACAAAGAGAGAAGAACATAACACTAAAAGTGGAAGAGTCTAAGAGTGAACACTCATAACATGAGGATGAAGATGGCATCACATTGATGACTAGATAATTCAAAAGCTTTCTGAAGATGAAGTAGAAGAGATGCCAGCATGGGAAAATAGGTAAATTTAATAGAAATGCCAAGGGTTCAAATGATTTGATTTGTTATGAGTGCAGGAAACCTGGTCATATCAAGATTGTATGCCCAAAACTCAAAGCTACTCCTAGCAATGAGAAACCAATTATAAAGAAGGGCAAGTAGAAGATTCAAAGAGCTTTCTGGGCGGACTCAGCTTCAGATTCAACAGAGATTGAAAAAGAAGAGGAAGCCACTAATCTGTGCTTAATGGCTGATAGTCTTGATCAGTTAGATCAAGTAGAGGTATGTGACTTAAACTATGATGAACTTTTTGAAATTTCTGAACACATGCATGATGCATATAAGAAAATAAAGAAAATGCATGCTAGTCTAAGTTTAGAATTTGAAGAATTACAAAAGGAACATGAAATCCTTAAAAAAGATCATGCTTTAATTGATGACAACCACATGAAATTATTTGATGAGTTTGATGACTTGAATAAAAAATATGAAAATTAAAATCATCACATGCTGAACTTGAAAAAGATTTTAAAAATTTTAAGGATGAATTGGAGAGCGGAATTTATAGATCAAATTATACAAATCAAATTTTGGAAGATATGAATTCATTTACAAATTAATGATAAAAGCTCTCGAGGATAATAGGATACCTTCTAAACTTGAAGTTTTTATTAATACTATTCTATATCCTAAATTTATGTAATCTCTAAATAGACAAATGAATGGTAGAAGACTTAGGAATCCTTTTTCAAAAGTCAAATATAATAATTGTGGATTATTTGGACATATAGCTCACACCTGTACTTTGAAGATGAAAACTTATTTTGTGTGGAGACCTAAGATGCATAAACCTAGACATATCATATATGCATCTAATTATAAATTGCTAAAAGGAGAACCCAAACTTATTAGGGTTCCCAAGTCTAACGTTTGATAATTTTGCAGGTTCGCTCTCACAAAAGACCTTGTGAGAGCATATAGTACCTGGACAGTGGATGTTCAAAGCATATGACTAGAGATACTGCATAATTTATATTGCTCGAATCCAGGAGTGGAGGTAAGATTACACTTGGAGATAACACCACAAAGAAGGTGGTTGGATCATGTATGATTGGAAATCTTAATAAAATTTTCATTGAGAATGTGTTATTAGTAGGACGCTTAAAGCATAACCTGTTAAGTATAAGCCAGCTATGTGATAAAGGATATTGTGTGAAATATTTTCCTACTAGCTGCATATTATGTCACGACCCGACCCGACCCGAGATGGATCCCGTTCGCACCGGGCCGCGACGAAAAAGTTAACCAGGATCTGGCTTTGGAATTTGGTTCGGAACTAAATCTCCCAAATATTTTAAACAAAACAGACAAACACAGACAGAGCTACTAAAAACATCAAATGCAACGGAACAAAAGATCTATCATTTCATTTCATCAAAATAATCATCTACAAATACAGTACATGGCTTTTAGACAGAAAGAAAGACAGAACAGAAAAGCCATGACTGTACAAAAAATCAAAAGTATAAAAGTACCTATCACAGATCAGACTCTGAAATCTATTCCTGGACTTCCTTCCCTTTCCCAGAACCTGAAAACCACATAAAGCAAGGGTGAGCTCAACAGCTCAGTAAAGCAACAAACCTCCAATCAAAATTCTCAGAATCTCAAAACCAATACATCAGACAAATCCGTACAGAAATCAGAACGGAATCAGACAGATAATAAATCAAACAGAACTGTACGGAAATAGAAGTCGTATCAAATCAAAAACAGAACAGATCAGACATATCAGATCAACAGAATCAGAATCAGATTTTGCTTACAACACAGATCATATCGGGACAGAACAAAATTGGATCAGAATCATATCATATCAGATATCAGATATTTAATTAATAGCTAAATTCCCTGACACTGACTGAATCTCATAGGATCCAGGCCCCTTATGCCTCCCTTTGTGCTCACGGCACCAGAACAGATGTGCTTATAGCACCAGAATATATATATAGTGCTTATAGCACCTAAACAGATTTCCTCGGATCCGGAACAGAACAGATATCAGATTTCATATTGAGCTCATTTCAGATTTCCCAGACACTAACTGAATCTCATAGGATCCAGGCCCCTTATAACTCCCTTTTTATAGCATATACAGATAGCATATCAAATCAGAAGAAATCCGGACAAATCAAAAATTACCCAAAAATCAGGCAGCACAACGGCAGTATACAGAATTTACACAATTTTCGTGAAAATAACAATTTACCAAATTCGCATAGAATATAGATATCAATATTTCAGAACATTTATTCTACTGCACAAAGAATTTCCAAGTTCACAGAAAAATCCAGTCGACTAAAAACACAGTCGAGTTAAAAATACCAGGACAAAAATCTTCAGAAAATAACCAAAATGTGCACACTCGGCACTTCAACATAATACAGAAAGTTATACGGTAAAAACTAAACCAGTCGGAAATTACGGACGAAAATCATGAACAAAACTTAATTCCGGACAGATAATACCGCCAAAAGCGACGGTTCTGAAAATTGAGAAAGTCGGATTGTGCCTTAGCTTGCGTACAGCAATTTCCTAAACAATCTCTTCAGACGAAAACAGCTCGGCGTCGCCCAAAAATCCACTTTTTCACTTTTTCCTTCGTTTTTCTCTCTCCTCAGCTTTTTCTCTCTCTTCAAAATATCTCATTTCTATATATATCCAGACTGATCGTCCTGGACGATCGCACTTCGTCCTGGACGATCCATGAAGAGAATTATTTGGTCCAGACGAAAATTATATATTGTCCTCAGACGAAGGGGCTCTGGAAATTTTTCGTCCAGACGATCCCCACTTTGTCCAGACGAACCAATCAGCCAAACAGGGTTTTTCTGCACAACCTGTACGGATCGTCCCGGACGATTCGACTTCGTCCGGACAAACCTGGAACAAAACTGATATTACAATCTCCCCAACTTAAAAAAAAATGTCGTCCTCGATATTATCCAATCCAAACTCAGTCAGAACAAGTACGGGTACGACAGTCTCATGTCAGACTCCTTCTCCCAAGTCGCTTCCCGTGCAGTCCGGTGCTTCCACTGGACTTTAACCATCGGAATCTATTTATTTCTTAACTTTTGGACGTCATACGCTAAAATCAACTCTGGCTCTTCTTTGTATGCCAGATTCTCCTGAATCTCAACCTCATCAGCAGATACCTTCTTCCCAGAGTCGGATACCCACTTCCTCAGAGTGGATACGTGAAATACATTATGCACGTCAGGTATCGAATCAGAAAGCAATAACTTGTAAGTAGCTTTTCCAATCCTTTCCAAAACTTCAAAAGGTCCAACATACCTTGGACTAAGCTTGCTTACTTGACCAAATCTGCTCACACCCTTCATCGGGCTGACTTTGACATACATAAAGTCACCAACCTGAAATTCTATAAACCTGTGCTTCTGATTGTAATACTTCTGCTGACGATCCTGAGCGGCTTTCAATCTCTCTCTTATCAAACTGACCTTCTGAGCAGTTTCATTAGCAAAAGTGGCCCCCAAAGCCTGTCTATCTCCGACCTTCGTCAGAGTCAAAGGAGTACGACACTTCCTGCCATACAGAGCCTCATACGGTGCCATACCGATACTGGACTGGAAACTGTTGTTATAAGCAAACTCAATCAGCGGAATGTGATCCTCCCAGCTTCCGCCAAAGTCCAGAACACAAAGTCTCAACAGATCTTCCAACACCTGAATAGTCCTCTCAGACTGTCCATCTGTCTGAGGATGAAAGGCTGTACTAAAATGCAGTTTCGTACCCAAGCCTTGCTGAATGCCTTTCCAAAGTCTGGAAGTAAAACGTCCATCTCGATCAGATACGATCACGCGAGGCACACCGTGCAATCTGACTATCTCCTTCACATATATCTGTGCCAAGCGATCAACTGAATCCGTCTGTCTGATCGGAAGAAAATGGGCGGATTTCGTCAATCGATCAACAACCACCCAAATGGCGTCGTGCCCTTGTCTAGATCGCGGAAAACTCATCGCAAAGTCCATCGTTACCTCCTCCCATTTCCACTCAGGGATAGGCAATGACTGCAACAGTTCACCTGGTCGCTGATGCTCTGCCTTCACCAACTGACAGGCTTCGTATCTCGACACAAACTCTGCCACATCCTTCTTCATTCCAGGCCACCAAAACAAAAGTTTCATATCAGCATACATCTTACCACTGCCTGGATGTACAGTGTAGCCTGAATGATGAGATTCGTACAGAATCTCCTGCCTCAAATCTCCAAACACAGGTACCCACAACCTGTTCTTACAGAAAATATCACCAGAATCAGAAATTCGAAGTTCAGGAGTCTTACCAGATCCAATCTGAGCAATCAACTTTGAATAATCAGAATCTGACTTCTGGGCTTCTTGAATCATTGTCTCCAAGGAAGACTGAATGCTCATCTGAGCCAACTCCAAACCACTGGAGGAAATCGCCTCCAATTGTAATCGCTCCATATTACGTATCAGAAACTCATCACAAGTAAGCTGAATACCTGATAATCCAGAAGACTTCCTGCTCAAAGCGTCTGCTACCACATTCGCCTTCACAGGCTGGTACTGAATAGTCAAATCATAATCCTTGATCAACTCGAGCCACCGCCTCTGTCTCAGATTCAGATCCTTCTGAGTAAAAATATACTTCAGGCTCTTATGATCAGTAAAAATCTCACATCTGACGCCATACAGGTAATGACGCCAAATCTTCAAAGCAAACACAACAGCAGCTAACTCCAAATCATGTGTCGGGTAATTCTTCTCATGTGGTTTTAACTGTCTCGAAGCATAAGCAATTACCTGACCATGCTGCATCAGGACACAACCCAGTCCTTTCAGTGAAGCATCACTGAACACCTGAAAACCTTCCGTACCTGACGGAAGTGCTAACACTGGAGCTGAAGTCAGACAATCCTTCAATCTCTGAAAACTCGCCTCACATTCCGGTGTCCAAACAAAAGGAACTGACTTCTGAGTCAGTCTCGTCAGAGGAGTCAAAATCTGTGAAAATCCTTTCACAAACTTCCTGTAATACCCGGCAATGCCCAAGAAACTACGTACCTCAAATAACGTAGTCGGCCTTGGCCAATCAGCAACTGCCTGAATTTTCTGGGGATCTACAGAAATGCCTTCTCCGCTAATCACATGCCCCAGAAATGAAATGCTATTCAACCAGAATTCACACTTGGAGAACTTGGCATACAGCTGATGCCGCCTCAAAGTCTCCAACACAATCCTCAAATGTCTGGCATGCTCATCCTCAGAAGCGAAATATATCAGAATATCGTCAATGAAGACGATCACAAACTGATCCAAATACTCCCTGAATACTCGGTTCATCAGATCCATGAAAATAGCGAGGCGCGTTGGTTACTCCAAAAGGCATAACCAAGAACTCATAGTGCCTGAACCGAGTACTAAAAGCTGTCTTCACCACATCAGCTTCCTTCACTTTCACCTGATAGTATCCGGATCGCAAATCAATCTTCGAAAATATTGAAGATCCGGAAAGCTGATCGAACAAGTCGTCAATCTGAGGCAAAGGATACTTGTTTTTTATCGTGACCTTGTTCAAATATCTGTAGTCAATACACATACGGAGTGTACCGTCCTTCTTCTTCACAAATAAAACAGGTGCTCCCCAGGGCAAAACACTAGGACGTACAAAACCTCTGTCAACCAACTCCTGAAGCTGAACTTTCAACTCAGAAAGTTCTTTCGGTGCCATCCTGTACGGAGCTTTTGATATCAGAGCGGTACCCGGAAAAACATCGATAGAGAACTCCACATCTCTATCCGGAGGTAAACCAACCAACTCCTCAGGAAAAATATCCACAAACTCCCATACCACAGGGATCTCAGAAACAGAACCAACCTCTAGGTTCAGATCCCGCACCGAAGCCAAAAATACCGGACATCCCTTCTTCCACATTCTGTTCACTTCCAGCACAGAAATCAGACTGGAGAGGACACCTCGTAATCCTTGAAATACCACTCGCTCTCCAGCCACAAGCAAGCTCACTTGCTTCTTCAGACAGTCTATCTGTGCCTCATACTGACTCAGCCAATCCATTCCCAGAATCACATCATATGAAGAAATTGGCAACAGAATCAAACTCGATTTCCACTTCTTGCCAGAAATATCAATCTCACAAAAATAAAACTGTCGAGCAATCAAAGGACTTCCAGCCGGTAAAATCACAGAAAGCGAAACCGGAAGTAAACACGAATCCAAATGCAAAATCTAAAAACAGCGCTCGGACAGAAAAGAATGACTCGCTCCAGAGTCAAACAAAACACGACAGGGCTGATCAGAAATATAAACCGTACCTGTCACAACAGCGGGAGCATCTCGAGCCTCCTGCTGACTCAAGCTGTAGACTCGGGGCTGAACTGGAACAGGAGCTGAAGCAACAGAACTACTCTGCTCCCTCTAAACCATAGGTGGTCTCCGTGGTCCAGAACTAGATCCACCGCCTCTGCCAGCAAATCCCTCAGGGCGTGGAGGAACAGTCCTCGGTCTTCCTGCTGCTGAACTGACAGGTCTAACAAAGCCCTCTGATCTGATCTCAGAACACTGATCAAATCCCATCTGTGGACACTCTTCAATCCGATGTCCTGACTGACCACATCGGAAGCACAGACCAGCCATCCTGTAGCACTGGCCAAAATGTCGTCGTCCACAGTTCTGGCACACAGGTGCCGTACTAACAGAACCAGAACTCGTCGTACTAGTAGCAGTACCAGACAACCCTCCACTCCTCCTGGAGTCTTCAGATCCAGAACCAGAAACAAATCTCCTCTTCCCAGAGGAACCACTGCCAGAAGTCTCACCTCCAAACCTCTTCCTACTCGCAGTCCATCGCTGCTGAGTAGCCATCAGATCGTTCTCTATCAGACGAGCTCGCTCCACAAGCTCAGCGAAGTCAGTGATCCGAAACGGTATCAGGGGCTGCCTCAAGGTATCTCGTAATCCCCTCATAAATTTGTAACACCTCTCAGCAGAAGTGCCAACTAGCTGCAGAGCGTACCTGGCTAATGCAGTAAACTCAGCCTTGTACTGCATCACCATCTTGCTCCCCTGAACAAGTCTCAGAAAGCTCTCCTGCATCTGTTGTCATGCAGAAGGGGGAACAAACCAATCTCGAAACACCTCAGTGAACTCTTCCCAGGTATTCAAAGAGTTCAGTCGGCCCTGAAATCTGGCTGCCTGCTGGCCTTCCCACCAGTGCTCAGCCTCTCCATCCAACAGAAAAACTGCTAACGGAACCTTCCTATCCGCAGGACACTGCATCCCGTCAAAGGTCTTCTCCAACCTCCTCAGCCACTCCTCGGTTGCTCTGGGCTCAACAGCGCCCTCAAATCTCGGAGGTTTCAACCTCAGAAATAACTGCAAATGTCTATCAAGGTCATCAGATCGGACAGTAGAAGCTCTGCTCTGAGTCTCGCTCATCATCTGAGCAACAAGTGAAGCAAACTGAGAAAGCGTATCAGCACCGACCACTGGGGCTGTACTCCCCACTGGTGCTGCCTTATCGGCACTCTGACCATCTGTCATGTCTGGGTCTGGCTGATCCATACAGAAAAATCCAGAAAATCTAGAAAACTATCACAAAAATAACACAATAAAAAGCCGAACAAACCAAAACTACCCCCCAGACAGACTCACTGATCACTTCCTATAGCTCTATTTCATACAAATCCCAAAATTCCAAAACCAATGCTCTGATACCAAAAAAATTTGTCACGACCCAACCCGACCCGAGACGGATCCCGTTCGCATCGGGCCGCGTCGGAAAAGTTAACCAGGATCTGGCTTTGGAATTTGGTTCGGAACTGAATCTCCCAAATATTTTAAACAAAACAGACAAACACAGACAGAGCTACTAAAAATATCAAATGCAACGGAACAAAAGATCTATCATTTCATTTCATCAAAAAAATCATCTACAAATACAGTACATGGCTTTTAGACAGAAAGAAAGACAGAACAGAAAAGCCATGACTGTATAAAAAATCAAAAGTACAAAAGTACCTATCACAGATCAGACTCTGAAATCTATTCCTGGACTTCCTTCCCTTTCCCAGAACCTGAAAACCACCAGAAAGAAAGGGTGAGCTCAACAGCTCAGTAAAGCAACAAACCTCCAATCAAAATCCTCAGAATCTCAAAACCAATACATCAGACAAATCCGTACAGAAATCAGAACGGAATCAGACAGATAACAAATCAAACAGAACTGTATGGAAACAGAAGTCGTATCAAATCAGAAACAAAACAGATCAGACATATCAGATCAACAGAATCAGAATCAGATTTTGCTTACAGCACAGATCATATCGGGACAGAACAAAATCAGATCAGAATCATATCATATCAGATATCAGATATTTAATTAATAGCTAAATTCCCTGACACTGACTGAATCTCATAGGATCCAGGCCCCTTATGCCTCCCTTTGTGCTCACGGCACCAGAACAGATGTGCTTATAGCACTAGAATACATATATAGTGCTTATAGCACCTAAACAGATTTCCTCGGATCCGGAACAGAACAGATATCAGATTTCATATTGAGCTCATTTCAGATTTCCCAGACACTAACTGAATCTCATAGGATCCAGGCCCCTTATAACTCCCTTTTTATAGCATATACAGATAGCATATCAAATCAGAAGAAATCCGGACAAATCTAAAATTACCCAAAAATCGGGCAGCACAACGGCAGTATACAGAATTTACACAATTTTCCTGAAAATAAAAATTTACCAAATTCGCATAGAATATAGATATCAATATTTCATAACATTTATTCTACTGCACAAAGAATTTCCAAGTTCACAGAAAAATCCAGTCGACTAAAAACACAGTCGAGTTAAAAATACCCGGACAAAAATCTTCAGAAAATAACCAAAATGTGCACACTCGGCACTTCAACATAATACAGAAAGTTATACGGTAAAAACTAAACCAGTCGGAAATTACGGACGAAAATCACGAACAAAACTTAATTCCGGACAGATAATACCGCCAAAAGTGACGGTTTTGAAAATTGAGAAAGTCGGATTGTGCCTTACCTTGCGTACAGCAATTTCCTGAACAATCTCTTCGGACGAAAACAGCTCGGCGTCGCCCAAAAATCCACTTTTCCACTTTTTCCTTTGTTTTTCTCTCTCCTCAGCTTTTTCTCTCTCTTCAAAATATCTCATTTCTATATATATCCAGACTGATCGTCCTGGACGATCGCACTTCATCCTGGACGATCCATGAAGAGAATTATTTCGTCCAGACGAAAATTATATATCGTCCTCAGACGAAGGGGCTCTGGAAATTTTTCGTCCAGACGATCCCCACTTCGTCCAGACGAACCAATCAGCCAAACAGGTTTTTCTGCACAACCTGTACCGATCGTCCCGGACGATCCGACTTTGTCCGGACGAACCTGGAGCAAAACTGATATTACATATTAAGCCTAAATGGTAAAGTTGTTTTGACTGGTAAAAGTGAAATTGCTTTGATACCAATTGAAATTACTAGATGCGCCAAGAGGGGGGTGAATTGGATGATTAAGAACTTCTTTAATGAAAAGAAATATCTTTTTATGACTTTATGTGGAAGCGAATTTCATTCATAATAAAAAGATATGTATTCAATTTCATCCATGCAATTAATCATAATAAAATAAATGCGGAAATAAAGTGCAGAAAAAATAGTGGAAAGAACACACCAATTTATAGTGGTTCGATCAAACCATGACCTACGTCCACTCCCCAGAGGCACCCTCCGAGTATTACACTAAACCTTTAGTGATTCTCCTTTAGCCCCCAGAACTAGGCGGAGAAGACCTTAAACAATCACTTCCACCTTCCTTGGTGCGGCGGAGGAGCCGGGTCCTTTGACACCAACGATATCTTCTTCTTCCCAAAACTTCCTTCAAGACGAACCTTGAATCCGATGGTACTGAGGTGCAAGCTCGCCGGAGCAACCGTGTGAAATCTCCTTCACACTCCCTTGAAACCCCCTCCAAGGTTCTTTTCCCTCTCTCAAACTCCACCCTTTCCTCTCTCCCTTTCAAGTCCTCTCTTCAAGTTTTCTCCAAAAGAATGAAGACACAATGGCTGCCAAAGACTCTTACAAATTCTTATGAGAGTGCTTAAATAGAGGGCTCAAAGAACCCTAAGAAAACTCAATTCGGGCATCAAATATCGCACCGTACGATCACAAAATTGTCCAGTACGATGTGTAGAAATTAACCTGTTAGTATTGTACGATGTCCAGTTAGTACTGTATGAACATTTCAGTTGAAGTTCATACTATACGATGTCCTGTACAAAAGTGTTGTACGAACAGTTCAATAAACGGGCAGTTTGCTAAAATTGTCTCTATTGATCGTATATTACGATACAGTTCGTACAGTACGATCAACACATCAAAATTAGGCTATTTTGATTGAATAATCACAGGATTAAATCAGGCAATATTTTAAACCTCGTACAGTACGATTATGATCATACAGTACGATTATATCAACTTTTCAAAACAGATCGTACACTACGATATGGTGATAGTACAGTACGATTAGTTATATTCAAAAATAAATTTCCAGGAAAAATAAAATATTTTAATTTATTTCTGTTACACGAGATCGTACAGTATGAAATAAATTTGGATAGTACGATTAACAGAAAAGTTAAAATATTTATAATCATTTTTTGCTCCCTCTATGTGTGTGCATGATCAACAAACTAACATACATCATTACAAGACTTCACTCAATAAATAAAAATTACAGACTCATTTAATACGACCAATTCTACACAATCTTGAGCCTTGAATCTTCAAAGAACGGTGCATGATGTACCTAAAATATTAGTTAACATGGAGAGAAATATGCACTACAAATTCCAGGAGAAATAAAAGATTAATAAATATTATTTGTTATCATCAAGATCATAAACTCGGAAGCCCGAGTTGCAACAAAAAGGGTAAATAATGTTTATATGCTAGACTTGAATTATATTCAATCTCCTAATGCTTTTTGTTTGAAAACTGTATTTGATGAGTCATCGCTTTGACATAGGAGACTTTGTCATTCTAGCATAAAAAACCTTAGGAGGATTACCCAAAAGAACATAGATAGAGGTATACCAAAACTAAACTTTACTAAGGACCACCTTTGTGATGTATGTCAATTAGAAAAGCAAATGAAGTCCTCTTTTCAGTCCAATAAAGATCTTAGAACAAGTAAACCATAGGAGATTTTGGATATGAATCTTTTTGGACCAGTTGGAACTATGAGTCTAGGAGGAAAGGTATACGGATTTGTAATTGTGGATGTGTTAGAAAATAAAATCTAACTACTAACCTAATTTTTATTCAAAATATATTTTTAGTAATTTTAAAAAACAAATCTCTATGTTATTTAAATAAAGAAAAAGAGGGGGAGAGAAAAAAAATTTTAAAATTCATTTTTTTATTATAATAAAATATATATTTATTTAAATGTTGAAAATAGTTTACTTTATTTATATTTTTAATATTCTCTTTCAATTAAGTCTGTATAGTCTGATATTAGACCGCATCGAAGACCGAGCTAATATTCTTCTATCGATTCTATAGAAAAAGAACGACGATTCACTTTCCTAATCAGGTATGGTATAGGGAGCATACGAATCATCCAAAAGGATTATTAATATCTTCCATATTTACCTAATTAGATTAGTGGATTGTTAATTCATTCCCAAAATCAAGTATACAGATGATATTTGATTTACTCGTGAAAGTAAATCAAATATCTATCTATTTCTTGATTATAAGAAATGAATCTAAATGAAAATATAGATATAGCAGGGTTTTCCTTAAAAAAAAACAAGATCTTTATTTTCTCACACAATTTGCTTTATTTTTATTTAGAATATCCTCTCCCAATTAAATCTACATAATCGGATATTATATCGCCCTAAGGGGCAGACTAATATCCTTCTATTGATTTTAAAGGGAGAAGCATACAATTCATTCTTCTAATCTGGTATAATATAGGGAATATTCAAATCACCCTGAAGGGATGATGAACATATTCCCTAATTGTCCTGATTAGACCAATGAATTGTAAATTTATTTCTATAATTAAACATAGAAGACATTTGATTTGCATG
The DNA here is from genome assembly GCA_016618105.1 of Dendrobium huoshanense. NCBI lineage: Eukaryota > Viridiplantae > Streptophyta > Magnoliopsida > Asparagales > Orchidaceae > Dendrobium > Dendrobium huoshanense. The sequence goes on along the minus strand of CM028350.1, from coordinate 12,875,302 downwards.
CGAGAACAAATCAACTATCTATATATTCATTAATTATAAAAATAACTCCTAAACACAAATAAAACTTATTCTACATCTACAGATCTTTCCCCTACCCCAGAAAAGAACTAAGGTAGTGTTTAGATTATTCTGGGATCTAGACTCCCTATAGGGGCAAGCCCCTATAGTTAATTAAATCTCCTAAGAGAATACTCTCAATTTAAATGAAGACTAAATAATTCCCAAAATTATATATATATTTAACTAAATATTTGGGCATAATTAAATTTTCATGATCAGGCTTTAGATTATAGATTTATTATTTGACTTTAGAAGAATTTAGAGTTAATTGGAGGACTGAGAATGTGTAGAGAGAAGTGTATACGATTTGGACTTACCACCTGCCTAGAGTGGGCTGCCAACTAACAATCCTAATCACAATAATTCGTCAATGATGCAAGATTTTAAGATGGTTCTATCATAGGAATCAATGAGTTACTAAAGAGTCTAAAACAAATGCAATGGAATATGCTTACTAAAACCAAAAATCTACTCGTATGCGAATGATGTATGAAACAACTATATATAAAAGAGCTGATTTTATTAATATAAAATTTATAGAGTACATCCCAGGATCTGCAGGAAAGTAAAGGTGGCCAGGCTCCACTGACAACAAGCCTGGGTTCTAATCCTATAAGAGAGTAGAATTAAATACAACTGCTTAGAGTCTTCGGGCTCCGGGTCTTCTATGGAATTCCAAAAAGGAACATCCTTCTAAAGGAGGATATTACTTTTTGGAGCCCCATTTATATGTGTATAAGCAGTTGTTTTAAATTCTTTTACAAAATCACGACGCTTTACAGACTCAATCTATATATAACAATTCTAAGAAAATAAAGCTTTATATTTCTTTTCAATACATCAGATCCTTAGAACATTCTAATTTGCAGGTAAGTAAAAGATGGAAAAGTAGAACAGTTATGTAATTATGCATGTTATGAGTGCGTTGTGTAAAGTTATAAATGCAAGAAAGTAAAGACAAAAAGGTAAAGTACATGGTCCTCACTTTATTCACTCCGCGCTCTGGTGTACAGACAAAAAATAAACATGCAAGCTATGCAATACGAAAAAGTAAGCAAACACACATAGGTGCCCTCTAGGCAAGACACCCACAAACAAACCACAACAAACCACCGGCCTAGCCTAGGCTAAATTTGGTAGTCCTAGCAAACATCTAAGTGTGTGAAAGAGGTTGTGTAGCTTGGATAGGTCCTATAGAAATTATTGTTCAAATTATATGTATTATTAGAGTTTATTTATTAGAAGCCAAATTGGAATTTAATTAGAGTTTAAGTAGAGTATATTTGAATTTCAAATTATTCCAATTTTAGAATGTTAAAGTTGTTTTATTTAGTTATAAAGAACTTATAGATTGATAATTCCCTAAGTGCAGGAAATTATCAATTTATAAGTCCTAGGACTTTCAAAATGCACACTCATCTTATAAAGGAGATAAGGTATTCATTTTAAGACTCCCTGGAATTTTATTAGAGAGAGAGAAAGGGACCCTTATGAATGCAATTCCACGTGCCCTCCCGAAAAAATCTAGCACGTCGTATAAGTTTGATAGTTTATTATTTTTGTTTGAAGATCTCCAAATCCAAATGGGTTAGTGCCTTCCTAAAAGAAGTCGTGCATAACCCACAAGAGATCTTTTTTGTTATTTAAATTTTTTAAGAGTCTATTGAAATCAAAATGCCCAAAGTCCTCCAAAAAGAATCAAACTTTAGGCATAGAAGACCCGAATTCATTTAATCTAAATTAATTATCAAATCTGACTGATTAAGGTAGATCTTAACCAATCAAATTATCAAACTAATTTAGATTAAAGGAATTTAGAATTTAATTGAATAATTAATGGATTTTAATTAAAAATATTCAGAATTATTAAGAATTGGGGGTTTATTGCTTTATTATTGATTTAAGATTGACTTAGAGATTTAATTTTTTATGTTGGTTGGATACCACATTTGTTTCACATCGAGGCCATGAAGTTTATTTCACTATCCTTGGGGCTAAGCTAATAGCCTCGTAGGCCTATGTTACCCAATGGTACCCGGTACAATTAAGTAGCTTAAATTGATTAATGTTTGAAAGTTAATGAATTTTATTCAAAAGAAGTATGATTGCTGATTTTAGGAGTTGGTTAAGCATTTCTGGAGTTTTAAAACAATTTTTCAATTTTTAGGAATTTTCTATATTATTCTAATCATTTAATTAAGGGGTTGAAAATTGACTTTTTAATAAAAAATGTTTTCTAGAAAGTTATCATTTTATTAAAATATTAGACCTTATTCTAATCAGTTAGAAGGTAAGTTTGCTGAAATTGAATTTTTCTTGAATTAGTTATGAAGGTTTGAAGTTTTGAACTAGTTTTGACCTACAGTTGACCATCTTGTTGACTTTTTTATTTTAAAAGTTTTTTGAAGTTTTCATATTTTTAATAAATATTAGGCCTTATTATGAGTTTAATACAACTGAGTTTGATTGATTTGGATTTTTATAAAAAGGAATATTAAGTTTGAAATATTTAATAGGATTTATTTAATTGTTTAATTAGAAGGCTTTTGTTAGTTTGAATCCAAATAAACTCTAAACTCTTTGAAATCAGTTCCAAAGGTCAAGAATGACCTAAGGAGGGATTCTCAAGTGTTTGAGAATTTATTGGAATTTTTAATAATTATTAATTAATTAAATCAATTAAATATTAAATCTAACTTAAAATTAAATTAAGGTTTAATTGGCTGTCAAATCAGTTTTACTTTGTTTTTAATTAATTAAGGGTTTAATTTTGGTCAGTTATAGGGGTTATTTATAATTTTTGGGTTTAATCTTGATTTATTATATTTTAGAAGTTTTGAGAGTTAGTTAAAGGTTTAATTAAGGGTTGATTTAGTTTGAGTTAGATTTGAGTCTTTGTTTTGATTTTAACTGGTTGTGATTTCATTTTCCTGGTTGATTAGGATTTATTGAGATTGATTTGAATTTTTATGTATTTTATTTGACTCATTTAGGTTTTGTTAAAACAAAATAAAAAGATCTTTAATCTACTAGTTGTTATAGGATTTATTAATGTCAAATGAAAGTATATTAAATCGTTGGGTACATGACACTAGTTTTCTAAGTTGAGTTTCATCTCAAAAGGGATATGTGTAGTTCCCCCTAAATTGATCTAAGTTAACTAAGACAATGTCCTTAATTGTTGTCCTTAGTGTCACTAAGTTATAGGATATCAAATCAATGTTTCTAACACTTTGAACACTAAATATAATCACAACATAGCAATCATGAATAAGATAAAGTGCCCTAATGCTCTATGGAAGGATTTTATAATAAATCATTTTAATCATAGGTTATATGATAACCTATGAACTTAAACGACTTATCATAAAGAATGAATAGATATGAGAAATTGGATTAAGTTTATTTAGAGATATATGTAAACATATCCTACTTGAAGTTAATCCAATTCCATAGCATGATCATATATATAGTTTGTTGATTCTTTAAGCTAGATTAACATGCCTTTGAAATTAAATTTTAATTAAACTATATATGACCATAGATCTAAAATTATTTTCAGTGAGAAGATGACTTTACACTGTCTCCATAGAACTCTAACATGCATTGATTGGATTTAGTTTGGATTATTCATGAATTTTCAAAAAAAAATCTAAATCAAGATTTGACCTAGATCTTTGTAAATCCATAAACTGAATGAAATTACATAAAATGGCCTCAAGAAAATTACAGGAGATCAACCTTAAGCCCTATTATGTCTCTGCCAAATTTCAGCCTAACATAATTTATATATTTTTAATTAAAAATAAAATAAGATTTTATGTATAATTAAAATTATTAATAAAATTTTAATCAAAATAATTTTTACTTATTTTTAGAATGTAGTACTTAAAAAAATGAACAAAATGAGCCCAAGAACTCAAATTTAGGCAAGAAATGAAAATCTGGTGAATTTGGGAAGTTCTCAAGATTTTCTGGATTATTTTGAGGGTTTTAAACATCTGGTCAGCCGGCGCACTGACTAGACACGCGTCTCGCGTGGGCACATTTAGGTGGACGGCGGCGGTCAAGTGGAGCCCGCCTATCCAGTGCGACAGGGATGTTGGCCGTCGAATCGATCACAGAGGAGATCCAACGGCATAGATCTAACCCACGGTACTAAATTCAATCTAGAATGATCGGACGGTCATGAGGGATGCCGCGATTTAGATCAATGGTGGAGATTTGATCGGACGTGGATTTGGCTAACTGTAGCCTCAAGGGATCAAAATGAGTTACAGATCAAGCTTTAATCACAGCCGTTGATCTCAAAAGAATAGATCCAACTGCTGGCGACTCATCTTCCTCCTCCATCCAAACCAAAAATCCTAAGCCTATTTTTCATTTTGTTTTTAGGAAATATGCAACCAAACATTTTGAAACTTTAAATAGAGACATAACAGGATCTAAGGAAGAATGGGGGACTTTTTTCTTAGCCATTTATGTAATGTTTGGTGAGTTATTTAAGAAACTATGAAAATGCCTAGGGTTTAGGATTTCTCACCGAAAGATGGATCGATTTGGTTGATTTAAAAATGGTTGAATTTGTTGACTGTCCACGTGTTGATCTCCTTCAGGCTTCAAGCTCGGAGAAGGCTTCTATACGAAGTAGGGATGACTTGGACTGAATAAGCTCTCGGTTAAACACGAATCTCGCCAGCGGTAGCTGCAAACGTTTGGAAATCACTAGGACGATGGAGAGGGAGCTATGGGGAATCTAAATAAATACTCAGAGCATCAGGAGAGAGACTGGAGTGAGATATGGTTTTGAATGGGGTGATCCCGTGTCTCTTTGCCCTATTCAGCTGCTTGGAGCCAAAATGAGCGGCTGGGATCGATCAGGGATGAGGCTTGGATGATTGCCAGTTGTCTCTTGCCATTAGAGGAGTAGACAGAGTCATTCCCTCAGGTGAAAAATACTCCAAGTCCCTCTCACATGGAGGGGACCACTAGGTAGGTGGCTCGGGTCTAGGGGCTACACCAGCAGCTGGGAAGGTCTTTGCTGGGTCCAGGGAAGGTTCTGGAGTCATTCCCATGGGCTAGATGGGCCTGGACTGGGCTGAAGTAGGATCCATTGGTTGGGTTGACCAAATTAACCGTTAAAGCTCTTTTGAGCTCTTTATTGGGCTAGGGGGCAAACCGGGAGTTGGGCTTGTTTGGGTTGAGTCCAAAGATGTTTCTTGGACCATTCCCATGAGCTGTCAAGGTTTGGATCAGTCTTGGCATAGGTTAATTGATCGGGTTGACCAATTGAGCCCATTTGAGCTTCCCATTGACCATTTGACCGATCAAGGGTGGTCAAAGGGTTGAGGTCGAGTCCAGATGAATTGATTAACTTGTTGGTATGACTTAGAAAGGTTGTGAGCTTTACAATAGGTGGAAGAGTTTAGTTGACTTGGCTTTGACCACAAGAGCTACCTTGAGCTCTTATTGACTATTTGACTGGTCAACAAGAGTTAAGGAGACTTGAGATGACTTGTACATGAGTGTTAGGGACTGATAGCATAGTTTAGAAACAAAGTGTATCAATGGAGTGGGGTTTCCTTAATGGGATTGATTTTTAGCCTTGAGTTGACTAGTTTGACTGGTCAATTTTTGGCAATGTTGACAGGATAGCATGTAAGTGGTGAAATTAAGGAGGCTTGAAAGATGTGACTGAGTTAATTTAAGGATCGAGAAGGATTTGACATATTGCATGGGTTGGAATGATCTATTAAGGGCTTTAAAAGGTTCTTGGGTAAAATAGGTTGACTGGGTCAACCAAGTTGTCCCAATGAGTGAGTCTTGGCTGGGCAGGTTTGATTAGACATTTAGAGTCTAATGAAGGTGATTTTAGGATTTCAAAAGGCTGTTAGGGTCAAAAGGGCTTAATGGTCCCTTAATGGGCCATTAAGCCAACATTCGTTGACTTGGTCAACCGAATGAGTTCAGGGTCTAGAAATAGATTTAACAAATTCAGATCATCATTTTGAGTCTATTGGATGTGGTCCTAGAGTCTGGAGAGGTCAATTCGGTCTAAATCCCTATTTGAGCCCTTAAGGGTCTTCTTGGGTCAACCTTGTTAACTTGGTCAACCAGGTTGACCCAGGGGTTGGGAATGGGTCCAATAGGTTTGGTTTGACATTTGAAACTTGTTGGAGGTGGTTGCATTCAATTTGGAGTTCATTTGATTTGAAATCCCCATTTTGAGCTCCACAAGAGTATTCTGGTCTTTTTGGGCTCATGTCCACTGGGGACTGAAATGGGTCCAAAAAAATCAGTTTATTGATCAACATGACAGGATTAATGATCTTGAAGTGATTGCAAGCTTTGGTGAAGGCTCCAAGGTCATGATCTTCTAAATGACAGGCCTAGTGGCATAGACTGTAAATATTTGAAGGTTTTATAGCCTTTGGATTTGGATTTAGTTTCTAGGGTTAGAGACCTCAAAATGGGCTCAAATTTGGAGGGTTGACTCGAGAGACATGTCCCATCAGTATGAAACTATTAGAGACCTAAATCAGAGACCATTTAATAGGGTTTTGAAGTGTTCAAAAATTCATTGGAAAAGGTCTTTAGGACAGTGCCTTATAACCTGAGATCTGGATCCGGAATTGACTTGGAATTGGATTGATTTGAGTTTGAGCTGGCTTTAGGATCCCATTAGAGACCTCATACAAAAATGACGTCAACAAATGGACCCCCAACATGTGTGATGAACTCGAAGAGTAAATCACATGTGTTGGCGTTGACCGAAGTAGATCAATGATGTTTAAGAGCTGAGGATCTGATTGAAAGATTGATTTTGATCAAATAGAAGGGTGGACCTAACTGAGAGATTGATTTTCAGAGAGGTGAAATTGAACTTTAAATGGTATATTGATTCCCAAACAAAGGTGGGTATTCAAACGGGAGATCGATTCCCAAATTAATGGATTTAGAACCTGACTGATAGATCGATTATCATAAAGGTGAAATTTAAACTTTGACTGCAAGATCAATTATCAAGCTCGGAGAAGGCTTCTATACGAGAGATTGATTTTCGAATGAGCAGATTTAGAGTCAAACTATTATCAAATCATTAGGAGTTTGAATTATCTCATTCAAAAGATGATATCAACATTGACAACTTCAAATTTCAAAATTTTATTTCTTTGTAATATTTATCAAATACTTCAGCTGTCATAATATCTCTTAAGATATCGTCCATTGATAGACAACATAGGATGATTGCTTTTACAATCTATGAGCTGATAAGATCCACCTTGATAGGATTTCTCCACCACAAAAGGGCCTTCCCATATTGGCTCGAACTTGCCTCCCATCCTCCGATGAGATAAGATGGGTCTTCGAAGAACTAGTACCAAGTCTCCAACTTGAAAAGTTCTGGGACAAACTAATTTATCATGATCTTGTATCATCTTATCTTTATATAACTTGAGGTTTTGTTGAGCCTGCAAACGCTTCTCTTCTAAACCTTCGAGTTCTTCCAACCTGAGCTTTCCATTATATTCTATCGTGGTCTGGAAGTTCACTGCAACTCTGAGCGAGGGCAGTTGAATTTCTAAAGGAATGACTGCTTCTGAACCAAAGACTAAAGCGAATGGCGTAGATTGAGTTTGAGTTCTATATGTGGTACGATATGCCCATAAAGCTTCAACCAACTTCTCATGCCATTGATGCTTATTGTCGTCTAAAGTTTTCTTTTAGATCTGAATCAAAGTCTTATTGGCCTCCTCCAATCCATTTGCCCAAGGATAATTGATGGTGGAGTACCTCCAATCAATGTTATGTCATCTAGCAAAGCTGTTAATCTTAGTACTCCTAAATGAAGGACCTTTATCCGAGATAATCCAACGAGGGACACCAAATTGGTACACGGCATTCTCTTTGAAAAATTTCAGAACTTGCTGAGCTTTAACTTCTCTCAAAGGAACAGCCTATGCCCATTTGGAAAAGTAATCTGTAGCTTCTAGAATGAATCTATGTCCTCTGGAGGACAGAGGACCTATTGGGCCGATAATATCAGTACCCCAGCTTTCGAAAGGCTAAGAAGCAATAGTTGGGTGTAGAACATTTGGTGGTTGATGAAGAATCACACCGTGCACCTGACATTGGTGACAGTGACGTGCAATTTTCATGCAATCATTTATCATAGATGGCCAATAATATCCCATCCGTTTGATTTTCATTTTAATCTTCGTACCGGATTGATGTGCACCACATAAACTAGCATGCACTTCTTCTACGATCTTATGTGCTTCTGATTTATTCAAGCACTGCAACCACAGTTGATCGAACGATCTTCTATATAGGGTATTGTTAATCAAACTGTAGGATAGTGATCTTCTCTTGATCTGATCTGTTGCTGATTTCTCCTGAGGGAGCTTGTTTTCTTGCAAGTATTCGATGAATGGTTTTCTCCAATCTAAACCTTCGTCGTTTACTGCTGAAATAATTTTCACCTTTAGTTGAATATTCTCTATTTATGTGTTCAAGGTCTATATGAGAAAGGACTTGTCGACCTTGCACTTCCACTAGGATTGAATCTTCTTCTGGGCATGCAAGTGCTTTAGCTAGTTTAGCAAGAGCGTCTGCTGTAGAATTCTTTCCTCATGGAATTCAGTATACTGTGACATTTGGGATCTTCTGCAAAAGATGCATTGCATATTGATGGTAAGGAACCAAAGTGTCTTTGAAAATCCATGCTATCTGATTGATAACAAGCTTTAAATCCCCGAAGATCTTGATTTCTTCGATCCCATTCAAGATAGTCAATTCTAGCCCGGTTATCTATGCCTCGTATTCAGCTTTGTTATTGGTACGTGGTTCTGACAAGTGATAGGAGTAGTACATGATACATCTATCAGGCGTAATGAACATTATACCAATTCCTGCCTGACCAGGCAAAGTTTCATCTGATTCTTCTTGTTGAATAGAAGTAGCATCATCAAAATAGAATTCCCAGGTGAACTCCTCATTTGTCACGAGTTCCATGACTTGTTCATCCGGTAGTTCATCATTTATCAGGCAATCATTCTCAATAGGGTGAGCTGTTAAGAAATCTGCTACTGCTTGTCCTTTGACTGCTCGTAAAGGAGTAAATGTGATGTCGAATTGCAATAATATCATCGACCAGCAGGCTAGTCTTCCTGATAATGTTGGTTGAGTCATCAGATACTGCAAGGGATTTATTCTTGATATGAGATTTACTTTGTGAGAAAGCATATAATGCCTTAACTTCTGAGCTACGAAGATTAAAGCCAGACAATGTTTTTCGATCGGAGGATAATTTACTTCAGTTGAAAGTAAACGTCTACTCGGATAGTACAGTGCATTCTCTTTCCCTTCCTCATTAGATTGAGCTAATAATGCGCCAAGAGATTCACTTAAAGCTGTCGTATACAAAATCAGAGGTTTCCCTGGTATAGGAGCTGCAAGCACTGGAGGATTCATAAAATACTGTTTAATGCTGTCAAAGGCCTTCTAGCAGTTATGATCCCATCTGAACGGAGCATCTTTCTTACATAATGTCGTGAATGGTTGACATCTACCCAAAAGATTTGATATAAATCTCCTAAGGTATGCTTATCGACCTTGAAAGGATCTTAATTGAATGAGCGTTTTAGGATATGGTATTTCTAGTATCGCTTTGATCTTAGTCGGATCAATTTCAATTCCACGATGTCGAACCACGAAACCTAAGAACTTCCCTGAAGTGACGCTGAAAGCACATTTCAAAGGATTCATTTTCTGATTGTATTTTTGTATCCTTTGAAATACAATCCTCAGATCATATAAGTGATCATTTCTTTAAACACTCTTAATGACTAGATCATCGACATAACACTCCACTTGATTATGGATGAGTTCATCAAAAATCCTCATCATTTCCCTTTGATAAGTTGCTCCCGCATTCTTTAGACCGAAAGGCAGAACCTTTTAACAGTAAACCCCTATCGGTGTTCGAAATGCGGTATACTTCTCATCTTCGGGATCCATCCTAATTTGGTTATATCCAGATGATCCGTCCATAAAGGAGAACATCACTTGAGAGGAAGAGATATCTACCATGAGTTCCAGTATAGGAAGCGGAAACTCATCTTTAAGACATGCTTTATTCAGATCTCTGAAATCGATACAAACACGTATATCACCATTCTTCTTCTTAACTGGCACGACGCTAGCTAACTAGTTTGGATATTTCTCCTCCCTGATAAAGCCTGCATCGATCAATTTCTTTACTTCGATGATGACTTGTTGCTCGATGTTGAGTCGCATTCGTTGAGGTGCTTGTTTTACTGGAAATACTCATGGCTGAATTGCTAGCTTATGCATCGCTATATGTGGGGACAATCCAGGCATCCCTTCATAGCTCAAAGAAAAATAATCTTTAAATTTGAACAAAAATTGGATCATATCATTTGCCTCATCCTTATTCAACAGAGAACTGATGAAAATCGGATGAGGGTTTTGTTCATTGCCCAGGTTTATTTCTCTGAGATCGTCGATCGTAGATCTGATTTCCTCTTCGAGCTTTGGAGGTGCATCTTGAATTTGAAAATCATCGAGATCGTCTGAGGTTTCTCAACAGAGTTCGTTAAAAGACTTAACATTCGCTGAGAAGAGATTATCATATTCAGAATTATTAGAAACTACTAAATAATATTCATCATCATCGAACGAACTTAGAGTAGCAAAGCCAATACCATGTTTTGAAAATTGTTTATGGTATTTTAGATTCCACATATGTTCAAATTGTTGGGCTCTGCCTCTAGTCCATTTTAACGGCGTTAAACCTTATTTAGCAAATCTATTTACAGAGTTTGAATACCAATCAAAAGGTAGCTCTATTAATTCGTCCATAAAAGGATCATTAAGGGTTACATCGGTCTCTAGGTGTTTGCTGGTAGAAGGTATGAAATTGTTGGCTTTGGTTTCAGGGTTTAGTGGGAGAGAAGCTTTCACTTCCAACCTCTTCACATCACTCTAGGTCAAAGAAGTTAGGGTAATATTTTCCACATACTTTTTTAACTTCTCCATGGTAGATAAATCCGAATTATCTTCCCTAGTGACGTGGACCCTGTCCTCATCACTATCAGATTCTATAGAAATCTCAAATTTTGGCTGATTTAAAAATTTCCTATATTCTACAACCTGTGGGTCTTTCTCGAGCATATATGATTCGTCCTCCGAACTAGATTCCAAATCAATATGTATTACAGGTTCCCTTATTTGTATACTTTGCATCATATTTTCATACGTTCCTCTATTTTTCCATCCTCGACCTCTCCCTCTAGACCATTGAGCCATTCTACCACCTCTTTGTAAGGGAGGAGCAAGTGACCAACGGACGTCGTGTTCGAGGTCGGGATGTTGTTCTTCTTCTTTTTTTTTTCTTTTTTTTTCTTTCTCTTTTTCTCTTCTTTCTTTTAACTTCTTGTATTTCTACTTCACCCAATTTGAGATTTTTAGATAACACTATATGCTTCTTAGGATAATAGTATGAAGCATCTTCGTATATTTTGACTTCGTCAATCGAGAACGGTTGCAAATCTCCTTTTATACAGTGCTCTACTCCATCTCGGGAGAATTGAATACACTGATGTAAGGAGGAAGGCACCATTCTATATTCATGAATCCAGGGTTTACCCAGGAGAGCGTTAAAAGAAGTTTTAGAATCTATTATATGGAATTTGGCTTCGATTTTGAAGGTTTCTAAATCTAACAGCAGGGTTATGGAACCTAGGGCTCTCTCTCCCTTCACATTGAATCCTCGTAGCATCATCTTATCAGAACTGAGGTTACGAGTATCAAACCTTAAGTATGCGAGAGTTTTGATCGCCATGATATTGACCGATGCACCTGGATCGACGAGCACACGAGATACCTTGAAGTTATCAATATTGACTGATATATACAACAGGGGATTGTGATCCGCTGTCCCTAATAACACATCTTCATCTGAAAATGTAACTCTAGGAACCTCTTTGAATTATAATGCTTCTTTTTCTGACTGTGTGGAAGCTAATTGAGTTGTACAAATCTCTAGGTCGAGTAAGGCTTTAACTAAAGCCTCTCTCATTTCTTTGAAAAGAACCAGAGTGTCGTATATACTCAATTTTGCTGGCAGTTTTCTAAGATGGGCTAAAACATTGAAGTCAATTTTCGAAATCTCAGTATTCTCTAATTCTGACCCTTGAACTGGTTGTGGTTGATTAGAAGTTTTAGGATTATCTGTAACTTGCTTGTCCTTCTCAGTAGATGCAAGTCATGGAGGTAAAACTTTACCACTACGAAGATTGACTTGCACTACTTCTTCGGATGAAGCATTATCAATGTTCTTTATCTGTTGATCGTTGATTTCTATCTGAACTTCCTCTGGCGGTGTATCTGAAGCTGATAGTTCTAATTCTATACTAATAAGATCACCCTCAACATCGAGAATAGGGGAGTCACTATCATAATAGAATTGAAAATGTTCATCTATTTCATTCGTATTTATGTCTTTAGAGTTATTTTCATTGTTATTTATGTTATGATCAATATATTCATCAGTAGAAACAAACATGATATACGCGGAATCCTTTTTCATTACTTTCTTAGCCCTGGGAGGGACAAAATAAAAGTCATACATAGTTAAAGGTTTGAGCGACACACGCTCGCCATTTTTTGAAACAACTAACTTATCAGAACTTAACTCTTCCTCCTTCTTCTGCTCCTTCTCCGGGATTGGTGGAGCTTGATTAGCTTGTACTTCTTTAGGCTCTATGATTGGAGCCTTATTCTTCTCTTGCTCACGAACTACTGGATCAACCAGGATGGGATTCTAAACTATCAGAGGACCCTGGCAAGAAGAATGATAGATTTTATTAAGGATTTTTTTAGAGGAGTGGGATAAAACTATATCCCACTCGTTATCTGATTTTAAGATATAAGGAGGTGCAGTGGGCTCACCAAATATACACTTAGCGGATCCTTGACTCGGATTCACTAAGTATTCTTTGGGTATCACAACCGTACCATCCTTGTGATTTCTGTCCAACCATTCTTTGAAAGTTATGCAGTCCTCTATCTCATGCCCTGATATCCGGTGATATGGACAAAAATTGGTTGTCCTGCTTTAGCAGCTTCTTCTGGCCTTTTGGATTCTGGAAGTTTGAACCCTGGCTTCTTGACTAAGCTTTTGAACATCTTCTTGATTGCTTCTCACTTAAAAGGATAATCTTTATTCACAAAGAAGTCGAATTTCTCTTTACATTGTTCTGGAGTTAGATAAGGTTGAGGCCTGATTTGCTGCTCACCATGAGGTCTGCTATGTTGTTGGTACTGTGACGGTCGATTAGGATTCTCTACCTGAATCTGCATCAGCTGCTTTTCCTTGTCCACGGAAGACACTGTTCCTGATTTCTTCTCTAAAACCTTCCGAGGTTTTAACTTCTTTATTTCTAAAGAAGTTGAATATTTGGAGAACGGAAGTTGGGAAGCTTCCTCTTGAAGGTTAGAGGATTTGCTTAATAACTTCTCAAAAGTTTTGATCGTAAAGCCCTTGAGTAGGAAAGCGACTGGGCCATGAATATATTTTAGAAGAATCTCTATAGCATGTTGTTCTTACAATTGAGGCTCACATCTCATGCTAAGATTTCTCCATCTCAGAATATAATCCACAAAATTCTCTACCGGCTTTTGGGTTTCCACCACTAGGTCACCAAATGTAATATGATGTTTTACATCGGCAAACCTTTTGACAAACATTGCTTCTAGCTCATTAAAGGTATGGACTGACCCATTGGGTAGTTCGGCATACCAGTCAAATGCAATCCCAGATAGACTACTGGCAAATTGTCTGAACAGCAGGGCATCACTACCACCTGCGTTGCAATAACTAGCTCTGAAGTGAGCTAAGTGTTGTTTGGGATTTCCCGTACCATCAAAATTCTTGAAGGAAGGAGGAACAAATCCTTTCGGATAGGGAACCAAATCAAATTCCTCTGGATAGGGCCTACCCTTTAAAATAGATGATGTACTGTGAGCTTTAGCCAAAGCATCCTTGACATGTTGTTCGACCATCTGCTTGATATCGATTAACTGCACTGATGGTGGTTCTACTTTAGCTGGTTATTCTGCCTGTTTGTCAACTCCTTCTATTCTAACTGATTTGTTCTTTGGATTCAGTTGTACTGATTCGTCTGGAGAAGATCTAACTTGAGTCTCTAGAATAGGAGAATTGTTAGCTTGCATCATGGAGATCATCGACATCATCTCCTCCAGTTTCTTCTCTACTCTCAGTATCTGCTCATCCTTCTGACTCAGTTGTTCCAGAAGATGATGGGTAAAATCTTATTATCTTCCTAATCCTCAGCTTCAACTGGCCCAGCTTCTCCTTTGCCTTTCTCTTTCTCTCTTTGCAGAGAAGAGCGAGTATCAACCATGTTGACACTACCAGACATTTCCTGATCCATATTCTCTTCTTCTCCTACTTCTTCTTCGTCGATTTGGCGAATACTTTCTTTTAGATGGTTTACCATATCTTCTCTAGATTCTCCTCCTACATCATATGGATAAACAAGAGTTTATTGTCTAGTAGGGGAGAGTTCTATAACGAGATTCCCTTTCCTTAAACTTTCTTCAACTGCTTCCTCCTTTGATCTCTTCAGTGCAGTTGGAGTTGGGGTCATCTTGGGCCGCCAAACCCTCTCCCGATTAGATAGAGAGGAAGACTGATCCTGGAATTTTAGTATTCTTCTATCGAAACCAGAAGAAGATTCATTACCCTGGTGACGATGAGAATTAGCTCTTGACGGGTGTCGAGCCGGTGGGTTATCATAAATTCTGAGCTGGACGATTCCCAGAATGACGTGGAGAAGGAGGAGACATGAGATTATACCATCTTCGGGCTAATGCTTCATATCCTAGAGATTTAATAGAAGTCTGATGGCTATCTTGATAACTAGAACCTTGGTACAGGTCCTGAGAAGGAAGGCTTTTCAGTTGTCTGCGATGATTAGAAGTAGTCGCTGGTCGACTGGGACCCGCTTCTTAGAACTTTACTCTGTTGAGTCCAGTAATTAGGTTGTTAAGCCTAAGTAAATGTCCCACGGCTACCAAGAGGGGGGTGAATTGGTAGTTTAAAAAAAAATTTAAACCCTCTTAGAAGATTAAGTTGAACCGAAATAAAATTTTTTTTAAAGTTTGTAGAAAAATATTTTTCATCCACAAAGTTGTTAAAACTGAAATTTAAAGTGCGGAAACGTAAAAATAATAAAGTAAATGACAACAGATTTATAGTGGTTCGGTCTATAACCAGACCTACATCCACTCCACAGAGGCACCCTCTGAGTATTGCACTAAAACCAATAGTGACTCTCTTTTAGCACCCACAGCAAGGTGGAGAACCCTTTACAACACACTCTTTTCACCACTACCCGGTGCGGTAGAGAACCGTCGTCCTTTTACACAATCCCCAGTGCTTGCAGAGAATCGTCGTCCTTTTACACAATCTCCAGTGTTGGTAGAGAACCGTCGTTCTTTTACACTCTCTTAGTGTGGGCAGAGAACCCTATGGCTGTTCACACTCTCCAAGTGTAGGCAGAGAACCTTTCGGCTATTCACACTCTCCAAGTATCAGCAGAGAACCGGACCTCCTTGACTGATCTTTCTCGCAAGAATCTAGAAGGAAGAAGGAAAAGAGTGAAGTAATCCAAATTCACAAGTAGAGACTCTTACCTTTGAAATCCAAGTGAAGCCTTCTCACTCCAGTGGTAGGAATCCTCCCTTGAATGCTCTCTTCCACTCTCTCATTGGCTATTCTCTCAAGAGGCACGAAGATCAAATGACAAAAAGATTGGGTGGCAGTCTAATTTGGACTATTTATATAAAAGACAAGAAAAACCGCCCAAAAACTGTAAGTTTTCAATTCTGTACGCAGATGATCGTCCTGTACGAACTAGGTTCATCCAGTACGAACGGTTATTACAAGGCCAGTTCTAGAAACTACTGAAAACTGTTCTAAGTCGGTTAATCGTTTGGACGAAAATATGTTCGTCTGGACGAAAATTTTCCAGAGACCCGATCGTCCTGGACGATAATTTACTTTGTCTGGACAAAAATATTTCAGAAGACCAATCGCCACGGACGATAATTTATTTTCGTCTGGACAAAAATTTTCCAGAGACCTAATCGTCCGGTACGATATTTAATTTCGCCTGGACAAAAATTTTCCAGAGGATCGGTCGCCTCGTACGATAATAAAATTTGTCTGGACGCAAATTTTACAGAGAACCAATCGTCCGGTATGATAATTAATTTTGTCCTGGATGAATAGGACTTAGAAATTTTTTTTTTCCGAGCAAGTTCCTATTCATTCCATGTGCCCTATAGGAGATAACTGACGGATCGTCCAATACGATAAAATATCGTCCAGTACGATCAGTATAAAATTTTATGATCTCCTTATATGTGTGTGTATGTTTTTTATTCACTCAATTACAATCACTCCCTTTCAAAATTAATTCAAAGAAAAAATGCAAACTTCAAATTAACAAAGTATCTCATGTTGAATTTGATTTGAAGTTATCGTAGTCTGGAGTCTGATTTTCCTGAAATGTTAGTACACACAAGAGCAAATGCAAATCTTCTAAAATTGTTAGGAGATAACTACACATTTGAACAATAATGTTTGGAATCATCAAAACTACATAAGTTGCAAAAATGTAAAGCATTCAAATAGCAATTATTCTAACAATCTCCCCCTTTTTGATAATGGCAAAACAATTATTGTTTGTATGGTTTCAAGTTAAACAAATCTCCTATCTCCTAAACTCCCCCTGAATTGATGAGTACATTAAAATAAGGAGGCATAAAGAACAATATTTTTGTTTTTCAAAAATTTTAACAAAAACAACCACAAAGTCAAAAACTTGCAAACAGAATAATGAAAATAGAAAACACAATAATTTCTCCCCCTTTTTGGCAGCAACAAAAAGTGAAGAAGAAATAGACAAGAAATGTAAGTAATTATATGAAATTCATTTTAAAATTTAATCTAAATGGTGATTGACATAGGGTATGCAATTTTTAAACTAAAAATATTAGGTCAATCATAGAAATTCATAAAATTTAAGAAGTGATATAACATTGTAAGTAAAAAGAAGAATTTATCAAAGACATGATTCAATTTAGACATTTGACTATAGAAAATCATTACAAGAGAGATGTATAAAAATTCTATATTTCAAAGTTCAATAGAATATAAATGAACATAAGATCAATTTAAATTAAGAGATTGAAAGAATTTGGAAAGAAGAGAATTACCACATGTGGCGCTTTGCGCATCTTTTTCAAAATTTTTGGGGCACATTTTTGTGCAATTTTTCTTTGTTGGGCTTATTTTGTGCCTCTTTTTCACTTTGCAAATCTTTGCGAATTCCTTTTGATTTTTGTACTTTTTATACAATTTTTAAGAATAATTGAGACCAATTCTTTCCAATATCTATTATCTAAAATTTCAAATATTTCTAAGTGCATAAATATCACTTGAGCATAGAAATACAAAATAAGAAAACATCTAAATTGCAATAGTAATATTAATTTTTATGTAGTCTAAATGAATAGACATGAATTTTAAAAGTTCTAATTACAACGAGTTATAAACAACTTTTAAATTTAGAAAGACTAGATTTTCTAATATAGATAATCTAAAATTACAATCTAATTTAAGCACTATGAAGATTAAATAATACTAATGAAATTCATAAACATTAACCACATTCCAAAAAAACAAATCAAATTTGAAAAACAGTACAACATCCATTGATATTAATGAACGGATTACATAATATCTAAAAAACAAGAAGAAAATACATTGAACTTAAAAAGAAAAACTAACATAAACACAAACACTTAACATTGAAACAGACACAATAAAAACATAAAATACGAATACAAAAAACACACAAAAAATCATCTCTACTGTTCTGGAGGAGGAGGAGGAGGAGGAATGCCGCCAAAAAGGTTGAAGTAGGAGGCCATCAACATTACATTGGTATTAATTTCATGTACTTCATTTCTAATATTACCAATGTCTTGTTGCTGCTGCGTAAGTTGAGCATCAAATTGATCAAACCTTTGATCAATGTGAGTCTCTAATCTATCAAATCTTTCAATCAGATTCTGATAATCTGATTGAGGAGCAGAAGTTTGCTCTCCTTCTTCTTCCTCCTCTTCTGAAGCACTGGCATGTGCTTTTCCTTTTTCCTCCTTGAAGAGCAATCTGAATGAAGCATCATTATAGTAAACTGGCTCTTCGTATTCTTCATCAGGAAGCACTAAGTTGTATTTCTTTTCCAAAATGTAAGTAATTAAGTGTCCTAATGAAATGTTCTTCTTCCTCTTCTGATCTGCATGTCCTATTTCTGAAAGCCCATAGATATGGTCTATGATAAGTTGGGCTTCGTCAATAGGATGACCTTCCATAATTAAAATAGTTAGAGAAGAAAAGAGAGGGGTAATATTAATCCTATCACCAGTTTTAGGAATGATTGAGGATCGAAGGATATGCTGGATGATTCGTGCATTTTTGGTTATACCGGAGACTCTAGCAACATGATTGTCAATACCATTTTCTCTAATTACCCTATTGACATGATACCATTTGAAAGAGGTTTCTAACATTAGGGTGTGAGCTCTATATCCCTCAGTTCTTAAGTTCAAAAATGCACCAAGGTCGTGCTTGGTGATCTCAACTTTTTGCTTAAAGACATAAGAACTAATGGAGGAGTGGTCAGAATTAAAACTCATGTTCGCTAGGAAATAGTGGTAGGTTTGCTTGTTGTAGAAGTGTACGAGAGAAAGAATGAAATGAAATTGGGTTGAGGTAAAGAGGTGCATTACCCGAAATTTTAACTCAGTTTGAATTAGAATGCGAGAGGGAGTGATTTTGGCGGATGCAAAACGAGGAAAGGATTCCTCATTCTCCTTAAAAAGAAAGTTGTCTAAGGCATTCCTATTTGGTTTCTTCACCAACACCTTTTGTCTCTTGCTTGAGGAGGCCATTGTCGATTTGAAGTAGAAAGAGATTGAAAATGAAGTTTGGAAGTGTGATTGTTAAGTTAAAAAGCCTTCATATTTAAAGAAAAATGATACGTTCGTCCTGGACGAAAAATATTCGTCCTGGACGAAAATCATCGTTCGTCTGGACGAATTTATTTCGTACAGACGATCCAATTCGTCCAAAATGTAACGGCTTTTCGTAATCAACACAACTTACGATGCGTCCCTTCGTACAGGCTTTTTGACTTGACCGATCGTACAGACGAAAAATTTTCGTACAGACGATCAAAAAGTAAATCATTTTAATGTCTCTTGAAAACCGTCCCCTACAATGAACCGACACCTGTTCGTCTGGACGAACGAAAAATTCGTACAGGCGAAGTCCATATTAAAAACTGTTTTATCCACTCAACCGCTCCATTCAATCGTCCCGACATTTGAGAAAAGAAAAAAAATATTTTTGTCCTGGATGATCGTCCAATCGTATAGACGATCTAATTAAAAACTGCTCTCAAAACGGTTAAAATTCGCGCAAACTGTTCTTTCACATATCGTCCCGTACGAAATCATATTCGTCCCGGACGATTTCCTCCAAAATTTTTAATTTTGATTTTTAAAATAAGAAAAACAACTAAACATTCAAAAACACAGAAAACATAAAACAAAAAAACATTGACCCAAAAACAATTCATTCAAAACACACAAAATTTCACAAAATCAAAAACAAAACAAAACAAATATCAATGTTGCAAAGACATTTTGTTTAAGCATTCAAATCAATAACACCAAGCCTTGTTCTTAAAGTACTGAAAGTATCAAAGGCTAAAGGTTTTATAAAAATGTCTGTAAGTTGATTTTCAGTTGAAACATATATGAGTTCAATTTCTCCTTTGGATACATGATCCCTTATGAAATGATGCCTTATATCAATGTGTTTGGTTCTAGAATGTTGAATAGGATTTTTGGAAATGCAAATAGCACTAATATTGTCACAATAAATTGAAATAGTGCCTATAGTTAATCCTAAATCAATCAACTGTTGTTTTAACCAAAGTACTTGTGCCACACAACTTCCTAATGCAATGTATTCTGCTTCTGCAATAGATAGTGCCACTGAATTTTGTTTTCTACTAGACCACGAAACTAATGAATTTCTAATGAATTGATATGTTCCAGAAGTGCTTTTCCTATCCACTCTACATCCTGCAAAGTTAGAATCTGAGTAACCAATAATTTCAAATGAAGAGCTAAACTTAGGATACCAAATCCCTAAGTTTTGAGTTCCAAGTAAATATCTTAAAATCCTTTTCACTGCTGTCAAATGTGATTCTTTTGGATCTGATTAAAATCTAGCACATAAGCAAACACTGAACATAATATCTGATCGGCTAGCAGTCAAGTAAAGTAAAGATCCAATTATCCCTCTAAATTTCTTTTGATCAACAGATTTTCCCTTAAGGTCCTTATCCAACTGAACTGAGGAACTCATTGGTGTACTAACAGGTTTAGCATTGTCCATTTCATATTTTTTGAGGATGTCCTTAATATATTTAGTTTGACTAAGAAAAGTACCTTCCTCAAGTTGCTTAATGCTAAATCCTAGAAAGTAATTTAAATCTCCCATTAGACTCATTTCAAATTCACTACTCATTGTTTTAGAAAAATCATCACAAAGATGTTTATTTGAAGATCCAAAGATGATATCATCCACATAAATTTGAACAATAAGTATATCCTTTCCAATTTTCCTTAAAAAGAGAGTAGTATCCACACTTCCTTTTTCAAAAGATCTTTCAAGTAGGAAGGTGCTCAACCTCTCATACCATGCCCTAGGTGCCTGTTTCAATCCATGTAATACCTTTTTTAATTTGAAAACATGATTTGGAAATTTAGAATTTTCAAAACTTGGAGGTTGTTCTACAAAAACATCTTCCTCAATTACCCCATTTAAAAAAGCACTTTTGACATCCGTTTGAAACAATTTAAAATCTTTAAAACAGGCAAAGGCTAGTAAAACCCTAATTGCTTCAAGTCTAGTTACAGGGGCAAAAGTTTCCACAAAATCAATTCCTTAAATTTGATTATATCCCTTAGCTACTAATCTAGCCTTATTTCTAATGACTACTCCTGAGTCATTCATTTTATTTTTGAACACACACTTGGTTCCAACAACACTTTGATTTTTTGGCCTTGTAGTTAATTCCCAAACTTTATTTCTTACAAATTGATTTAACTCTTCTTGCATGGCCAATATCCAAAATTCATCAGAAAGTGCTTGATCAATGTTAGTGGGTTCAATAGTTGAAATAAAGGCTGAATGATTGACTTCCTTGTTTAATCCACGCCTAGTTCTAACACCCTCACTTGGTTCACCTATAATCAATTCCTTTGGGTGGTTTTTAGAAAATCTCAAATCTCTAGGCAAAGGGTCTTCTCTTTCTAAATCTTCTTCCACATCTTCTTCCAAATTTAATCTATCAATCTTTTGGGAGTTTTCTTCAATTTCTTCTTCAACAATATTTGGCTCTTCCATGTTTCCATTTTCATCAAATACAACATGTGTGGTTTCTACAATGACTAAAGTTCTTTTGTTGAATACTCTATAAGATTTTCCAACACTTGAATATCCAACAAAAATTCTTTCATCTGATTTTGGATCAAATTTTCCTAAGGCAGATTTTATATTATTATGTATGAACACCTTGCAACCAAATACATGCAAATGAGACAAATTTGGTGTTCTACCTTTTAGCAACTCATAGGGTGTTTTATTCAAATTTGATCTCATATTCACCATATTCAGAACATAGCATGCAGTGCTAACCGCCTCAGCCCAAAAATATATAGGAAGCAAATATTCTGCTAACATTGCTCGGGCGGCTTCTATTAATGTTCTGTTCTTTCTTTCAACTACCCCATTTTGTTGAGGAGTTCTAGGTGCAGAAAAATTGTGATCAATCCCCTTTTCTTTACAGAAATTTTCAAATCTTTCATTTTCAAATTCTCCTCCATGATCACTTTGTATAGAAATTATTTCACATCCTAGTTTTCTTTGTATCCAAGTTGAAAAATTTCTGAATTCCTCAAATGATTCACTCTTATGAAAAAGAAATTTAACCAAGGTGAATCTTAAAAAATCATCTACTATAACAAATCCATATACCTTCTCTCCTAGACTTACAGTGCCTACAGGTCCAAAAAGATCCATGTGTAGAATTTCTAAAGGTTTACTGGTCCTAAGATCTTTATTGGACTTAAAAGAGGACTTCACTTGTTTTCCTAATTGACGTGCATCACAGAGATGGTCCTTGGTAAAGTATAGTTTAGGTATACCTCTCACCAAATTCTTTTGGGTAATTCTTCTAAGATTTTTCATACTAGAATGATAAAGTCTCCTATGCCAAAGCCATGATTCATCAGAAACAGTTTTTAGACAAAAAGCAGTAGGAGATTGAATACAATTTAAATCTAGCATGTAGACATTGTTTACCCTTTTTCCATTTAAAACAATTCTCTCATTTAGGCTAATTATGCAGCTAGTAGGAAAAAATTTTACATTATAGCCCTTATCACATAACTGACTTATGCTAAGCAAATTATGTTTTAAGCTTTCAACTAATAACACATTGTCTATGAAAAAGTTTTTCAAATTTCCAATCATACCTGATCCAACCACTTTCTTTGTGGTATTATCTCCAAGTGTAACCTTGCCTCCACTCCTGGCTTCCAGCGTTATGAATTGAGCAGTATCTCCAGTCATGTGCTTTGAACATCCGCTGTCCAGGTACCATATACTCTCACGAGGTCTTGTGTGAGAGTATTCCTGCAAAATTCTCAAATGTTAGACCTGGGAACCCAAACAAGTTTGGGTTCACCTTTATGAAATTTATAATCAGATGCATGTATGATATGTCTAGGTTTATGCATCTTAGTTCTCCACACCAAATTAGTTTTCATCTTTAAAGTGCAGGTGTGAGATATATGTCCCAAAAATCCACAATTATTACATTTAACATTAGGAAAAATATTCCTATGTTTTCTTTCTTATGATTGTCTTCTAAGGGATTTCATGAATTTAGGATAATATTTAGGATTTGTAAAATCTTCAAGTTTAGGGGGGTTCTTATTATCCTCGAGAGCTCTTATAGTGAGTTTGTAAAATGAATTCATATCTTCCAAGATTCGATTGGTATAATTGATTCTATATGTCTTGCTCTCAGATTCATCCTTAAAATTCTTAAATTCTTTTTCAAGTTCAGCATAGGATGATTTTAAATTCTCAAAATTTTTATTCAAGTCATCATATTCATCAAGTAGTTTCATGTGGTTGTTATAATTTAAAGCATGATCTTTCCTAAGGATTTTGTGTTCCTTATTAAGCTCTTCCAATTCTAAAACTAAACTAGCATGCATCTTTTTCATTTTCCTATATGCATCATGCATGTGTTCAGAAACTTCAAACAATTCATTATAGGTTAAATCACATACCTCTTCTTGATCTGTTTGTTCAGCATTATCTGCCATCAAGCAAAGGTTGGTGACTTCTTCTTCTTTTTCAGTCTCAGATGAGTCTGAAGCTGAGTCCGCCCAAAAAGCCCTTTGAAACTTCTTCTTGCCCTTCTTTACCATTGGTTTCTCCTCTACCTTCTCCTTACTAGGAGTGGCTTTGAGTTTTGGACAATCAGTCTTTATATGACCTGGTTTCCTGCATTCATAACAAATCACTTCATTAGAAACCTTGTCCATTTCTGTTATACTTACCTCTATTCCATTGCTGGCGTCTCTTCTGCTTCCTCTTTAAAAAGCTTCTGAATTATCTAGTCATTAATGCAATATCGTCTTCATCCTCAGGTTGTGAGTGTTCACTTTCTGACTCTTCCACATTTAGTGCAATATTCTTGTCCTTTCTAGGTTCACCTGCATCAATCTTTCTTTGACTTAGTCCTTGCTCATAAGCAATGAGTGAACCAAGAAGATTGTCAATGGAATAAATGTTTAGATATTTAGACTCTGTAATTGCAGTAATTTTAGCATCGTATGCAGTAGGTAAACAATGAAGAATCTTATTGACCATTTCAGCATTAGTTAATTCCCTACCAAGTGCATGCAAAGAGGTGACAATTTGAGTGAATCTTGTGTACATGTCTGAAATAGATTCACTACATTTTATGTGAAAGAATTCGTAGTCATGTATCAAGATATTGAGTCTTGATTGCTTAACCTCATTTGTCCCTTCATAAGTTATACAAAGTCTATCCCATATGTCCTTTCCGCTTTTACAAGTGGAAACTCGCATGTAGTCTTCAAATTTTAAAGCACAAAAGAAACTATTTAAACATTTTGTATTTAATTGTGCTAAGTCACGTTCTTCAATAGTCCAATCTGCATAGGGTGTTTCTACCCTAATTCCATCAACTAATCTAGTTGGTTTTGAGTAACCTTCCTGGACTAGCATCCACATGCGATAATCAAGTGACTGTAAGAAAGTAGACATGCGTGTTTTCCAAAAATCAAAAGGAATATTGTCAAACAGTGGAGGTCTAGTGATTGGGTAACCCTCAGGTGTGTTTCGGTTTCCAAATGTAGCCATCTACGTTAATCAAAAAGTAGTTCAAACTTATGATTTTGAAACTAAGCTCTGATACCACTTGTTGAGCCTAAGTAAATATCCCACGGCTACCAAGAGGGGGGTGAATTGGTAGTTTAAAAAACATTTTAAACCCTCTTAGAAGATTAAGTTGAACCGAAATAAAATTTTCTTTTAAAGTTTGTAGAAAAATTTTTTTCAACCACAAAGTTGTTAAAACTGAAATTTAAAGTGCGGAAACGTAAAAACAATAAAGTAAATGACACCAGATTTATAGTGGTTCAGTCTATAACCAGACCTATATCCACTCCTCAGAGGCACCCTCTGAGTATTGCACTAAAATCAATAGTGACTCTCCTTTAGCACCTGCAGCAAGGCGGAGAACCCTTTACAACACACTCTTTTCATCACTACCCTGTGCGGCAGAGAACCGTCGACCTTTTACACAATCCCCAGTGCTGGCAGAGAACCGTCATCCTTTTACACAATCTCCAGTGTTGATAGAGAACCATCATCTTTTTACACTCTCCTAGTGTGGGCAGAGAACGCTACGGCTGTTCACACTCTCCTAGTGTAGGCAGAGAACCTTTCGGCTGTTCACACTCTCCAAGTGTCGGCAGAGAACCGAACCTCCTTGACTGATCTTTCGCACAAGAATCTAGAAGGAAGAAGGAAAAGAGTGAAGTAATCCAAATTCACAAGTAGAGACTCTTACCTTTGAAATCCAAGTGAAGCCTTCTCGCTCCAGTGGTAGGAATCCTCCCTTGAATGCTCTCTTCCACTCTCTCCTTGGCTATTCTCTCAAGAGGCACGAAGATCAAATGACAAAAAGATTGGGTGGCAGTCTAATTTGGACTATTTCTATAAAAGACAAGAAAAACCGCCCAAAAACTGCAAGTTTTCAACTCTGTACGCAGTGGATCGTCCTGTACGATCTTGGATCGTCCTTGACGATTTTACTTAAACGATCTGAAATGACCCTATTTGAATATGTGTACGAAATGTCTTCATACAGATGATCATCCTATATGAACTAGGTTCGTCCAGTACGAACGGTTTTACAAGGTCTGTTCTAGAAACTCCTGAAAACTGTTCTAAGTCGGTTAATCGTTTGGACGAAAATATGTTCGTCTGGATGAAAATTTTCTAGAGACCCGATCGTCCTGGACAATAATTTACTTCGTCTGGACGAAAATATTTCATAGGACCAATCACCATGGACAATAATTTATTTTCATCTGGACGAAAATTTTCCAGAGACCTGATCGTCCGGTACGATATTTAATTTCGTCTGGACGAAAATTTTCTAGAGGACCGCTCACCTCGTACGATAATAAAATTCGTCTGGACGTAAATTTTATAGAGAACCACTCGTCCGGTAAGATAATTAATTTTGTCCTGGATGAATAGGACTTATAAAAATTTTTTTTTCGAGCAAGTTCCTATTCGTTCCATGTGCCCTATAAGAGATAACTGGCGGATCGTCCAGTACAATAAAATATCATCCAGTACGATCAGTATAAAATTTTATGATCTCCTTATGTGTGTGTGTATATTTTTTATTCACTCAATTACAATCACTCCCTTTCAAAATTAATTCAAAGAAAAAATGCAAACTTCAAATTAACAAAGTATCTCATGTTGAATTTGATTTGAAGTTATCGTAGTCTGGAGTCTGATTTTCCTGAAATGTTAGTACACACAAGAGCAAATGCAAATCTTCTAAAATTGTTAGGAGATAACTACACATTTGAACAATAATATTTGGAATCATCAAAACTACATAAGTTGCAAAAATGTAAAGCATTCAAATAGCAATTATTCTAACATACTCTTCTTTTAGTATGAGGGGAATCTCCTCTCCTTTCTCTTGCTTGAGGATGTATTTCAGTGTAGATGACATCCTTCACACTTTTCAAAAATTATGTCTTTAATTGGCCATAATCGATAGCACAGTCCTGGATTAGTCCGTTCAGTAGGTTCTTGAATTTCCTTTTCTTCTCTA
The DNA here is from genome assembly GCA_016618105.1 of Dendrobium huoshanense. Classification (NCBI taxonomy): domain Eukaryota; kingdom Viridiplantae; phylum Streptophyta; class Magnoliopsida; order Asparagales; family Orchidaceae; genus Dendrobium; species Dendrobium huoshanense. Next base: position 12,848,582 of record CM028350.1, on the reverse strand, counting down.
CAGGGAAGGGATGATTGGATCATCCCGAAATGATGTTGGTGGAGAATGTGTTATACATGCCACACAATCTTCTCCAGCAGCAGCAGACAATGGGTGAAACCTGCTACCAGCCAACTAAGGGGAATTGAAAAATACTTCGATAAATTCAGGAGTTATGTTCTTCGATGCCTTAGTCGGGGCAACAACCACGGGGTTGTTCCTTGATGCTTTAGCTCTTTCCGCCCTTCACCTCGCATGGCGGATCATATTATGACGCTGAGATTTAGTGATCTCAGGCATGGCATATGATGATCCCAGTTCAAAATTCCCAAATGCTGGAGAGTCAGCCACAATAGGAGACTTTCCCTTAGCCATGGCAGCTGACTGAGGGTAAGTCAGGCGAGTGAAAACTGAGGGTTTAGCAGTTATAGGAGCAGCTGCAAACCCACCCTCAATGTTGATATGTACAGGAACTAATTATACAGACTCAACTACAGGAGTCACCATCTCAGGACGCGGTGCTCCGATAGTAACTTGTAGATTCTCAAATCCAGATCCGAACTGAATCTGGTTGCCCTCATCAGATTGGGCAGCGGTGATGTTGAAGTTGAAGATCATTTTTCCATACATTTTATGTAGTTCAAATATAATTCCAATCAGAAACTGGTCCTTGTGAATATCCGTAGACAATCTGACTGTTGATAGTTGCACTGACTTAAATATAGTTGGAATTTATGATAGGGATTGAAAAGATTTAAGATTTAATAGGAAATGGTCCAATTAAAGACCGACACCATAGGGATATAATCACACAGTGCATATTTGGAATGAGTGTTCGATTTAAGATTTGAAAGAAATCGAGCACCAGAGTAGGAAGATGCTAAGGACCCTTGTCTTTAAAAACTTTAAAGTATAAGTATAAGCAAACAATAAAAGATAGGATTAGAAAGAGGGGAAAGGAAAGAATTTTATAATCTAAAGCCTGATATCAACGTGTTGCGTCAAAAACTGATACGAATAAAAAAAGAAAACTCTAAGGAATGCAAAGGACATACGATTGACATGCAAATGCAAGACAACAAATGGGCAGTATAACCCCTACCAGACCTAGGACGAAACCTCCATTTCTGGGTGGACGTCCGCCTGGCTTTTAGGAGAAGCTCTAGTAACCATGGGTGATGGCCACTCGCCTTGCCATAAACATGCAAACAGTGAGAAATAAACATGCAAATGTCATACAAATGACATATAGGCTGGGCTGACTCAATTTACTGGAATTCTACAAGTTATATAGTTTAAATAAAAGACAATCAATCCTACATCAAGTTAATAAATCAAAGACAAAATATCGAGACTCAAAAATTAGTATAAAAATGGAGAATTGAATATAAGGCACATAAACAAATCGAATACGATTTTGAAAGGACTCGAGAAGGAATCTAAGTGACTAAACACACAAAATGACATGCAAATGTAAGACGACAAACGGGCGGCATAACCCCTACCAGACCTAGGACAAAACCTCCGCTTTTGGGTGGACCTCCGCCAGGCTTTTAGGAAAAGCTCTGGTAACCATGGGTGATGGCCACTCGCATGGCCATAAACATGCAAACAGTGAGAAATAAACATGCAAATGTCATACAAATGACATACATGCTGGGATGACTCAATTTACTGGAATTCTATACTTTTATTATTAAATAGAGATGGAAAGCAATCAATTCGATAACACTTTACAAATCAAAAACATAGTACCAAAATTTGATAACAAAAACAAATATTGAATTATTTATAATGAATTCAAGAAGTTCAAAAAAGATTTTGGGGAGACTTAGAAAAGAATTCTAAAACTAAAAACCATACAAGTGACACACAAATGTGAGACAACAAACGGGCGGCATAACTTCTACCAGACCTAGGACTAAATCTCCATTTCCGGGTGGACGTCCGCCAGGCTTTTTCCAGGTGGACGTCCCTAGCGGAGCCGCCAAAAAAATCTATGATAAAATAAAATCTAACTACTAACCAGATTTATATTTAAAATATATTTTTAGTAATTTTAAAAAATAAATCTCTATGTTATTTAAATAAAGAAAAGGAAGAGGAGAAAAAAAAGAATTTTAAAATTCATTTTTTTTATTATAATAAAATATATTTTTATTTAAATATTGAAAATAGTTTACATTATTTATATTTTGAATATGCTCTTTCAATTAAATCTGTATAGTCTGATATTAGACCGCTCTGAAGACCGGGCTAATATTATTCTATCGATTCTAAAGAAAGAGAACGACGATTCACTTTCCTAATCAGGTATGGTGTAGGAAGCATACGAATCATCCTAAAGAATGATTAATATCTTCCTTATTTACCTAATTAGATTAGTGGATTGTTAATACCGCCCTAAGGGGCAGACTAATATCCTTCTATTGATTTTAAAGGAAGAAGCATACAATTTATTCTTCTAATCAGGTATAATATAGGGAATATTCAAATCACCCTGAAGGGATGACGAGTATATTCCCTAATCGCTGATTAGATCAATAAATTACAAATTTATTTCTATAATTAAACATAGAAGACATTTGATTTGCTTGCGAGAACAAATCAACTATCTATCCATTCATTAATTATAGAAATAACTCCTAAATACAAATAAAACTTAATCTACGTCCACAGATCTTTCCAGTACCCCAGATAAGAACTAAGGTAGAGTTTAGATTATTCTAGGACCTAGACTCCCTATAGGGGCAAGCCCCTATAGTTAATTATATCTCCTAAGAGAAAACTCTTGATTTAAATGAAGACTAAATAATTCCCAAAATTATATAAATATATATATATATATATATATATATATATATATATATATATATATATATATATATATATATATATATATATATATATATATATATATATATATATATATATATATATTATTATTATTATTATTATTTATTTAACTAAATATTTAGGCATAATTAAATTTTCACGATCAGGCTTTAGATTATAGAATTATTATCTAAATTTAGAAGAATTTAGAGTTGATTGGAGGACTGAGAATGTGCAGAGAGAAGTGTATACAATCTGGACTTACCACCTACCTTGAGTGGGCTGCCAGCTAACAATCCTAATCACAACAATTCGCCGATGATGCAAGATTTTAAGATGGCTCTATCCTAGGAATCAAGGAATTACTAAAGAGTCTAAAACAAATGCAATGAAATATACTTAGAAAAACAAAAAATTTACTTATATGCGAATGATATATGAAACAGTTATATATAAAAGAGCTGATTTTATTAATATAAAATTTACATAGTACATCCCAGGAACTGCAGGAAAGTAAAGGTTGTTTGAATAGTTGATATTTGAATGATTTATATTTGTGCAACTTATGTAGTTTTGATGATTCCAAACATTATTGTTCAGATGTATAGTTATCTCCTAACAATTTTAGAAGATTTGCACTTGCTCTTGTGTGTACTAACATTTCAGGAAAATCAGACTCCAGACTACGAAAACTTCAAATCAAATTCAACATATGATATTTTGTATATTTGAAATTTGTCTTTTCTTTGAATTAATTTTGAAAGGGAGTGATTGTAATTGAGTGAATAAAATCTTACACACACAAATAAGGAGATCTTGAAATTCTATACTGATCGTACAGGACGATATTTATCGTACTGGACGATCTGTCAGTTATCTCCTATAGAGCATTTGGAACGAATAGGAACTTGCTTTGAAAAATTTTTCTAAGTCCTATTCGTCCAGGACGAATTTTAATATCGTCCCGGACGATGGGTTCTCTGTAAAATTTCGTCCATACGAATTTTACCATCGTACGAGGCGACCAGTTCTCTGGAAAAATTTCGTCCAGACGAAAATAATTATCGTACCGGACGATCAGCTCTCTGGAAAATTTTCGTCCAGACGAAATCAAATTATCGTCCCCGGCGATTGGCTCTCTGGAAAATTTTCGTCCAGACGAAATAAATAATCGTCCAGGACGATCGGCTCTCTGGAAAATTTTCGTCCAGACGAACCTATTTTCGTCCAAACGATAAACCGACTTAGGACAGTTTTCAGCAGTTTCTAGAACCGACCTTGTAATAACCGTTCGTACTGGACGAACCTAGTTCGTACAGGACGATAAGCTGTACGAAGTCATTTCGTACACATATACAAATTGGGTCGTTTCAGATCGTTTAAGTAAAATCGTCCAGGACGATCCAGGATCGTACGGGACGATCCACTGCGTACAGAATTGGAAATTTGCCATTTTTGGGCGATTTTTCATGTCTTTTGTATAAATAGTCCAAATTAGACTGCCACCCAATCTTTTTGTCATTTGATCTTCGTGCCTATTGAGAGAATAGCCAAGGGGAGAGTGGAAGAGAGCATTCAAAGGAGGATTCCTACCATTGGAGCAAGAAGGCTTCACTTGGATTGCTAAGGTAAGAATCTCTACTTGTGAAATTGGATTTCTTCACTCTTTTCTTTCTTCCTTCTAGATTCTTGTGAGAAGATCATTCAAGAAGGTCCGGTTCACTGCCGACACTTGGAGAGTGTGAACAGACGTGGGTTCTCTGCCTACACTAGGAGAGTGTAAAAGGAAGGAGGTTCTCTGCCTACACTTGGAAAGTGTGAACAGCCGTAGGGTTCTCTACCCACACTAGGAGAGTGTGAAAGGACGACGGTTCTCTGCCAGCACTGTGGATTATGTAAAAGGACGACGGTTCTCTGCCGCACCGGGGAGTGGTGAAAAGAGTGTTTTGTACAGGCTTCTCCGCCTTGCTGTGGGTGCTAAAGGAGAGTCACTTTGTGGTATTAGTGCAATACTCAGAGGGTGCCTCTGAGGAGTGGATGTAGGTCTGGTTATAGACCAAACCACTATAAATCTGGTGTCATTTACTTTATTGCTTTTACGTTTCCGCATTTTAAATTTCAGTTTTAAAAACTCTGTGGTTGAAAAACATTTTTCTACAAACTTTAAAAGAAAATTTTATTTCGGTTCAACTTTATCTTTAAGAGGGTTTAAAATTTTAAAACTACCAATTCACCCCCCTCTTGGTAGCCGTGGGACATTTACTTAGGCTTAACAACCTAATTACTAGACTCAACAAGTGGTATCAGAGCATTGTTTCAAAATCATAAGTTTGAACTACTTTTTGATTAACGTAGATGGCTACATTTGGAAACCGAAACACACCTGAGGGTTACTCTATCACTAGACCTCCACTGTTTGACAATATTCCTTTTGATTTTTGGAAAACACGCATGTCTACTTTCTTACAGTCACTTGATTATCGCATGTGGATGTTAGTCCAGGAAGGTTACACAAAACCAACTAGATTAGTTGATGGAAATAGGGTAGATACACCCTATTTAGATTGGACTATAGAAGAACGTGACTTAGCACAATTAAATGCGAAATGTTTAAATAGTTTCTTTTGTGCTTTAAAATCTGAAGACTACATGCGAGTTTCCACTTGTAAAAGCGGAAAAGACATATGGGATAGACTTTGTATTACTTATGAAGGGACAAATGAGGTTAAGCAATCAAGACTCAATATCTTGTTACATGACTACGAATTATTTCGCATGAAACCTAATGAATCTATATCTGACATGTACACAAGATTCACTCAAATTGTCACCTCTTTGCATGCACTTGGTAGGGAATTAACTAATGCTGAAATGGTTAATAAGATTCTTCGTTGTTTACCTACTGCATACGATGCTAAAATTACTGCAATTACAGAGTCAAAAGATCTGAACATTTATTCTATTGACAATCTTCTTGGTTCACTCATTGCTTACGAGCAAGGAGTAAGTCAAAGAAAGATTGATGCAGGTGAACCAAGAAAGGACAAGAATATTGTACTAAATGTGGAAGAGTCAGAAAGTGAACACTCAAAACCTGAGGATGAAGATGATATAGCACTGATGACTAGACAATTCAAAAGCTTTTTAAAGAGGAAGCAGAAGAGACGCCAGCAATGGAATAGAGGTAAGTATAACAGAAATGGCAAGGTTTCTAATGAAGTGATTTGTTATGAATGCAGGAAACCAGGTCATATAAAGACTGATTGTCCAAAACTCAAAGCCTCTCCTAGCAAGGAGAAGGTAGAGGAGAAACCAATGGTAAAGAAGGGCAAGAAGAAGTTTCAAAAGGCTTTTTGGGCGGACTCAGCTTCAGACTCATCTGAGACTGAAAAAGAAGAAGAAGTCACCAACCTTTGCTTGATGGCAGATAAAGCTGAACAATCAGATCAAGAAGAGGTATGTGATTTAACTTATAATGAATTGTTTGAAGTTTCTGAACACATGCATGATGCATATAGGAAAACGAAAAAGATGCATGCTAGTTTAGTTTTAGAATTGGAAGAGCTTAATAAGGAACACGAAATCCTTAGGAAAGATCATGCTTTAATTGATAGCAACCACATGAAACTACTTGATGAATATGATGACTTGAATAAAAATTTTGAGAATTTAAAATCATCCTATGCTGAACTTGAAAAAGAATTTGAGAAATTTAAGGATGAATCTGAGCACAAGACATATAGAGTCAATTATACAAATCGAATCTTGAAGGAAATGAATTCATTTTATAAACTTACTATAAGAGCTCTCGAGGATAATAGGAACCCCCCTAAACTTGAAGATTTTACAAATCCTAAGTATTATCCTAAATTCATGAAATCCCTTAGAAGACAATCATATGAGAGAAAACATAGGAATATTTTTCTTAATGTTAAATGTAACAATTGTGGATTTTTGGGACATATATCTCACACCTGCACTTTAAATATGAAACCTAATTTGGTGTGGAGAACTAAGATGCATAAACCTAGACATATCACACATGCATCTGATTATAAATTTCATAAAGGTGAACCCAAACTAGTTTGGGTTCCCAGGTCTAACATTTGAGAATTTTGCAGGTATACTCTCACACAAGACCTCGTGAGAGTATATGGTACCTGGACAGCGGATGTTCTAAGCACATGACTGGAGATACTGCTCAATTCATAACGCTGGAAGCCAGGAGTGGAGGCAAGGTTACACTTGGAGATAATACCACAAAGAAAGTGGTTGGATCAGGTATGATTGGAAATTTGAAAAACTTTTTCATAGATAATGTTTTATTAGTTGAAGGCTTAAAACATAATTTGCTTAGCATAAGTCAGCTATGTGATAAGGGCTATAATGTAAAATTTTTACCTACTAGCTGCATAATTAGCCTAAATGGGAAAATTGTTTTAAATGGAAAAAGGGTGAATAATGTCTACATGCTAGATTTAAATTGTATTCAATCTCCTACTGCTTTTTGTTTGAAAACTGTTTCTGATGAATCATGGCTTTGGCATAGGAGACTTTGTCATTCTAGTATGAAAAATCTTAGAAAAATTACCCAAAAGAATTTGGTGAGAGGAATACCTAAACTAGACTTTACTAAGGACCATCTGTGTGATGCATGTCAATTAGGAAAACAAGTGAAGTCCTCTTTTAAGTCCATTAAAGATCTTAGGACCAGTAAACCTTTAGAAATTCTACACATGGATCTTTTTGGACCAGTAAGCACTGTTAGTCTAGGAGGAAAGGTATATGGATTTGTTATAGTAGATGATTTTTCAAGATTCACCTGGGTTAAATTTCTTTTTCATAAGAGTGAATCATTTGAGGAATTCAGAAATTTTTCAACTTGGATACAAAGAAAACTAGGATGTGAAATAATTTCTATACAAAGTGATCATGGAGGAGAATTTGAAAATGAAAGATTTGAAGATTTCTGTAAAGAAAAGGGGATTGATCACAATTTTTCTGCACCTAGAACTCCTCAACAAAATGGAGTAGTTGAAAGAAAGAACAGAACATTAATAGAAGCCGCCCGAGCAATGTTAGCAGAATACTCTCTTCCTAGATATTTTTGGGCTGAGGCGGTTAGCACTGCATGCTATGTTCTGAATAGGGTGAATGTGAGATCAAATTTGAATAAAACACCCTATGAGTTGCTAAAAGGAAGAACACCAAATTTGTCTCATTTGCATGTATTTGGTTGCAAGGTGTTCATACATAATAATGGAAAATCTGCCTTAGGAAAATTTGATCCAAAATCAGATGAAGGAATTTTTGTTGGATATTCAAGTGTTGGAAAATCTTATAGAGTATTCAACAAAAGAACTTTAGTCATTGAAGAAACCACACATGTTGTTTTTGATGAAAATGGAAATATGGAAGAGCCAAAAGTTGTTGAAGAAGAAATTGAAGAAAACTCCCAAAAGATTGATAGATTAAATTTGGAAGAAAATGTGGAAGAAAATTTAGAAAGAGAAGACCCTTTGCCTAGAGATTTGAGATTTTCTAAAAACCACCCAAAGGAATTAATCATAGGTGAACCAAGTGAGGGTGTTAGAACTAGGCGTGGATTAAACAAGGAAGTCAATCATTCAGCCTTTATTTCAACTGTTGAACCCACTAACATTGATCAAGCACTTTCAGATGAATTTTGGATATTGGTCATGCAAGAAGAGTTGAATCAATTTGTAAGAAATAAATTTTGGGAACTAACTACAAGGCCAAAAGATCAAAGTGTTGTTGGAACCAAGTGGGTGTTCAAAAATAAAATGAATGACTCAGGAGTAGTCATTAGAAATAAGGCTAGATTAGTAGCTAAGGGGTATAATCAAATTGAAGGAATTGATTTTGAGGAAACTTTCGCCCCTGTAGCTAGACTTGAAGCAATTAGGGTTTTACTAGCCTTTGCCTGTTTTAAAGGTTTTAAATTGTTTCAAATGGATGTCAAAAGTGCCTTTTTAAATGGAGTAATTGAAGAAGATGTTTTTGTAGAACAACCTCCAGGTTTTGAAAATTCTAAATTTCCAAATCATGTTTTCAAATTAAAAAAGGCATTATATGGATTGAAACAGGCACCTAGGGCTTGGTATGAGAGGTTAAGCACCTTCCTACTTGAAAGATCTTTTGAAAAAGGAAGTGTGGATACAACTCTCTTTTTAAGGAAAATTGGAAAGGATATACTTATTGTTCAAATTTATGTGGATGACATCATCTTTGGATCTTCAACTAAACATCTTTGTGATGATTTTTCTAAAACAATGAGTAGTGAATTTGAAATGAGTCTAATGGGAGATTTAAATTACTTTCTAGGATTTAGCATTAAGCAACTTGAGGAAGGTACTTTTCTTAGTCAAACCAAATATATTAAGGACATCCTCAAAAAATATGAAATGGACAATGCTAAACCTGTTAGTACACCAATGAGTTCTTCAGTTCAGTTGGATAAAGACCTTAAGGGAAAATATGTTGATCAAAAGAAATTTAGAGGGATAATTGGATATTTACTTTACTTGACTGCTAGCCGACCAGATATAATGTTTAGTGTTTGCCTATGTGCTAGATTTCAATCAGATCCAAAAGAATCACATTTGACAGCAGTGAAAAGGATTTTAAGATATCTACTAGGAACTCAAAACTTAGGAATTTGGTATCCTAAGTTTAGCTCTTCATTTGAAATTATTGGTTACTCAGATTCTGACTTTGCAGGCTGTAGAGTGGATAGGAAAAGCACTTCTGGAACATGTCAATTCATTGGAAATTCATTAGTTTCATGGTCTAGTAGAAAACAAAATTCAGTGGCACTATCTACTGCAGAAGCAGAATACATTGCATTAGGAAGTTGTGTGGCACAAGTACTTTGGTTAAAACAACAGTTGATTGACTTAGGATTAACTATAGGCACTATTCCAATTTATTGTGACAATACTAGTGCTATTTGCATTTCCAAAAATCCTATTCAACATTCTAGAACCAAACACATTGATATAAGGCATCATTTCATAAGGGATCATGTAACCAAAGGAGAAATTGAACTCATTCATGTTTCAACTGAAAATCAACTTGCAGACATTTTTACAAAACCTTTAGCCTTTGATACCTTCAGTACTTTAAGAACAAGGCTTGGTGTTATTGATTTGAATGCTTAACCAAAATGTCTTTGCAACATTGATACTTGTTGTGTTTTGTTTTTGTGATTTTGTGTTTTTTGAATGAATTGTTTTTGGATTTATGATTTTATCTTATGTTTTCTGTGTTTTTGATTGTTTTTGTTGATTTTGTTAAATTAAAAAATTCAAAATTAAAATTTTTTTTGGAGGAAATCGTCCAGGACGAAATATTTTTGTACGGGACGATGTGTTAAGAAACAGTTTGCGCGAATTTAAACCGTTTTGAGAGCAGTTTTTTATTGGATTGTCTGTACGATCTGTGATCGTCCAGTACGAATTTTTTCTTTTTCTCAAACGACGGGACGATTGAATGCAGCGGTTGAGTGGATAAGACAGTTTTTAATACGAACTTCGTCTGTACGAAATTTTTTTTCGTCTGTACGAACATGTGTCGATTCATTGTAGGGGACGGTTTTCAAGAGTCATTAAAATGAAACGCTTTTCGATCGTCTGTACGAAATTTTTTCGTATGTACGATCGGTCAAGTCAAAAAGCCTGTACGAAGGGACGCATCGTAAGTTGTGTTGAATACGAAAAGCCGTTACATTTTGGACGAATTGGATCGTCTGTACGAAATTACTTCGTCCAGACGAACGATAATTTTTCGTCCAGGACGAATTTTTTCGTCCAGGACGAACGTATCGTTTTTCTTTAAATATGAAGGCTTTCAAACTTGACAATCACACTTTCAAAACATCTTTTTCAATCCCTTTCTACATCAAATCAACTATGGCCTCCTCTAGCAAAAGACAAAAAGTTTTGGTGAAGAAACCTAACAGGAATGCCCCAGACAACTTTCTTTCCAAGGCAAATGAGGAATCTTTTCCTCGTTTTGCATCCGCAAAAATCACACCGTCTCGCATTCTTATCCAAACAGAGTTGAAATTTCGGGTATTGCACCTCTTCGCCTCAACCCAATTTCAGTTCATTCTTTCTCTTGTCCATTTCTACAATAAGCAAACCTACCATTACTTCCTAGCCAACATGAGTTTCAATTCTAACCACTCTATCATTAGCTCTTTTGTTTTTAAGAAAAAAGTTGAGATCACCAAGCACGACCTTGGTGCATTTTTAAACTTAAGGACTGAAGGATATAGAGCCCACACCCTAATGTCAGAAAACATCTTCCATTGGTTTGAAATCAATAGGGTAATTAGAGAAAATGCAATTGACAATCATGTTGCTAGAGTGGCCGGTATGACCCAAGATGCCCGAATCATCCAGCATATCCTTAGATCCGCAATTATTCCTAAAGCTGGTGATAGGATTAACATTACTCCTCTCCTTTCTTGTCTAACTTTTTTAATCATGAAAAGACAACCTATTGATGAAGCCCAACTCATCCTAGATCATATCTATGGGCTTTCAGAAATAGGACATCCTGATCAGAAGAGGAAGAAGAACATTTCTTTAGGGCACTTGATTACTTATATTTTGGAGAAGAAGTACAATATAGTGCATCCTGATGAGGAATATGAAGAGCCAGTTTACTACAACGATGCATCATTCAGACTGCTCTTCAAGGAGGAAAAAGAAAAAGAAAAAGCACATGGCAGTGCTTCAGAAGAAGAAGAAGAAGGAGTGCAAGCTTCTGCTTCTCAATCAGATTACCAGAATCTGATTGAGAGATTTGATAGACTAGAGACTCACATTGATCAAAGGTTTGATCAATTTGATGCTCATCTTACGCAGCAGCAACATGACATTGGTAATATTAGAGATGAAGTTCATGAAATAAATACCAATGTAATGTTGATGGCCTCTTACTTCAACCTCTTTGGCGGCATTCCTCCTCCTCCTCCTCCAGAACAGTAGAAGTGTTTTTTATGTGTGTCTGTTGTATTTTTTTTTGTTGTTTTTTTTTATCGTATATGTGTTATTGTTATTGTTGTTATGTTTTTGTTTAAGTTCAATGTTTTTATGTAATTTTTTTTTTTAAATCAATGAAAGTTTGTTTGTTTTAGATTTGTTTTGAAATGTGGCTAATCTTTATGAATTTCATTAATATTGTTTTTAATCTACATTGTGCTTAAATTCGATTGTAATATGAGATTATCTATATTAGAAAATCTAGACTTTCTAAATTTATAATTTGTTTATAACTTGTTGTATTTAGAATTTTTAAATTCATGTCTATTCATTTAGACTACATAAAAGTTAATATTGTTATTGCAATTTTGATGTTTTCTTATTTTGTATTTCTATGCTCAAATGATATTTATGCACCTAGAAATATTTGAAATCTTAGATTATAGATTTTGGAAAGAATTGGTCAAATTACTCTTGAACATTGTACAAATGTACAAAAATCAAAAGGGATTCGCAAAAATTTGCAAAGTGAAAAAGAGGCACAAAATAAGCCCAACCAAAGAAAAATGCACAAAAATGAGCTCCAAAACTTTGAAAAGATGTGCAAAGCACCACATGAGGTAATTCTCTTCTTTCCAAATTCGTTTAATCTCTTAATTCAAGTTGATCTACTGTTCATTTATATTCTATTGAACTTTGAAATATAGAATTTTTTTTTACATCTCACTTGTAATGATTTTCAATAATCTAAATGTCTAAATTGAATCATGTCTTTGATAAATTCTTCTTACTTACAATGTTATATCATTTCATAAATTTTATGAATTTCTATGATTGACCTAATATCTTTAGTTTAAAATTGCATACCCTATGTCAAATCACAATTTAGATTAAATTTTAACAATGAATTTCATATTATTATTTACATTTCTTGTCTTTTTCTTCTTCACTTTTTGTTGCTGTCAAAAAGGGGGAGAAATTATTATGTTTGTGTTTGAGTTTTTGTGGTTTGTGTTTTGGTTTGTGTTTTCTGTTAAAATTTTTGAAAAACAAAAATTTTGTTCTTTAATGCCTCCTTATTTTAATGTACTCATAAATTCAGGGGGAGTTTAGGAGATAAGAGATTTATTTTAACTTGAAACCATACTAATAATAATTGTTTTGCCATCATCAAAAAGGGGGAGATTGTTTGAATAGTTGCTATTTGAATGATTTATATTTGTGCAACTTATGTAGTTTTGATGATTCCAAACATTATTGTTCAGATGTATAGTTATCTCCTAACAATTTTAGAAGATTTGCACTTGCTCTTGTGTGTACTAACATTTCAGGAAAATCAGACTCCAGACTACGAAAACTTCAAATCAAATTCAACATATGATATTTTGTTTATTTGAAGTTTGTCTTTTCTTTGAATTAATTTTGAAAGGGAGTGATTGTAATTGAGTGAATAAAATCTTACACACACAAATAAGGAGATCTTGAAATTCTATACTGATCGTACAGGACGATTTTTATCGTACTGGACGATCTGTCAGTTATCTCCTATAGAGCATTTGGAACGAATAGGAACTTGCTTTGAAAAATTTTTCTAAGTCCTATTCGTCCAGGACGAATTTTAATATCGTCCCGGACGATGGGTTCTCTGTAAAATTTCGTCCATACAAATTTTACCATCGTACGAGGCGACCAGTTCTCTGGAAAAATTTCGTCCAGACGAAAATAATTATCGTACCGGACGATCAGCTCTCTGGAAAATTTTCGTCCAGACGAAACCAAATTATCATCCCCGGCGATTGGCTCTCTGGAAAATTTTCGTCCAGACGAAATAAATAATCGTCCAGGACGATCGGCTCTCTGGAAAATTTTCATCCAGACGAACCTATTTTCGTCCAAACGATAAACCGACTTAGGACAGTTTTCAGCAGTTTCTAGAACCGACCTTGTAATAACCGTTCGTACTGGACGAACCTAGTTCGTACAGGACGATAAGCTGTACGAAGTCATTTCGTACACATATACAAATTGGGTCGTTTCAGATCGTTTAAGTAAAATCGTCCAGGACGATCCAGGATCGTACGGGACGATCCACTGCGTACAGAATTGGAAATTTGCCATTTTTGGGCGGTTTTTCATGTCTTTTGTATAAATAGTCCAAATTAGACTGCCACCCAATCTTTTTGTCATTTGATCTTCGTGCCTATTGAGAGAATAGCTAAGGGGAGAGTGGAAGAGAGCATTCAAAGGAGGATTCCTACCATTGGAGCAAGAAGGCTTCACTTGGATTGCTAAGGTAAGAATCTCTACTTGTGAAATTGGATTTCTTCACTCTTTTCTTTCTTCCTTCTAGATTCTTGTGAGAAGATCATTCAAGAAGGTCCGGTTCACTTGCCGACACTTGGAGAGTGTGAACAGACGTGGGTTCTCTGCCTACACTAGGAGAGTGTAAAAGGAAGGAGGTTCTCTGCCTACACTTGGAAAGTGTGAACAGCCGTAGGGTTCTCTGCCCACACTAGGAGAGTGTGAAAGGACGACAGTTCTCTGTCAGCACTGTGGATTGTGTAAAAGGACGACGGTTCTCTGCCGCACCGGGGAGTGGTGAAAAGAGTGTTTTGTACAGGCTTCTCCGCCTTGCTGTGGGTGCTAAAGGAGAGTCACTTTGTGGTATTAGTGCAATACTCAGAGGGTGCCTCTGAGGAGTGGATGTAGGTCTGGTTATAGACCGAACCACTATAAATCTGGTGTCATTTACTTTATTGCTTTTACGTTTCCGCATTTTAAATTTCAGTTTTAAAAACTCTGTGGTTGAAAAACATTTTTCTACAAACTTTAAAAGAAAATTTTATTTCGGTTCAACTTTATCTTTAAGAGGGTTTAAAATTTTAAAACTACCAATTCACCCCCCTCTTGGTAGCCGTGGGACATTTACTTAGGCTTAACAACCTAATTACTAGACTCAACAAAGGTGACCAGGCTCCACCGACAACAAGCCTGGGTTCTAATCCTATAAGAGAGTAGAATTAAATACAACTACTTAGAGTCTTCGGGCTCGGGGTCTTCTATGGAATTCCAAAAAGGAATATCCTTCTGAAGGAGGATTTTATTTTTTGGAGCCCCATTTGTATGTGTATAAGCAGTTATTTTTAATTCTTTTACAGACTCACGACGCTTTACAGACTCAATCTATATACAACAATTCTAAGAAAATAAAGCTTTATATTTCTTTTCAATACATCAGATCCTAAGAACATTCTAATTTGTAGGTAAGTAAAAGCAGGAAAAGTATAACAGCTATGTAATTATGCATGCTTTGAGTGCGTTATGTACAGTTATAAATGCAGGAAAATAAAGACAAAAAGATAAAATACAGGGACCTCACTTTATTCACTCCTCGCTCTGGTGTACAGATAGAAAATAAACATGCATGTTATTCAATATAGAAAAGTAAGCAAACACACATAGGTTCCCTCTAGGCAAGACACCCGCAAATAAACCACAATAAACCACCGGCCTAGCCTAGGCTAAAGTTGGTAGTCCTAGCAAACATCTAAGTCTGTGAAAGAGGTTGTGTATCTTGGATAGGTCCTATAGGAATTCTTGTTCTAATTACATGTATTATTAGAGTTTATTTATTAGAAGCCAAATGGGAATTTAATTAGAGTTTAAGTAGAGTATATTTGAATTTTAAATTATTCCAATTTTAGAATGTTAAAGTTGTTTTATTTAGTTATAAATAACTTATAGATTGATAATTCCCTAAGTACAGGAAATTATCAATTTATAAGTCCTAGGACTTTCAAAATGCACACTCGTCTTATAAAGAAGATAAGTATTCATTTTAAAAGTCCCTGAAATTTTATTAGAGAGAGAGAAAGGGACCCTTATGAATGCAATACCATGTGTCCTCCCGAAGGAATTTAGCACGATGTATAAGGTCGGTAGTTTATTATTTTTGTTTGAAGATCTGCAAATCCAAATGGGTTAGTGCCTTCCTAAAAGGAGTCTTGCATAGCCCACAGAAGATCTTTTTTGTTATTTAAATGTTTTAAGAGTCTTTTGAAATCAAAATGCCCAAAGTCCTCCGAAAGGAATCAAACTTTAGGCATAGAAGACCCGAATTCATTTAATCTAAATTAATTATCAAATCTGACTGATTAAGGTAGATCTTAACCAATCAAATTATCAAACTAATTTAGAATTTAATTGAATAATTAATGGATTTTAATTAATAGTATTCAGAATTATTAAGAATTGGGGGTTTATTGCTTTATTATTGATTGGAGATTGACTTAGAGATTTGGTTTTTAACATAGGTTGGATACCACGTTTATTTCACACAGAGGTCGTGAAGTTTATTTCCCCTTCCTCGGGGCTAAGCTAATAACCTCGTAAGCCTGGGTTTCCCGGTATAATTAAGTAGCTTAAATTGATTAATGTTTGAAAGTTAATGAATTTTATTCAAAAGAAGTTTTATTGCTGATTTTAGGAGTTGGTTAAGCATTTCTGGAGTTTTAAAATAATTTTTGAATTTTTAGGAATTTTTTAGATTATTCTAATCATTTAATTAAGGGGTTGAAAATTGACTTTTTAATAAAAAAAGTGTATTCTAGAAAGTTAGCATTTTATTAAAATATTAGACTATATTACGATCAGTTAGAAGGTAAGTTTGCAGAAATTGGATTTGTCTTGAATTAGTTATGAATGTTTGAAGTTTTGAACTAGTTTTGACCTACATTTGACCATCTTGTTGACTTTTTGATTTTTAAAAGTTTTATGAACTTTTCAAATTTTTAATAAATATTAGGCCTTATTTTGAGTTTAATGCAACTGAGTTTGATTGATTGGGATTTTTATTGAATTAGTTATGAATTTTAGAAGTTTGAAGTATTTAATAAGATTTATTTAATTGTTTAATTAGAAGGCTTTTGTTAGTTTGAATCCAAATAAACTCCAAACTCTTTGAAATCAGTTCCAAAGGTCAGGAACAAACTAAGGAGGGATTCCCAAGAGTTTGGGAATTTATTGGAATTTTTAATAATTACTAATTAATTAAATCAACTAAATATTGAATCTTACCTAAAATGAAATCAGTTTGACTTTGTTTTTTATTAATTAAGGGTTTAATTATAGTCAGTCAGAGGAATTATTTATAATTTTTGGGTTTAATCTTAATTTATTATATTTTAGAAGTTTTGAGAGTTAGTTAAAGGTTTAATTAAGGGTTGATTTAGTTTGAGTTAGATTTGAGTCTTTGTTTGGATTTTAATTGATTGTGATTTCATTTTCCTGGTTGATTAGGGTTTATTGAGATTTTTTTAGATTTTTATGTATTTTATTTGACTCATTTAAGTTTTGTTAAAACAAAATAAAAAAATCCTTAATCTACTAGTTGTTATAGGATTGATTAATGTCATATCAAAGTATATTAAATTGTTGGGTACATGACACTAGTTTTCTAAGTTGAGTTTCATTCCAAAAGGGATATGTGTTGTTCTCCCTAAATTGATCTAAGTTAACTAAGACAATGTCCTTAATTTTTGTCCTTAGTGTCACTAAGTTATAGGATATCAAATTAATGTTTCTAACCCTTTGGACACTAAATATAATCACAACATAGCAATCATGAACAAGATAAAGTGCCCTAATGCTCTATGGAAGGATTTTATAATAAATCATTTTAATCATAGGTTATATGATTACCTATGAACTTAAACGATTTATCATAAAGAATGAATAGATATGTGAAATTGGATTAAGTTTATTTAGAGATATATGTAAACATATCCTAATTGAAGTTAATCCAATTCCATAGCATGATCATATATAGTTTGTTGATTCTTTAAGCTAGATTAACATGCCTTTGAAAGTAAATTTTAATTAAACTATATATGACCATAGATCTAAACTTATTTTCAGTGAGAAGATGACTTTACACTGTCTCCATAAAACTCTAACATGCATTGATTGGATTTAGTTTGGATTATTCATGAATTTTCAAAAAAAATTCTAAATCAAGATTTGACCTAGATCTTTGTAAACCAATAAACTGAATGAAATTGCATCAAATGGCCTCAAGAAAATTACAAGAGATCAACCTTAGGCCCTATTATGTCTCTACCAAATTTCAGCCTAACATAACTTATATATTTTTATTTTAAAAAATAAGATTTTATTTATAATTGAAATTATTAATAAAATACTATTCAAAACAATTTTAACTTATTTTTAGAATATAGTACATAAAACAATGAACAAAATGAGCCCAAGAACTCAAAATTCGGGCAAGAAATGAAAATCTAGTGAATTTTATAAGTTCTCTGGATTTTCTGGATTATTTTGAGGGTTTTAAACATCTGGTCAGCCGGCGGTGCTGACCAGACACTCGTCGCGCGTGGGCACATCCAGCTGGACGGCGGCAGTCAAGTGGAGCACGCCACTTATCCAGTGCGGCAGGGATGTTGGCCGTCGGATCGATCACAGAGGAGATCCGACGGCATAGATCTAACCCGTGGTACTAAATCTGATCTAGAATTATCTGACGGTCATGAGGGATGCCGCAGTTTAGATCAATGGTGGAGATTTGGTCGGACGGGGATTTGGCCAACCGTAGCCTCAAGGGATCAAAACGAATTATGGATCAAGCTTTAATCGCATCTGTTGATCTCAAAAGAATAGATCCAACGGCTGGCGACTCATTTTCCACCTCCATCCAAATAAAAAACCCTAAGCTTATTTTTCATTTCATTTTTAGGAAATACGCAACCAAACATTTTGAAACTTTAAACTGAGACATAACAGGATCTAAGGAAGAATGGGGGATTGTTTTCTTATCCATTTATGCAATGTTTGGTGAGTTATTTAAGAACCTATGAAAATGCTTAGGGTTTAGGATTTCTCACCAAAAGATGGATCGATTTGGTTGATTTAAAAATGGTTGAATTTGTTGACTGTCCACGTGTTGATCTCCTTCAGGCTTCAAGCTCGGAGGAGGCTTCTACACAAAGTAGGGATGACTTGGATGGAATCAACTCTCGGTTAAACACGGATCTCACCGGTGGTAGCTGCAAACATCAGGAAATCACTGGGACGATGGAGAGGGAGCTCTGGGGAATCAAAATGAATACTCATAGCGTCTGGAGAGAGACTAGAGTGAGAGATGGTTGTGAATGGGGTGATCCCGTATCTCTTTTCCCTATTTAGCTGCTTGGAGCAAAAATGAACGGCTGGGATTGATCAGGGACGAGGCTTAGATGATTGCCAGTTGTCTCTAGCCGTTAAAAAAGTAGAGGGAGTCATTCCCTCAGGTGAAAATGACTCCAAGTCCCTCTCACATAGAGGGGACAACTAGGTAGGTGGCTCGGGTCCTAGGGGCTACACTAGCGATTGGGTAGGTCTTGGCTGGGTCCAGGGAAGGTTCTGGAGTCAATCCCATGGGCTAGATGGGCCTGGACTGGGCTGAAGTAGGATCCATTGGTCGGGTTGACCAAATTAACTGTTAGAGCTCTTTTGAGCTCTTGATTAGGCTAGGGGGAAAACCAGGAGTTGGGCTAGTTTGGGTTGAGTCCAAAGATGTTTCTTTGACCATTCCCATGAGCTGCCAGGGTATAGATCGGTCTTAGCATGGGTTAATGGATTGGGTTGACAGATTGAGCTCATTTGAGCTTCCCATTGACCATTTGATCGGTCAAGGGTGGTCAAAGGGTTAAGGTGGAGTCCAGATGAACAGATTAATTGGTTGGTGTAACTTAGAATAGGTTATGAGCTTTACAATAGGTGGAAGAGTTTAGTTAACTTAGCTTTAACCACGAGAGCTCCCTTGAGCTCTTGTTGACTATTTGACTGGTCAAAAAGAGTCAAGGAGACTTGAGATGACATGCACATGAGTGTTAGGGACTGATAACATAGTTTCGAAATAAAGTGTATCAATGGAGTGGGGGTTCCTTAATGGGATTGATTTTTAGCCTTGAGTTGACTAGTTTGACTAGTCAATTTTAGGCAATGTTTACAGGATAACATGTAGGTGGTGAAATTAAGGAGGCTTAAAAGATGTGACTGAGTTAATTTAAAAATCGAGAAAGATTTGATATATTGCATGGGTTGGAATGACCTATTAAGGGCTTTAAGGGGTTCTTGGGTCAAATAGGTTGACTGGGTCAACCAGGTTGACCCAACGAGTGAGTCTAGGTTGGGCAGGTTTGATTAAACATTTAGAGTCTGGTGAAGGTGATTTTAGGATTTTAAAAGGTTGTTAGGGTCAAAAGGGCTTAATGGGCCCTTAATAGGCCATTAAGCCAAAACTAGTTGACTTGGTCAACCGAATGAGTTCACTGTCTGGAAATAGATTTAACAGATTTAGAACATCATTCTGAGTCTATTGGATGTGGTTCGAGGGTCTGGAGAGGTCAATTCGGTCAAAATCCCTATTAAAGCCCTTAAGGGTCCTCTTGGCTCAACCTTGTTGACTTGGTCAACCAGGTTGACCCAGGGGTTGGGAATGGGTCCAATAGGTTTGGTTTGACATTTGAAACTTGTTGGAGGTGGTTGCATTCAATTTGGAGTTCAATTAATTTGAAATTCCCATTTTGAGCTCCATAAGAGTATTCTGGTCTTTTTGGGCTTATGTCCACTGGAGCTGAAATGGGTCCAAAAAAATTCAGTTTATTGATCAACATGATAGGATTAATGATCTAGAAGTGATTGTAGGCTTTAGTGAAGGCTCCAAGGTCAAGATCTTCTAAATGACAGGCCTAGTGGCTTAGACTGTAAATATTTGAAGGTTTTACAGTCTTTGGATTTAGATTTAGTTTCTAGGGTTAGAGACCTCAGAATGGGCTCAAATTTGGAGGGTTGACTCTAGAGACATGTCCCATCAATATGAAACTAACATAGCCTAAATCAGAGTCCATTTGACTGGGTTTTGAAGTGTTCAAAAATTCATTGGAAAAGGTCTTTAGGACAGTGCCTTAGAACCTGAGATCTGGATCTGGAATTGACTTGGAATTGGATTGATTTGAGTTTGAGCTGGCATTAGGATCCCATTAGAAACCTCATACAAAAATGAGGTCAACAGGATGATTACTCAAGATTTATATGGGTTAGATTTCTATTTTATAAGAGTGAATCATTTGAGTAATTAGAAATTTTTCGACTTGGATTCAAAGAAAACTTGGGTGTGAAATTATTTCTATACAAAGCGATCACGGAAGAGAATTTGAAAATGAGAGATTTAAGGATTTTTATATGGAGAAAGGAATTGATCACAACTTTTCTGCACCTAAAACCCCTTAGCATAATGGGGTAGTCGAAAGAAAATACAGAACATTAATAGAAGATGCCTGAGCAATGTTGGCAGAATACTCAGTTCCTAAATATTTTTGGGCTGAGGTGATTAGCACTATATGTTATGTTCTGAATAGAGTGAATGTGAGATCTAAATTAAATAAAAAATCCTCTGAGTTGCTAAAAAGAAGAACACCTAATTTGTCTCATTTGCATGTTATTTGGTGCAAGGTGTTCATTCATAACAATAACAAATCTGCCTTAGAAAACTTTAATACAAAATCAGATAAAGAAATTTTTGTTGGATACTCAAGTGTTTGAAAATCTTATAGAGTATTCAATAGAAGAACTTTGTTAATTGAGGAGACCACACATATTGTATTTGATGAATCTAGAATTTTAGATCAGCCAAATGTTATAGAAGATGAGATTGAGATTAACTTCTAAAAGATTGATAAAATGAATTTGGAAGAAAATGTGGAAGAAAATTTGGAGATAGAAAACACTTTGCCTAGAGATTTGAGATTTTCTAAAAACCACCCAAGGGAATTGATTATATATGAATCTAGTGAGGGTGTAAGGACTAGGCATGAATTAAACAAAGAAGTCAATCATTCAGCCTTCATTTCAACTATAGAACCCATAAATATTTATCAAGCACTTTCGGATGAGTTTTGGATTTTGGCCATATAAGAAAAATTGAATCAATTTGTAAGAAATAAAATTTGAGAATTAACTATAAGGCCAAAGGATCAAAGTGTAGTTGGAACTAAGTGGGTATTTAAAAATAAAATGAATGACTCAAGAGTAGTCATTTGAAATAATGTTAGATTAGTTGTTAAGGGGTATAATTAGATTGAAGGGATTGATTTTGAAAAAACGTTTGCCCCTGTAGCTAGACTTTAAGCAATTAGGGTTTTGCTAGCTTTTACCTATTTTAGAGTATTCAAATTGTATCAAATGGATGAAAAACGTGTCTTTTAAAATGAGGTAATTCAAGAAGATATTTTTGTAGAACAACCATCATGTTTTGAAAATTCTAAATACCCAAATCATATTTTTAAGTTGAAAAAGGCATTATATGGATTGAAACAGGCAACTACGGCTTGGTATGAGAGGTTGAGCACCTTCTTACGTGAAAGATCTTTTGAAATAAAAAGTGTGGATACAACTCTTTTTTTGAAGAAATGTGGAAAGGATATACTCTTTGTTCAAATTTATGTTGATGATATCATTTTTGGATCTTTAAATAAAAATCTTTATGATGATTTTTCTAAAACAATGAGTAGTGAATTTGAGATGAGTCTAATGAGAGATTTAATTTACTTTCTAGGATTTAGCATTAAGCAAATTGAGAAAGGTACATTTCTTAGTCAATCAAAGTATGTTAAGGACATCCTCAAAAAGTATGAAATAGACAATGCTAAACCTATTAGTGCACTAATGAGTTCCTCAGTTTAGTTGGATAAGGACCCTAAGGGAAAATTTGTTGATCAAAAGAAATTTAGAGGAATAATTAGATCTTTATTTTACTTGACTGCTAGCCGACCTGATATCATGTTTAGTGTTTTCTTATGTGCTAGATTTCAATCAGATCCAAAAGAATCATAATTGACAGCATTGAAAAGGATTTTAAGATATCTGTTAGGAACTCAGAACTTAGGAATTTGATATCCTAAGTTTATCTCTTCATTTGAAATAATTGATTATTCAGATTCTGACTTTGCAGGTTGTAGGGTGGATAGAAAGAACACGTCTGGAGTATGTCAATTTATTAGAAATTCTCTAGTCTCTTGGTCCAGTAGAAAATAAAATTCAGTAGCCCTATCTGCTGCAGAAGCTGAATACATTGTATTAGGAAGTTGTGTGGCACAAGTACTTTGGTTGAAATAACAGTTGATTAATTTAGGATTAACTATATGCACTATTCCACTTTATTGTGATAACACTAGTGCTATTTATATTTCTAAAAATCATATTAAACATTCAAGTACTAAACATATAAACATCAAGCATCATTTCATAAGGGATCACGTATCCAAAGGAGAAATTGAACTCACTCATGTTTCGATTGAAAATCAACTTACAGACATTTTTACAAAACTTTTAGCCTTTGATACTTTCAGTGCATTAAGAATAAGGCTTGGTGTGATTGATTTGAATGCTTAATTAAAAATACTTTTGCAACATTGATGTTTGTTTTTCTACTTAATATTTTTGTGTATTTTTTATGTGTTTGTGAACTTGTATGTGTGATTTTCTTTATTTAGTATTTGTGTTCTTCGCTTTTCAGTGAGTTTTTTAGTTTGTTTGTGTTTTAGTTTTAATTGAGTGAATGATTTAAAATTTTTTAGTGTCTATCGTTCAGAATGAAATTTTTTCATTCAGGACGATTTGTGTAGTGTATCTAACTGTCGGATTTTGAACCGTTTGCGTGCAGTTTTCAATTTTTAATTATCACTTCATCTGTACGATTGTCACGATTATTCGGGACAAAATGTTTTTCAAATGACGGGATGAATGAATAAAGCAGTTGAATGGATAAGGTAGTTTTTAATACTAACTTCGTACGTACAAAGATTTGGTTCGTCTGGAAGAACACATGTCGGTTCGATGTAAGGGATGAATTTAACTGCCTTTAAAATGATCATAAGTATTGATCGTCCCAGGTGTACGATCAGTCTTGTCAAAAGTTTGTACGAAAGGATGCTTCGTATGTTTTGTTGATTATAAAAAGCCTTTTCATTTTGACGTATTGGTTCGTCCATACAAAATTTGTTCGTACGGGACAAATCGAAAAGTTTGTACGGGACAAAATTTTTTTGTCTGGTACGAACATGTCATTTTTAATAAACAGAAGAGCTTTTGAACTCAACAGTCACACTCTAAACTTTACTTTCAATCTCTTTCATATTTTAGATCTTTTTCAAATGACAAGTTCAAGTAAGAGACAAAAGGTTCTACTAGAAAAAAACATAGAAATTCTTCTGAGAACTTCCTTTCCAAAGAAAATGGGGAATCTTTTCCTAGGTGTATCTCAGCAAAGATCACACCGTCCGGAATCTTAATCCAAGAACAACTTATCTTTTAGGTGATGAACTTATTTGCCTTAACATAGTTTGGTTTTATCCTTATCATCGTCTATCTCTACAATAAAAAAACCTGTCACTACTTCATCGCCAATATGTCCTTTAATTCTGACCATTCTATAATCCGTTCCTTTATCTTTAAACAAAAAGTTAAAATCACCAAGGCTGACTTAGGAGCCTTTTTGAATTTAAAGACAGAGGGAGCTACAGCTCATCACTTGATCAACACTTATGATTATGAATGGTATCAAATTAATAATATGATTAGAGGAAATAATTTGAAAGAATATATGGCTAAAGTATCTAGTCTCGTTCAAAATCCACGCATCATCCAGTATGTTATTAGAACTTCAATTATTCCTAAAGCTGGTGATAGAATCAATATACCCCCTCTTCTTTCTATGATTACATTCTTGATCATGTATAAAGAACCTATAAATGAAGTCCAACTTATGCTTTACTATCTTTATGGGCTATCTGAAATTGGTCATGTAGAGCATAAGAGAAAGAAGAACATCGCCTTAGGACATCTATTTTCCTACATTCTATACAAGAAATACAATTTGGTTCTGAAAGTTCGATGGGGATGTTAAGCCCTATGAACTTAGTCCCAAACTAACCAAGAGGGGGGGTGAATTGGTATTTTAAAAACTTCGTTTTTAAACAAAGAAATAAAGTCACATAAACCAAATCACACCACGAAAATAATGCGGAATTAAACGTGCGGAAGCAAGAAAAGAAACACAGAGATTTATAGTGGTTCGGTCGACTCGACCTACGTCCACTCCTTGGAGGCACCCTCCAAGTATTGCACTAAACAAAAAGTGACTCTCCTTTAGCCCCCACGGCTAGGTGGAGAAACCCTCACAAGAATCTCCTTTTTGCCACCCCGGCAAGGCAGAGAACCTATCTCCTTTTGCTTCCTCCTGAAGCTGGCAGAGAACCAGAACCAAATGCACAACTCCTTACCTCTACCGACCCTTCCACGGACGAGAAACTCTAGACGAAGACGACGCAGAGAGATCCTTGAAGCAACCCTTGTGAAACCCCTCACAAGCTCCCCCTCACAAGATCCTCTCTCTCTCTTCTCTCTCTCTTTCTCTCCTCAAGATCTTCTCAGGTCAAGGCAGCAGCCAAAGGTCTTGAAAAACGTTGAACAAGAGCTCTTAAATAGAAGAGCTTCAAAGGAGCTCATTAATTGCAAGTTGCCGACTTTATCGTCCAGGCCGATCTGGACATCGGCCTGGCCGATCAGTACAAATCAATGAAGATCGGCCAGAGCATAGCCCTGGATGCAAGATTGGACGATTGAAAATTAGCTTGATCGTCCAGGCCGATCTCACGATCGTCCTGGCCGATCAGTTCAAATCAGACGAAAATCGTCCTGACAATAGCCCTGAATATGGGCTGGCCGATATTGATCGTCCTGAAGTAACTTAAGGTTTTTGACTAGATCGTCCGGGCCGATCCTGCGATCATCCAGGACGATATGATCGTATCAATCATCCTTAATTACTTCCTTGATTTCCTGAACAATTATGGCATAATTTGTTAATATCGTCCAGGCCGATACGAGGATCGTCCTGGCCGATAATTTAAAGATATGCTATACCTTACTTGTCTATGGCGGCTACTTCTTTCTGTTTTGAGCTTATCGTCCTGGCCGATACACGTATCGTCCAGGACGATCGGTTAACGTTGGCTGCCTTAATCAAGAATCCTTAATTAGACTTTCTATTTTAAGCTGATCGTCCAGGCCGATCGAAGATATCGGCCTGGCCGATATGAGTAAAAACAGAATTTCTAATTCTCTCAAGTGTGTGTGTGGAGGGTTACAAAGTATCAGTCTTTTTGACTATTACAAGAGGACTCAAAAGGTAAAAAACAAGAGTACAGACTGACTCAACCCTAAACCTACGCATTCCTGAACTTGGCTCCTTTTTTATTGTCCGATCGTCGATTCCTGAAAAGTTAGAAGCAACAAGCTATCCAAGAAAAGCATTGTTTGTCAATCATCAAAACATAAGCCATGAAAAATAGATTTGCAACAATCTCCCCCTTTTTGATGATGACAAAACACAAGTAGGAAAATCAAAATAAAACATATTCATTAAAAAACAAGGTTACAACATCAACTTTTTCTTACCACATCCTATCCTACTTCCCCTTTTTGTCATCACAAAAAGAGAGTAAAAAAACAGTAAAAAAGAACAACAAACATCACGAAAGACTACTACAAAAAGACAGGAAATTATAAAGCACAAACTAAAAGAACGAGGGATCCTGATCATCAGATGGAGGAGGTGGAGGTGGCTGCTGAAAGTAACTGGCAAGGGTAGTAAACTGAGCATTGAACCAGGCGATGTCCTGGTCATGCTGCTGCTGCTGGTGAGTGAGAAAACTGTCAAAACGAGCTAAGTCCTCAGCGCGGTGATGCTCGTAGCGGGCGATGTCCTCAGAGTGTTGCTGCTCTTGGGCAGCAACATATGCATCAAATCTGGTCTCCCAACGATCAAATCTCGCAATCAACTGATCTACCGGTGAATGTTGTTGGAGAGGGTTTGGGTCAGGAAAGGGAGCTGGAGCGGGAGCCTCCTCCTCTCTAGCCTCCCGTGGTTCATCCGGGTGGAGACGAGTACTGTGAAGGGTGCTGAATGAGTTGTTTGAGTAGAAGAGAGTTGGGTAATTTGGTGGATTGGGATATTGAATTTGGTATTTGGTTTCAAGAACATAGGCTATGATATGTCCTAAGGCTAGATTTGGCTTTCTTCTGTGGCCTGGATCTCGAATTGTTGTTAGGTGATCAATGTAACGAAAGAATAGATCTGCAGTGTTAAATTCCCTATGTGCCATGATGTAGAAGGTAGTGAGGGAAAGTAGAGGGGTAATGTGGACACGGTCACCGGCTTT
Organism: Dendrobium huoshanense; assembly: GCA_016618105.1. Classification (NCBI taxonomy): domain Eukaryota; kingdom Viridiplantae; phylum Streptophyta; class Magnoliopsida; order Asparagales; family Orchidaceae; genus Dendrobium; species Dendrobium huoshanense. The sequence goes on along the minus strand of CM028350.1, from coordinate 12,821,479 downwards.
GGGAATGACAGAGGTGCGAAGGACATGTTGGATTGTCCTAGCATCTCTGACTAAAGAGCTAGTCTCTCCAACATGGTAACGGGCATTGGTCTGGCGAAGAAAGTGGTTTGCCGTGGACCAATCAAAATCAGGGTCAAGGGCAATAAGGTGCAGCTTATCTCCGGTGGTGGATAGCTGTAAAAGTTCAACACAGTCCTGATATGTGATTTCGACAGGGCGTCGATTCACATAGGAGGACAGGGCTGTGAAGGTAGGGTTTATGCGGAGGTTTGCAAAGAATTCTAACAGGAACTTAGAATTGAACGGAAAAATAAGGGACAGAATGAAACAAAGGGAAGTGTGTGCGAAGAGATCCATTACCGGGTAGGAAATGTGGGCCGGATTGATAATTCTTGAAACAGTAATTCCACATTCCTTATAGCGATGATAAGCAGCTTCATCTTCTGCTTCCCAGAACCGAGGGTCAACCCTTGCCCTCGAGGAACTTCCAGAGGTCTGACGGACGCGCTTCCCACCAGCCATATGTGAGAATTTTAAGCAGAAAAACAAAGGAGAAAGGATGAGGTGTGAGAAAACATGGCTGGATCGGCCTGAATTTAAAGAATCGTCCATATCGTCCTGGCCGATCGCGGAATCGTCCAGGCCGATATGCGTCAATAATTACGTACAGGCCGATTGGTCAAAAAGGCGGTCCAATCGTCCGGGCCGATCAGATATCGGCCAGGCCGATTAGACACAGGCTATCGGCCCGAGGAGTCAGTCCGGACGACCGTTGAAAAAGCAGATCGTCCGGGCCGATTAGGTGTATCGTCCAGGACGATGCACAATAATTGATCGTACCGGCCGAAGTTAAAACGTTTTAAATGCTTGCCATGTGTATCGTCCAGGACGAACAGTGGATCGGCCCGGCCGATGGTCCAATAATGGATCGTCCGGGGCCGAATTTAAGGATTAAACGTACTGACACGTGGATCGTCCGGGACGGTCCAGTGTATCGGCCAGGACGATGCACATAGAATGCATCGGCCAGACAAATAAACTATCGGCCAGGACTATCATCATGAGTTTTGATCAAATCGTCCAGGACGATACTGTATCGTCCAGGACGATGATTTTCATTAAGCACAGAAAAAGGTCAGCAGATGGATTTTGGAAAGAATTTGTCCTATCGGCCAGGATGATATAAATATCGGCCAGGCCGATGTGACTTGAAATTGAAATCAAGAAAGGAATGGTGATGATCAAGACCCTCAAAAATAAAACAAAAGAAAAGACAGTAAAAGACACACAAAAAAAAAATAAAAATAAAACAAACACCGAATATTTTTGGATTTTAATTTTTCTATATATTTTTTTTTTGTTTTATGAAGGCATCATATGAGAATTCTTTTCTTGAATTTAAATTTTTGAAGTTTTTAGGAGATCAAGAGGTTTAACAAAATCCAATTAGAGGAAGGTAGAAAAACTGATTCCATTAACCCTAGATCAGACATTCTTCAGGGTACAAAAAATCTTTTAAAAACAACAGAGTCCTAACATGGAATAACACAAGAGGATTTAAGAGATCAATCAAGACTTGTTAACAACTAAAATATCTTATAAAATAAACCAAAATAGTTTTTCTCAATCATGGAATTTGAAATCAAATCTTTGAACGTATCACATAATCAATGAGTTTTCTAAGTTTTAAGAGTTTTACCAAAGAGATGATAGCTTGCAATTAGTGGGCTAATTTTATGCCTCTTTTTACTTTTATTGGCTCTTTGAGCATCTTTTGATTTTTGATACACTTTTGTGTATATAGTTTTCTTTTTCAATTTGGCTTCATTGGCCTCTTTCCTTTTTATCTCTTGCAAGCTAATAACTCTTTAATATACCCTTAAAAAAAATACTTAGTTGTGAGTATATCCTCCAAATATTAGAGAATAGGGGCTCTCTCTCTAACATAGGGAAGAACAATCCACAACACAAAATCAAAATCACGTGATGACTGCAATGGTAAGATTTCAAAAGTTTGAATGATATCAAAGAATTTTGACTATTATGCATAAGATGATTTAATGTAGCAAGATTAGAAAGATATCTTAAAAAGTCATTGGTTAAACTGAGTTTAGACTTTTTGTTTTATAAAAGAAAAATCATGCCACTAAACAAAGTCAGAAGAGGGAAAAACATCACCAGTTTACTCTCTTTAACCAATTTAGAAAAGCTAAACCCTATCAAAAGAAAAACTCCAATATTTAAAAGCTTGAGAAGTTTCATCATATGGAATGCCAAAAGATAAGGACAAAAGTAAAAAAAAAAACAAAAACGTAAGCAAACTAAAGACAACAAAAAAAAAATGAACACAAAAACTAAAAATAAAAGTCACACAAAAAAAAAAAGATATCAAGCAAGTGATAAAACAGCGGATTTTAGCAATTGAGCTGCAAGCCTCCTTATGTTCAGTTATCCTATGCTCCCACGAGGTCTTTGGTGAGAGCACTCCTGCAAGACTCAACAACAGTCAGTTTTAGGAACCCAAACAGATTTGGGCTCCTTCTTAGGAAATGTAGAGTGCAATGCAGATGTGGTATGTATTGAATTATGCATCTTAGGTCTCCATACCCAATGTGTACTGCGGTGAACTGTGCAAGTGTGTGAGATGTGTCCTACCATGCCACAAGAAAAACATTGGATTCCAGGAAAAGGTTTTCTTAAATGATTTGAGTAAAAATGCCTCTTCCTAGGTTCTGGCCTTTTATTAAAAGTTGGTGTCATCCTAGCTTTCTTACATGTTTCCAAATTATTTTGAATTCTCAAGTTAGTTCTTTTCAATGCATCATTCTCAATCCTCAAATTTTTCTCAATCTCTTTAGATTTCTTAAGATCATCATTAAGTGAGGTGTGTGAAGCTTTTAATGCATTGCTTTTATCAACTAATTCCAAATGCTTTTTGTTTAATTCATCAAATTCATCAAGGAGAGCCATGTGATTTGAATCAATCGTTGCATGATCTTTGAGAAAAACTTCATGCTCTTTTTGTAGATTTGAATGTTCTAATTTTAGGCTAGCATGAGTTTTCTTTAATTTCCTATATGATGCATGAATTTTTTCACAAATTTCAAATAATTCATCATAGGTTGGTCTACATACCTCTTCCTCATCACTTTGGTTTTCTCCCATGAAACACAAGTTTGTAGTTTCTTCCTCTGGTTCAGTCTCAGAGGAATCAGTACCTGATTCTGCCCAGAAGCCTCTTTGGATTTTCTTATTCTCCTTCCTAGACTTAGCTTTTTCCTCACCTTTTTCCTTTTCCTTGCTTGAATGATCTTGAAGTGTAGGACAATCGGCTCTTACATGTCCCGGTTTCCTGCATTCAAAACAAACAACATCAGAAGATCCTTTAGTATGTTTATGATCCTTACCTTTTCTCCAACTTTGATGATGCTTTTGTTTCTTCCTTAGAAAGCTTTTGAATTACCTTGTGATGAAGGCAACTCCATCGCTTTCAGACCCGGAAGATTCAGAATCCGATTTGTGTGCCTTCAATGCAATGGTTTTCTCCTTTTTCTTCTCACCTGCATCAAGATTTCTTTGATTCACCCCTTGCTCGTAAGCAATGAGTGAGTCAAGCAAGTTATCAATAGAATAGGTGTTTAAATCTTTAGATTCAGTAATTGCAGTAATTTTTGCATCATAGGATGAAGGCAAGCATCTCAAAATCTTGTTAACTTTTTCATAGTTCGAGAGTTCTTTTCCTAGTGCATGCAATGAGGTAGCAATCTGAGTAAACCTAGTGTACATGTTAGAAATTGATTCATGAGGTTTCATACGAAAAAGTTCGTAGTCATGCAAGAGAATGTTTAAACGGGATTGTTTAACTTCATTAGTGCCTTCATAAGTAATGCACAATTTATCCCAAATTTCTTTACCAGTTTTGCAAGTTGAAACACGCATGTAATCCTCAGATTTTAAAGCACAGAAAAAGCAATTCAAACATTTCGCATTCAATTGAGCTAAATCTCGTTCATCAAAAGTCCATTCGGTAAAAGCAACCTCAGTTTTAAAACCGTTAATTTCACGAGAAGGTGGAGAATAACCTTCTTGAATAAGCATCCACATGCGATAATCAGTAGATTGTAAAAAAGTTGACATGCGAGTTTTCCAGAAATCAAAAGGTAGGTTATCGAACAGAGGAGGTCGGGTAATAGAATACCCTTCCGTAGTGTTGCGATTCCCAAAGTTAGACATGGATCAAATTCAAAAAGTTTTTAAACTTTAATTTTCGAAACAAGCTCTGATACCACTTGAAAGTTCGATGGGGATGTTAAGCCCTATGAACTTAGTCCCAAACTAACCAAGAGGGGGGGTCAATTGGTATTTTAAAAACTTCGTTTTTAAACAAAGAAATAAAGTCACATAAACCAAATCACACCACGAAAATAATGCGGAATTAAACGTGCGGAAGCAAGAAAAGAAACACAGAGATTTATAGTGGTTCGGTCGACTCGACCTACGTCCACTCCTTGGAGTCCACTCCTTGGAGGCACCCTCCAAGTATTGCACTAAACAAAAAGTGACTCTCCTTTAGCCCCCACGGCTAGGTGGAGAAACCCTCACAAGAATCTCCTTTTTGCCACCCCGGCAAGGCAGAGAACCTATCTCCTTTTGCTTCCTCCTGAAGCTGGCAGAGAACCAGAACCAAATGCACAACTCCTTACCTCTACCGACCCTTCCACGGACGAGAAACTCTAGACGAAGACGACGCAGAGAGATCCTTGAAGCAACCCTTGTGAAACCCCTCACAAGCTCCCCCTCACAAGATCCTCTCTCTCTCTTCTCTCTCTCTTTCTCTCCTCAAGGTCTTCTCAGGTCAAGGCAGCAGCCAAAGGTCTTGAAAAACGTTGAACAAGAGCTCTTAAATAGAAGAGCTTCAAAGGAGCTCATTAATTGCAAGTTGCCGACTTTATCGTCCAGGCCGATCTAGACATCGGCCTGGCCGATCAGTACAAATCAATGAAGATCGGCCAGAGCATAGCCCTGGATGCAAGATTGGACGATTGAAAATTAGCTTGATTGTCCAGGCCGATCTCACGATCGTCCTGGCCGATCAGTTCAAATCAGACGAAAATCGTCCTGACAATAGCCCTGAATATGGGCTGGCCGATATTGATCGTCCTGAAGTAACTTAAGGTTTTTGACTAGATCGTCCGGGCCGATCCTGCGATCGTCCAGGACGATATGATCGTATCAATCATCCTTAATTACTTCCTTGATTTCCTGAACAATTATGGCATAATTTGTTAATATCGTCCAGGCCGATACGAGGATCGTCCTGGCCGATAATTTAAAGATATGCTATACCATACTTGTCTATGGCGGCTACTTCTTTCTGTTTTGAGCTTATCGTCCTGGCCGATACACGTATCGTCCAGGACGATCGGTTAACGTTGGCTGCCTTAATCAAGAATCCTTAATTAGACTTTCTGTTTTAAGCTGATCGTCCAGGCCGATCAAAGATATCGGCCTGGCCGATATGAGTAAAAACAGAATTTCTAATTCTCTCAAGTGTGTGTGTGGAGGGTTACAAAGTATCAGTCTTTTTGACTATTACAAGAGGACTCAAAAGGTAAAAAACAAGAGTACAGACTGACTCAACCCTAAACCTACGCATTCCTGAACTTGGCTCCTTTTTGATTGTCTGATCGTCGATTCCTGAAAAGTTAGAAGTAACAAGCTATCCAAGAAAAGCATTGTTTGTCAATCATCAAAACATAAGCCATGAAAAATAGATTTGCAACAGGTTCATCCTGATTAAGAGTTTTAAGAACCGCGCTCTACTACAACGATGGGTCATTTAGAGCAATCTTAAAGAAGAACCAAGTAAAGCACATGTCATTAGTGATACAGAGGAAGAACTAGAAGCTGAACCTGCACCCGCCAATGAACCAAATTATCAGGATTTGGTTCAAAGATTTGATCGCCTAGAGACTCATTTTGATCAAATTGAGACTCATCTTCAGCAGCAGGACGCACAGTATCAGCATGACATGAGTTTTATGAGGGACCAGATGAATGATATCAGTACCAATGTGCTTATGATGAGTACTTACTTTAACATCTTTGGTGCTGCACCCCCTCCTCTAAATCCGGGTCCTTATCAGTGATAGTTGCACTTGATTTTATGTTTTTTCTGTAGTTTGTGTGTTAGTTATTGTTTTAAGAAATTTTGTTGTATTTTTTTTTCTTTAGATGTTTTGTTTTTGTATTGATATCCTGAGCTTACATTATAAAACTTTAATGGTATTGAAATGTGTGTTAGCCTTCATGACAATCATTAGATTTTTTAATCTTAAATAGTGATATATCTTGATTTATAAGTTAAAATTAAATTCATTAGAAAATCTAAGTTTTCTAAATTTACGTTTTGCTTATAACTTGATGTTAATAAGATTGTCAATTTCATGTCTTTTATTTAGACTACATTATTGTTAATATTATTATTGCAATTGTGATGTTTTCTTATTTTGTATTTCACTTATCAATTAATATTTATGCACTTAGATAAATTTGAATTTTTTTATTATTGATTTTAGAAAGAATACGATTACTCTTGAAAAATGTACAAATGTACAAAAATCAAAAGAAATGTGCAAAGGTTCGCAATGTGAAAAAGATGTACAAAATAAGCCCAACAAGTGAAAAGATGCATAAAAAATATGTCACAACTTTGAAAAAGATGCGCAAAGTGTCAAATGTGGTAGGTATTTCTTTTCAGACTCTTTTAATCTCTTAATTCAAATTGATCTTATGTTCATTTATATTTCATATTGAAATTTGAAATATATAATTTTTATTTTCATCATTTCTGCAATGATTTTCTCTATCTTAATGTCTAAATTAATTCATGTTTTTGATAAATTCTTTTTATTATCTACGTTATATCTCTTCTTAAATTCTATGAATTACTATGATTTGCATAATGTTTTAATTTTATTTGCATAACATATTTCAATCACTTTCAAGATTAAATTATCAAAGGATTTTCATATGTCTGCTTACATTTTAAGTCTTTTTCTTCTTATTTTTTGTTGTTGTCAAAAGTGAGAGAAATTGTTTGATTCGTGGTATTGTTTGATTCGTATTGTATGTGTGTCTGTTTTTTTTTGTGTTTTGTGTATGTTGTATATATTGTGTTTTTATCTTATTTTTGTTTGTTTTGTTTTTTTTTTTTTTTTTGAAAATAAAAAAATTATGTTTTTCAATGCCTCCTTATTTTTACGTGTTCATCAATTCAGCGGAAGTTTAGCAGATTCTTATAATTTGAAATTATACAAACAATAATTGTTTTGTCATCATCAAAAAGGGGGAGATTGTTAAGAGAGTTGTTATTTGCATGTTTTATATTCTTGCAACTTGTATAATTTTGATGATTTCAAATATTATTATTTTATGTGTAGTTATCTCCTAACATTTTTTGGAAAAGTTATTTTTTGCTCTTGTGTGTACTAACATTTTAAGAAAATCAAACTCCATACTACGAAAAGTTCAAATCAAATTCAGCATGAGATACTTTGTTTATTTAATGCTTGAATTTTTGTTTGAATTAAGTTTCAGAGAGAGTGATTGTAATTCAGTGAATAAACACACACACTTAAGGAGATCTTGAAAAATTTGTACTGATCGTACGGGAGGAATATAGTTCGTACGGGACGATAATGTCAGTTATCTACTCATAAGAGCAATGGAACGAACAGGAAGTGAAGAAAATTTTTCTAAGTCCTGATCATCCAGGATGAAGTGTATTCATCCCAGGATGAAGTGTATTCATCCCAGGACAAAATGTTCTCTGGAAAAATTTCGTTCAGACGAAATTTATATTTGTTCTAGGACGAGTTACTCTCTAGAGTATTTTTGTCCAGGATGAAGTGTATTCGTCTTGGGATGAAATCTCCTCCGGAGAATTTTAGTTCAAACGAAATTTATAATTGTGCCAGGACGAGTTGCTCTCTAGAAAAATTTCGTCCTGATGAACCCATATTCGTCCCAGGACAAAGTGAACCGACTCTGAAATTTTAGTGACATTCTACAGTTTTTGGGAACCGACCTATGGAATAACCATTCGTACTGGACGAACCTAGTTCATACGGGATAATGTGTGTTTACGAAGTCATTTCGTACACATATACATTAGGTTCGTTTCCAACGCACTTAAGTAAAATCATCCAGGACGATCCACGATCGTACGGGACGATCCAATGTGTATTGACTTGAAAATTTATAGTTTTTGGACGATTTTTTGTGTCTTTCCTATAAATAGTCCAATCTAAACTGTCACTTAATCTTTTTGCTCACTGATCTTCATGCATATTGAAAGAAGAGTCAAGGAGAGAGTGTGAGAGAGTGTTCGAAGGAGAATTCTTACTACTAGAGCGTGAAAGCTTCACTTGGTGTTTAAAGGTAAGATTTTTTACTTTTGATCACTTCACTCTTTTCTTTCTTCCTTTTAGATTTCTTGCAAGAAGATCTGTCAAGGAGATCTGGTTCTCTGCCGACACTTGGGGAGTGTAAACAGCCGAAGGGTTCTCTACCCACACTAGGAGATTGTGAAAGGACGAAGTGTTCTCTCCCCACACTAGGAGAATGAGAAAGGACGAAGGGTTCTCTACCCACACTAGGAGAGTGTGAAAGGACGAAGGGTTCTCTTCTTACACCTGTAGAGTGTGAAAGGAAGGACGGTTCTCTGACAACACTGGGGATAGTGTAAAAGGACGACGATTCTCTACCGCACCGGGTAGTGGTGAAAAGAGTTTTTGTAAAGGCTTCTCTGGCTTGCTGTGGGTGCAAAAGGAGAGTCACTAGTGGTATTAGTGCAATACTCGGAGGGTGCCTTCGGGGATTGGATGTAGGTCAAGTTTGACCGAACAACTATAAATCTCGTGTCTTTTATTTTTCCTCTGTTTTTTATTTTTATGTTTTACTGTTTCAAAATTGTGGTTGAAAAATTTTTTCTATAAAATTCACTAAATTTAAATTCTCGGTTTTAAATTTTAAAAGAGGATAATTTTTTTTTTAATACCAATTCACCACCCCCCCCCCCTCTTGGTTAACCGCTGGGACATAAGCTTAGGTTTAACAACCTAATTCATAGGGAACAAGTTTCAACACCGGCTAGTGTATTTTTCTAATACAATTTGTAATGGCTCAAGCACTCAACCATTAAGATATTTTCTGTTTTAGTCTAATGGCTTTGCAATTTTGTCCTATTTGTTTAACTTTCTAAAAATTCACTTATCCTAGAATAACTCCAATATAAGCATCGTTAACTTTAAAGTTATAATAAATTCAAATAACTATATCAAAATTCGCATCGATGTTTAAAGGTTTAACTTTATTTTCATGAGGGATTTCACATAATCACTAAAAGAAAACAAGATAATGGGATGCCACCATCTCTACCTCCATAGCTTGTATAACTCAATCAATATCCTTTTATACACTATATCATATTTGATCTTTTATATGATTTGGCTCTAAGAAATTAAATCAATGCTTGTTAGAGAGAAGAGAAGACCTAATCTAATCATAAAACCTCATAATCCTGACGTACAAATTAAGAGCTGGCCATCAATTTTTTAGCATTCAAGTAGATTTATGCACAAGTAAGGAAAATAAGAAATTCCCTCACATATTCGCCTTAGGATTGTCCCATACACCCCGTATTTACTCAATGAGATTCCACCAAACAAGGTGAAGTTGAAAGCTCTTGGAACTTCGAAGGATACAAGTGAAATGTTAGAACTCAGAAGCACGTTTTCAAAAACTGTTTGGTGGAGTTGCTTGTCCGCCATTGGGTAAGTACCATGATTAGTGCCCGCTGTGTTCATGCTTTGTGAGGCAATTAGCCTTCCTCTTTGAACAAAAGAAAAATATTAGAGGTAAATTTCAGAGCTCTGCTTCGATGGCCAATTTTAATTCTCTAGTTTGCTTTTGTTGAGCGGAGATTGGATTGAGAGAAATATCTTTTTCTCGTTTGCTTACTTGTGGCTTTAACTGTATAATCTTTTGAATATGTTAGGTGGTGAAATGTCTTGCTTATTAATGCATAAGAAAAAGGAAAAAAAAAAATTAATTATTTTAAGGAGATTTATATACATATGGTTGAATTTTTATGGATTTATATATTTCATACCTAAACTTTTATATTATTTTTATAATACTATAATCTATAAAACAATAGCAAAAAAATTATTAGTACTAAATTATCTAAAATAAAATATATTTTTTCATGCATATGATTTGATTTTATTTTGAATAAATATAGAATTTTATATGCAAAATATGTAAATATATTAGAAGTTAGAGGAATGCGTGTAAATACAAAGATCTTATTTGCATATGACTAATTCTAAGCAATTTAAAATATTTGAATGACAATAATGTGAATTTTTCACTTCTAAAGTGCTTCAAACTTCATTTGAGGCAGCTTTCTTATTAATTTTTAAAAACAATTTTTTAGTACAAAAATTTTTTGAACTAAATTTTTTTATAATAACAAGCTGTTTTAGAGAGCTATCCCATACAAAGCCTCATTCGACTCCAAAAATTATAATATTTTGTTGGATTATATGTCCATGATGCCATTTAAAAACTTTAATATAGGTTAGGATATAGTGAGTTTGGTTATTTGTTGTTTGATAGACGAGAACTATGAATAAGATCTAAGAGAATGGACAGAACTACGGAAAAATGCTCATTGTGAGAATCACATGCCAATTCTCTTACTGAGAACCTCATGCAAGTTCTCCTAGGGATAATTTGGAGTGAATAGTAATTATTCTACTCCATATTGGACTTGTATATATATATATATATATATATATATATATATATATATATATATATACATACGACCTTTTTTAGCTACAATTATGGGTGAGCAAGGACCTTACATTACTAAGATTTTATTTTAGGTGACTTTTTTACTGCTTCATAAAGCAACTTTGTAGTACAATAATTAATTTTTTTGTACTATAAAAAGTTTAAGAATCAGTAAGAAAGCCGTGCCAAACAAAACCTAAGTCTTTGAATGACTTGTAATTATGCGAGTTATGACGAAACCGACTTGGTTCATATTCACTGAGTTGCTAAACTAGATTTAAGTTTCTTAATTGACTTGTTTATAGTAATCCAAGCAAATATGATACACATTTCTTCCCTCATTATTTGTATTCCTCTCGCAAAGTAGAGAGGAACTTGGGAATAATTTTGAAAAACCTAATTCATTCGATGTGAAATACTTAATCTAGAAGATTTTTAAAAACGTTTGACTAGTTTTGAAATCATGAGTAAGATAGATGTGTGGTTAATGGATCATGAATCCAAAATTTATAAATATTATCTTAAGAGATGGCATAAGAACTCTCTAGCTGAAACTTGGTTACTTTATAGTTATGGTTGTTCTTGAACATTCTACAAGAATTAAGAGGCCTAACTATCTTTTCAGCCAATAGCAATCTATCTTTCTCAATTGTATAAGCGGTAGGATTTTCTAGTAGATTTGTCAAAAAGTCAAACAAGTTAAAAGACTCAAATCATCTAGATGAGGAAGCCCTCATAAAAAGATTAACATCCACTGCACACTGTTTTTCCACATTATCAACAAAGCTCTTATCTACACAGTTTTCTTTACCTAAATATAAACAAGGCCATCTAATATGCAACGACTACAATTCAAGATTAACTAGACCGAATGGAAAGGGAATGATGCAATTAAAACTAGTTGGAATACAAAAGTAGCAATGATAAGGCATTCAAAGAAAAATTTCACATTATAGGAATTAAGAATTATATAGCGTGGTTCCAATTGAGATCAATGAATGGTAAGCAGCAAAGGCATTCAAATATTTAAGATTAGCATATCATGGTATGTTGACTAAATTTTATAACCATACATAAAATTTAAGAATTACAACACAATTCAAATCAACTTCACAGTTCATATGCTATACTATATATACATATTATCACACTTGACTGTGGTCAAAAGGATCATAGTTGGGAGACGATCGTCATAGTAAACTATAATCAGGCGACCTTGGTTGGAGGAAAGCTCGTTAGTAGATTTCATATTTAGGTTAGATGGTCACTGTTGACCTGAGGTTAGATGGAGGAAAGCTTCTTTTTGTTCGTTCGATTTTTATTTTTTTCTTTTGATTTGGATTTTTTAGGACTGATATCTGCTTAACCCACAATGAAAGCTTAGAATTTTCATTTCTTCTTTACTTTTCTTTTTGTTTTAAATCAATATTTTTAATGCAAAGAAAATTGATACTGTGTACTTTTTTGTCTAGTTATTTGCTTAACCAAGTCTACTAGTAATTTAATCCCTCTATTATATCGTTGTTTTATCTTGCTCCAATGCATGTGTTCTACAAATTTTAGATTAGAAAAAAGTATTCAAAGTGATAAATAACCAAAACAACTACTTTTAAGCCCGTTATAGAAATCAATATTTCTGAAAATTTATTCTTCATAATTAATCTTAAATGTGAATGAGTTCTTTAATACTTTATATATTAAAAATCATTGACCATGAATTTAGTAAACTTTAATACCTTTCTAAATTTTTAATTCACATAAAATTCTTTCATTTCTTTTAATCGCATAGTTTTTTTAGATTTTATTCTTCATAATTAATCTCAAATCTAAATGAGTTCTTTAATATTTTGATCATAGACGGATTTAGGTAGCCTCCAGCAAGAGCAATTGCTCACCCTCAAATTGTAGAAATGAATAAGAGGATAGGTAGTTTCGACCTTGTGCCCCATAAATTTATTTTTTTTCCCTAATCTAAAACATTTGCTCAACTCCCACTTGAGTCCTTGATGCCTTCGCCGTCACTTCACGCACTCGTCAATAAAAATCTGCTATAGTTTATCTTTTACATGTTCAAAATTTTCGATATTGAAACAGGGTTAAAACATAACAATTTAGAAGAATTCAAATTGCTAAAAGTCACTTCCACTTCTAATAAGTTGATTCCGCCTATTTTGCACGTGTCATTTCTCAACGGTGGAAGTAGTCAAAAAGCTAGTACGTTGGCAATATTGTGTGAGCCTAAAAAGTGGGCGATTCATTTATAAAAAGTCTGGCCTTACTTTTTTCTTATAGTTTTATCTGCTGCAGTTAAGCAATTATCTCCAGGTAAATATTTTCTTAAATTCTTTTTTTTATTATTATTATTTGAAACGATATGTGCTTCATATGTTCATAACAACTTTAATTTGCATATTTTGGCTTTCAATATTGTGTATTTCTTGTCTAATTTTTGTTTAATTTCATGATTTGATTTTTGTATCACTAATTATTAGGTGTTCAAAGCTGTTTCAAAATTATACTCTTTTTTTGCAAGATTCAATAGTATTTTTCAAGATTTAGCTAAACATGATTTATGCAGAATCTGCCTCAGGATTTATGCAAAGCAGCAGTTAAGTATTTCATTTTCCTTTTTTGCACTCGGTTACGAGATTTAGAAGAAGAAGTGTGTGAAAGGAAGAAGTATACCTACATAGTGAGTGATATATATCGTTACTTCTGATCTAACAGAGATGTCATTGGCTAGGTAGTTCGGATGAGGAGCTTGACATTTTTATTAAGATTAATTCTTGCATACACATTGGATATATGACTATTGGATTTCAGTTTCCTCCATCTCAACCTAAACTAATACATATGAATGTTTACAAAGAATGGAAGAAACTGAAATCCAAGAGTCATATATCCAATGTGTATGTAGGAATTAATCCTAATAAAACCATCAAGCCCTTCATCCAAACTTCTCTAGCCAACGTCATTTTTGTTAGATCAGAAGCAACGATATATCTCACTCACTGTGAAGGTATAATTCTTCCTTTCATACACTGCTTCGTTTAAATCCCGTAACTGAGAGCAAAAAAGGAAAATTGAATACTTAGCTGCTATTTTGCATAAATTCTGATGCAGATTCTGCATAAATCTTATTTAACTAAATCTTGATAAAAACTGTTGAATCTTGCAAAAAAGAAAGTATAATTGTGAAACAGCTTTGAACACCTAATTAGTGATTAAAAAAAGGCAAATCATGGGATTAAACATAAATTAGGAAAGAAAGTACACATTATTGAAAGCCAAAATATGCATATTAAAGATGTTATAAACATAGAAACCGCGGATCATTTCAAACAACAAAAAAAATTAAGAAAATATTTACCAGAAGATAATTTCTTAACTGCTACAAATAATACTATAAGAAAAACGTGAGGGCAGCCTTTTTATAAATGAATCACCTACTTTTCAACCTGGCACAAGGCAGCCAATGCACTAGCTTTTTAACTGCTTACACCGCTGAGAAGTGGCAAGCACAAAATAGCGAAATCAATTGATTATAGGTAGAATTGGCTTTTAGCAAATTGAAATTTTTTAAATTATTTTATTTTTCCCTACTTCAATATCAAAACTTTGAACATGTGGATCATAAACTATAATAGATTTTTATTGACAAAAAAAAAAATGATACAATTAATCAAAATCAGGGCGGACCTAACATTTTTTTAAGGGTGAGCAAATTCAATACATTCCTCTGACCGTGTTGACATGTATACAATAACGTGCGTGAAGTGACAGAATGAAGGCTTCAAGGACTCAAATGGGAGGTGGGCAAATGCTTTAGATTAGGACAAAAAATATAAATTAAGAGGGGCAAAAGATTAAAAATACCTCTCATGTTATTCATTTCTACAGTTTGAGGATGACCATTGCCCACCCTAGAGGTTATGTAGATATGCCCATAATCAAAATCCAAAATAACTCATTTACATTTGCGATTATTATGAAGAATAAATTCCAGAGATTTTATGAAACAAAAAGAACTAAAAGAATTTTATCTAAATTAAAAAAATAGAAAGGGATTAAAGATTTATTAAATCCATGGTCAATGATTTCTAATATTGAAAGTATTAAAGAACTAATTTACATTTGAGATTAATTATGAAGAACAAATTCCAAAATTTTTTAGAAATATTGATTTCTATTACAGGCTTAAAGTAGTTGTTTTGGTTATTTATCACTTGGAATTTTTTTTTTTTTTGAATTTAAGATTTGTAGAGCACATATGTGTTGGAGCAAGGTAGCAACAATACAATGGAGATATTAAACTACCTGTGAATTTGGTTAAGCAAATAACTAGACAAGAAAGTACAAAGTATAATTTTCTTTGCATTAAAAATGCTGATTTAAAACAAAAAGGTACGGAAAGAAGAAATGAATATTCAAAACTTTTGTTGTGGGTTAAGCAGATATCAATCCAGTAAAAACAAATCAAAACCAGAAAAAAAAAAAAAAAAAACTATCAAATGAACAAAAAGAAAACTAGAGAAATTTCCATCAACGAAGGTCCATCATACAGTAAAAACCAAGAAAATGGTCCTTGAGAAATCTCAAGGAAATTATGTGATTGATGATTGAGCAAGAACTCATTAGTTTGCCTCTTTATAAATAACATAAGGTTTAGGATGAACTTTAATGAGATGGTTGGCGCCCCACTTCACTTCTTCCATGGCATGCCCGAGCTCTCCACCTTCAGCCAATTACTTCCCGTGCTCTAGTATTCCCCAAAACATCATGGTGATGGTGAATGCCATGGGTGACCCAAACTTTACATTGTCCCCTTCATCATAGTACCCCCAACAAGATCTACTTGTAAGGAGAAATATATGAGAAATGGAAGAAGAAAGAAGAACAAAATGGTTTTAGTTAAAACAAAGAAGAAGAGTTACCCAATTTGCCTTGCCATCAAGGAGGCCGTAATTCCCTCTCCAGTTAACCCTCTGGTTGCTTGGTATAGGTAACCGAATCTTTAAGCCTTGAAGAAGAGAATGCTCTTGCCGAGTTATGATAATCATGAGAAGCAGATGCAGCGAAAGCCATAAAAAGCAAAAACAAGTTAACCTGACAGAATCCTTCCCATCTTGAACAAGGGAAAATATAGAAAGCCCTAACACAAAATAGAGAAGAAAAATGTTGAATAAATTAAACTTCCACTTCCAAGAAGCAATGAAGCAAAAAATTTTAAAGAAAAAGTTGAGAAAAAAATCATACCGTTGAGAACAGAAGATGGGAAAAAGATGACCTATCTCCCCGCACTCTTCGTTTATGGCTGTTTTGAAAGGCTGAGAGAAGGACAGAATAAGCTTGAAGCGCAAGGTGCGTGCAAAATTCTTAGACCCTAACGGATTATAGGTGCAGGAAGAGAGTGGATTTAATAGCCAATTAAAACTCATTTCCCTTCATACATGTAGAGCCATTTGATGGCAGCTGGAATGAAAAAGGCTTTTGGAACAAGAGAATGCTAAAGAGAGAAGTTGAAACAAACTAAAATTTTATTTCATACTTTTTGGCTTTTATACAAACTCAAATACATCACCACTATTTATACTAAAAGTGCACCATTAAATTATGACAACATATTTTAATCCAATACAAATGACTCTCCAGAGTAGTTCCATATTTATTAATATAAATGCATTAACAACTTACTCTAGACTTTCCAAATAATTACTCCATAATAGATTCACGGAGTCTTCTATAATAGATTACTCTAGGCTAGATTATAGGCTTTAGTCAAAAGCACAAAATAAGGTTTAATTTTCAACACCACTCTTAACTTATTTTTGTAACGCCGAGCAAATTTGTCATCTTGATATTCTTCTTACTTTAGTGGTTTGGTAAAGAAGTCAACAATTTGGTCTTATGACTGCACATATTCTGCTTGCACTTCTTTCCTTGCAATTGATTCTCTGATGTAGTGATAATGTGTATCAACGTGCTTTCTTCTATCATGAAAAAATAGATTTTTGTCTAGTACCATTGTGGAATTATTATCAATATGAATCTTCGTTGCTTCTTCTTATGGTAAAACATAATTCTTTTAATACATTTCAAAGCCAAATTGCATGAAAACATAAAATGTTGCAGTTACATACTCTGCTTCACAAATAGATAGAGTGACAAATAGTTGTTTCTTTGGCATCCATGTGAAAGTAGTATCTCCTAAAAAGAACACATAACCAGTGGTGCTCTTTTTATCATCCATGTTGAAAGCCTAATCACTATCATTATATCCTAGAAGTCTAAAATCGATAGATTAGAAGTAGAGTAAGCCAAAGAAAATTGTACCTTTAATATAGCATAGAATTAATTCTTTAGCATTTTTCAAGTGGCCGGCAATTGGAGTATCCATATAGCGACTGACAAGTCGAATAACATAGAAAATATCAGGCCTAGTCCATGTTACGTAGTGTAAACTTCCAACCAGGCTCTTGAAATTTTAGGATCGACTCTTTCTCCTTCATTATGCTTTACTAGCTTGACTCCACATCCAATAGGAGTATTTATAGGTATGTAATTATCCATATTGAACTTCTTCAACATCTCCTTTGCTTAACTTTCTTGTGAGATAAATATTAAATCTTCCATTTAATGGACTTCAATGCCCAGGTAATAAGTCATGAGCCCAATATTAATTATCTCAAACTCCTTGATCATTTGCTTGTTTGAATTCTTTAAATATTATTGGATTATTTCCATTGAAGATGAATTCATCAACATACAAGCAAACGATTAAGACATCTTCCTTCTTATTCTTGATGTGAAGAGCATGCTTACAAAGTCATTTTACAAAACCATTCTCTCGCAAGTACTTGTCTATCCTATTATTCCATGCTCTTGGTGCTTTTTTAAACCCATAGATAGCCTTCTTTAGTTTTAAAACTCTATCTTGTTACCTTTTTACTTTGAATCCTTATGTTTGTTGAACCAACGGTGACCCACAAACTTCCAAAAACCAAACGAATCAATAGAAGAAAAAAAATGAAAGAAATCAAGCATTATAATCATAGTTTTATCTCAATTGTCACTGCATTACGAATATATTTCCTTTTTGATATGATGGCACATAATCATTTTAAATGCAATGGCAGCAACATCTGTTATTATGAACAAACAATATGTATATATTTACTCCATATATTTTTCTCCTCATTTTTTTTCAATAAAATTTTCATTTTCTCTTGTTTTTAAGCATAAATGTTATAGGCTCTTCCATCTCCTTTTTCTTTTCTCTTAATTCTTCCTTCAAATTAACATTCTCTGCAACTAGCACATCAAACTCATTCAAAAACCTTTTGGTAAAAGGAAATATGTTACTGTCGGCGACATTGCACATTTCTGAACAAATATTTGCCACAACTGAAATTAATTCATCAGGTGCATTATTGTTGTTACTTTCTAAAATTGTTTTCCAACAATTATAAATGGTTGAATGTTAATGCAGTTAAAAAGAATAGAAAA
The DNA here is from genome assembly GCA_016618105.1 of Dendrobium huoshanense. Classification (NCBI taxonomy): domain Eukaryota; kingdom Viridiplantae; phylum Streptophyta; class Magnoliopsida; order Asparagales; family Orchidaceae; genus Dendrobium; species Dendrobium huoshanense. Next base: position 12,803,110 of record CM028350.1, on the reverse strand, counting down.
AAAAAATCATTATTTATCATTCAAAATAAAGATTTTTTTTCTATAGATTCAATTTATTGGAGACAAATAAATAAACAAACATCAACACATTTTTAATATATATAACAAATAAATAAGCATCTTCTATCCAAATACTTGACCATTAATGAGGATGAGCGGAAAGAATTCGTCACTCCAAAGAAGCAATGTCAATCCAAATAATTTTCCCACAAGACATGATTGAAATGTTCGATGAGGAGATTTAACGTCTTGGCGTTGAAGTCTCAAAAAATGCACACTTTTTTATCACACAAGATGTTTTATGCATTCCTCCACTTCAACCACCCAACTTGCATTCTACTAATAATATTGTTGACCTCCTTTATGATGTCGATAATTAACTTCCTCTTCCTTCGTGTCATATAGGTAGTCCAGATCATGCATTTTTCCATGATAGTGTGTGATGGCAAGTCGTGCCACACATTATAGCCCTAATTCATCATTTACCTCAGAATTTGATTATGTTGGTCACATTTTATTCATCACTATGTTTTAAGACATCATTGATGAAAATCAATTGGCAATTTATCAAAAAGTTTTCTTGAATTTGTGTTTGAAGCTTTCATGTGCAAGATTATCTCTCACTTAAATATTTTTCATTGGGATCTTGTCTTATAAAATGGATTACATCGTTAGATATGGGTCGTCGAAACGAATCATTTGAGCCCATTTGCATTTGAAATGTATACTATTTGACATGCGTTAAGATGAAAGATTATTGATGAATTCTAATAAATCTAATAATAAAAGAAAAACAAAAAATCTAAATAAATTTAAATTAAAACAAATTAAAACACATAATCATAATAAATAAAATCCATAAAATTGAAATATAAATACAAAATTTAAAATAAAAGAATTTTGTAATAGTTAGAAAAAGTAAAATTAAGAAGCATAATAATAAAATATGTATAAAACAAATACATTAAATAATACAAGAAAATGGGTAATTAGCGACCAACAAAATTTGTTGCTAAAAATGTTAATTTGGATGCTAAAGCAAATAGCAACCAAAAATATCTGGGTTACTGATTTGTAGCAGTAGCCTCGTCGTGGAGGCTTTTAATGACCAAAAATTTTTTTAGGTTGCTAAATTAGCGACCACTAATTAGTATTGGTCGCTAAATTGGACATATTAGCGACCATTTTTTTGGACGCTAATGAATATTTATTTGGATGCTATTTAATAATTTTAATAATTAATTTTATTTATTACATTTTCCCTTTAGCAACCAAAATAAAAATTGGTCACAAAATAATTAACCTAATAAATCACATGCAACTATAATTTAATGAAGTTTTGACATATATTTTTAGACATAAAAGTTATGATATTTAGTAAAAAAATTTTATCCAATTATTATGCCTAAGCACTGGCACTGAGATATCCATATAGCTCTTTGAATAAGCAAACCAATTAGAGAGCACTTGCACTGGAACTGAGAAAATAAAGGATTATCTATAGTAAATCAATTAATAATGCATCTCTTTCATAATTCAAAATTGCCTTTCAATGCCAAGAAATCAACTTTTATTTGCATTGATAAATTGAGAATATAACATGCAAGAACTTCACACTCAAGATTTAATTATGATGTAAATGCAAAAACAAAAGCAACCTTAAAGTTAAAACAAAAGCCCCTAAGAACAGCAAACACAAGGTTTTATAGTAGAAAGAAAACGTGATGTATGATGGAAGCAAAGAAGCCTACGGAGGCCGCCGGAGGGTGTTGGTGGAGGGCCAATCTTGATAGGTTTTGCTTCGGCGAGCATGCTATTGACGAAGGTGATGTCGACGACCCCTGTGGCGAAAAGCCCAAGCATGGCGCGACGCCCACTCTGAGGTTCTCCCTCGGCCACAACTGGCAACCAACAAACTCGTCGGACCTTCAAGCCTGCTTCCTTCATTGCGTTGCAAATATGTAAATGAAATATTCATGGCTCAAAATAAAAGCAGTACATGATTAAAAACTAGAAATAATAGTCAAATTGCTACAAGTTTATTCAATAGAAAATTAATAGATAGAAGGGATACGTTGCTTCCCACTTGCCAATGTAAAATCAATGTAAAATAGTTATTTTTTTTTTTTGTGTAAATAATGGCATGAAACATTATACCTACTAATAATAAGGCAAGAAAAAAGAGCTCACCTAAACAAATGAATCATTAAATTTAGCTCTGGAAAAAGTAAGAGCCCAATGCTCGCATTTCATTTGTTCATATGCAGCTTATCTTACACAACTTGCTAAGCTGCTCTTGTGTTGAGCTTGGCATCTAGCACTTCAAAGCTCTATGCAACCTCAAATGACTCAAATAAAAACAACCCAAAACTACGTGCATAATGTCATCAACAGAAACATTATAAAAAGAATCCAATACAAGGTCCTCCAATGAGTGGTGGCCTGAGAAGGAACGAATCCCACTACCAATTATATGCTCACAGACTATCAATCTAATCTCCAAAAGATTCTAACAGTTCTGAGCTATAGCAATGAGTGAAGAATCTGAAAGATTGATCAGCCATGAATGGTACAACTTCCTCAAGCCAGGCATAGCAGCAATACAAGCACCTCCACAATCAGTGACTTTGGGGCCACAATCTGCTAGCTTCAGTTCCTGCAAATAGTACATAAGCTGCAAGGAAGAGATCCCATAGTCTGTAATCCTAAAATTGTTATCTTGAACAATGTGATTTAAATATTACAAGGTTCACAACATAATACAAGAGTGTCTGCTAATGGAACATTAAGTGCCTCCATGGTACCACATAAATAACCATCATCAATATCTTACTTAAAGGAACATCCCAAAAAATGATGGATCACGTCAATGCACCACAAAATGCAACTACATTGATCGCGAAACACATCATCATAATAACAAACCACACAAAAGTGGATAATGAAGCAATTATGCCTTCTAATATTTATATTTGATCGTGAATGATTAACTATTTAAATAAAATAAAAATTACTGTTTCTCAAGCCTGCAAGTGTTAACTCAGAATTGTCTGTACAGATTTGATGACCTGTCTCGAGTGCAAAGAACTTCAACTTGGCGTTAGGATTTCAACTGAACCATTTCTTAGACACAAAAAAAAACTTTTATCTTCCAAAGAATTCCACTATTAAAAGAAGATTTTACTTCCAAAACCAAATTTGTTGTCTGATCATAAACATTTACTTCGCATACATTAAAAAAGTTGCTATACTAATATATCAATTCCTAATTTCATGATGCCAAGTAGAGCATACATAAATTATTCTTCATATATATTATAATAAGTACGAAATATCTAAATTAGGTCCACCAACATAGAAATAAAAGCTCTAAGTGATTTTTGGTTCAAATTGCAATGCAATACATATTAAAAATGCAAGGAAAATGTAATAAATTGATGTTTGCAATCCATAACTTAGCAGTAAATATTGAAACGAACATTTCAAACTTGCAAGGTACATTACTAGACAAAAAATTTTGCAAAGACCAAATAAAAGATACTTAAAACAATATAGTATGAAGCCACATAAATAAATCAGTCTCTAATCATTATTTTCTTCATTTGTCAAGTCTGCCCTTACAAGAAGAAATTTAGAATACTAGTTAAACAATTTTTTATATGATTTAATAAACATAATTGTGTTTGTACTAAATACTTTCCATCATCATTAGGGGGTTGCATGCCCAATTTTTCTGCTACCATTTTTAACCAATCTATAGTTTTCTATTGGCATTTAATGGTTTTACTCTGCTCCTCATATTTATCTTGTATAATTTTTAAACTTTTTTTCAAGCTCAACCTCTCTCTCAAATGATGCATTTGATATAACAAATTTAATTTTCTTCGTTGGCTTTGGTCCAAGCCAAGACCAAGAATATAGGAAGATGTTTCACCAAGAACTTCTGCACAAATTATTGACTCATCAACTATCCCTCCCTCGTCAATAATTTTCTGACAAATTTCCATCATCTTGTCCTGTATGTTTTAAAGAAAATCATCAAAGAAATGATGAAATATTACTAATAAAGAAATTCTAATAAGTTTAATTTATACTAACATATTTGGTCCGTCAATCTTCAGAAACCCATTTATTTTCTTTGTCTGTAAATTCCTCCTTATATAATTTGATTTTATTTAATTTCTACACCATAACAAAATATGTTTCACAAATTAATAGATTTTTAAATTTAAATAATTTTAAAATTACAAATACCTGATCACACATATGTGCTACAAGTAATTTTGTTCCCATTCGGAGAACAAACTTCAACATTGAACGATTGCAAGAGTTTGATTCTGATTTTTTTCTGTATTAAAAAATATTTTATTCAACATAATATAAAAGATAAAGAAAAATCAGCGACAAAATTTAAACTTTGTCTCCTTGAAATTAATACATTTTAATATTAGTGCCTTCCCTGAATATGTCAAACTATTTTTGCTTATCACATTTAATACTCTTTTTTTTTTTTTCCATATATTCATTACATGATAAGAAGTTTAATTTGTCTCTAATGAGAATATAAGTAAATTAGCAAACTAGTACTTTATTTTAAATTAAAGCCATACTTTAAAATTTTTCTGAGTAAAAAAAATTGCACAATCAAATCCAATCATCTGGTCTCTCAGTAAGCTCTTTATAAGGTTTCTTTCTTGCTAACACTCCACCTTTTTATAATATATATAGGCCTTCGAGCGAAAATCAGAAGATCTCTTGCTCATCGTGTGCATCACACAATCCTCTTCACATGTTACTCTTCAATGGATATATTAACATTTACCTACAAAATTTTTTGCATGCAAAAAAAAAAAAAAGAATTTAACAACCATTTCTTTTATATATTTTACAGGAACTTTCAAGTTAAATATTGAATGGCAAGAGACTTTAATGCATGATTTAAACTAGAAAAAATGTAATATGCTCAACAAATCTAAGTCAAGAAAAACTAGTACAAAACTAGTTCCTCAACTCCCAAGTTTCATAATCAATATCTCTAGAGAGAGAAACAGCACGCTAGAGAGAGAAACAACAGGTTTTTTTCAAATTTCGATTTCGCGGTTTTTCCGCTAACCACATCGCCTGGAGTTGGCGATGACGGTGGAGGGCCGCCGACCATCGGTCTGTGGACTGAATACTTCAGGAGACTCGGATGGACTTTTGGGATCGAAGGAAGAACGGAGTCGGTTGCTTCACCATTCTAAATCGGATCAAGGTTCTTCCAGAAAGAGTGCATATCCTTTGGTAATCAGAGAAGTTACAGATGGCCCAGCTAAGAAGGTGATTAAATTTGTGGAAGGAAAAGGTAAAAGCATTTTAGTTAACTCTGATTACAATTCTCCGGTAATTGAGAAGAGTCGTTCAAGTTCTAAACCAAATGACGCTGAAGCTTCCTCCTCAGATTTTAAAATTTTTGTTAAAAAATTTGGATATTCAAATGCAATCTCTGACCCTTGGCCAGCGATAAATGCGAATACCCCCAATGAAGTTAACGGAAATTCTAATTCTGTGGATAAGCTACATTCGGTTCCTTGTTCTGATCCTCTTATCAATCCTTACTTGCAATCAGAAAATAGAAATTTTTCTTCCAATGACAATTCTACAAAGGGAGGCGATTCAGGTCCGAAAACGTTTTCTGGAAATGCTTGGGTTAAACCTCATCATATTAAGCTTAATTATAAGATGGATTCTACTCCATTATCTGAGGATGGAATTGCTGTTTTAATGGATTCTATTTCAGAAAAAGCTAATTCGCAAGTTCTAAGGAACTCTCTGGTAATCAAAGTATTGGGTAATAACATCCCATTCCCAGTTTGTAGTAGAGAACTGAGGAAACAATGGTCCAGATATGGTAATTTTTATCTTACAACTCTTGGGATCGATTGGATTCTCTGTTCATTCACCAAGGAGGAAGCAGTGGAAGAAATACTAGAAGGAGGACCATGGTACATAGGAGGCAATATCATTGGGTTGGACAAATGGTCACCCAACTTCTCCCCTGAAACTCTTAAAGGACTTACAGCTCCTATTTGGATTCGTCTGCCTTGCCTTCCCTTACATTGCTGGGATGAGGAAAATATTTGTAGAATTGCTTCCAAAATTAGCTCCCCAATTTATCTGGATGGTAATTCTTTTAAATGGGGAAAAAGGGAGTACGCACGTGTCTGTGTTCGATTAAATTTGGATGAAAAGATTCCTAAAGGAGTTTGGATAGAAGATTTGCATGGAAGATCTTTCCAAAAAGTTGAATATGAAAGAATCTCTTCACTGTGCTACCATTGTGGTAAATTGGGGCATACAAAGAACCACTGTTCTTTACTTATCCAACCTTCTTCAGTTACAGCTCCTGAGGTTAGCAAGAAGATAGTAAATTCAGCGGTAGAAATAGATAAAGAAGATGCTCAAGATGAATTGGGACCCTGGATTCAAGTCAAACTAAAAAAAATAGGTAGCCGGGTTCTTCTTTTTTAAAGCAGAAATCAGAATTTGTGAAGACAACAAATTTCAAACAGAAAATTGTTAAGCAAGTCTATATGCCAATCCAAACTAATATGGACAGTGAAGAGGGAGAAATCATTGAACCAATGCAGTTGCAGATTCTGGGTAACAAGACGGCAAACTCTAAGGTGGATAGTTTGATTCCAGATGTAACCATAAATAATAGTTTCAGTGCTTTAGAAGAAGAAGTTCTGGATCATTCGGAAGAAGGCTCTAAAGACTTAAATAACTCTTCAGATTTAGTTGCTTCTCAATCCTTATTAGAGCAAAATAAAAAATGTTCTACTGCAGCAGTAGAGGAGAAAGATAATAACACTGAAGATAAAAATGCTAATATCAGGAACATCATCGAAGCTAATTGTATGGAAAAGACTAATTCTCATTCTGAAGTTATCAAGGGGGTGGGTTGTTTGCAAACTCTTGTAAATCCTGAGGGATTACTTGCGAACTCAAACATACCCTTTCAAAAATCTGATTTCAAACTTCAAAAGGAGTTGAAATCCTTGGGAAAGGATAACATTATCTCTCATAGTAGGAAAGGAGGAGGATCTACTAAAGGTAAGAAAGGGAGCAATCCCATTTCTTATCAACCATGACTTCTATATTGTTTTGGAATTGTAGGGGGGCAAGGAAGAAAGAGGCCTCCCACTATTTGAAGGAATGCATTAAAGATTTTGATTTGATCTTTGTTGTATTATCTGAAACTAAGATATCCATTTTCGATAGAAAAGACTGTGACAATTTTATAGGAAAGCTTTGGGATTTTTACTGTTATCCGGCTGAAGGTATCTCAGGTGGACTCTTGGTTTGTTGGAGAAAGGATCTTGCCACTTTTTCCATCTTGTTGGCTTCTCCTCAAATAATTATAGGAGAATTGTACATTGCTAACAAGGGAAAATGGATTATTGCTTCTGTATAAGGTAATAATGATTTATACAAGAGGAAGAACCTTTGGAACACGCTTGAAGGCATTTCTAACAAAGTTTATCCAAAAATCATTGGAGGGGATTTCAACTGCATTCTATCTCAGAAGGACAAACTAGAAGGGAAAAGATTCAAATACACTCAAGGAGTCCAAGACTTCAACAATTTCATTAGTTCATGTGATCTTCATGAACTAAAGTTTATTGGTCCTAGGTACACTTGGTGCAACAACAAGACAGGGGGAGCTAGAATCATGGAAAGATTAGATAAATGTTTCTTGAATTCGGATGCTTTGCTCTCTATTATAAATCCAGTGGTTAAACATCTTCATAGAATAGCGTCTGATCATTGCCCCATTCTTGTAAACTTGTTCAATCCAACTATTTGTAGAAAAAGGTTCATCAAGTATGAAGAAGTTTGGTCCTCTTATGCCGCTTCTACAGGTATTGTTAAAAAATCTTGGAATAAAAACATGGTTGGTGATCATGCTTCGGTTTTAAATAAAAAGTTTAAGAGAGTTTTGAAAGCTCTTTACCACTGGAGTAAAAACAAACACCAAAACCTGTTTGAATTGAAGGAAAGACTGAAATTAGAAATCTCTGAACTGCAATTAGAAGGCAGATGGAGGGGGGCTGACTGAAGACAAATTACAAATGCTGAGATCCAAAGTTTTACTACTTAATATAACATTATCTCGACTGAACTCCTGGTGGAGCAGAGAGCAAAAACGAAATGGCTGAGAGACGGTGACTCAAACAACAAATTTTTTCACGCCTACGCTTCGGGTAGGAGTTCTAATTGGATTAACCAAATTAAGGGAGGTAATGGAGAATTAACTTCTGATCCTTCAGAAGTGGAAGATATCTTTGTCAGCTTTTTCAAAAAGAAATGGCAAGAAAAAATTGCTGTTTTTCTGGTTGGCCGAAACCATTCAATGTGCTTAATGAATTTGACAAGGGAGTCCTTTTGAAAGAGTTTAAGAAAGAAGAGCTTGATGAGGTGGTTAAACATTTAGAAGCAAATATTTCTCCTGATATAGATGGGATTTCTTACTCCTTCATCAAAACCTTTTAGTCTATCATAAGCAAAGACTTTTGGAAAGCTATTCTATCGTTCTTTGAACTAGGAATCATGTGTCCTAGTTGGAAGGAGAATTTGATCACATTAATCCCAAAAACAGAAAATCTGACGCTCCCTTCTAGTTTCAGACCTATTAGTCTTTGTCTTTCAGTTTATAAACTGATAGCCAAGATGTTATTAAATAGAATGCAATTCATTATTCCAAAACTTGTTTTAGAAGAACAAGTTGCTTTTATTAAAGGCAGATCTAGCTTTGAACACATTCTATTAGCTCAAGAAGTTTGCAACAAATTTAGATTCTCCAAAGCTAAAAAAGGGCTAATGGCTATCAAAATTGACATGGAACAAGCTTATGATAGTATTAGTTGGTCTACTCTCACTCAAGTCTTGAAGAATTTGGGGTTCCCAGATAAATTTGCTAATTTCCTCATCCAATGTGTTTCAAATACTAAATTCTCTATCATTATTAATGGAAATTATTTGGAATGGATTGAAGCAAAAAGGGGATTTAGACAAGGTTGTCCTCTTTCTCCATTTCTCTTCATTTTATGCTCTCAACTACTCTCAGATGAGGTTAAGCGAAATGGCAAAGAATTAGGGATTAAGATAGCTCCTAATGTTGAGAATATTTCGCATCTTCTTTATGCCGATGACATAATTTTCTTCTTGAAAGCTAAAGGGAGTTGTGTAAAGAAAGCAAAAGAAATTTTAAATCGGTACTGTAAATGGACCGGGCAAAAGATCAATATCCAGAAATCTTCCATTCTCTTTGGTAAGTCGGTTAAGAGAAAAAGGAAGAAAATATTGTCCAAAATCATGAAATTTAAAGAGGTTCAAGAACTGAAATATCTTGGAATTAATATTATGCTAAGGAGGTCGGCTAGGATGGATTTCTCTCATCTTCTAAACAAAGCTAATGAGTATTTGAATGTTTGGGGCAACAAATACATTTCTTTAGCAGGGAAGATTCTTCTAGTCAAATCTATTTTGTCATCCTTTCCAATCTACCACATTACTCATTCCTTAGTTCCTTTGAGTTTACTCAAAGAACTAGATAAAATGTGTAAGGATTTTCTTTGGAATAAACAGGATGGTAGCAAAGGTCTTCATTATATTTCTTGGGAGGTTCTATGCAAGCCTCTTCATTTGGGAGGTCAAGGCATTCAATCCTTGATTTCTAAAGTTAAACCTTTAAGAGCAAAGTTCGCTTGGAAACTAATTTCAGGAGATTCATCTATTCTCTATAGTATTCTTGCGGCCAAGTATGGTACTTTACCTTGGAACATTCAACTTAAAGCTCAAAGTTCTCCTACAATTAAAATTATTGTTAGTGGTTCTCAAGCTCTTCAAGATGTTTTGAGATGGAGAGTCAATAAGGGGAACAACATCAACATAATTCAAGATGTTTGGATTTATGACAAATCAATTTCAAGATGGCCCACATTTATAGCAGATTCGGGGCAGCATATCCAGCATTTAGATTTCTTCATACAAGAAGGAAAATGGAATGAAGAAACATTAAAACTTTTTTTTGGGCCTGACTTGGTTGATATTATTATGAATATCAAAATTTATCCTGATTATAACCAAGATCAACCGGAGCTTAAATTTAAATTCTCAGGTAAAACAATCTCTTCATTAATTTCTGAATGTTCTGGTTCAAATAAAGATGAAGATCTTACATGGAAATGGAGGAAAAAGCTGCTGTTGAATCCACGTGTAAATATTTTCTGGTGGAGGCTTAGTTTAAATGCTATTCCTTCTTATTATTTCCTTAATTCCAGAAATCTATCTAGATTAATAAACTGTCTGAGAGGGTGTAATACTGAAGAGAACAACTTGCACATAGCAATCAAATGCCAAAAATTGGATCAGATTTTCTATATCTTAAGAAAATGGGGAATAACTATTCCTGTTTTTAATTCCATGGAAGAATGCTTTGTAGCTTTGTCCTTAATGGATTCTAACGATCCTTTTACTGGTAACATTTACTGTTCAGTGGTTTATTTAAACTGGATCAATAGAAATAAAGTGAATCATGGGAGTACTGAAGACTACTCATCTTTCATAGCTGCCAATGCTTTCAGTATGGCTATAGCTTCCTTCAAAAATAATTTGGTTTACTTGGAAACTAACTAGCTTTCACAGCTGTTAAGCCATTGGTTTCCTCCTCCAACCGAATGGGTTAAATTAAATATAGATGCTTCGGTTAAGAGTAACTATGATGCTGGAATAGGCGGAGTACTAAGAGATCATAAAGGTAGATTTCTATGTGCTTTTGGTATCAAACACAAGCATTGGGATTCAGCACAAATGGAAATGAAAGCCATCTTATCAATAAAGGATTTTATGCTCCAAGAGAGATATAATTTCAAAGGAATCATAATAGAAAGGGACAATAAAAAAATTATAGATTTTTTCAATAAAATCTATAATAAGCAAGAAGGATTTGAAGAAGTACTCGACAACTTGGACTTCTCTTTTATTTCCGAATTCAATCAGGTTTTTTTCAACTTTGTCCATAGAAATAACAATAAATTAGCTTATTATTGTGCTAATTATGCTTGCTCCATAGATTTTTTTTGGGATAGTCTCAATTGTAATAATGTTCCTCCTAGATTTTCCTTGTTACTCAAGGAGGACTGTGATTGTGGAACAATCACTTAGTTTCTTTTGTATTTCTTTTTAAGAAAATCTTGCTATATGCATTTTCTCAAAAAAAAAACTCCCAAGTTTCACATGGAATAATATGCTCCACAAAATGCATGCCTCAATAACTAAAAATCTACTTGATTGAGAAGAAGAGATATGATGAAGCTCCAAAGAAGCAAGCTCACCGATTAAACTCCTAATTCCAAAGGATCGTAAGACTAGAAGATGCTCCATACAAAAGTAGACAAATGCTTCAGGGGGAAGATCTTGGGCAAGGAATACCATACAAAAGAGAAAGACCAAAAACAAACCCATAACATGTCAAACTATGACTAAAGGTTTATTTGGTCTTTCCAATTCATATAGTATTCTTTGCTCAAAAACTATTGAGAGTGAAATTGTAATGAAATAACCGTTCCAAACCTGACTAGTCCAAATCCAATCATCAACTTGATCTCAACTCCATAAAACTTTTAGAATTACCATTAAACAATTAGGAGGTTTATTGGCAATTCCTAAAGCATATATGAACCAAGTTATTGAAAATAAACTAAAAGACAAAACATACATAATATCCAAGGACAATGAGGAAATCGCAACAATTTCTAGCAGAAACTCAATACAAACTAAATACATTTACAGAAATTCATGCAAAAAGTACAACCATACAATGGATAATGATCCAATATTGGAATTAAATAATAGGGAAAAATCATAGGCAATTAAATAAATCCAAAAATTAACAAGTTGAATAGAAAAAATCATCATTAAAAGGCCCGGTAAAAACCTACATGTGTAAGGGTTAGCAACTAACATACATTCAGAAGTAAGAAATAGTAGGATCAGATAAAGGTAGGCAAATCTGGAAATTTAAACTGCTCATAAAATTTCCACAAAATAAAGTCAACACTAATTCCACAGACATACCCCAATAAAGAAAAAGGAATTATGGTCCTATTGAAGTTATTTCTTATTTGTAAAAATAATAGACAATAACATGAAAAAAGTGAGAAACATGAGCAAGAATATGGATGAAGACCAATCTCCGAATGTGTGAGTATCTCCAACATATTACCACCCAACTGGAAGAAGTTACCAAATGGAATGGTGCTGTAAGGATATGTAAGGATAACACACAATTAAAGAATAGAGGTGAATGTGCCTCCTTAAAGTTCCGACAAAGCACATAAATGTCATTAACCAAAGTTTTTGAAGTGATCGTGTACAATTGTTCTGACAAAGCACTAAAAATTTTATTTCTTAATCATGTAGAATTGTTAATGTTATTTTTTTTTTATGTTTTTTATTTCTCTCTGAGAATTGAAGCAACTTTCTTTTATCATCCAGTCATCTTGCAGCCCAATGGCCACCCATCCCACATCCTCATTCTCCCAGTTCTATTCGACACTCAACGGCAACACTTAACTTGATATTATGCATCTCTTTTGATGGCCAACATCTATGCCATAAAGCATTCAGGTCTCACCCCCATCTTATAAAAATTTCCCCTAAGTTTGAGTAGTACTTCTCTATCTCACAACAAACCCGAAGCATTCCTCCACTTCAACCATCCAACCTGAATTCTATTAATAATTACCCAATCTATTTTACCATCACTCTGAACAATAAACCCAATATATCTAAAATGAGTACACTTATAAATGACTTGATCGCTCAAAGTCACAAACCCCCCACTAGATCTATTACTACTAAAATTACAGTCCAAGTATTAGGTTTTAGATACACTCAAATGAAAATCATTAGACTCTAAGGTTGACCTCCATAATTCGAATTTACCTTCAACTCCCTCTGTAGTCTTATCAACAAGAAGAATAGCCATGGGAAAAGAATATGATAAGAAAAAAAATGTAAAATACATAATTTCTTTGAGCTGTATAGTCATTTCAAGTCCATGTTCATTACAAATATGGCACAATTATACAGCTAGCTTTATTAATTAAACACAGATGTATTTGTTTATGTTTCTTTCAAATCATATGAATTGTATCGTACTATAATATGAAGATTAAAAAAAAAAAACAGTTTTCTCCATCTTACACCCTATGTTAAAGGGAAAATTTTTGTGTCACTCTACCTTGGGTCCTCTACAGACTGGAGGCTGACTTGGAAACAATTTATTTTGAATAGGAAACACACGTATGAAGTTATTCAGGTTGAAATAAATCCTTGTACAGGCTTAAATTCTTTTACGATGACTTTAGGTTTGATGACCTAGATAGAAACTCCTCACAGCACATGTAATGAGTAGTCATCATTTTTCTTATAGAACACCAACAATAATATTATAATAATTGATTTTCTGCATAATTGTTGCAGTCATGCTCCCGAATAGACTTGTTACAAATGAACTTCCTTTTTCCCCATGATTAATAACATTCAATCTCAAAATTGAAATAAGCTTTTGAACAAAAAAATTGAAATAAGAGAATGTCAACCGCATTTTTAAAGCAATTATGACTTCATGAAAATGATTCATGTATCTTGGCACAAACAAACATTTTATTTCATCTCTTTTGTTATTTCAAGACTTCACGATTTATCTATTATCTATTGATACCGGATCCTTGGTCTAAATGTAGCTTCACATATTGAACTTGCCCAGCATTTATTTTCTCTATTAGCTAAAATTTCTACTAATTTTTTAATAATGATGGTACAATGCGGATGACAGTTATACTTCTTATGACATTTTTATGATATGATGGACAGTAAAAAAAGCCAATTACATAAAGTGGGGAATATAATATGGTACTAACAGGATCTATTTTTATTTCGCCAACAGACGATACATTCTCGAGAGGAATTTGGCTGATCCTAACATGTCCTAAGAAGAGCAGAATAGCATCCTCAAAAAATTGGAAAGAAAGGAGACGGAGTACATGAGACTTCAGAGGCATAAAATGGGAGTTGATGATTTTGATTTACTGAGAATGATAGGCAAAGGTGCATTTGGTGAGGTATACTTCGTTAAAATTATTTTTCCTTTCTAGTTATGTACATTTCTATCTTGCTTTAGAAATGGAATTCAACACTTATATATGGTTTTTTCTTTTTCACGAATGTGACAGTGAATGATACCCTATCCACCCTCCAGTTCAAATTAGCAACGTAATTGACTATGAATTAAGCTATACCTTACAAACAATTTGCATTGATTCAATAATCAATATTCAGTTATGGATACAAATCATTATTTCTTATTTATAGAAATTATTTCACAGAGATAAAATCAAATAATTTTGTAATGGCCAATAAGATTTCATTCTTCCTAACTAACATAACTTATATTAAATTTAGTTTATTAATCATGATTATGAGATGAAAGTGATTAGTATAATTCATAAAAGGAGATTAAATTTTAACCAATAAGATTTAATTCTTCCTTATTATTTCAAAAGTTGTGTATACATGCATTTTTTGCAATATATATATATATATATATATTATTGATGGCTAAATTTTGACAGCCATAATTAATGTGATATGCAAAATTAGAAGAAAAGCATAATACCTCTTACCATCATTTTTTTAGCTTCTATGCTCAAAGTAAGAAAAGGTAAAACATAAAGATAAATTATATTCATAAACAGAATTGAATTTTAGATAAAAAATAACTAAAAGAATCTTTAAAGTTCTTACCATCAATTTTTTTTAAAAGTATTTCTTTATCAACATCACTAACTTGATCCCATCTTTTGACTTGCAAGGGTGCAAAGTTTCTAATTATAATACTCGCTTCTCTAGACAACTTTGAGTGATGCTCTCCAACTGGCCTATTCAAGCCCTCTAGAATGATTATTGATACTTTACCTTTTGTTCTGTAATGCTCCTCTAATGCTACACCTCTATTTGGACCCCTTTTCTTATTAGAACTTGAAAGTGAAAAATAATAAAAGCAAATAAGAAAGTCATTTATTTATCATAATTATTAAATTTGAATAATCTATAAGTAATAATACCAATAATAGTTGTCTCACTCTCTGGTGCTAATGGATGAGGTAAACTTGGCCTATCAGCTATTGGAGATGCATCTCCTTTAGGCAAAAATCCTTCAATAATACATGCAAACAATTAAGAGTAAGAGCTTCTAATGTACAAAAGAAATTATATTTATCAAAGGATAGTGTTTAAGCCTGGATGAGAAAAAAACATTAAAAAGAATTTAACTTAATAAGTTAAAAAAATACAAACTTACCATTATTAGCAGTAGATGCGACATGTGAAACATCATTTTTTAATGAAGACTGCACATTATTACTAGTTGATGGTTCAAACAAATGTGAGTAATTTGAAATTATTTGAGAGCTTATCCGTTTTCCTGGAGCCATGACTTAATAAACTGTAAAATGAAACAACAACAAAAGAATTATTGAAAAGCAAATATATCAAGTTATTATAATATATCAAACAAATAAGTCATAAAGAATAACCTATTGTTTATCACTATCAATGTTGATATGTACATCAACATCATCTTCACTATAATATTCAGCTAATGTTGCATCATATTCATCTTCTTCATCTTCATCACATATAAAATTAATAGTTTGACTTGGTTGTACATGCACGAATGTAGTGGGTCCTATCGACCCTCCTTCATCTAGGAGTCATAGGTTCATTTTAGCTGACACTAATTACTTCTCTAAGTGGGCGGAAGCTATCCCACTTAAAGAAGTAAAATCAGAAGATGTGATGCATTTCTTCCACGATCACATTGTGTACCACTTTGGTGTTCCACGATATATTATTTCTAATAACGACTCATCATTTAGAAGCACCAAGATTCCCAATTTTACCCGCCACCATAACATTAATTGCAAATACTCCTCGATTTACTACCTTATAGCAAATGGCTTAGTAGAGGCATTCAAAAAAACTCTCGAGTATTTGATATGGAAGATTGTTGTTGGAAATAAACAAGAGTGGCATGATAAGTTTCCCAAGGCATTTGGGCATATAACACTACATACCATACTCCTACCCAGGCTATCCCATATGCTTTAACTTTTGGGGTTGAGGCAGTCCTCCCACTCGAGGTTGAGATCCCCTCGCTATATGTGATAGTTAGTCATAATCTTTTTGATGAAGATAATGCTCAACTACGATTGATGGTTGCAAATATGTTGGTTCATGAATTACACTTTTGATGATAAGCAAACACTATGATTTCCTTTCTTATAACTGACATTTCAGGAATCAAAGATTAGACGAAAAACTGGAGCAAGCTCAAGATGGGGTAGATTAGGGTTGAGTCAGTCTGTAATTTTATTTTTCCCCTCTTAAGTCAATCGTAATCTTTGGTGTGACTAATGCAAAGTAACCCTACACACACACATGAGAGACTTAGAATTTTTGTTTTTACTCAAATCGTCCAGGATGATATTTACATCGTCCTGGACGATCGGGCTCAAAATAGAAGTTCAAATCAGGGGTTCTTAATTAAGGCAGCCGTCATTAGCCAATCGTCCTGGACAATACTTGTATCGGCCTGGACAATATGCTCAAAACAGAAAGATATTGCCGCCATAAATAATTAAGGTATTCTATATTTTTGGCAATCGGCTAGGACGATCTTGGATCGGCCTGGACGATATTCACAATTATACCTTAATTAATCAGACAAATCAAGGAAGTAATTAAGGATGATTGATACGATCACATCGTCCTGGATGATCGCAGGATCGGCCAGGACGATCTATTCAAAAACCTTAGTTACTTCTGGACGATAAGTATCGGCCAGCACTAATTCAGGGCGATGTGCTGGACGATCGGGATCAGACAGCTTAAATTTAGGGCGATGCTCTGGATAATTTTCCTCTGATTTGAAATGATCGGCCGGGATGATCGTGATATCGTCCTGGACGATCAAGCCAATTTTCAATCGTCCAATTTGCATTCAGGGCGATGCTCTGGCTGATCTCATGGGATTTGTACTGATCGGTCAGGACGATTTTTATATTGTCCTGGATGATATTATCGACAACTTGCAATTAATGAGCTCCTTTGAAGCTCTTCTATTTAAGAGCTATTGTTCAATGTTTTTGAACATCCTTGGCTGCTGTCTTGACCTGAGAAAACCGAAAGGAGAGAGATAGAGAGGGAGAGAAAGAGAGAGGATCTTGTGAGCTGAACTTTTGCATTTGTATTCAAAGAAAATGGTGTTACAAAGTGACCACAAAATGATAAAACAAAGTCCTAAGAGCCACCCGGCCCGTATAACAGAAATGACCTCCTATCCTCCTCAAGGATAAAAAAAATATATTGAGGAATAAGCTCTTTGTAACTATTCCCCCAATCCAAAAAAAAAGAACTCTGTATGGCTCTTTGAGCACAAAAATGGGCCGCCTTGTTGAAGCGCCTATAAGTGTGCATAAACAAAATCTTCCGAAATTGTGAGATCCAATCAAGTGCCTCGCAATTCTTTTTTTGGAGATGGCACCGATCCCTCACCTTGTAGTCCTGCATAAATTGGACCACACTTGCAATATCCCCCTCAATAATAACCCCATCAGCCTCAAACATCCAGTCACAGATGATCTCGTTGATGTATCGAAAAGCCCTGAGCACAACCTGAGTGCTGTCCCAATGCTTGATCTCCCACCCCGCCGTCGAAATAAGGGTTCCCCGGTCATCCCAAATGACAATTCCAATCCCACCGACATTAGACCTTATGAGAGCACCATCTAAATTAATCTTCAACCAGCCTGTAGGGGGGGGGGGGGGACACCACGAGGAAGATGAAATCAATCCGGAGGATTGAGAGATGTCCCGTTGCTCCAGGGGAAGAGAGAAAAAAAAACAAGATTGAGCACCTCAATAACCGTTGCAGCAACCTGCTTGGGGGGTAGGCATCCCTTGCCATGCTTATATAAGTTCCTATTCCTCCAACCATTATAAACCGTCCCACAATAGATACGCCTCCAATCATCATTGGAGTTTCTATACCGTGCCAACTCCTACTGCAGCTCAACAAAGAACCTGAAACGGGGCATAGCAAACCCCCATTCATCCAGGACATCAAAAATTGCAAGCAGTCTCTTACAGCCGGTAGATATATGATCAAGGTCCTCAATCGCATTACAACCAAAAGGGCAGTGAGGATCAGTCTGGAATTTATGGCTAACCAGCCACTCATTGGTAGGAACCCTGTTCTTATAAACTCTTCACCAGAACAGGCGAATACGCGGTCTCAAACCGAGTTTCAAGATCATGCAAATAGGGTCATCCTCTTCCTCGAACAGTCTATTGTATACATTGGCCGAGATTGTTGAACCCAGGGGGGTCCTAATCAATTCCATACAGTCCGAGCTCGGCCCAGGTTCAGTCAGTATCCCACATATATGATCAACAAGACTCTCCCCAAAGCAAGTGAGGAGCTTCCGCCTGTCTCTTGATCTGTCTTCCAGGAGGAAGTCGGCAACATACAGATCTTTAATGGCTGTGATATCACAGAATGTAGGCCATTCTGAAAGGGGACGATCCCACAGCCATGTATCCTGTAGCACACCAATACTCTGACCGTCACCGATTCTCCAGCGAACCGAGCTTCTCAAACACTTGGCGCCTTCACAAATCACCTTCCAACAGTTCGAATGACCCCGCGAGGAGCCATAAACTTCCAATTCATCCCCATATTTGTGGCTTAGGAATTTTTAGAGCAACCTCGTCGGGCTCCAAATGACATGCCAAGCAACACGTGCCCGGAGTGCCCCAATCCATTTAGTGTTGGCATGGAATCCCAGACCGCCATAACGTGTTGGGCGCGCGACCTCATTCCAAGAGACATAATGCAAACCTCTATGTTCAGGGTCCTTATCCCAAAGGAAGCTTCGGCACATCTTCTCAATCTCGTGGAGAACTGCTTTCGGTATAATAATATGGGTCATCTAATACACTGAGGATAGCAATAAGATCGAATTAATTAACGTCACCCAGCCTACCATGGAGAGATGCCGGATCCCCCAACCTAACGTATGAGCCCGCACTCGTTGGACCAGCGGGGCAAAATCCAGTTTAGTCAGCCGTCTTATAGCAAATTTAATTCCTAGGTACTCAAATTCGTCCACTCTGAAGCAGCCCAAAAATTTAGTCAGCCAAGCCTTCACCGATGACGGTGTCCGTTTGCTGAACAACATAGCCGACTTTGTCTGGTTGACCCGTTGTCCCGTCTAAGAGCAATAATCGGTTAGGATGGATGTAACTTTCTTAGCATTCACCAAGGATGCCCCTGTAAAAAAGAGAATATCGTCAGCATAAAGGAGGTGGGAGACAGGTGATCCTCCCAAGCTGATCGGAACTCCCATCTCCCCAAAATTCTGCTTGAAGTGCGCAGTCAGTAATTCGGAGCAGAGGATGAATAAGTAGGGTGACAGCGGGCACCCTTGTCGAAAGCCACACTCAGCATTAATAACATTCGAGCTAACAAGGAACCTATCCAATCTGGAGAAAATTTACTCCCCGCATCTTTATTGTTAGTCCATGTGAAAGCTGGCCCAACAAACCCATGATCAATAAGGTCATTTGTCATCATGAAGTCAGCCATGTCACAGGCGGTCGGGGGTCATGTGAAAGGCCCTACCACCCTTCTTCTCATTCGAAGCCATAATACAGTTGAAGTCCCCCCCAACCAACAAGGGAGTGGACCGATTATGGATCCTAGAAATATCATCCCACATCGTACGTCTGATACAAGTATCCTTGTGGGCATACACAACCGCCACCTCCCAATCAATACCGCTCGTCGTCGTAAGTCTCCCAAAAACAAACTGGTTCGCTCTGTAGGAGACCTAAAATGACAACAAACTACTCTTCCAAACAATCAAAATACCGCCAGCTCTACCAATGGAATGCTAGTAATCAAAGTCCCAATCTCTACCAGCCAATCTTTCTATGTCCATCCGATTAATAGACTCAGATTTAGCCTCCAGAAGACCAACAAAGCAAACATTGTGGGTTAAATTAAGGTGGCATAAATAGAATCCCGTTTCCTTCTTACGCGCACCACGACAATTCCAACAAAGGATGTTAAGCATGGTTCACCAAAGGGGAAGTGTCCACGCCGCAAATTTGTTCCAAGTCCTCCGCAGACTCCTTGGAAAAAGAGTAGCTGTCAATGATGGCATCCTTGTCTTTCAACTCATCCGAACTCACAGAATAATTGGGTAATTGCTCTACGGGAGAAATACCATCCGGAAGTTTCCCGATGTCCCTGTCCCCAGCATTCTCCCTGCCCACCTTAGCAGCACTCATCCTAGCCTTTCGGCTTAGAGTGTTATAAGGTTTCCACGCTTTAGTTTTATAATAGGAGAACCACAAAAACCCTTGGCACAACCTGACGTTCAAGGGATTCAAGGGGGGTGACCTCCCTAGTAAACTGACCCCTTCTACTGACCCTCAAAGAGGACCGTCTCACGCTATTAGCTGCTCTGATTTCTCCTTCTTCCTATTTCAAACATTGCGTATCTCCCATTGCATTCACATTCATCGTCTGCCTAGTAGGCCGAGTCTCCTCAATCTCATCAGTCTTAAGGCTCCTGGGAACACCCATCCCCCAACAGTGGGTTCCCTAGCCTTTAACATCTCACTCTTAAAAGTCTTCATCCTCAAATCCTCTGACCCCACCTCAGTGGTGCAGCTCTGGTCATTGGAGTTCCCCAAATCCTTTTCTTTTGGACCCTCCAAGCTTCCTTCCCCCACAATATCCTCCTCAGCATGAGGCTCCTCTAACATTGTATCTATGGCAGTTACTCTCTCAACAGCCATATTGGCCGCATTGGTAGCAGGGTTCTCACTAGCCCGAGTAGAGTTTCTGGAGGTGGTTCCAGAGTAGTTCGGGCAAGGTCTCCGCTTCCTCATCACAATGGTCCATTCACCACACTCCCTATCTATGCTCTTAGGATCCACTCCTGAGGAACTGGCACCACCGCTTGGTCTCGACATATCATCACTGCTTTGTAAACCTTCCTTCCCATGTCCCCTCATTTTCGGACTTAGACAGCTCAATCTAGTAGGACTTTTTGTGTGTTGAACAAGTTTCCTCCTACAACCTTCAGCCTTATGACCCACCATTCCACCTTCCAAACAGATCACCGGAATCCCCTTATACTCAACTGGTTGGAAGAACTTCCCCTTCAAGCCTTGTGCCCATATTCCTTTTGGATGTCTCCTCGATAGATCCAGCCGGATGCAAATCCGCACAAAAGCACATCTGTTCCAATGTTTTGTTTGCTCATCCCTAAACAAAGGTTCCCCAATACCAGCAGCCAGCCGTGCCAAGTTCGCCTCATCCCAATATTCAAGTGGTAGGTTTGGGAGCCTAATCCAAACCGGCGAAGTGAACTTCCTTTCAGAATTGGAGGAGAGCCCCTCGGACCACTTCTCCACCCCTATGATCTGCACTGCCACATACCATGGCCCTCCAATTAAGACGTTGTCCCTAGCCTTCACATCTTTGAACCAACATAGGAAGCAATCAACCCCAAGAGGAGTTATCTAAGTTAGTCCAAAATGCCCCCATTTCCGTTGGAGTTCATTCTGGACAACCCAGAAAGGAACACGTCGGCCTAAGAGGTAGCCAACCAGTGCTCTGCAAAGTCTCTGGACATTTCCTCTGGCTCTGAAAGATCAAGCTTCACCAGTCCATCTTCCAAGAGGAAATCATGAACATCCTCAACTAGATTGAGTGCAATTGGTGCAGGTTTTTTCCAAGCATTCTTGGTCCCTCTGCCCCCCACATCTTCAGACACAGTCGGTCTAGGTCTAGATTGCCCCTACGAAACGGCTTTCAGGCGGGAGGGAATTGTTGCAAACAGGTTGTGCGTAACACTGGGAGTTGGAGGAGTTACTTCCCACTCCCCCCACCTTCATACCCCTGCATTCCATATCCATGTCAACCGGCTTCCCCAACACATCCTAAAACTCCTTTCTATTGCTATCCGATCGATGATTAGTCCAATCAACCACCATAACACTTCCACCAACTTCCCAGAGCATCTCCTCACCCAAGCCACTCATCCTGTAACCAGCCAAACGGGGCTATTCGTCATGCCCAACATTAGGGTTGGCCATGCTCGAGCTTGCCCCCACCATTGGCACAGGAGACATGGTTCCCGACCCACCCACAGCTGACGGAGCCTTCAGAACTTCCTCAACCGCCATGTCGACGTGAGAGTCTAACACCGCACCCGAACTCAGTGCCGATGTTTCCACATTAGCCATGATGTCTTGTAAAAAAACCTTCACCTCCCTATCTCCCAACGTCTCCATCTTTCTCGACTCATTTTTAGGAGCCAGCTCCTTCTCCACCCAGTCGGCACTCCCAACATTCATGTCAACCTCAATCAGGACCTTTGAGGCCACCAAACAATCCCCCAACTCCCCAGTTGAAGATACTTCACATGGACATATCATTTCTCTCCTATCCATAATTTCCTCCCGGCACATTGCAACAATCTGTAGGACCTCGTCAGTTTTGCCCCTCCATCCACTTACCACGGTAGAGCTTACCGATCCTCCAGGTTTGTCGTCGCCTGATTTAGCAGGGGATCGAGTGTAGACAAGTTGTCTCCTCTCGGCCTCCCCATCACCCATTCCAGACGAGCCCACTGCCGAAAGACTCCGCTCCCTGCAAGCACTCCCACTGCTCCCTGAGCCAGCACCTTCTCCAAAACTCCCCGCGATTCCCTTGCCTCCATCTCGTCTACTAGCTCTAGGTTCAGACCCCTTACTCCCTCCAGTCTCCCTCACGCTGCTGCTTCTCGACGAGTAACGTGGGGGTGACCTTATGTCACCCCCACCATCCCCCACGAGCATCTCCCGGTGACAGCGGCCAAAGTGAGCCCTAGCGAGAAAGATTCTTACGGACTGAGGAGAGAGAGAGAGATGAGAGAGAGCAAGAGAGAGAGAGTGAGAGTGAGAGAGAGAGAGAGAGAGAGAGAGAGAGAGAGAGAGAGAGAGAGAGAGAGAGAGAGAGAGAGAGAGAGATAGAGGATCTTGTGAGGGGTAGCTTGTGAGGGGATTCGCAAGGGTTGCTCAAAGCATTGTTCCACTTCTTCTTCCCTAGAGTCTCTTGTCTTTGGAAGGGTTGGGAGAGGCAAGTTCCAACAAGCGATCGAGGTTCTCTGCCTGCTTTAGAAGGAAGCAAAAGGAGGAAGGTTCTCTGCCTTGCCGGGTATGGCAAAAAGATGTGTTTGTAAAGGCTTTTCTGTATAGCTTTGGGGGCTAAAGGAGAGTCACGATTGTAGTGCAATACTCGGAGGGCGCCTCCTCAGAGTGGATGTAGGTCGAGTTGACCGAACAACTATAAACCCTTGTGTTCTTATTTTTACTGCTTCCACATTTATTTTCTTTCGTGCTTATTTTTTTGTGGTGATTTGGTTTGTATTCATGCTTTGACTAAAGAATTTTTTAAATACCAATTCACCCCCCCTCTTGGTTAGCCTTGGGCCAGTTTTATAGGGCTTTACATCCCTAACAAACTTTCAAGTGGTATCAGAGCTGGATTCAAAAATTTAATTTTGAAAACTTTTTGAATTTGATCCATGGCTAACTTTGGAAATATAAACACTACTGAAGGTTATTCAATTACACGACCTCCCTTGTTTGACGACTCACCTTTGGATTTATAGAAAACCCGCATGTCAACATTTTTATAATCAACTGATTATCGCCTGTGGATGCTTATCAAAGAAGGTTATTCTCCACCTTCTCGTGAAATTAATGGTGTTAAAACAGAAGTTGCTTTTACGGAATGGACTTTCGATGAAAGAGATTTAGCTCAATTGAATGCAAAATATTTGAACTATTTTTTCTGTGCTTTAAAGTTTGAGGATTACATGCGTGTCTCCACTTGCAAAACTGGTAAGGAAATTTGGGATAGGTTATGTATTACTTATGAAGGAACCAATGAAGTGAAACAATCTCGCTTGAATATTCTCTTACACGACTATGAACTTTTTTGTATGAAACCTTTTGAATCTATTTCTGACATGTATACAAGGTTTACTCAGATTATTACTTCTTTGCATGCCTTAGGAAGAGAACATTCGAATTTTGAAAAAGTAAATAAAATTTTGAGATGCTTGCCTTCATCGTTTGATGCTAAAATCACTGCTATAACTGAATCTAAGGATTTGAACATGTATTCGATTGACAACTTACTTGGCTCACTCATTGCTTACGAGCAAGGGGTGAATCAAAGAAATTTTGATGCAGGTGAGAAAAAGAAAGAGAAAATGGTGGCACTAAAAGCACACAAATCTGACTCCGATTCTTTCGGGTCTGAGAGCGATGAAGTTGCCTTCATCTCAAGGCAATTTAGAAACTTTCTAAGGAAGAAGCAAAAGCATCATTGGAGAAAAGGTAAGGATAATAAATATTCTAAAGGATCTTCTGATGTTGTTTGTTATGAATATAGGAAGCCTGAATATGTGAAAGCCGATTGTCCTACACTTCAAGATCACTCGAGCAAAGAAAAGGAAAAGGGTGAGGAGAAATCCAAGTTCAGGAAGGTCAAGAAAAAAGTTCAAAGAGCGTTCTGGGCAGAATCTGCATCAGATTCCTCTGAGACTGAACCAGAGGAAGAGACAATAAACCTGTGCTTAATGGGGAAAGATCATCTTGAGCAAAGCAATGATGAAGAGGTATGTAAACCAACCTATGATGAACTATTTAAGATTTGTGAGAAAATTCATGCATCATACAAAAACTTAAGACGACTCATGCTAACTTAAAATTGGAATTTGTGAATTTACAAAAAAAGTATGAAGTTATTCTTAAAGATCATTCAATGATTGATTCTAATCACATGACTCTTCTTGATGAATTTGATGATTTGAATAAAAAGAATTCAGAATTAAATGATGAGAATGAAGCATTAAAAGTTTCACACACCTCTCTTTAATCTGGTTTCAAGAAATCTAAAGAGAGAGAAAAACTTGAGGGTTGAGAATGATGTTCTAAAAAATACAAACTTGAGGATTAAAAATGAATTGGATACACTTAAGAGAAATTGGAAGACTCCCACTTTGAATCCAAAGACAAAACCTAGGAAGATGCATTATAACTAAAACCATTTAAGAAAATATTTTCCTCGAGTTAGATGTTTTTCTTGTGGCATGCTAGGACACATCTCACACTCTTGCACCGTTCACCGTAGTACACATTGGGTATGGAGACCTAAGGTACATGATTCATAGCATACCACACCTGCATTGTATTCTACTTTTCCTAAGAAGGGACCCAAGTTTGGGTTCCTAAATCTGACTGTTGTTGGATTTTGCAGGTGTGCTCTCATCAAAGACCTCATGGGAGCATAGGATAATTTGACATATGGAGGCTCGCAGCTCAAAATTGCTTAAACTTGCTACTTCATAATTTCTTGAAATGTTTTTTTTTAATTACTTTTATGTTACGTTTTGTTGTGTGCTAGCTTTTTGTTGTTCTAGATTATTTTGTTTTCGCTTTACTTTTATGATTGATTTTCTATATGATTATTTTAAAAGCTTTTATATTTTGAAAATTTAAAGCCATTGATTATCATATCTAAATTGGATAAAGGGAGAAACACCGTTGATGGTTTCCCTCCCTCTAACCTCTTTTAGTGACATAATTTTCTTTTCTAGACAAAAGTCTATCTCATATTGACAACTAGTTTTTGAAACTAAGATTCTTTTTATCTTGCTACAATAATCTATCTTGTACATAATATCCAAAGTTCTTATATATCTTTCAAGTTAATTGAAATCTTGCCATTGCATTTATCACATGATTATGATTTTGTTTTTTGGCTTGTACTTCCCTATGTTAGAGAGAGAGCTCATATTCTCTAATATTTGAAGGATATACTCACAACTAATGTTCTTTTTAAGTGTTTTTATTAAAGAGATTTTAGCTTGAAAGAATTAAGGAGGAAAGTGGAAAAGATGCAAATTTGAAATGAAAAATATATATACACAAATGTGTATCAAAAATCAAGATTGTCAAAGAGCCAAATCAAAGATACAAGAGGCATAAAATGAGCCCACTAAATACAAGCTATTATCTCTTTCTGAACTCTTAAAACTTAGAGAACTCATTGGTTATATGATGCTTTCAAAGGCTTGATTTAAAATTCCATGATTGAGTCAAATTACTTTGTTATATTATTTATAAGATATTTTCTTTGTAACCAAGTTTGGATTGGATCTTATTTTTAGCCAGTAAAGTTTTTTTGAGTTAGACCTTTTGTTTTAAAAAAAAAGATAATTATTGCCCTAAAAGAAGTCCGAGCTAGGGATTAACAAGATTGGATATTCTACCTTTTTTTAGATTTTGACTTGTTAACTCTTTGATCTTTTGAAACTCTAAAATTTAATTGTTTGAGAAATTTGTCATATGGATACTTTGCTAAAAAAAAAAAAAAAAATTAAAAACCAAAAACAAGAAAATTTTTCTTTTCCTTCGTTTTTCTTTTTCTTTCTAGTTTTTTAGCCTTTTTATTGTTGCTTCTAGCTTTGTATTGTGAGTCATTTATTTTTAAGAGCTTTGATCATCAACATCTTTTCCTTGGACTCAAAGTTTTTGTCACATCATCCTGACCGATTATTATATCGTCCTGGATGATAGGACAAATTCTCTTCAAAATTTCCATCTACTAAAATTTTTTGTGCTTGCTGTAACTCTTCGTCCTGGACAATAATTTATCGTCCTGGATGATCTGATCGAACTCTATTACAATCATGTTGATAGTCTTGGCCGATAACATATTTTGTCATGACTGATGCATTTTATGGTCATTGTCCTGGCCTATACACTAGATAGTCCTGGTCGCTCCACATGTTAGCACATTTAAATCTTTAAAATCAGCCCCGGACGATCCATTATTGGACAATCTTCCTGGCCGATCCACTGTTTGTCCTGGACGATACATGCGGCACAGATTTAAAACATTTTAACTTTGACTGGTATGATCAATTATTATGCATCGTCCTGGACGATACACCTAATCGGTCCGGATAATCTACTTTTTCAACGGTCGTCCGGCTTGACTCCTCGGGATGATCGCATGTGTCTAATTGTCCTGGCCAATATCTGATCGGCCAGGCCGAACGGACCACCTTTTTGACCAATCGGCCTTTACGTAATAATTGAACCAAATCGTCCTGGACGATTCTGCATTCATCCTGGACAATATGGCCGTTTCTTTAAATTCAGTCCATTCCAGCCATTATTTTCACCTCAATCCTCTTCTCTTATGTTTTCTTACTGATTTTTTTCCTTTGGCTGGTGGAAGCAAGTCCGACAAGCTTCTGGAAGTTCCTCGACGGCCACTCTAGACCCTCGATTCAGGGAAGTGGAGGATCAAGTAGCTTACCGTCGCTATAAAGAATGTGGCATCACCCTTTCAAAATAATCAATCTTGCTCACCTTTCATATCTGGTAATGGATCTCTTTGCTCACACTTCTCTCTGTTTTATTCTTACCCTCGTTGTCCCTTTTTTTCAGAACTTTTGTTAGAATTTTATTCAAATCTTTGCATAAATTCTACTTTCACAACCCTGACCTCCTATGTGAATCGACGCTCGATCGAGATCACATATCAAGACTGTGCTGAACTTTTACAGCTATCCATTGCCGGGGATAAGCTGCACATAATCATTTTAGATCCTGATTTTGACTGGTCCACGACAAACAATTTTCTTCGCCAAACCAACACACCCTTTCATGTTGGAGAGACTAGCTCTTTAGTCAAAGATGCTAGGAAAATTCAGCATGTCCTTCGCACCTCCATCATTCCAAAAGTCGGAGACCGAATCCACATCACTCCTCTGCTTTCTCTGACTACCTTTTTCATCATGGCCCGGAGAGAATTTAATGCCACTGATCTAATCTTTCGATACATTGATCATTTAGCAACTATTTACGATCCAGGCCATAGGAGAAAACCCAACCTTGCTTTAGGACATCTCATAGCCTATATTCTTGAAACCAAATACAATCTTCAATATCCTGCTCGTCATGACCTTCAGCCTCCTCGCTACTCAAACAGCTATTTCAATATCCTTCACAGTACTCGTCTCCACCCAGAGGATGGGGAACCTCAGGGGGCCGAGGAGGAAGAGGCTCCCGCTCCCGCTCCTGCTCTCATTCCTGATCCTGCCCCTCTTCGTCAGCACCCACAGTTTGACCAGTTAGTTGAGAGATTTGATCGATGGGAGACCCACTTCGACACTTTCGTTGCTGCATAGGAGCAGCAACATTTTGAGGATATGGCCTGCTACGAGCAGCACCGTACAGAGGACTTAGCCCATTTTGACAGCTACATTGCTCACCAGTAGCAGTAGCATGACCAGGACATCGTCTGGTTCAATGCTCAATTTACTATGCTAGCTGGCTACTTTTAGCAGCCACGTCCACCACCTCCATCTGATGATCAGGATACCTCATTTTTTTAGTTTTTGTTTTCTATTTTCTATTTTATGCAGTTTGTCTTGTAGTTTGTTTTAAATTCTGTTGTATTTTTTTTCTCTTTTTTTTATATGTGTGTCTAGGACCCTCTTTTTGTGGAATTTTTATTGCGTCAGGTTACCTGACGTAGAGATACATCATGTTGCCTATAATATATCGCCACGTGCTCTTACTCTTTACCGCGCGGCCCGACGACCCAACCCAAAACGAATATGCGCGGTATTTGCTCGGTATTGCAAGGTACTACTCGGTATTTGCTCGGTATTGCTCGATATATTTACTCGGTATTACTCGGTATTTGCTGGGGATTGAAAGCAAAAATGGGATCTCGCTCACTGTGGAGATAACCTTCTCCATTTCACATCCTTCTTTGGCTCCACTTGTGGCCGTTCGACTTTTCTCCATCGACGACTTTCCCTTTCCACCGGATTAGAAGATACAAAGTTTGATCAGAGGAAAAAACGGGATCCCACTCACTATGGAGATAACCTTCTCCATTTCGCGTCTTTCTTCGGCTCCACTCCTGGTCGTTCGACTTTTCTCCATCGACGACTTTCCCTTTCCACCAGATCGGAAGATACGAAGTTTGATCGGAGGCAAAAATGGGATCCCGCTTGTTGTGGAGATAACCTTCTCCATTTCGCATCCTTCTTCGGCTCCACTCGTGGCTGTTTGACTTTTCTCCATCGATGACTTTCCCTTCCCACCGGATCGGAAGCTACGAAGTTTGATCGGAAGCAAGTGCCGAGCATTACCGAGCAAGTACCGAGTAAATATCGAGCATTACCGAGCAAGTACCGAGAAAATACCGAGCAATATCGAGCAAAGAACGAGTAGTACCTAGCAATACCGAGCAAATACCAAGCAATACGTGAACATAGTAATCCCGGATCGTTTTGGGTTGGGTCGTCGGGCCGCGCGGAAAATAGTAAGAGCACGTGGCAATATATTATAGACATTAAATTTCTATTTTTACTCAAATTAGCCAGGATGATATTTACATCGCCCTGGACGATCAAGCTCAAAACAGAAGTTCTAATCTGCGGTTCTTAATTAAGGCAGCCATCATTAACCAATCATCCTGGACGATACTTGTATCGGCTGGATGATATGCTCAAAATAGAAAGATATTGCCTCCATAAACAATTAAGGTATTATGTATTTTTGGCAATCGACAAGGACGATCTTTGATCGGCCTGGACGATATTCATAATTATACCTTAATTAATCAGACAAATCAAAGAAGTAATTAAGGAAGATTAATATGATCACATCGTCCTGGACAATCGCAGGATCGGCCAAGATGATCTATTCAAAAACCTTAGTTACTTCTGGATGATAAATATCGGCCAGCACCAATTCAGGGCGATACGCTGGACGGTTGGGATTGGATAGCTTGAATTCAGGGCGATGCTCTAGACGATTTTTCTCTGATTTGAACTGATCAGCCGGGATGATCGTGATATCGTTCTGGATGATCAAGCCAATTTTCAATCATACAGTTTGCATTCAAGGAGATGCTCTGGCCGATCTCATGGGATTTGTACTGATCGGCCAGGATGATTTTTATATCGTCCTGGACGATATTATCAGCAACTTGCAATTAATGAGCTCCTTTGAAGCTCTTCTATTTAAGAGCACTTGTTCAACATTTTTGAACATCCTTGGCGGCTTTCTTATCCTAAGAAAACCTATAGGAGAGAGAGAGAGAGGGAGAGAGAGAGAGAGAGAGAGAGAGAGAGGAGCTTGTGAGGGGATTCGCAAGATTTGCTCCAGGCATTGTTCCACGTCTTCTTCACTAGAGTCTCTTGTCCTTGGAAGGGTTGGGAGAGGTAAGTTCCAGCAAGTGATTGAAGTTCTCTGCCTGCTTCAGGGGAAGCAAAAGGAGGAAGGTTCTCTGCCTTGCCGGGTGTAGTAAAAAGAGGTGTTTGTAAAGGCTTCTCCGCCTAGCTGTGGGGGCTAAAGAAGAGTCACGATTGTAGTGCAATACTCGGAGGGCACCTCCGGGGAGTGGATGTAGGTCGAGTTGACCGAACCACTATAAACCCTTATGTTCTTATTTTTACTGCTACAGCATTTATTTTCTTCCGCGCTTATTTTTTTGTGGTGATTTGGTTTGTATTCGTGCTTTGACTAAATAATTTTTTAAATACTAATTCACCCCCCTCTTGGTTAGCCTTGGGCCAGTTCTATAGGGCTTAACATCCCTAACAAACTTTCATTGACAAAGCATGATGGTTTAGAAGAGTAGTGTTTGCAAGCTTATCAAAACCTTTTGCTATACCAGACTTGTATGGCCATATCACATAATCACCTTGTTCGACCCTGTACATTCTAGGTTGGTAACTAGGTTCTTATTTTTAGTAGGCCTATCATTTCGCACCTTCATTGAAGTGGTAAGTTTGAGCTTATTTGGGAAGGCCCATTTATTGTAGAGTAAGTCTACGAATGTGGTGCTTACCTACTTGATGGTACACATGGCATTCACCCTATGCTTGTCATCAACGGGCAGTATTTGAAAAAGTAATATGCTTAAGTTTTGCACATTACAGGAGGAATCCGTACCTCCTGCAAATATTCCTCTAGAGGATTCTTCTTACTTTTCAACAATCTATATGGCCACGACAATTTATCCTCTACAACACAATGTTTGTTATGAAGAGTATAAGGTCATCCTTATAGTTGATATGCTAATACACTAAAGGGATATTAGTTCTTGGGTTTGTACACACCAATCATGTTTGTGTTAGCATATAAAACCCCCAATTTATCCTCCATTTATGAGTATTTATTCTTACCCACTTTTGCTTGTCACCCTCAAGTGTGGTCTGGAATTCCAAAACCAACAATTTAAACCTCTTTTTGAGAAGAGATATTGGATCCATACCAACCCACGTTAGTTTGGTGTGGTAAGGTAGACAATCTATTTATAAATATCATTCTTAAATTAATTCTAATATAATCATACTCCATAGTTTCACTTGGCATCCACAAGTGTGGCCTAGGTTATCAAAGCTAATTTCTCAATTCTTTACTATATCATATTTAATTTCTCTCTCCCCAGTTTTGTTCATGTGGCAAACATAGCCTGGGTTCTTAAAGCCAACCTTTCTTTCTTCTCTTTGGGTTATCGTTGATTATGAACATATAAAAATATATATATACTAAAAAAAGGTGGAAGCTCTAAGTTGAGCAAAAATGGTTGCCCTTGTCATAGGAGGAACCCGACTTTATTCTCTAAGAGCCTAATTTTCCCTCTCTATTCTCTTCTATTATTTTGATGTTATAATAATAAAGAGAAACTCTGAGTGGAATAAAATTATTTGCCCTTGTCGTAGGTGGAACCTAGCTTTATTCTTAGAGAACTAAAATTATCCCTTCTCTATGTTATTTTAAATCATTAGATAAAGTTGCTTAAAGAATTCCACTGGTATTTAGATACCCGTGGCCACGACGTTTTGTCTTCCACCATGAGGTAACTAGAAGTCGGCTTAAGGACTCTCAAATAACTTTTTCCATAAAAGTTTTACTATTATCTTTACTTTCTCCCTCACATTCCTATGTGAATCTATGTCAGGTCAACGTCGAGGTGACTTTCGCCTTTTATCCTGCTGCCTCGATAGGTTCAGGCAGGTAGTTGGCCACTTATTTATTCAATTAATTACTTGGTTGCTGACATAGTCCCTGGAAGGCATACCCCACCATATTGACTCTTTATTCAATTAGTTTAAATGATCAAGTGAGTATTGAGTCCACCTACATTTACTAAGCTGAAATTTTAAGGCAGATATAGAGAATTACCCAGTTAAGAGAGACTGATGAGTCCCTAGGAGTCATTCCCACCACATTCCTTCTCTGATGCGCTATTATGATCTGGCAGGCATCAATCCCTGACTCTTTATTCACTTGGTTAAAATGATCAAGTGGACATCGAGCCCATGTATATTTATTAAGATGAAATGGTAAGGTAGGCGTAGAGAATTACCTAGCTTAGGATTCCTGATAGAGCCCCTAAGAGGCATACCCCACCATTGTGACTCCTTATTTACTTGATTGAAATGATCAAGTGAGTATTGATCTTATCTATTTTTTCTAAGCTAAAATGGAAAGACAGATGTAGAGAATTACCAGGTCTAGAGATATCAATAGTCCCTAGGAGACATTCCTCACAACATTTCTTCTCTAATGTCCTGTTGTGATCAGGAAAGCGTCAGACCCTGAATCTTTATTCACTTAGTTGGAATGATCAAGTGGATGTTATAATAGTTGCTATATGAATGCTTTACTTTTTTGCAACTTGTATAGTTTTGATGATTCCAAATATTATTGTTCAAATATGTAGTTATCTCCTAACAAATTTAGAAGATTTGTATTTGCTCTTGTGTGTACTAACATTTCAAAAAAATCAGACTCCAGACTACGAAAACTTCAGATCAAATTCAACATGAGATACTTTGTTAATTTGAAACTTGCATTTTTCTTTGAATTAAATTTTAAAGGGAGTGATTGTAATTGAGTGAATAAAAACATACCACACACATAAGGAGATCATAAAAATTTTATACTGATCGTACGGGATAATATCCGATCGTACGGGACGATCAGACAGTTATCTCTTATAGAGCACATGGAACGAATAGGAACTTGCTCGAAAATTTTTTTTTCTAAGTCCTATTCGTCCAGGATAAAATTAATTATCGTTCAGGATGATTGGTTAACTGAAAAAATTCATCCAGACGAATTTACATTATCGTCCGTGGCGACTGGTCCTCTGGAAAAATTTTATCCAGACGAAATTAAAAATCATCCAGGACGATCAGGTCTCTGGAAAATTTTCGTCCTGACAAAAATAAATTATCGTCCATGGCGATTGGTCCTCTGGAAAATTTTTGTCCAGACGAAGTCAAGAATCGTCCAGGACGATCGGTCCTCTGGAAAAATTTCGTCCAGACGAACATATTCTCGTCCAAACGATTAACCGACTTAGAACAGTTTTCAACAGTTTCTAGAACTGACCTTGAAATAACCATTTGTACTGGACGAACCTAATTCGTCTAGGACGATCAGCTGTACAAAGACATTTCATACTCATATTCAAATAGGGTCATTTCTGATCGTTTAAGTAAAATCGTCCAGGACAATCCACGATCGTACAGGACGATCCACTGCGTACAGAATTGAAAACTTGCAGTTTTTGGACAGTTTTTCTTGTCTTTTATATAAATAGTCCAAATTAGACTGCCACCTTATCTTTTTGTCATTTGATCTTCATGCCTCTTGAGAGAATAGTCAAGGAGAGAGTGGAAGAGAGCATTCAAGGGAGGATTCCTACCACTGGAGCGAGAAGGCTTCACTTGGAGTTTAAAAGTAAGACTTTCTACTTGTGAATTGGGATTACTTCACTCTTTTCCTTCTTCTTTCTAGATTTATTGTGAGAAGATCAGTCAAGGAGATCCGGTTCGCTACCGACACTTGGAGAGTGTAAATAGCCGAAAGGATAGCTTCCTACACTTGAAGAGTGTGAACTGCCGGAAGGGTTCTCTGCAAACACTGGGGATTGTGTAAAAGGATGATGGTTCTCTGCCAGCACTGGGGATTGTGTAAACGGACGACGGTTCTCTACCAACTCTGGGGATTGTATAAAAGGATGACGGTTCTCTGCCAGTACTGGGGATTGTGTAAAAGGACGATGGTTCTCTACCGCACCGGGTAGTGGTGAAAAGAGTGTGTTGTAAAGGCTTCTCCGCCTTGCTGTGGGTGCAAAATGAGAGTCAATATTGGTTTTAGTGCAATACTCAGAGGGTTCTTCTGAGGAGTGGATGTAGGTCAGGTTATAGACCGAACCACTATAAATCTGGTGTCATTTATAGTTTTTTTTTGTTTCCGCATTTTATTTTAATTTTTAAATAACTATGTGGTTGAAAAATATTTTCTAGAAAAACTTTAAAAGAAAAATTTTCATTTCGGTTCAACATAATCTTCAAAGAGGGTTTAAAATTTTTAAACTAGCAATTCACCCCCCTCTTGGTAGCCTTGAGATATTAACTTAGGCTTAACAACCTAATTACTAGATTCAACAAGTGGTATCAGAGCTCCGTTTCAAAATCATAAGTTTGAACTACTTTTTGATTAACGTAGATGGCTACATTTAGAAACCGAAACACACCTGAGGGTTACTCTATCACTAGACCTCCACTGTTTGACAATATTCCTTTTGATTTTTGAAAACACGCATGTCTACTTTCTTACAGTCACTTGATTATCGTATGTGGATGCTAGTCCAGGAAGGTTACATAAAACCAACTAGATTAGTTGATGGAGTTAGGGTAGAAACACCTTATGCAGATTGGACTATTAAAGAACGTGACTTAGCATAATTAAATGCGAAATGTTTAAATAGTTTCTTTTGTGCTTTAAAATTTGAAGACTACATGCGAGTTTCCACTTGCAAAAGCGGAAATGACATATGGGATAGACTTTGTATAACTTATGAATTGACAAATGAGGTTAAGCAATCAAGACTCAATATCTTATTACATGACTATGAACTATTTCGCATGAAACCTAATGAATCTATTTCAGACATGTATACAAGATTCACTCAAATTGTCACATCTTTGCATGCACTTGGTAGTGAATTAACTAATGCTGAAATGGTCAATATGATTCTTCGTTGTTTACCTACTGCTTATGATGCTAAAATTACTACAATTACAGAGTCTAAAGATCTAAACATTTATTCCATTGACAATCTTCTTGTTTCACTCATTGCTTATGAGCAAGGAGTAAGTCAAAGAAAGATTGATGCAGGTGAACCACGAAAGGACAAGAATATTGCACTAAATGTGAAAGAGTCAGAAAGTGAACACTCACAACCTGAGGATGAAGATGATATTGCATTGATGACTAGATAATTCAGAAGCTTTTTAAAGAGGAAGCAGAAGAGACGCCAGCAATGGAATAGAGGTAAGTATAACAGAAATGACAAGGTTTCTAATGAAGTGATTTGTTATGAATACAGGAAACTAGGTCATATAAAGACTGATTGTCCAAAACTTGAAGCCACTCCTAGCAAGGAGAAGGTAGAGGAGAAACCAATGGTAAATTAGGGCAAGAAAAATTTCAAAGAGCTTTCTGAGTGGACTCAGCTTCAGACTCATCTGAGACTGAAAAAGAAGAAGAAGTCACCAACCTTTGCTTGATGGCAGATAATGCTGAACAATCAGATCAAGAAGAGGTATGTGATTTAACCTATGATGAATTGTTTAAAGTTTCTGAACACATGTATGATGCATATAGGAAAATGAAAAAGAGGCATGCTAGTTTAGGTTTAGAATTGGAAGAGCTTAATAAGGAACACGAAATCCTTAGGAAAGATCATGCTTTAATAGATAACAACCACATGAAACTACTTGATGAATATGATGACTTGAATAAAAATTTTGAGAATTTAAAATCATCCTATGCTGAACTTGAAAAAGAATTTAAGAATTTTAAGGATGAATCTGAGAGCAAGACATATAGAATCAATTATACCAATCGAATCTTGGAAGATATGAATTCATTTTACAAACTCACAATAAGAGCTCTAGAGGATAATAGGAATCCCCCTAAACTTGAAGATTTTACAAATCCTAAATATTATCCTAAATTCATGAAATCCCTTAGAAGACAATCATATGAAAGAAAACATAGGAATATTTTTCCTAATGTTAAATGTAATAATTGTGGATTTTTGGGACATATATCTCACATCTGCACTTTAAAGATGAAAACTAATTTGGTGTGGAGAACTAAGATGCATAAACCTAGACATATCATACATGCATCTGATTATAAATTTCATAAAGGTGAACCCAAACTTGTTTGGGTTCCTAGGTCTAACATTTGAGAATTTTGCAGGTGTACTCTCACACAAGACCTCATGAGAGTAAATGGTACCTGGACAGCGGATGTTCAAAGCATATGACTGGAGATACTGCTCAATTCATAACGCTGGAAGCCATGAATGGAGGCAAGGTTACACTTGGAGATAATACCACAAAGAAAGTGATTGGATCAGGTATGATTGGAAATTTGAAAAACTTTTTTATAGACAATGTGTTATTAGTTGAAGGCTTAAAACATAATCTGTTAAGCATAAGTCAGCTATGTGATAAGGGCTACAATGTAAAATTTTAACATACTAGCTGCATAATAAGCATAAATGGAAATATTGTTTTAAATGGAAAAAGGGTAAACAATGTCTACATGCTAGATTTAAATTGTATTCAATCTCCTACTGTTTTTTGTTTGAAAACTGTTTCTGATGAATCATGGCTTTGGCATAGGAGACTTTGTCATTCTAGTATGAAAAACCTTAGGAGAATTACCCAAAAGAACTTAGTGAGAGGTATACCAAAACTAGACTTTACTAAGGACCACCTTTGTGATGCATGTCAATTAGGAAAATAAGTGAAGTCATCATTTAAGTCCAATAAAGATCTTAGGACCAGTAAACCTTTAGAAATTCTACACATGGATCTTTTTGGACCTGTAGGCACTGTAAGTCTAGGAGGAAAGGTATACGGATTTATTATAGTGGATGATTTCTCGAGATTCACTTGGTTAGATTTCTTTTTCATAAGAGTGAATCGTTTGAGGAATTCATAAATTTTTCTACTTGGATTCAAAGAAAACTAGGGAGTGAAATAATTTCTATACAAAG
The DNA here is from genome assembly GCA_016618105.1 of Dendrobium huoshanense. Classification (NCBI taxonomy): domain Eukaryota; kingdom Viridiplantae; phylum Streptophyta; class Magnoliopsida; order Asparagales; family Orchidaceae; genus Dendrobium; species Dendrobium huoshanense. The sequence goes on along the minus strand of CM028350.1, from coordinate 12,765,744 downwards.
TGATCATGGAGGAGAATTTGAAAATGAAAAATTTGAAAAATTCTGTAAAGAAAAGGGGATTGATCATAATTTTTCTGCACCTAGAACCCTTCAACAAAATGGGGTAGTTGAAAGAAAAAATAGAACATTAATAGAAGCCGCCCAAACAATGTTAGCAGAATACTCAATTCCTAGATATTTTTTGGGCTGAGGCGGTTAGCACTGCATGTTATGTTCTGAATAGGGTGAATGTGAGATCAAATTTGAATAAAACACCCTATGAGTTGCTAAAAGGTAGAACACCTAATTTGTCTCATTTGCATTGTTGACCTCATTTTTGTATGAGGTCACTCTTAACTCCTCCCTGAGTTCTAGATCCTAGGATTTTCCTAGTTCCTAGCCCTTAGGCTCAATCCAAAATCTTAACTCAATCCAATCCCAGAACTCATAGGCTAAAGACTTAGGTCCTAAAGCCCTTTCTAGGTGATTTTTCCATCACCTTGAAACCCAGTCTTTTGACCTCTAATTTAGGGTCTATCAATTTCATATTGATGTGACATGACTCTAGAGGCAACCCTCCAAATTTGAGCTCATTTGGAGGATTCTAACCCTTTAAACTTAATCCAACTCCAAATGTTTCAAAACCTTTGAATATTTACAATCCATGCCACTAGGCTATTCACCTAGTGGAATTTGACTTTGGATCCCCCTCCAAATCTTTTGATTCCTCTTAATACCTTGATATTAACTTATTAAGCAATGATCTACATCTTTTTAGATTCAATTTGACCCAGAATTGACTTGAGTCCAAAATGACCAAAATGCCCTTAAATGGAGGATTTTTGGACTTTTGGCCTAAACTCAATTTGATTTGACTTATCAACCTTTGAAATATTCTCCAAATGTCATTTCAATGGATCCTAAATGACTTTAGGAATATATTGAACCCAAACTTACTCTTTGGTTTGACCAAGTTGACCAAGTCAACTATGGTTGACCAAATCAACCCTTAACCTACAAACTTGTCAAATTCAATCATTCAACCCATTTGAATCAAATCAATTCTTCAAAATAATTCAATTGGACACCCATGACATGTCCAAAGACTTTCAAGTCAATCCTAATATTAGGTTGACTTGGTCAACTCATTTGGAGAGATCAAAACCCTCTTTAACTTCATGTATTTACTTAAAAATTCAAATCCTTAATCTCAAACTCTTGGCCACATCATCAAGCCACCTTGAAAATCCATGGCTTAGTCTAGAACCTACTCAAACATGATGTGATGTGACACATTTCCTCCCCTAATAGAGCTTAAACCAACCCCCTTTAACAAGGCTTGGCATTGGTTCATCCAAATGGGGGAAAAGGTGTGGTCCCTCTTCCCATGGACCAAGAGATGTCACTCTCAACCACCAACCCTATTCCATAGCTTTGGGCAGCATAGGGGACACTTGGCACTCATCCAAAACCACTCCAAATCAAATCTCAACCATCCAATCCAAAAGCCAAAGGCAAAGTGGGGGAAAACTTGACCTAAAGGGGGCTTCTTCATCATCCCCTCTCATATGATCAAAATCTCCAAACTCCAGCAGCCCCCAACCATCTAAGAGCTCCTCCCATACACTTTAACACATTCCAAGCCCTTCCCAAGCTTTTCCCAACCATTTCCAAGCCTCAAATCACTATTTTAGTGAGGAGAGAGCATTATAGAGAGAGAAAGCGGACTTTCCCATATAACTTTTGATCCATCAAGATCCGGCTTTTGGAGTCTTCAGCAAAGTGTTAGAGGATTGCCGCAGCTTTCCAACAAGTCAAAAATCTCAAAAATCCGATGGTTGGATCGTAAGTTATGCTCATTTTAATTTTAAATTTCAATTTGAAACTATAGCGATTTTACAATGAATAGAGCCTCCAAACTCCAGGCATTGTAAGATCATATTTCCCTTTAGATACAGTTCAAATTTCGTGCAATTTTGTCGAGTATTTTGAAAGATATGAGCGTTTAAAGATTTCTATTCAAAATGAACTAGAGCAGATCTGGACCGTCCGATCGACGATCAGACGGCTCAGATCTGGGTATACCGTGCGGCTTCCTCCATGTTTGAATGTGGGTCATCCCGTGGAATGGGAGGGTGATGTGGCGTCACGCCACGCCGCCACGTCACCGTCAGCTGATTTGACCCAAATTTGAATAAAAAATGCTTTAAATGCACCAAATCTTCAAAAAATCACAGAAAATTGAGTTCTCCACCAAATGGGGCGTTCTTGGGCTCGTTGGAAAGATAATGTAATTTAGTATTTATTAAAATTAAAATTATATTTATTTGATTTCTGTATTGTGAGATATTTGAGTTTATGTTAATTTCATTTATTGCTATTTTCTCACAATCCAGTGATCAAATGAAGCCCAAATTTTGGTGGAAGATTATTGAGTATCTTACGCATGTTTAATAATTTTTCTAGGTTCATATGCTCAATAGATTTCTGTGATATGAATTTTTAAGGTAAAGGGTCTATTTTGGATCCTAAACTTTGAAAATTCATAACTCCTTAGGCTTTTAGTATTTTGCTGTGATATTTCTATGGTATGATTAAATGTATGTCAGGGTTAGACACATCAAGTTTCATGCCTATTTAAATAGTAGAGACACCTAGGAAAAATAATTAAGGAAATATTTAGAAAACTTAGAAAATTCATAGGGGATTGTACACACACCCAATAGGGGTGAAACTTGAACATAGTAAACTTAGTGACATCAGGTACCTTAGGTTCAAATTTTACTCAATTTGAAGGTCATTAGGTTAGAAAATGAGCATGTCAAATTTCAGCCCCTTTAAGGACTTAGAAAATTCAATAAATCATTATAAATTTATATTAATTCCAAAAAATACCCATAATACCTCTAATCAACCATATGTCAACTTTTAATCATTGAAATTTGAAAATACTTTAATTTTACATTAAAATCCATTTTAATTTAATTTTAATCAAAATCAATGTTTAATCAATTTTAATTAATTAAAAATTATTAAAAATCCCAAAAAAATCTTTAAACACTTGCTGATCTCTCCTTAGATCATTTCGGATCTTTGGAGTTGATTTCAAAGAGTTTGGGACTCATTTAGTATCAAATCACTAAAATGACCGTTAATTGAAACAATTTAATAATTTCAATAAATACCCAAACTTCCAAAATTCATAATTAATTGTAGAAAATTCCAAATCAATCAAACTCAATGGCTAATGAATCTAATTAAAATCTAGTATTTTCCAAAAATGTCAAACCCCCAAAATATGGTCAAAGTCAAAAAGTCAACATTTTGGTCAACTCTAGGTCAAAACCGGGTCAAAACTTCTAAAAATCATAACTTTTGATAGAAAACTCCAAATTGAGTGTGCCAGCTGTCTAACAACTCATAATAAGGTCTAGTATTTGTTAAAAATTTTAAACCCTTAAGATTAACTCTAACTTTAAAAGTCAATTTTTGACCCCTAAGTTAACACATCCGGATAATCTCTTAAAGCCTATTAACTCCTCCAAATTCCAAAATTTTCTTAATTGGATAATAAAACTCTCAACTAATATATTAAAATCAGTAACCAACTCCCTTTAATATCAAGCCACTCTTTTAATTCCAACCAATTTAAATAACTTAATCAACCCCGATTGCTACTAGGTAACCCAGGCCTACGAGGCTATTAGCTTAGCCCCAAGGAAGGTGAAATAAACTTCACGGCCTCGGTGTGAAACAAAGGTAGTAATCAATTAACTTTTAAAATATATTTAATTAAAATTCTTAATTTATTAATATTTAAATTTTAATCTAAATCCTCTTTTAAGCCTTAACAAACCCAGACTTTTAGACAACTTCAACTAATAACCTACTTTAGGATCTATCCCAGCCACACGACCTTTCTCACACACCTTAGATGATGTGCTAGGACGACCAACTATAGATCTAGGTTAGGCCGGTGTTTACTTTACTGCTGTGTGCTGGATTTTTCGTAGTTTTCACTGCATGTTGTGGATGAAATTGCTCTGCTGTGTCTGCTTACTTTTTCTGTACTCTGTGGATGGATTGATGTGTTTGGCGACTAGATTACCCTTAGGTTAGGTACGATCTGGATGTTGACATAGTTTTCTGCAGGTGGCCACGCTCATGCAGGGCAATATAAAAAGGGGGCAAATCAAAAAATGCATAAATATTATAAACTCTTTGCACAGGTGCTTCAGCTGCTAAAGCCCCCAAATCATAAAAAGAGTGTGACCAGTGTGTTTATTTTCTTTTCTTCTCATATACAACTTCTTGGGAATAACTGCTTTTTATATATTAATTGCTTAGGATAACTCTGCAGGTGAGTCTAGATTTTTATTTTGATATCAATGTAATTTGTGTAAGTGTCAAGTGTTGTGAAAGTTGATTTTGAGTTGGGATACATAGATCCAAAGCTTGGATTTCAAAGAGGAAAGGATACTCCTTTAGGGAACACTCCTTTTACATTTTGAAGTCCAAATTTGGATCATACATTTTCCTTACCCAAAGAGGAAAGAGTGGCCTTCCCTTTAAAGGAAGTGCCCTCTTATCCATTTGGGTAATCCACTACGAAGATTCTAAGAAGATTGAGGAAAAGGAGTCCAAAGAAGAACGAGATTGAAGATTTGAGGATTTGAAGATTGAGAGTATCCCACTCAAAATAGCTTGCGTCATTATTAGTCTTGAAATCCGGGTTGTTGTCTGTGGTGCCCGGCCACTTTACTTTCTGCAAAACTCTGGTTTGTAATAAGCAAGGCAATTCTGCCTATGGACATTTATTAATTAATTTATATTTGATGTGATGATTTGATTGCCTTTAGGATTACTTGCTTTTACTAGTTTTTTGGCGATTGTATGCCGCTTTTTATTTTCGCCTGGATACGTGAGACTTGTGAGGGTGTGAAAGTTTTCTACTCATAACCTTAAAAGTCTAAAATTTTAGTGGGTCTAAATAACATAGAAAGATAACGAATCTAGGGAATTAGCCGGGGATCGACCCCGGGGTCGCATGCATATTTCTGCACTTCTTCTTTCCTTGTTTTAGACCCTTCCCCGCCTGCGGGTAGAGTCCAGATAGTCTAACCTATGAGGACGAGGTGCCGGACCTGGGGAAGTCCAGTCTTCTAAAAAATTATTATTTTCTAAGCCTGTTTTTTAAATTTCAAGCATATTTGATTTGAGGTTGTTAATCAGCATGCATTGCATTAGAAATGAATTAAAAGAGTCAAAATTTTAATTTCATCAGTTTTAGCATTTTAGCACCCAACATAAGTCAAAGGGGGCCAAATAGGAGAATCTCTAGATGTCCACCCCAACTTTCCAAAACCTTAAATACAACGTCCCTATCACTCTTTCATAAAAGACCGAACTCATCTCTTTTAAATCGATTAGGTGGTTAGCTTGCTCCCCAATCCAGGCTGGGGTAAGTCTAGACCTTGCACTGCATTAGTTAGGATCGGACGATTGTGGTCCAAAATCCAAAATAGATTTAGGTTCCGGGGCAGATCTTTGATTATAAGACCCTAAACTTCGGAAATATAATCCCAAATTTCTAATAAAATGCTCAACTTTAATTAAATGTCATTTCATTCCAAAACATAAAGCCCAACACTTAGATTAAGTTGGGACACTTCCGGATGGTTCTGGAATCTTAAAGTGTCCCCTACCTCTCCTCCTTTAACTCCGTTAATAACTGATCAATTTTGATCCATTCCCTTTTGAGTTTCCAAAATTCATCTCTTTTTGATATCACTCCTAAGAAAATCTGACAAAATTTTGCCACTATTTTAATCGAGAGTTTTTGTAGGGGATTTTGTCTCCCTACGATGTAATTAACTACGAGGGCTTGCGCTCGTAGGAGATTTAGAACCACACACGCACCTGATTTTAAAATTAATTTTTTAAAGTTCAATTGGATTTCTTTGGAAAACTTAAAATACTAGTGATCGTTATTATAACAATCAAAGAATTATCATCGAATAGTATTTTCTCCCTACGGGGAGATACATTTTTCTTTGATAAGGCTTTCGATGTGAAATCAACGATCACACTTCTTGAATATTGTGGTTGGATATTCAGTAGAATCGCATTTTGACCCTTCGGGGCCATATGAAGCTCTCTTTAGTATCCGGTCACGATATTCAAGATGAATTTCATAATTCTAAATCTGAACCCCGTTATGAAATTTTATTTTCACCTCTCGAGGTGATATACTTTTTCTAACGAGATAATTCAATTTTAGAATTCAATTTTAAGTTCTAAAGAAAACCAATATTTTCAAAACATGTTTCCAAAATTCCACCAACAAAAAAATGGCACGCCCGGTGGGACCAATCTCTCTCTCCATCTTTAATAATGGCAAAATTTTGTTTCATCGGTAGTCTTAACTACCTTTCTTCCGTTGGTCCCTCTACCCATTTCTTTCTTGGGTGAGTGTGGCCAACATCTAAAAGAAAATACCTTTCAAATAGAGAGGCGAGTGATGAAATCTTTGTCTAAGCCGGGCTTTGACATTTTGCCTCCAAGTTAATTGGTAGAGCAAAGGAGTTAAGCCAGGTTCCTTGAATATTCTCAAATCAATTTTGTAAACTCTCTTATTTGGTGAAAACTCAACATATTGAGGTTCAAGATTTAGAGAAAGTTAATCATGCTTAAAATTCAAATTTTAATTCAAAATTGACTAACTTAAATCACTTTTCCTTAATTCCAGGATACTTAAATACTCAAATGGCTGGAAAACTCATCTTCTCACTGGATAAAAACTTGACAATAGAAGGAATTACCTCTGGCAACTTGATCCAGTTTGGGATAGAATTTCAAAACTTTAAGTTATCAGTCAACGGAGAAGAAATGATTGATCTCTCTGCTGGAATATAAAGGGATGTCCCCCTAGTCGAGATTACTTTAGGGTCAGGAGTTGACTCCCCCATCTCTATGATGGAGGTCGTTGTCGCCCCTTCGACCACTGTGCCCTCTACTCAGGAGGATAAAAATCGAGAACCATTAAAAATGGAGGAATTACCATCTCAACCTGAGATTGGTTCAAGTTCTAACACTCCTATTGTTAGTAAAAGTAAGCGGAAGAAATACCTTAAAAGGGTTAAGAAGAAGGTTGCTAAGGCCAAAAAGACTGCTAAGGTAGAAGCCTTAAAACAAGTTAAATTTGAGGCCAATCGAGAATTCGTTGCTCCTTACACCTACCCCCTCCATGGGGGAAATGTTTTCCACCCTACTCCTGTTACTCAAAGGAGAGAGGTTGTGAAAATGAGAGCACGATCTCCGATACACCTTCTTGACTACTATACAGAGAGAATCAATCAAGAAAGAGCAAAGCAATCACATGTAATAAATCATAGGCCCCTAGTTGAAGGTTATGACCCAACCACTCTATTAGATGAAGTTTGGTCACGTTACTACACGTGCCCTACTATATCATCTGTAGAGGAGGAGGTGGAGAAACCACCCGGGGTGACACTCTCATAATTGCTAGGTCACTAGTAATTAGGAAGGGGAATAATGATGGATCTGAAATCTTATCAGATAGTGATACCATTTGAATTTAACTTTTAAAAGGGGTCCTATCACGATAGATCCTTAGATTGAGATGATGCAGCACTAGTTAGGGGTAGTGCAGACCCCACAACAATCTCTTTCTTTTAAGAGATTGTGGAAATATAATTTATATTGATAGGGTCTTGCCACCTGGACTTGCTATTTTGAAGAAAAACACATTATTTCTCAAGTGTACTAGATCAGAATTTTCAAGATAGTTGATCCATCTTTTTAATGAAAATTGACCTCTACTTTAAATCAAAAATAGGAGAGAGTAGTGATTGACCCCACTGGATCTTTAAAGGCCCCTCCCTCCCACCGCTTCTGCGGGTTGATTTGATTTTTGAATTAAAATTTGTATCAAACTTAAGTTGGTTTTTGAAATGAAAATCTTCTTAGTCTTCTCGCGGTTTTGTATCTTATAGGCTTCTCTTGCATGTTCTAAATCTATTCAATGATTTTCTAAGTCAAGTTAATATTTTCTTATCAAAAGATTGGGTCCAATTTGGGGATTATTCTTTCTTGGATAAGAGAATGAATTTCCTTCTCTTATACTTGTGATATAATCCTGGATTAAAAAAAAAAAAGAGAGCAATTATTTTAAGGTTTTAAAGAAAGTGAAGCCTCTTGTTAAAAAAAAAATTCAAAGGATGCACAAAGTGCATTAAAAAAATTCAAAATCAAAAGTAGCACAAAGTGCGCCAAAGAAATAAAAAGATGTGCAAAGCACGTCACAAAAAAAAAGTGAAAGAGGCTTCCTTCTTTTTAAATCCTTAAATTTCAAAGGTCCCGATCACCCTTAATAGCTTGACTTTGTAAAATTTTGAATCTAAATTTATTGTCGTGCATAGACAGTTTATTAGATAGGAAATTCAATGCAAGAGAATTAAAAAGATTAAATTTCTCGATCCAACTTAAATCCTTTTGAAATTGATTTTAATTCAAAATTTCTATAAGGGGAGAACCTAATTCAATTTATATGAAATTTAATCTGGGTCAACAAAATCCATAACCCTTGGCTCTTTTCGGGTCAATTGGTTTCACTCTACTTCTCACTTTTGAATTTGTTCCCACTTGTCATTCTGACAGGGTCCAAATGATTAAGAGAAAATTTTCAATAAAAAGAATGAATCTTTTACTTATAATAAGAAATCAAATTCCATTCTTGAGAGATATATGTGAATCTTTAAACATAGACATCATTTCTTTTAAGATCCACTTCGTGAAATAACACTCTATGTTGGGTCCAAGCTTGTTCTCATATAGAGGTGTGTTTTACATGGCTATAAATTGACTTTAAAATTGAGTCACAACTGAGTAGAGTGCCCAACTCCGATTGGAGGAGCTCGAAGGCCTCGAAGAAAGTTGATTTTGAACTCAACAAAATTTGAAATTACATAAGTCACATATGATTCAAGCTCATGATAAAATTGTGTTACCTCAGGACTTTCTAAGTAGGAGACTTGGCTATAGTCTTTGGAGACCAATTTTAGTCCACCATAAGATTAATGAAAGCTTTGAATCAATGTTGATTGGATCGTCCACCTTAGAGATGATCTATAAGGAAGGTTCATGGCAATGGATTAATTTTGAAGATACCACCAGATGCTTCCTTTCAAGTGGGCGGTTCTTTAAGAAGTATCATGCCTAATGAGGATCAAATTAAACATCAAATTCACCCCTTTAAATTCAAAGAAATCAAATCAAATTCAAAATCATCAATCAATTATTTTCAGTTTTATTTTCCTTAAGGTTAGGTCCTTCCTTCCCTTAAGATTAGACCCGCTAGTGGTGGAGTACGCCCTCTGTGGCACCATCCTGACTTTTACCTGTGGATCAGTGGTGGAGTACGCCCTTTGTGGCACCATCCTGATTCTTGTTCGCTAGTGGTGGAGTACGCCCCCCGTGGCACCACCCTGGCATTTGACTTGGGGATTAGTGGTGGAGTACGCCCTTCGTGGCACCATCCTGATTCACACTCGCTAGTGGTGGAGTACGCCCTTCATGGCACCATCCTAGTTTGACAGTTTTGGTCCTCTGTGTGGAGCAAGTTTCCTCCCCACATGACCATTCGCTAGTGGTGGAGTATGCCCTTCGTGGCACCATCCTAGTTTGCCAGTTTTGGTCCTCTGTGTGGAGCAAGTTTCCTCCCCACATGACCATTCGCTAGTGGTGGAGTACACCCTTCGTGGCACCATCCTAATTTGCCAGTTTCGGTCCTCTGTGTGGAGCAAGTTTCCTCCCCACATGACCATTCGCTAGTGGTTGAGTACGCCCTTCGTGGCACCATCCTAGTTTGCCAGTTTCGGTCCTCTGTATGGAGCAAGTTTCCTCCCCACATGACCATTCGATAGTGGTGGAGTACGCCCTTCGTGGCACCATCCTAGTTTGCCAGTTTCGGTCCTCTGTGTGGAGCAAGTTTCCTCCCCACATGACCATTCGCTAGTGGTGGAGTACGCCCTTCGTGGCACCATCCTAGTTTGCCAGTTTCGGTCCTCTGTGTGGAGCAAGTTTCCTCCCCACATGACCATTCGCTAGTGGTGGAGTACGCCCTTCGTGGCACCATCCTAGTTTGCCAGTTTCGGTCCTCTGTGTGGAGCAAGTTTCCTCCCCACATGACCATTCGCTAGTGGTGGAGTACGCCCTTCATGGCACCATCCTAGTTTGCCAGTTGATCTGCCTATTAGGAGTAAGTCTTCTATCAGCATCCTATAGGCCTAAGGTTGGGTGATGCCCATCCTTAGACCCAAGGCTAGGTATTCCCTACCTTAGTTTTCCAGTTAATTTGTCCATTAGGAGTAAGTCTTCTATCAGCATCCTATGGACCTAAGGTTGGGTGATGCCCTTCCTTAGACCCAAAGCTAGGTATTCCCTACTTTGGTTTCTAGTTAATTTGCCTATTTGGACTAAGTCTTCTATCAGCATCATATAGGCCTAAGGTTGGGTGATGCCCTTCCTTAGACCCAAGATTAGGTATTCCCTACCTTGGTTTTCCAGTTGATCTGTCTATTAGGTGTAAGCCTTCTATCAGCATCCTATAGACATAAGGTTGGGTGATTCCCTTCCTTACACTCCTAAAATTCTATTCAAAATTTCCATTCGGTCAACGCCAATGTGTGCAGCAGAAATTACTTCTACTACACACATTGGGGGTCCATTTGTTGACCTCATTTTTGTATGAGGTCACTCTTAACTCCTCCCTGAGTTCTAGATCCTAGGATTTTCCTAGTTCCTAGCCCTTAGGCTCAATCCAAAATCTTAACTCAATCCAATCCCAGAACTCATAGGCTAAAGACTTAGGTCCTAAAGCCCTTTCTAGGTGATTTTTCCATCACCTTGAAACCCAGTCTTTTGACCTCTGATTTAGGGTCTATCAATTTCATATTGATGTGACATGACTCTATAGGCAACCCTCCAAATTTGAGCTCATTTGGAGGATTCTAACCCTTTAAACTTAATCCAACTCCAAATGTTTCAAAACCTTTGAATATTTATAATCCATGCCACTAGGCTATTCACCTAGTGGAATTTGACTTTGGATCCCCCTCCAAATCTTTTGATCCCTCTTAATACCTTGATATTAACTTATTAAGCAATGATCTACATCTTTTTAGATTCAATTTGACCCAGAATTGACTTGAGTCCAAAATGACCAAAATGCCCTTAAATGGAGGATTTTTGGACTTTTGGCCTAAACTCAATTTGATTTGACTTATCAACCTTTGAAATATTCTCCAAATGTCATTTCAATGGATCCTAAATGACTTTAGGAATATATTAAACCCAAACTTACTCTTTGGTTTGACCAAGTTGACCAAGTCAACTATGGTTGACCAAATCAACCCTTAACCTACAAACTTATCAAATTCCATCATTCAACCCATTTGAATCAAATCAATCCTTCAAAATAATTCAATTGGACACCCATGACATGTCCAAAGACTTTCAAGTCAATCCTAATATTAGGTTGACTTGGTCAACTCATTTGGAGAGGTCAAAACCCTCTTTAACTTCATGTATTTACTTAAAAATTCAAATCCTTAATCTCAAACTCTTGGCCACATCATCAAGCCACCTTGGCAATCCATGGCTTAGTCTAGAACCTGCTCAAACATGATGTGATGTGACACATTTCCTCTCCTAATAGAGCTTAAACCAACCCCCTTTAATAAGGCTTGGCATTGGTTCATCCAAATGGGGGGAAAGGTGTGGTCCCTCTTCCCATGGACCAAGAGATGTCACTCTCGAGCACCAACCCTATTCCATAGCTTTGGGTAGCATAGGGGACACTTGGCACTCATCCAAAACCACTCCAAATTAAATCTCAACCATCCAATCCAAAAGCCAAAGGCAAAGTGGGGGAAAACTTGACCTAAAGGGGGCTTCTTCATCATCCCCTCTCATATGATCAAAATCTCCAAACTCCAGCAGCCCCCAACCATCTAAGAGCTCCTCCCATACACTCTAACACATTCCAAGCCCTTCCCAAGCTTTTCCCAACCATTTCCAAGCCTCAAATCACTATTTTAGTGAGAAGAGAGCATTCTAGAGAGAGAAAGCGGACTTTCCAATATAACTTTTGATCCAGAAAGATCCGGCTTTTGGAGTCTTCAGCAAAGTGTTAGAGTATTGCAGCAGCTTTCCAACAAGCCAAAAATCTCAAAAATCCGATGGTTGGATCGTAAGTTATCCTCATTTTAATTTTAAATTTTAATTTGAAACTGTAGCGATTTTACAATGAATAGAGCCTCCGAACTCCAGGCATTGTAAGATCATATTGACCTCTAGCTACAGTTCAAATTTTGTGCAATTTCTTCGAGTATTTTGAAAGATATGAGCATTTAAAGATTTCTATTCAAAATGAACTAGAGCAGATCTGGACCGTCCGATCGACGATCAGACGGCTCAGATCTGGGTATACCGTGCGGCTTCCTCCATGTTTGAACGTGGGTAATTCCGTGGTATGGGAGGGTGACATGGCGTCACGCCACGCCGCCACGTCACCGTCAGCTGATTTGACCCAAATTTGAATAAAAAATGCTTTAAATGCTCCAAATCTTCAAAAATTCACAGAAAATGAGTTCTCCACCAAATGGGGCGTTCTTGGGCTTGTTGGAAAGATAATATAATTTAGTATTTATTAAAATTAAAATTATATTTATTTGATTTCTGTATTGTGAGATATTTAAGTTTATGTTAATTTCATTTATTGTTATTTTCTCACAATCCAGTGATCAAATGAAGCCCAAATTTTGGTGGATGATTATTGAGTATCTTACGCATGTTTAATAATTTTTCTAGGTTCATATGATCAATAGATTTCTGTGATATGATTTTTTAATGTAAAGGGTCTATTTTGGATCCTAAACTTTGAAAATTCATAACTCCTTAGGCTTTTAGTATTTTGTTGTGATATTTCTGTGGTATGATTAAATGTATGTCAGGGTTAGACACACCAAGTTTCATGCCTATTTAAATAGTAGAGACACCTAGGAAAAATAATTAAGGAAATATTTAGAAAACTTAGAAAATTCATAGGGGATTGTACACACACCCAATAGGGGTGAAACTTGAACATAGTAAACTTAGTGACATCAGGTACCTTAGGTTTAAATTTTACTCAATTTGAAGGTCATTAGGTTAGAAAATTGAGCATGTCAAGTTTAAGCCCCTTTAAGGACTTAGAAAATTCAATAAATCATTATAAATTTATATTAATTCCAAAAAATACCCATAATACATCTAATCAACCATATTTCAACTCTTAATCATTGAAAATTGAAATTACTTTAATTTTACATTAAAATCCATTTTAATTTAATTTTAATCAAAATAATTGTTTAATAAATTTTAATTAATTCAAAATTATTAAAAATCCCAAAAAAATCTTTAAACACTTGCTGATCTCTCCTTAGATCATTTCTGATCTTTGGAGTTGATTTCAAAGAGTTTGGGACTCATTTGGGATCAAATCACTAAAATGACCCTTAATTGAAACAATTTAATAATTTCAATAAATACCCAAACTTCCAAAATTCATAATTAGATGTAGAAAATTCCAAATTAATCAAACTCAGTGGCTAATGACTCTAAATAAAATCTAGTATTTTCCAAAAATGTAAAACCCCAAAAATATGGTCAAAGTCAAAAAGTCAACATTTTGGTCAACTCTATGTCAAAACCGGGTCAAAACTTCTAAAAATCATAACTTTTGATAGAAAACTCCAAATTGAGTGTGCCAGCTGTCTAACAACTCATAATAAGGTCTAGTATTTGTTAAAAATCTTAAACACTTAAGATTAACTCTAACTTTAAAAGTCAATTTTTGACCCCTTAGTTAACACATCCGAATAATCTCTTAAAGCCTATTAACTCCTCCAAATTCCAAAATTTTCTTAGTTGGCTAATAAAACTCTCAACTAATCTATTAAAATCAGTAACCAAATTCCTTTAATATCAAGCCACTCTTTTAATTCCACTCAATTTAAATAACTTAATCAACCCCGATTGCTACTGGTAACCCAGGCCTACGAGGCTATTGGCTTAGCCCCAAGGAAGGTGAAATAAACTTCACGGCCTCGGTGTGAAACAAAGGTAGTAATCAATTAACTTTTAAAATATGTTTAATTAAAATTCTTAATTTATTAATACTTAAATTTTAATCTAAATCCTCTTTTAAGCCTTAACAAACCCAGACTTTTAGACAACTTCAACTAATAACCTACTTTAGGATCTATCCCAGCCACACGACCTTTCTCACACACCTTAGATTATGTGCTAGGATGACCAACTCTAGATCTAGGTTAGGCCGGTGTTTACTTTACTGCTGTGTGCCAGATTTTTCATAGTTTTCACTACATGTTGTGGATGAAATTGCTCTGCTGTGTCTGCTTACTTTTTTTGTACTCTGTGGATGAATTGATGTGTTTGGCGACTAGATTACCCTTAGGTTAGGTACGATCTGGATGTTGACACAGTTTTCTGCAGGTGGCCACACTCATGCAGGGCAATATAAAAAGGGGGCAAATAAAAAAATACATAAATATTATAAACTCTTTGCACAGGTGCTTCAGCTGCTAAAGCCCCCAAATCATAAAAAGAGTGTGACCAGTGTGTTTATTTTCTTTTCTGCTCATATATAACTTCTTGGGAATAACAGCTTTTTATATATTAATTGCTTAGGATAACCCTGCAGGTGAGTCTAGATTTTTATTTTGATATCAATGTAATTTGTGTAAGTGTCAAGTGTTGTGAAAGTTGATTTTGAGTTGGGATACATAGATCCAAAGCTTGGATTCCAAAGAGGAAAGGATACTCCTTTAGGGAACACTCCTTTTCCATTTGGAAGTCCAAATTTGGATCATACATTTTCCTTACCCAAAGAGGAAAGAGTGGCCTTCCCCTTAAAGGAAGTGCCCTCTTATCCATTTGGGTAATCCACTATGAAGATTCTAAGAAGATTGAAGAAAAGGAGTCCAAAGAAGAACGAGATTGAATATTTGAGGATTTGAAGATTGAGAGTATCCCACTCAAAATAGCTTGCGTCATTATTAGTCTTGAAATTCGGGTTGTTGTCAGTGGTGCCCGGCCACTTTACTTTCTGCAAAACTCTGGTTTGTAATAAGCAAGGCAATTCTGCCTATGGACATTTATTAATTAATTTATATTTGATGTGATGATTTGATTGCCTTTAGGATTACTTGCTTTTACTAGTTTTTTGACGATTGTATGCCGCTTTTTGTTTTCGCCTGGATACGTGAGACTCGTGAGGGTGTGAAAGTTTTCTACTCATAACCTTAAAAGTCTAAAATTTTAGTGGGTCTAAATAACATAGAAAGATAACGAATCTAGGGAATTAGCCGGGGATCGACCCCGGGGTCGCATGCATATTTCTGCACTTCTTCTTTCCTTGTTTTAGACCCTTCCCCGCCTGCGGGTAGAGTCCGGATAGTCTAACCTATGAGGACGAGGTGCCGGACCTGGGGAAGTCCAGTCTTCTAAAAAATTATTATTTTCTAAGCCTATTTTTTAAAATTTCAAGCATATTTGATTTGAGGTTGTTAATCAGCATGCATTGTATTAGAAATGAATTAAAAGAGTCAAAATTTTAATTTCATCAATTTTAGCATTTTAGCACCCAACATAAGTCAAAGGGGGCCAAATAGGAGAATCTCTAGATGTCGGCCCCAACTTTTCAAAACCTTAAATACAACGTCCCTATCACTCTTTCATAAAAGACCGAACTCATCTCTTTTAAATCGATTAGGTGGTTAGCTGGCTCCCCAATCCAGGCCGGGGTAAGTCCAGACCTTGCACTGCATTAGTTAGGATCGGACGACTGTGGTCCAAAATCCAAAATAGATTTAGGTTCCGGGGCAGATCTTTGATTATAAAACCCTAAACTTCGGAAATATAATCCCAAATTTCTAATAAAATGCTCAACTTTAATTAAATGTCATTTCATTCCAAAACATAAAGCCCAACACTTAGATTAAGTTGGGACACTTCCGGATGGTTCTGGAATCTTAAAGTGTCCCCTACCTCTCCTCCTTTAACTCCGTTAATAACTGATCAATTTTGATCCATTCCCTTTTGAGTTTCCAAAATTCATCTCTTTTTGATATCACTCCTAGAAAATCTGACAAAATTTTGCCACTATTTTAATTGAGAGTTTTTGTAGGGGATTTTGTCTCCCTACGATGTAATTAACTACGAGGGCTTGCGCTCGTAGGAGATTTAGAACCACACACGCACCTGATTTTAAAATTAATTTTTCAAAGTTTAATTGGATTTCTTTGGAAAACTTAAAATACTAGTGATCGTTATTATAATAATCAAAGAATTATCATCGAATAGTATTTTCTCCCTACGGGGAGATACATTTTTCTTTGATAAGGCTTTTGATGTGAAATCAACGATCACAATTCTTGAATATTGTGGTTGGATATTCAGTAGAATCGCATTTTGACCCTTCGGGGCCATATGAAGCTCTCTTTAGCATCCGGTCACGATATTCAAGATGAATTTCATAATTCTAAATCTGAACCCCGTTATGAAATTTTATTTTCACCTCTCGAGGTGATATACTTTTTCTAACGAGATAATTCAATTTTAGAATTCAATTTTAAGTCCTAAAGAAAACTAATATTTTCAAAACATGTTTCAAAAATTCCACCAACATGCATGTATTTGGTTGCAAGGTGTTCATACATAATAATGGAAAATCTACCTTAGAAAAATTTGATCCAAAATCAAATGAAGGAATTTTTGTTGGATATTCAAGTGTTGAAAAATCTTATAGGGTATTCAACAAAAGAACTTTAGTCATTGAAGAAACCACACATGTTGTATTTGATGAAAGTGGAAATTTGGATGAGCCAAATGTTGTTGAAGAAGAAATTGAAGAAAACTCCCAAAAGATTGATAGATTAAATTTGGAAGAAAATGTGGAAGAAAATTTGGAAAGAGAAAACCCTTTGCCTAGAGATTTGAGATTTTCTAAAAACCACCCAAAGGAATTGATTATAGGTGAACCAAGTGAGGGTGTTAGAACTAGGCGTGGATTAAACACGGAAGTCAATCATTCAGCCTTTATTTCAACTATTGAACCCACAAACATTGATCAAGCACTTTCTGATGAATTTTGGAGATTGGCCATGCAAGAAGAGTTAAATCAATTTGTAAGAAATAAAGTTTAGGAATTAACTACAAGGCCAAAAGATCAAAGTGTTGTTGGAACCAAATGGGTTTTCAAAAATAAAATGAATGACTCAGGAGTAGTCATTAGAAATAAGGCTAGATTAGTTTCTAAGGGGTATAATCAAATTGAAGGAATTGATTTTGAGGAGACTTTTGCCCCTGTAGCTAGACTTGAAGCAATTAGGGTTTTACTTGCCTTTGCCTGTTTTAAAGGTTTTAAATTGTTTCAAATGGATGTAAAAAGTGCCTTTTTGAATGGGGTTATTAAAGAAGATGTTTTTGTAGAACAACCTCCAGGTTTTGAAAATTCTAAATTTCTAAATCATGTTTTCAAGTTAAAAAAGACATTATATGGATTGAAACAGGCACCTAGGGCTTGGTATGAGAGGTTGAGCACCTTCCTACTTGAACGATCTTTTGAAAAAGGAAGTGTGGATACAACTCTCTTTTTAAGAAAAATTAGAAAGGATATACTTATTGTTCAAATTTATGTGGATGACATCATCTTTGGATCTTCAAATAAAAATCTTTGTGATGATTTTTCTAAAATAATGAGTAGTGAATTTGAAATAAGTTTAATGGGAGATTTAAATTACTTTCTAGGATTTAGCATTAAGCAACTTGAGGAAGGTACTTTTCTTAGTCAAACTAAATATATTAAGGACATCCTCAAGAAATATGAAATAGATAATGCTAAACCTGTTAGTACACCAATGAGTTCCTCAGTTCAGTTGGATAAGGACCTTAAGGGAAAATCTGTTGATAAAAAAAAATTTAGAGGGATAATTGGATCTTTGCTTTACTTGACAGCTAGCCGACCAGATATTATGTTAAGTGTTTGCTTATGTGCTAGATTTCAATCAGATCCAAAAGAATCACATTTGACAGCAGTGAAAAGGATTTTTAGATATTTACTAGAAACTCAAAACTTAGGGATTTGGTATCCTAAGTTTAGATCTTCATTTAAAATTATTGGTTACTCAGATTCTGACTTTGCAGGCTATAGAGTGGATAGGAAAAGTACTTTTGGAATATGTCAATTCATTGGAAATTCATTAGTTTCATGGTTTAGTAGAAAATAAAATTCAGTGGCACTATCTATTGCAGAAGCAGAATACATTGCATTAGGAAGTTGTGTGGCACAAGTACTTTGGATAAAACAACAGTTGATTGATTTAGGATTAACTATAGGTACTATTTCAATTTATTGAGACAATACTAGTGCTATTTGTATTTTCAAAAATCCTATTCAACATTCTATAACCAAACACATTGATATAAGGCATCATTTCATAAGGGATCATGTATCCAAGGGAGAATTTGAACTCACACATGTTTCAACTGAAAATCAACTTGCAGACATTTTTACAAAACCTTTAGCCTTTGATACCTTCAGTACTTTAAGAACAAGGCTTGGTGTTATTGAATTGAAAGCCTAAATAAGATGTCTTTGCAACATTGATATTTATGTTTTTTTTTGTTTTTGATTTTGTGAAATTTTGTGTGTTTTTGAATGAATTTGTTTTTGGGTCTATGGTTTTGTTTTATGTTTTCTGTGTTTTTGAATGTTTAGGTTGATTTTCTTAAATTAAAATTCAAAATTCAAAAATTGGAGGAAATCGTCTAGGACAAATTTTGTTTCGTACTGGACGATGTGTGAAAGAACAGTTTGCGCAAATTTTAACCGTTTTGAGAACAGTTTTTAATTAGATCGTCTGTACGATCTAACAATCATCCAGGATGAATTTTTTTTCCCTCAAAAGTCGAGACGATTGAATGCAGCGGTTGAGTGGATAAGACAGTTTTAAATATGGATTTCGACTGTACGAATTTTTGGTTCGTCCAGACGAACAGATGTCGTTTCATTGTAGGGGACGGTTTTCAAGAGACATTAAAACGAGTTACTTTTTGATCGTCTGTACGAAATAATTTCGTCTGTACGATCGGTCAAGTCAAAAAGCCTGTACGAAGGGACGCATCGTAAGTTGTGTTGATTACGAAAAACAATTACAGTTTGGACGAATTGGATCGTCTGTACGAGATATTTTCGTCCAGACGAACGATGATTTTCGTCCAGGACGAAGGTTTTTCGTCCAGGATGAACGTATCATTTTTCTTTAAATATGAAGGCTTTCTAACTTAACAATCACACTTCCAAACTTCACTTTCAATCCCTTTCAACTTCAAATCGACAATGGCCTCCTCAAGCAAGAGACAAAAGGTGTTGGCAAAGAAACCCAATAGGAATGCCTCAGAAAACTTCCTGTCTAAGGCGAATGAGGAATCCTTTCCTCGTTTTACATCCGCCAAAATAACTCCCTCTCGCATTTAAATCCAAAGCGAGTTAAATTTTAAGGTAATGCACCTTTTTGCCTCAACCCAATTTCAATTCATACTTTCTCTCGTCCACCTCTACAACAAGCAAACCTACCACTATTTCCTAGCAAACATGAGTTTTAAGTCCGACCACTCCTCCATAAGTTCTTATGTCTTCAAGCAAAAAGTTGAAATCACCAAGCACGACCTTGGTGCATTTTTGAACTTAAGAACTGAGGGATATAGAGCCCACACTCTAATGACAGAAACCTCTTTCAAATGGTATCATGTCAATAGGGTAATTAGAGAAAATGGTCTTGACTATCATGTCGCTAGAGTCTCCGGTATGACCAAAAATGCCTGAATCATCCAGCATATCCTTTGATCATCAATCATTTCTAAAGCTGGTGATAGGATTAATATTACCCCTCTCCTTTCTATTCTAACATTTTTTATAATAGAATGTCATCCAATTGACGAAGCCCAACTTATCATAGATCATATCTATGAGCTTTCAGAAATAGGACATGCAGAACAGAAGAGTAAAAGGAACATCTCATTAGGACACTTAGTCACATATATTTTGGAAAAGAAATACAACTTAGTGCATCCTGATGATGAATACGAAGAGCCAGTATACTATAATGATGCTTCCTTCAGATTGCTTTTCAAGGAGGAAAAAGGAAAAACACATGCCAGTGCTTCAGAAGAGGAAGAAGAAGGAGAGCAAACTTCTGCATCTCAGTCAGATTATCAGAATCTGATTGAAAGATTTGATAGATTAGAGACTCATGTTGATCAAAGGTTTGATCAATTTGATGCTCAACTTAAGCAGCAGCAACAAGACATTGGTAACATTAGAGATGAAGTACATGAAATTAATACCAATGTAATGTTAATGGCCTACTACTTCAACCTCTTTGGCGGCATTCCTCCTCCTCCTCCTGCAAAACAGTAGAGATGAATTTCTTTGTGTTTGTTGTACTCGTGTTTTATGTTTTGTTGTGTTAGTTTTTATGTGTTATTTTTTATGTTTGTTTTTTCTTTTAAGTTAAGTGTATTTTTTTACTTATTTTTAGATATTATGAAATATGTAATGCTTTCATTAATATCAATGCATATTGTACTTGTTTCAAATTTGATTTGTTTTTGGATTGTGGTTAATTTTTATGAATTTCATTAATATTATTTAATCTTCATAGTGCTTAAATTAGATTGTTAGTTTAAAATTACATACCTTATGTCAATCACCATTTAGATTAAATTTTCAAATGAATTTCATATAATTACTTACATTTCTCTTATATTTCTTCTTCACTTTTTGTTGTTGTCAAAAAGGGGGAGAAATTATTGTGTTCTGTTTGTTTTTGGTTTTGATTATTCTGTTTGCATTTTGCTTTTGTGTGTTTGACTTTGTGATTGTTTGTGTGAAATTTTTTTTTTGAAAAACAAAAATATTGTTCTTTGCTTCAAAATGCCTCCTTATTTTCATGTATTCATCAATTCAAGGAGAGTTTAGGAGATAGAAGATTTGTTTAAATTAAAACTATACAAACAATAATTGTTTTGCAATCATCAAAAAGGGGGAGATTGTTAGAATAGTTGCTATATGAATGCTTTACATTTTTGCAACTTGTATAGTTTTGATGATTCCAAACATTATTGTTCAAATATGTAGTTATCTCCTAACAAATTTAGAAGATTTGTATTTGCTCTTGTGTGTACTAACATTTCAGGAAAATTAGACTCCAGACTACGAAAACTTCAGATCAAAATCAACATGAGATACTTTGTTAATTTGAAACTTATATTTTTCTTTGAATTAAATTTGAAAGGGAGTGGTTGTAATTGAGTGAATAAAAACATACCACACACATAAGGAGATCATAAAAATTTTATACTGATCGTACGAGACGATATCCGATCGTACGGGACGATCAGACAGTTATCTCCTATAGAGCACATGGAATGAATAGGAACTTGCTCGAATTTTTTTCTAAGTCCTATTCATCCAGGATAAAATTAATTATCATCCAGGATGATTGGTTCACTGAAAAATTTTGTCAAGACAAATTTACATTATCGTCAGTGGCGACTGGTCCTCTAGAAAAATTTCATCCAGACGAAATTAAAAATCGTTCGGGACGATCAGATCTCTGGAAAATTTTTGTCCAGACGAAAATAAATTATTGTCCATGGCGATTGGTCCTCTGGAAAATTTTTGTCCAGACAAAGTTAAGAATCGTCCAGGACGATCGATCATCTGGAAAAATTTCGTCCAGACGAACATATTCTCGTCCAAACGATTAACCAACTTAGAACAGTTTTTAGCAGTTTCTAGAACTGACCTTGAAATAACCGTTCATACTGGACGAACCTAATTCGTCCAGGACGATCAGCTGTACGAAGACATTTCGTACACAAATTCAAATTGGGTCGTTTCAGATCGTTTAAGTAAAATCGTCCAGGACGATCCACAATTGTACAGGACGATCCACTGCGTACAGAATTGAAAACTTGCAGTTTTTGGATGGTTTTTCTTGTCTTTTATATAAATAGTCCAAATTAGACTGCCACCCTATCTTTTTGTCATTTGATCTTCATGCCTCTTGAGAGAATAGCCAAGGAGAGAGTGGAAGAGAGCATTCAAGGGAGGATTCCTACCACTGGAGCGAGAAGGCTTCACTTGGAGTTTAAAGGTAAGAGTCTCTACTTGTGAATTGGGATTACTTCACTCTTTTCCTTCTTCTTTCTAGATTTATTGTGAGAAGATCAGTCAAGGAGATCCGGTTCGCTGCCGACACTTGGAGAGTGTGAATAGCCGAAAGGATAGCTTCCTACACTTGGAGAGTGTGAACAGCCGGAAGGGTTCTCCCCCAACACTGGGGATTGTTAATCTTTAAAGAGGGTTTAAAATTTTTAAATTACCAATTCACCCCCCTCTTGATAGCCTTGGGACATTAACTTAGGCTTAACAACTTAATTACTAGATTTAACAGTGGACATCAAGCCCATCTATATTTTTTTAGTTTAAATGGTAAGGCAGACGTAGAGAATTACTTGGTTGGGGGTGCCCAACAGAGCCCCTAAGAGGTATACCCCACCACTCTAACTCTTTATTTACTTGGTTGAAATGATCAAGTGAGTATTGAGCCCATCTATATTTATTAAGCTGGAATGGCAAGGCAGATGTGGAGAATTATCCAGTTGAGAGAGCCCGATAGAGTCCCTGGGAAGCATTCCTCACCACATTACTTTTTTGATGCTCTATTTTGACCAGTCAGGCATCAAAACTTGACTCTTTATTCACTTCATTGAAATGATCAAATGGATATGGAGACCATATATATTTGCTAAGCTAAAATGGAAAGTAAGTTATAGAAAATTACCCGATTGAGAGAGCCCGACAGAATCTCTAGGAGGCATTCCTCACCATCTTTTTCTTTTCTGATGCCATGTTTTAATCAGACAGGCATCATACCCTAACTCTTTATTCAATTGGTTGAAATGATCAAGTGTACATGGATCCCATCTCTATTTAGGTAGATGTAGAGAATTACCTTATTGAGAGAGCCCGATAGAGTCCCTAGGAGGCATTCCTTTACATCTTTTTCTTCTCTGATGCCATGTTGTGATCAGGTAGGAATTAGACCCTAAAACTTTATTCACTTGGTTGAAATAATCAAGTAGACATCAAGCCCATATATATTTCTTAAGCTGAAATGGTAAGGCAGGCATAGAGAATTATCTGGTTGGGGGTGCCCGATAGAGCCCTTAGGAGGAATATCCAACCACCTTGACTCTTTATTCACTCGGTTGAAATGATCAAGTGAGTATTGAGCCCATCTATGTTTATTAAGCTGAAGTAGCAAGGAAGATGTAGAGAGCTACCTGGTTGAGAGAGCCCGACAGAGCCCCTGGAAGGCTTTCCTCACTGCCCCTTTCACCTTCTACCTTGTTGTTTTGATACGGTCAAGTAGGTAGTTGGTTTACTTGACTACTTTACTTTAGTTCTTTCCTTGGCTTTGCCCTTGTTATAAGGTAAGTTCATAAGAGGACCCCACAACTTATTCATGATTTGGTGATATTTTACTTTACTACTTTACTCCTTGATTCTCTCCTAGGCTCTGCCCTTGCTATAGGATAAGGCCAGGAGAGGATCCCAACACTTGATCACAATTCAATAATTTTTTACTTTACTACCTTACTCTTAAATTCTCATATAGGCTCTACCCTAGCTATAGGGTAAGGCCAGGAGAGGATCCCATTACTTCTTCACCATTATGTAATCTTTTACTTGCTTACTTTGCCCTTTGCCCTCTCCTACGCTCTACCCTTACTATAGGATAGGGCCAGACGAGGTTCCCCCTAATTTTGCACCTTTTTGTGATCCTTCACTTATGTTCCTGTCTCAATGCTTTCTTATTGCATTGGTCAATGCCAACATGAGTAGTTCACTAATTTATTTTTCACTCCTGCTGGTGGGGGGGTCTGTTTGTTGATATTGAATTTCTCAGAACCTTTAGTCAAAGGGTTGATTAGGTCAAATTGACCAAGCTAGCCCCCAAGAACACCTTCTTTGGGTTTCATGGGTTAGACCTAGTCTCTTGAGCTCAAATAGTTGCCCTAGGTCAACCTGAGTTGACCCAAGTTAATCCAAACTACTTCTATTGGATCTCAAATCAATTTCATGGCTTCGTAAGCTTAATTCTCTCCTTGCTTGGACTCATTGGGTAAGACCCAACCCATTGGGCCTAGACTTATGCCCTAGGTTAACCTTGTTGACCAGGTCAACCTAGGTTGACACATTAAGCCCTATTGGGTAAATTTATGTTCAATTCAATTTCAAGCATCCTTTAGACTCAAACTCTCTATCCCCTAGGTCAAGTTAATTGGGTTGACCAAGTCAACTCTTGACTTGGTTAACACAAGTCTTCCCTAGTCAAATTTTGACCTAATTAGATCAAATTTGGCTATTTAATGCAATCAAATCATTACCTATTGATCCCAGAGCCCAAATCTCATGCTAATCAAGCGAAATTCCCTCCCTATTGACCTTAGATATAATCAAGCCATTGATCATGGCTCTAGTCCTTTAAATACCTCTTTTAAGGTTCTTAGAACATTCTCTTGTAATCTCTTTCTCTCCAAGCACCCTCAATCCTGAGCCTTGATTTCTCTGAGCTCCCAAGGTTCTCTCCCACTTTTCTCAAGCAAACTCGCCATCAAGACCTCGCCATCCAACCGAAGGCTAAAACTCATCGGGGTGTCCTGGCGAGAGCCGCTATCCTCAATAGTTAGTCATATGTACGATCTAAACTGCCCTTCCATTGGCCCATTTTGGAGGAATAGTGGAGCCCTGCAACCATTTCTATCCCTCAGGGTGATGCAGTCATATGCCCTCTACACACTACAACCCGTGGTGTCTTTTTGGATATCCACAAGTTCCTTTTTATTTTTATTATTTTTTGTACTCAAGAATGGAATGATATACTATGATTCTATGATTCCTCAATACTATATATAATTTTTTTAGATGATGAATATAGATGCATATGGATGTTTTGATCAATAGATTTTTATTCTAATTTAATTGGTTACAATGAAATTAGATAACTCTCATTATTGCTCAATAAAAGATTAATAAATTAGGTCGAGCTCCCTTCTTTATGTGTGGCAATAAGCCACATTATTTCCCATGAGGATAATGCCCAACTACGATTGAAAGAACTTGGTGGTTTAGAAGAGCTTCCTTTATAAGATCATCAGAATCTCAAGTTATACTAGGCCAAAATTGCCCAAACATATGATTACCTTATTTAAACATGAGTTTTTTAGATCAATGATTTAGTTATAGTCTTGTAAGCCTATAATCTTTCATCAATGCTAAGATAGTATATTTGAGCCTATTGAGGAATGCCCCTTCATCATAGAACATATATAAAGGAAGCCCTTATATGTTAGTAGATGTTAATCATGTTCATCTCATGCCCGTCATCAATGGTCAGTACATGAAGAAGTACTATGCTTCAATTTTTCGTTTCGTAGTAGGCATCCCTTCACTACCCATGAATATTCCTATGTATAAATGCTATGTAAAAGGATTTTCCATAATTGTTTTGTATTCTATATCCATGATAATATATCCTCTACCATTAGAGGTTTGTCATACAAAGTATGTGTTTGTCTTTAAGAGTTGTATGCAAATATAACGTAGGAATATTAAGCATATCTTCAAACAAACCAGTCATCTTAGTGTCATAACATAGAACTTAATATTATCCCCTATGAGGGTTCATTTCTCTAATTTTATTCATCATCTATAGTGTAGTATTGATTAATAAAATAAATCTATTGGATTGCCTTGGGTTTCCTCATTACTTGAGTCATATGATTCATTTATTTATAAGTTACATAATTTATTCAATTTCTTATGGAACCCTATTGAAATTTTAATATCTCAAAGTCAACAATGAGGTTAGCTCCCCAATTTCACTTGTCACCCCCAAGTGTGGTCTGGGATACTAAAGCACTCATTCAAATGTTTTTTGGAAGGAAAATATTTCCCTCTTCCATTAGAATTTCTATGATAGTTATGCTCCCTAGTTTATTTGTATGAGTTGAATGTGATATGGGTTATTAAAAATAATATGTGATTCTTTTATAGACCTAATGTCTAAGATGAACCTCTCCTAATTTATTCATGTGGGGAATATTGCTCGGGTTATCAAAGCCAACCATATCTCCCTCTCTCCGCATTCTAATCATTATAGAATATCTCATACTAAAAATAATTCATGGATATGGTAAATGATCCCTTTACTGTGTATTATTATTTATAGTATGGGACAAACTCAATCTATAACTCAATCTATAAATATAATAACAAATATAGTATAAGTAAAAGATAGGAAAGCTCTCATTCGAGTTAAATCAATTGCCCTTGTTATAGGTGGAACCCAGTCCTATACTTTAAAAGCTTATATTCCTCTAAAGTGCTATCACTTTCTCTCCTTTGAAGCATTCTATAATTACTTAGGATATTGTTGACCTCATTTTTGTATGAGGTCACTAAGACCCTTCCAGAATCTAGATTTAATCCTAGATCCTAGGATCCACTCTAGACCTTAGGATCCTTCTAGATCCAAGACCTTAGAGCCTATTCTAGAGCCTAGGATCCCCTTAAATCCTAGATCTTAGAATTCTTCTAGATCTTAGGATCACTCCAACTTCAAATCAATTTCCACTCTTGATCAACCTCAATTTTAAATCAATTCCTATATTTAATCCATTCCAATTTCAATTTGATTCCTACCTGTGATCAATTTGAATCTCAAACTCCATCCAATTCAAATCCAAATTAATTCAAACTTCAAATCAAATCCAAACCCAGAATTCAGACTCAAATCCAAACTCTAGAGGCCCTGTCCTAAACACCCTTTTCAGAGATTTTTCAAACATTTCAAAACCCAGTCAAATGATCTCTGATTCAGGGTCTATAACTTGCAAAGTGATAAGACATGTCTCTAGAGGTTACCCTCCAACTTTGAGCTCATTATGAGGTCTCTAACCCCAAAATCTGAATTAAAATCCAAATGTTGTAAAACCTTCAAATATTTACAGCCTATGCCACTGAACCTAACCCCTTTGAGATCTTGACCCTGGAATCTTCATCAAACTCTCCAATCACCTCCAGACCCTTGATTTTAACCCATTGAGTAGTAAACTGCATTTTCCAGACCCATTTTTTGACCATAGTTGACCAATAGGTCAAAATTGACCAAAATACCCCCATGGGGCACAATTAGGGATTTCAAACCAAATGAGCTCCAAATGGGATGCAACCACCTTTGACAAATTTTAAATGTCATTTCAAATCTTTTGAACCCATTTCCAACCCTTGAGTCAACCTGGTTGACCAAGTCAACTGGTTTGACCCAAGAGGCCCTTTAAGGGTCCAAACATGTGTTTTGACCCAAATGACCTCTTTAGGCCATCCAACCACTTCCTTTGAACTTAAAATATCATTTCAAACCTGTTGAGCCCAAACCCAGACCCTGGGTCAACCTGGTTGACCAAGTCAACCTAGGTTGACCAAACAAGCCCTTAAGGGTTCAAATAGTGATTTTGACCAAATTGACCCCTCCAAACCCTGGGACCACATCCAGTAGACTCAGGATGACATTCTGAATTTGTTGAATCCATTTCTAGCCCCTGAACCCAACTGGTTGACCAAGTCAACCAGTTTTGGCCTAAAAGCCCATTAAAGGCCCATTAAGCCTTCTTGATTCAATTGACATGCATGGCTCTTGGAACCACCCTCCAATCCACCTAATCAACTCATTTGAATTACCTAGGTGAAAATTTCATAACCCTTGATGGGGTTGACTGGTCAACCAGTCAACTCAAGGCTTAAGGGACCATTTGTATGGTCAAACCTTTCAACCCATTGAACCTAGCTCAAGCCACACCCATCCAGCCACTTGGAAAGACTCCATGACCTGCTTGGATGCCACATCAGCCCCATTGACCAGTTGATTGGTCAATTTAGTCAAACCAAGGGTTTAGACCCTTTTAAAAGGTCCTAATCAGCCTTTTAAACCTTTTTCCCTGATTTAACTCTCCAAGGCCGACCTATTAGTGACCTAAAGCCCTCTAATAGGCCCCCTAACCGAGCTCCACCCCCTGTTTAGCCATAAGTGGCAATGTCTCCTCTCACTCATCCCAAGTCCATCCAATAGAAGCAAGGCTTGTCCAGCCCTTTCCACAGCCTTCCAGCTTTCCCAGGGATAGGTGGCATCATCTGGAGAGTCCAGGAGTCGATCCTAGCCATCCAATCCAGCCCAGGCCGTTTGAATAGGGAAAAAGGTGGCTTTTGAGCCCATTGGATCAAAGCATCTTCTCTCACTAACCCTAGCCTCCCAGAGCGAGTTCTCAATTTGTTTTGGATCTCCAGAGCCTCCTCTACCTCCCCACTACAAAATCCAAGCGGTTGCACGTCACCGGCGGCGAGTTCTCCGGCGAGCCCACCACCTAGACCGTCCCAAGCCTATAGCAGTCGATCCAGACGTGTTCGAGCTCGGGTTCGTGCTGGGGATCTTCACTTGGACAGTCTACAAGCTCATCCATCCAGAAATTTCGAAGATCTAACGGTATAACTCCTTAAAACCCTAGATCTAGTTCACATTAGTTAGATCTAAATAGCTTTATGTTCTTAGGGTTTTGGCTGAAACAAATCCTTCCCCATTATTTCTGTTCATGCCTACTCTCTGTGTTTAAAATTTCAAGTGATTTGGTCCACCCGATCGAAAGAACGAACCAAAAAACGGATCCTAGGGCGTCATTCGCAGTTCGCTGTAGATGTACGTTTTCTAGACCGTTGATCACGCGATCAACGGTCTAGATCTTGCCGTTCCGCGCTTTGGTTCGACCGTGTATTTGGTTTAGTGTTCGATCGATCGACCGGCGAGATCAGGGCCGTCCATTCGGAACAGCGGGATCAAATCTCCGCCGTTTGATCTTTTCCTGGTGAGATCAAACCGCGGGATCTGATCTCAGCCGTTAGATCGAACCCGCGGTTAATCCAACGGCTGCCATGAGCCGCTGACGTGGTTAAGTGGAAACCGCGTAAAGCGGCCCGTGGCCGACGCGTGTCCCCGCCGTCACGCGGTTTCGATCCCGCCAATCCGAGCGTGCCGCGTGTCCGACCGCCGCCGTTTAATTAAGGAAAATATGTTTTTAATTTGTTTTAATTACAGAAAATTTAGAAAATCATAGTAAATTAAATAAAAAACCAAAAAATGAGTATAATATATCATTCTCTTCAGTTTTCTGTCTAGTTTTTTTTAAAAATAAAATCAAAGCTTTTTATCTATTATTTTAATGGTAATTTGAGAAATACAGAAATGTGTATTTTATTTTTAATTAATTATGTATAAATTATTTTTATCTGAAACTTGGTATGCATGTTTTTGAGTGCATGGTTGATCTCCAGAAAAATTTTCAATATTATTTGACTGAATTTTGATAGTATTTAGAATTATTGGAGCATATTAATCTTTTTTATATTTAATTAAATATTAAATATTTTGAAAATATTAAAAAAAAATCTTTTTTTTTATTATCAAACTTCTCTGGAGATCAGTGGGTCTTTCAACTCATCATAATGTATTTTAATAGTATTTTTAATTATTTTATAATATATTTTGAGGCTATATATATTTAAATCTTTAAATGTTTAAGAGGTTATTTGAAATCTTAAATGTAGATTGAACATATTTGAATAGAAATAAAGGGGATGATTAGTGGATAATCATTCCTTGATTATTCACTAATTTTGTCTTAATTATGTTAATTAGTTAATTGCATGCTTAAGGTGCACACACCACTTAGCCTAGGTTCTCCTAGATCTAAGGACTTGTTTGCTTGCTATTTGTGTATGCATGCCATGTTTACTCAAAGGGTTAGAGGAACTTTGATTTGAGCCTATGCAAAACTAGTGACACAATTAAGGACAATAATTAGGAAATTTGAGTAGAAAACTTAGAAAATATATTGTGCTTAGAATTGATATCCATTTGACTTGGAATTTGAACCATTTAAACTTAGTGACATTCTTAGCCTTAGACAATTTATTTTACTGATTTTTGAAATCATTAAGACCACTAATTAATTTTCTAAGTCTTAAACCCTTAATTAAGCCTTTAAAACTTCTAAAAAATGTAATAAATCCAATTTAAATCCAAAAATCACATATAAACCCTCAAACTGACCAGAATCTGGTCCTTAATCCATGATAATTGAAAGCCCCTTGATTTGACAGCAATTTAAACCCTAATTTAATTTTAAGTGAAAATCAATATTTAATTAAGATAACTAATTAATAATAATTAAAAATTCCCAAAATCTCCCAAACACTTGGGGATCCCTCCTTAGGTTATTTCTGACCTTTGGAGGTGTTTTCAAGAGATTGGGAATTTGTTTGAAGCCAAATCACAAAAGAGGCCCTCTAATTAAGAAATTCCCAAAATTCATTAAAATGCCCAAACTTCGATAATC
Organism: Dendrobium huoshanense; assembly: GCA_016618105.1. Classification (NCBI taxonomy): domain Eukaryota; kingdom Viridiplantae; phylum Streptophyta; class Magnoliopsida; order Asparagales; family Orchidaceae; genus Dendrobium; species Dendrobium huoshanense. Next base: position 12,735,102 of record CM028350.1, on the reverse strand, counting down.
CATAACTAATTCCAGAAAAATCCAAATCACCTAAACTCACTTGCATTAAATTCCTAATAAGGTATAATATTTATAAAAAATATTAAAATCCAGAAATTTGCAATATTTTAAAAAAGTCAACAAATTGGTCAAACCGTAGTTAAAACTAGTTCAAAACTTCAAACCTTCGTAATAAAATGTAGAAAAATCCGATTTCAACGTACTTACCTTTTACCTGATCGTAGTGAGGTCTAGTATTTTAATAAAATACAAACATTCCAGAATTTGAACTTAATTAAAAAGTCAATTTTCAACCCTTTAATTAAATGATTAAAATATTTAAAAAATTCATAAAATTCAAAATTATTCTAAAATTCTTGAAAATGTTAAATTAATGTTTAAAACATTCAACAAACCTTTTAAAACACAACAACCATCCTAAAGATGAAGTTTATTGGCTGGACTACTCCGGGCTGCGGGGCTAAGTGTCCTAAGGAGGCTGGTTCCTCGAGCCTGGTGGCACAACGCCACGAATGGATTCTAAGGGGTGTTAAACTTTAAAATAGATTAATCATTAATTATGTAACCTCTTAAAACCTCTAATTCAACTACATTAATTTTGTTTATCGGCTGGACTACTCCGGGCTGCGGGGCTAAGTGTCCTAAGGAGGCTGGTTCCTCGAGCCTGGTGGCACAACGCCACGAATCAATTAATGGCAAACTTAAATTAATCAAGCTTTTAAAATCAGTAACTAATCTTTTTTATAATTAACCCACTCTTTTAATTCTAACCAATTTAAATAACTTAATCAACCCCGATCGCTACTGGATAACCCAGGCCTACGAGGCTATTAGCTTAGCCCCAAGGAAGGTGAAATAAACTTCACGGCCTCGGTGTGAAACAAAGGTAGTAATCAATTAACTTTTAAAATATTTCTAATTAAAATTCTTAATTCATTAATACTTAAATTTTAATCTAAACCCCCCCCTTCTAAGCCTTAACAAATCCAAACCTTTAGACAACATTAATTGATCACCCATTTTAGGATCTATCCCAGCCACACGACCTTTCTCACACACTTTAGATGATGTGCTAGGACAATCAACTCTAGATCTAGGATAGGCCGGTGTTTACTTTACTGCTGTGTGCCGGGTTTTTCGTAGTTTTCACTGCATGTTGTGGATGAAATTGCTTTGCTGTGTCTGCTTACTTTTTCTGTACTCTGTGGATGGACTGATGTGTTTGGCGACTAGATTACCCTTAGGTTAGGTATGATCTGGATGTTGACACAGTTTTCTGCAGGTGGCCACGCTCATGCAGGGCAATATAAAAAGGGGGCAAATAAAAAATGCATAAATATTATAAACTCTTTGCACAGGTGCTTCAGCTGCTAAAGCCCCCAAATAAAAAGAGCGTGGCCAGTGTGTTTACTTTCTTTTCTGCTCATATACAACTGCTTGGGAATAACTACTTTTTATATATTAATTGCTTAGGATAACCCTGCAGGTGAGTCTAGATTTTTATTTTGATATAAATATAATTTGTATAATTGTTAAGTGTTGTGAAAGTTAAGTTTGAGTTGGGATACATAGATCCAAAGCTTGGATTCCAAAGAGGAAAGGATACCCCTTTAGGGAACATTCCTTTTCCATTTGGAAATCCAAATTTGGATCATACCTCTTCCTTACCCAAAGAGGAAAGAGTGGCCTTCCCCTTTAGAGGGAAGTGCCCTCTTATCCATTTGGGTAATCTGCTACGAAGATTCCAAGAAGATTGAAGAAAAGGAGTCCAAAGAAGAATGAAATTAAAGATTTGAAGATTTGAAGATTGAGAGTATCCCACTCAAAATAACTTGCGTCATTACTAGGTTTAGAATTCGGGTTGTTGTCAGTGGTGCCCGGCCACTTTACTTTCTGTAATATTCTGGTTTGTAATAAGCAAGGCAATTCTGCCTATGGACATTTATTAATGAGTTAATATTTGATGTAATGATTTGATTGCCTTTAGGATTACTTGTTTTTTTACTAGTTTTTTGGCGATTGCATGCCGCTCTTTGTTTTCGCCTGGATACGTGAGGCTCGTGAGGGTGTGAAAGTTTTATACTCATAATCTTAAAAGTCTAAAATTTTAGTGAGTCTAAATAACATAGAAAGATAACGAATCTAGGGAATTAGCCGCGGATCGACCCCGGGGTCGCATGCATATTTCTGCATTACTCTTTCCTTGCTTTAGACCCTTCCCCGCCTGCGGGTAGAGTCCGGATAGTCTGACCTATGAGGATGAGGTGCCGGACCTGGGGAAGTCCAGTCTTCTAAAAAATTATTTTATAAGCCTGTTTTTAAAAATTTCAAGCATATTTAATTTGAGGTTGTTAACCAGCACGCATTGCATTAGATACAAATTAAAGAGTCAAAATTTTAATTTCATAGTCCTTAGCATTTTAGCACCCAACATAAGTCAAAGGGGCCAATTAGGAAAATCTCTAGATGTCGGCCCCGCCTCCCAAAACTTTAATTATAACGTCCCTACCACTCTTTCATAAAAAGACCGGATTCATGTATTTTAAATCGATTAGGTGGTTAGCTGGCTCCCCAATCCAGGCCGGGGTAAGTCCAGATCTTGCACTGCATTAGTTAGGATCGGACAACTGTGGTCCAGTGTCCAAAATAGATTTAGGTTCCGGGGCAGATCTTTGATTATAAGACCCCAAATTTCGGGAATATAGTCCCAAATCTCTAATAAAATACTTAACTCTAATTAAAGCTTCATTTCAATCCTAAAACATAAAGCCCAACACTTAGATTAAGTTGGGACACTTCCGGATGGTTCTGGAATCTCAAAGTGTCCCCTACCTCTCATCCTTTAATTCCGTTAATAACTGTTCAATTTTGATCCATTCCCTTTTGATTTTCCAAATAATTCTATTCATACTTTGATATCACTCCTAGAAATTCTAAACAAAATTTTGCCACTATTTTAATCGAGAGTTTTCGTAGGGGGATTTTATCTCCCTACGATGTAATTAACTACGAGGGCTTGCGCTCGTAGGAGATTTAGAACCACACACACCTGATTTTTAAATATTGATTTTTCAAAATTCAATTGGATTTCTTTGGGAGAACTTAAAATACTAGTGATCACTATTATCATATTTAAAGAATTATCATTGAACGATATTTTCTCCCTTCGGAGAGATATATCTTTCTTTGATAAGGCTTTGGATGTGAACCTAACGATCACACTTCTTGAATATTGTAGCTGGATATTCAATTGAACCTCATTTTGACCCTTCGGGGTCATATGAATTTCTCTTTAGCATCCGCTCACAATATTCAAGATGAATTTCATAATTCTAAATCTAAACGCCGTTATGAAATTTTATCTTCATCTTTCGAGGTGATATATTCTTTCTAACAGGATGATTCAATTTTAGAATTAGAATTTGACTTTAACTCCCAAAGAAAACCAATACTTTCAAAACATGTTTTCAAAATTCCACCAACAGATATGACCTTATAGTCCTTTCATTTTATGATGGGAGTTATATGTTTCCTATTGCTATGGTGGTATACCTTATTGTGGGCATCAATAGTTGCATGAGCGGTTCTCTAGTTATGTCTAGGTGGCCTATGCCTCTTATAGGGTCCCATTATTCCGCATAGGTATTACCTCTATAGTTCTATAGTGATTATTAGTTTCTAACAAAGCTTTAATTCCTTGTTTCCAATGTGCCCCACTCTCTATTTCAGTGTTATTCTCCCTAACATGAGATCACCTTCTGATTCTGCTACTTGTATATCTATTTTTATTCCAAAGAAAGGTACATCATTCTATTGTTTCCTTTCCTATATGATAGAATTCTATGTCACAATCTCAGTTTTTCCTAAGAAATTCTACTTGCACTTTGATACACATGGCCAAGATAATTTATCCTCTACCATGTGGAAACTAAGGTGCGAGCTTTAAATTTATATCATGGCTCATCATTTTGGATTTCCCATTTACCTTTTTCTATTAGATTAGTTCTTCACAACCTTAATATATTTTTATTTAGTCATGTTCTTTCTCTTATTTAAGTGATGACAACCTTACCTTAGTTTGGCAAGAGAGTATTCATATTCTCTCTGCTTATCTAAGAATAGGCTTGTGTTATATATTTTTATGGATTTCCATACTAAAGTGGTTCCATTTTCCACCATTTCTTCTTCACCTCACCGCAAGCATATTCATCGGGTGGTTATTGAGTTTTCCTTGGCTCTTTCTCAACATTTTTATCTAGTTAAGTGACTATTGAGTAATCTTCATTAACTTTTTAAATCTGGTCAGGTGAATGTTGGACTCTTCTTTATCTTTTGTTCTATTTTTTTGATCTGGTCAGACATGTATTAGATCATTTTGGCTCTTTCTCACTATTTTGGTCTAGCCAGGTGAGTATTGAGTTATTCTCATTCACTATTTTAATTTGGTCAGTTGAATGTTAAAGGCCCTTTTTTGTTAGTTGCCTTGCAATATCCTTGGGGTACACTTCACCCCTTTTTAGTCCCTATATTTCTAATTTCTAGTTAAGGGATTGTTGAGTTTTCCTTTGGTCTTTCTCACCAATTTTATATTGTTTGCTGAGTATTGAGTCATTCTTATCTACTATTTTGATTTGGTTAGGTGAATGTTAGAATTTTTTTTCCAATTTTTATTATGTTGTTTCAAGCTTGTTAGGTAGACATTAAATCATCAAATTGGAAGGTTGATTTTGGAGGGAGCATAGGAGAGAGAACGTTTGGTTTTCTAGGGAGAGAAAGCTCCGTATTCGTGTTTGAATCGCTGTTTCCCGCATTTTTTTGCAGCCAGTGGAGCAGTTGCCGGATGATCATCGGCATTTTTCTGCTGATGTCATGGCTACTTCGCGACCTTCGGGTCCTCTACAAACCTTTGGTAGAGGCACGAATGGGGTGATTATCAGAGAAGGGATGAGATCTCTGACTCATCATCCTCTGGTTGAAGGCAAGGGAAAGAAGGTGATTGTGGATGATGCAGCGGCTAGGAGGAATGTGGATCCAATAGAGATGCCAGGTGCACACATTCTTGATTCTTCAACTTCGGATGTTGGTTTCTTGAAGGATTTTCATTTTTATGAAATTTCCGAGACAAATGAGGGTCGGTGTGTGGAAAATGAATTGAAAATTGTGAATACTCAAAAATGGAATGTTAATCTTGATCCTGGAAAGGGTTCTAGGAAGGAGTCGATGAATGGCTGAATCTTGATAAATAATGTTGAAGATCACAATAAACAGAAAGGCATGGAAGAGGTTATTGAAGCTTGGACAAAGCCGAATTACATCAAGATCGATTTTAACAGAGAACAAGTTGAGTTATCAGATGATGGGATTGCTGTTAGACTGAATTCTAATATGGAGGAAAAAAAACAAGTTCTAAAGCATTCATTAGTTATAAAAGTTTTGGGTACGTAATAATGTGCCTTTCCCAGTTTGTAGTATAAAACTGAGAAAGCAATGGAGTAAGTATGGAGGATTCCACATTACGTCAATTGGCATGAACTGGATTCTTTGTTCGTTCAAGATGGAGGATGCTATGGAGGAAATTCTAAATGTTGGACCGTGGTATGTCAGTGGCTACATTATCGACATGGACAAGTGGTCCTCTACTTTTGATCCTTATTCCTTCAAGGGGATCTCTGCTCCTGTTTGGATCAGATTTCCATGTTTGCCGTTATACTGCTGGGATGAGGATAATATAGCGAGAATAGCATCTCATTTTGGAGTACCGATGTATATAGATGGGAATACATTTCGATGGGGGAAGCAGGAATTTGCTCGTGTCTGTGTTAAAATTTATCTGGAGAAGAAGCTACTGAACGGATTATGGGTAGAAGGATCAGCTGGAAGATTTTTTTAACGGGTGGAGTATGAGAAGGTTGATTTGCTCTGTTATCACTGTGGTCGAGCCGGACATAATAAGGCTGAATGTCCTGATGGTGTTGTTTAGGGGATTATAGATCAAAATATTCGTAATCCAGCTGATGCTACAAGTGAAGCAATGAAGAAAATTTCTAAAGCCAATCCCTCTATGATTAAGTCTGAATATCGTCCGTGGATACATATTCAATTCAAGAATAAATGATTTGCTAAGGAGAGAGGTATTTGAAGAAGCGTAGATGATTATAAAGGTATCAGGACGAAGAATATGAGGAATAAAAATCATAAGAGCAATTTGCAGAAATCAATTCCAATAGAGGAGGAGATTGCTGCTGCTGAAGGTATTCATGGTATGGTGTTTGATAAATTGCCAGGTGAGAAGAAAGCAATGGAAGACAAGATGCCTATGATTTCGGTTACTAACAGGTATGCTGTGTTGATTGAAGATATCGGAGAAGCAGCATTGGCTAACCCTGAGGGAATTGAGAGGCTGAAATACACGGATACTCCCTGGAATGAGGAGGTTGCTGATGCTGGAAATTTGGGTATGACTATAGATGATCCTGGTATAGTGAATAATGATATGGTTGTTCACAGTGGTGTCATTAAGAATAAACTTACCAAAGAGTTAAAATCTTTGGGACCACTAGAAAGAGGATATAAAAAGAAGATGAAGGATGGAAAGGTGAATTCCATGAATGGGGAGGGATGCCTAGCAAGGTTGTAATGTCTACTCTATTATTTTGGAATTGCAGGGGGCTAGGAAGAGGGAGGCCTCCTTGTATCTGAAGGAGATTGTTAGAGAGAAGGACCTTTGTTTTATTGGGCTTATGGAGACAAAGTTGACTAGCATTGATAGGAGGGAGGTTGATTACCTTAATGGGAATGATTGGGATTTTTTCCATTTCCATGCTGTTGGTCTTTCAGGTGGTGTGTTGGTGCTCTGGAATAAGAAGATTGTGTCATTTGCGGTGAAGGAGTTTTCTTCCCAGCTGATTATTGGGGATCTCTTGGTTCGTAGCTTGGGATCTTGGAAGGTTGCCACGGTTTATGGGAGCCGGTGTTGCAAGGAAAGGGAGGATCTTTGGAGACAGCTTAAAGAGGGCATCAAGGACTCTATTCCTTCTATCATTGGTGGGAATTTCAATTTTATTTTGAACAAGGAGGAGAAGAGAGGAGGTAAGAGGTTCTTGTTTCCCAAAGGGCCTAGAGATATGAAGCATTTTATGACAAATTCAGATTTCCATGATATGAGAAGTATTGGACCATGGTTTACTTGGTGCAACAACAAGGAAGGAGCCTCTCAGATATGGGAGAGGTTGGATAGGTGCTTGGTGAACTCAGTTTCTCTTCAAAATCTTCCTTTAGCTCTTACTAGGCATCTAGCAAGCGTGGCTTCGGATCATAGTCCAATTGTCTTCAAATTGGATGAAAGGATATGTTCCAAGATGAAAAGCATTAAATTTGAGGATACATGGAGATCCTATCCAGTGGCTAGGAGCATTATGTATCATTCTTGGAAGAAGAATGATGTTGGAAATAAAGGTGTCATCCTACAAAGGAAGCTTAATAGAACGCTTAAAGCATTATTTTTTTTGGAGTAAAAATAAATGTAGAGATTTGAATGAGCTTAAGGAAAATCTGAAAAGAGAAATACTTGAACTTCAAAACAAAGAAGCTATGGGAGAGAATTGGTCAGGTGAGGATCTTCTTTTTCTTAGAAGCAAAGTTCATGAGCTTAATGTGACATTGAGGAGACTGTCCACTTGGTGGAATCAAAGGGAAAAAGCTAGGTGGCATGAGGAAGGAGACATTAATTCAAAGTTGTTTCACAATTTTTTCCACGACAAGAAGGAATGGGAATAGGGTGGTTCAAATAAAAAATGTGCAAAACAACTTACAAGAGGAAGATGATCAAATTGAGAAGGTTTTTATCCAGTATTTTGAAGCTAAGTGGCAATCCAGAACTTGTGAATTATCAGGTTGGCGGGTGGCTTCCGAGAACTAGAAATTGAATCCGAAAGAGGTAGCTGTTTTGAGTACTGAATTCACTGTGGCTGAACTGCAGGTTTCAGTTTTTCAACAGGGAAATAATAGATCTCCAGGTATGGATGGTGTCACTTCCTCCTTCTATAAGTGCTATTGGGATATTGTTTGGAAAGCATTGTGGGAGGCTATCAAATGCTTTCTAAATTCTGGTCATATGAGTATGAATTGGAAGGAAACTCTTATTATTTTGATTGCTAAAATAAAAAACCCCTTGATTCCATCCAACTACAGGTCGATTAGTTTATGCCAGACTAATTATAAAATTGCAGCTACTATTCTAGTTAATAGATTTAAGAGGTGTATTTCCAAGATGATCACTGAGGAGCAAATAGCCTTTATTCCAGGAAGATCATTCTCTGAGCATTGTTTGTTGGCTCACGAGATATTCCACAAGCTCAGAATCTCCAACAATAAGAAGGGATTGATGTCTTTGAAACTAGATATGGAGCAAGCGTATGACAACATGGGGTGGCCTACACTTGGTCAAATTCTTAAATGGTATGGGTTTTCTTCTATGTTTTCTAATCTTCTCATGGAATGTGTTATAGATGTGAGATTTTCCATTATTATTAATGGGAAGAACTTTGATTGGATTAATGCTCAAAGTGGCTTCCATCAAGGATGCTGTTGACCTCATTTTTGTATGAGGTCACTTGGGCCAATCCTAACCCCAGATCAAACCTGACCATAAATCAATTCAATCTCCAGATCAATCCAAACTCTAGGAGCCTTCTAGACTTTAGACCCTAGGATCTACTCTAGACCCTAGGACTCTTCTAGATTCCAGACCTTAGGATCAATTTAGATCTTAAATCAATCCAGACCTTAATTCAATTCAAATTCCAATCAAACCCAGATCAAATTCAAAAAATCCAGACCCAAATCCAATGCTAAAAGGCCAAGTCCTAAAAGCCTTTTTCAGCAAATTTTCAAACACTTCAAAATCAATCAATTGACCTCCGATTCAGAGTCTGTCAGTTGCATACTAATGGGACATGTTTCTGGAGGCAACCCTCCAAATTTGAGCCCATTCCGAGGTCTCTAACCCCAGAAACTTAATTAAACTCCATAGGCTGTAAAACCTTCAAATATTTACGGCCTATGCCACTGGATCTGCCACCCAGTGGATTTTGACCTTAGAGCCCTCTCCGAAGCCTCTAATTACTTCCAGACCTTTAATTTTAATATGTTGAACATTAAACTGCATTTTGGTTGACCCACTTTGACCCCTAGTTGACCATGGGTCAAAATGACCAAAATACCCCTATGGGGCTCAAATGGTGTTTTCAAACCAAATGAACTCCGATTTAAACGCAACCACCTCCAGCAAGTTCCAAATATCAAACCAAACTTGTTGGACCCCTTTCCGAGCTCTGGGTCAACCTGGTTGACCAAGTCAACCTAGTTGACCCAAGAGACCCTTTGAGGGTCCAAATAGGCCTTTTGACCCAAATGACCTCTCCAGGCCATGGAACCACTTCCATTGGTCTTGAAACGTCATTTGAAACCTGTTGGACCCATTTCCAAGCCCTGGGTCAACCTGGTTGACCAAGTCAACTTAGTTGACCCAAGTGACCCCTTAAGGGTTCAAATGGGTGTTTTGACCCAAATGACCTCCCCAGACCATGGAACCACCTCCATTAGTCTTGGAATGTCATTTGAAACCTGTTCGACCCAAACCCAGACCCTGGGTCAACCTGGTTGACCAAGTCAACCCAGGTTGACCAAACATGCCCTTAAGGGTCAAAACGAGCATTTTGACCGAATTGACCTACCCAGACATTGGGACCACCTCCGATGGTCTCCAAATATCACTTCAAATTGATTGAACCTATTTCTAGACCCTGGACCCACCCGGTTGACCAAGTCAACCAGGATCGACCTAATGAGCCCTTAGGAGTTCAGATGGGTCACTTCAACCCATTTGATCTTTCTAACCCATTCAAGCTCTCAAACCCATCTCAAAACTTAAATCAAATCCATTCAAACTTACTTAAAGTCAAATTACATTAAGTTTGACTTGGTCAATCCACTTGAAATTCCCTTTTAAACACTCAAGCTTTGATTTCCAAACCTTAAGTCATCTCTAATTCAACACTCCAACACCCATGACATCCTCCAATGCCACCTCATCAGTCCACATGGCAGGTGGACTGGTCAAAGGGTCAAATCAACCTCTTGGGGTGGTCAAAGAGAGTCAAAACCCCTCTTAAACCTAATTTTCTTTAATCCAAACCACTCCAGCTCATTCCAGCTGTTTAATCAAACTCTAGAACATTCCTAGATCCTCTCCCAGCTGTTAGATCCAGATCCAATGGCCCTCATTGCTTCCATGTGCTCAAGTGGGGACCAAGAGAGGCTTTCCACCTCACTGTCCTTCTCCCAGCCTTTCCAGCTGCTCCAGGCCACGTGGAAGCATCCTAGCAGGCCATCTAGTCGATCAGGACCGTCCATGCAAGCTGGAGAGGTTTGAATAGGGAAAACCCTAAGGAGAGCCTCCATTCTCATCTCAACACCCTCTCACTAAAACTTTTTTTTCCAGAGCTCCTCCAGCATTCAAACACTCTCTAAAATCCTCTCCAGACCTTCCTCCAGCTCTTCCAGGCCTTCCCCCCTTGGATCCTAGCCCCAAAACCCAATTGGAGAAGAGAGAGGTTCTTAGAGAGAGAATCAAGTGTTTCAACCACAACTTCCAATATAGGAAGATTCAGCTCATGGTGTCTTCAGCAAAGTTGAAGAGGACATCTCCAGCTTTCCAAAGAGCCCAGGAAATCAAAAATCCATCGGCTAGATTGTAAGTTATTCTAGTTTTAAGTTTAAACTTTATTTTGAAACTGTAGCCAAAATACAATGTATGGAGCCTCCAAACTCCAGACATTGTAAGTTTAGGCTACCATCAATCTATGTTTCAATTTTCATCAAGTTTGGTTAAGTATTTTAGAAGATATAGGCATTTAAAAACCTCCAATTTCGGTAGATCAGGACCGTCCGATTGATCATCGGACGGTCCAGATCAGATCTAGAACCCGCGCGCCTCACCTGGGATTCGAACCCGGGTCTCCTGGACAGACCGCGCGGGTGACGTGGCGCCGTCTGGGCGCTCGGATCGGATCCCGTTTGATCCGATCGGACGGCTGCTACTCCTGCCTACGTGGTTAAGTGACCACACAGGATCACGCCACGTGTCAAGGCCGTGGCGCAGCGCCGCCGTCCAGCCAATAATTGCCAATGATTGGATTGGCGGCGCCGACGGCCGATTTGACTCAAAATTGATTTAAAAATCATTTTAAATGCCCAGAACTTCTAAAATTCATGGTAAATCCAATTTTTCACCAAAATTAGTGTTTTAGGGCTTGTTGGAAAGCTCTTGATCTCTAGTTTTTATTGAAATCAAATTTAACATATTTTGATCACTGGTTTTTGAGAAATATGGGTTTATATGAAATCCAATTTTCTCAATTTTCTCCCCATCCAGTGGTCAAATGATGTTAAAATTTTGGTGAAACAATTTTGGACATCTTAGGCATTACCTGTAATTTTCTTAGCTCAGGATGTCCACTGGATTGCTATGGGATGAATTTACAAAGCAATGGGTCCATTTTGGACCCAAAACTTTGAAAATTCATAACTCTCCAAATTGGTAGAATTAGGATTCCTAATTTCTGTGGTGTGTTTGTGTATGTCCAAGGGTTAGATGAACAGAGATTTAGACCCAATTGAACTCTAGTGCCACCTAGGGACAATAATCAAGGACAAGGTCTAGATAACTTAGAAAAATCCTAGGAAATTCTATACACACCCAATAGGGGTGAAACTTGAGGACATTAAACTTAGTGACATTTTACACCTTAGGTCCAAATTTCACTCAATTTGGAGTTCAGGAAGTTAAAAAGTTAAACATGTCAAGATTAACCCTTAATTAAGGCCTCAAAACTTCTAAAAAATGTAATAAATACATCTTGAATCCAAAAATTATGACCAACCCCTCTAACTGATCATAATTAAACCCTTAACCCATGAAAATTAAAACCAAAATTATTTGACAGCAATTGGAACCTTAATCTAATTTTAAGTGAAAATCAATATTTAATTAATATAATTAATTAAAAAATATTAAAAATTCCAAAAATTTTCCAAACACTTGGAAATCTCTCCTTAGGTCATTTCTGACCTTTGGAGTTGATTTCAAGGAGTTTGGGACTCATTTGGAGAAAAATCACAAAAAGGCCCCTCTAATTAAGTAATTTTCAAAATTCAATAATTACCCAAACTTCAAACCTTTATAACTAATTCCAGAAAAATCAAAATTGAACAAACTCACTTGCATTCAACTCCTATTAATGCCTAATATTTATTAAAAATCTTAAACTCCAGAAATCTATAATATTTCAAAAAGTCAACAAACCGGTCAAATCTAGTTCAAATCTAGTTCAAAACTTCAAACCTTCGTAATAAAATGTAGAAAAATCCGATTTCAACGTACTTACCTTCTAACTGATCGTAGTAAGGTCTAGTATTTTAATAAAATACAAACATTCTAGAATTTGAACTTAATCAAAAAGTCAATTTTCAACCCTTTAATTAAATCATTAAAATATTCAAAAATTCATAAAATTCAAAATTATTCCAAAATTCCAGAAAATGTTAACTTAATCTTTAAAACATTCAACAAACCTTTTAAAACACAACAAGCATCCTAAAGATGAAGTTTATTGGCTGGACTACTCCGGGCTGCGGGGCTAAGTGTCCTAAGGAGGCTGGTTCCTCGAGCCTGGTGGCACAACGCCACGAATGGATTCCAAGGGGTGTCAAACCTTAAAAATAGACTAATTATTAAGTGTCTAACCTTTTAAAACTTTTAATTTAACTACATTAATTTGGTTTATCGGCTGGACTACTCCGGGCTGCGGGGCTACGTGTCCTAAGGAGGCTGGTTCCTCGAGCCTGGTGGCACAACGCCACGAATCAATTAATGGCAAATTTAAATAAATCAATCTTAAAATTCAGCAACCAAATATTTCTAATAAAATTCATTTATTCTTAAGCCCTAATCAATCTAAAATACTTAATCATATCGGGTACCACTGGGTAACCCAGGCCTACGAGGCTATTAACTTAGCCCCAAGGAAGGTGAAATAAACTTCACGGCCTCGGTGTGAAACAAAGGTGATATCCAAAAAATAATTAAATGAATCTTAAAATTAACCTCAAGTCATTAATATTTAAATCCAAACTTAAATCCCTTAAACCTTCCAACCAATCAAACTTTAGATAACTTTAACTAATAATCCTAATTAGGATACATCAAAACCACACGACCTACCTCACACACTTTAGATGGTTTGCTAGGATCACTGACTTTAGCCTTAGGATAGGCCGGTGTTTTACTTTCTGCAGTTGTGTGACGAGTTTTTCGAGCTTTTACTGCATGCTGTTTGCTAGTGTAGAATTGATATGTTTATTTACTTGCTTTCTGCACTCTGTGTTTGATTGTGCGTTAGACCTACCCATAGGCTAGGAACGAAATATATATATTTGTGCAATCTTATGCAGGTGGCCATGCTCATACAAGGAGCTAAAATTAAAGGGGGCAGTTAATAAAAATATATACTCTTTGCACAGGTACCTGCCGCGCTTAAGACCCCCTTTGAATAAAAGAGCATGGCCAAGTGTGGCTAAAAAAATGCATTTTAAATTTTCATATTATAACTGCTTGGGATTGAATATACAACTGTTGATTATTAGGATAACCTTGCAGGATCGAGTCTAGATTTTCTTTTTTCTATCAATGTAAATTTAATTCATTTAAGGTTGTATTCCTTTAAAATGTTTTGAGATTGGGATATGAATATCCGATTTGAATTCCAAAGAGGTGAAGACATCCCTAAAGGGGAGAGTCTTCTTCCATTTGGAATTCAAATTAGGATACTTTGCAAGTATCCAAAGAGGAAAGATAACACCCCGATCAAGGGGGAGTTTCTTTCCATTTGGATATCCTGAACCGACGAATCGAGATGTTCGTGAGAAGATGAAGGATTGGACAACGAGAAGAATCCCAAGTCTCAAAATCATTTGATTTAGGATTAGAAATCCGGGTTGTAGTCAGTGGTGCCCGGCCACTTTAATTTATTGTAATTTTTGAGATGTAATAATGAGTGGCACTTGCCATATGGACATTCAAATTGATATATTTAATTGATTTTATTTAATTGATTTCGCATTAGAACTCCTGCTTTTCTAGTCTTTTTACTTGCATGCCGTATTTGATTTGACCTGGAATTCGAATTTAGGCTCTTAGGGGTCTGTCAAAATTTTTCTACTTTAATTAAATAAAATTTTTAAGATAAGATAGAAACTCTAAACGGTCCTAAGAAGTAAGCTCGGACTCGTCGAGGGTTTTTCATGCATTCATATTATACCTTCTCGACCTTGTTAGGCATCTCCCCGCCTGCGGGTTCTGGCAGGCCACCTGACCTATGAGGGTGCCGATCTGTCAAGGGGATGTTATGCAATCTCTAGGGAAAAATCTATTTTCTAAGCCAAAAATTTTTAAACTGCTACATACAGATTTTGCATTCAATCGAGTCAATTAGCATGCATCGCATTAGCAACGAATTTAAAAGAGTCTAATATTTAATTGCATTACTTAGACATCGAATACCCAACATAAGTCAAAGGGGCCAATTAGGATCTGCTCTAGATGTCGGCCCCGCTCTCAAAAACCTTTCTTAAATAACGTCCTGACCACTCTACATAAATTGACCGGACTCATAATTTTAAATCGTTTAGGTGGTTTAGCTGGCTCCCCAATCCAGGCCGGGGTAAGACCAGACTCGCATTGCACTAGCTAGGTTCGGGGTGCTAATTTTTAGTGCCCAATTTAGACTTAGGTTCTGAGGCAAGCTCGGGCTATAAGACCTCACCTTTCGGGAATTGAATCCCAAATTTCTAATAAAACGAATCACTTAAACTAAAAATCTTCTTTCAATCAAATACAAGCCTAACAATTAGACTTAGTTGGAGTGTTTTCTGAAGTAATTCAGAATCCCAAAACATTCCCTACTACTCTTCCTTTAACTCCAGAAATAACTGTTCAATATTGATCCAATCCCGATTGAAAATTCTAACCTCTTCCTTCCTTTGATATCGATCTTTGAAAATCCAAAATGAAACTTATACCGCTATTTTAATCGAGAGTTTTCGTAGGAAAATTCCAATTTCTCCTACGATGTAATTAACTACGAGGGCTTGCGCTCGTAGGAGATTTAGAAACCTAGATCTAATTTTTTTTTTAAAATCAAAAATCTTTCAAAAATCTCTAATTAATTATTTTTGGGAAATTTAAAATACAACGATCATTATCGTCATTTTCAAACGATCGATAATGATTGATATTTCCTTTCTTCGGAAAGGTATATCAATTATTATCGTAGATTTGATTATGAAATTAATGATTTTTTGGATTTGATTTCAAATTTTGATTTTGAAATTTGAACCAATTAGTGAATGATATTCTTCCCTTTGGGATGATATATCGTTCCTAATGTTGTGTTATATTTCAAAATTAAAATTCAAAACTTAATCTTCCCAAAGATAATTAAATATTTTTCAAAACTATATACTTAAAGATAAATTTTTTTTTAATCAAAACAAAAAAATGGCGACTCCGCTGGGGATAATCTCACTCTCCATCTTTAATAGCGGTATAAATTTTATTGCATCGGTAGTTTTGACTACCTTTCTCTCCGTTGGTCCCTCTACCCATTTCTTCCTTGGGTGAGTGTGGCCAACTCAATTAAGACATGTTAATAGAGAGGTGAGTGTAGGAAACCTCCCTTTAAGTCGGGCTTTGACATTTTGCCTCCAACTTGATTGGTAGAGCGAAAGAGTCAAGCCTAAATCCTTTTGTAAATGTTGCAAACTTGCATGCGAATAAATAACTAGCATGCTAAGTTTCACAATTTATAGAAGACCCTTCAATTTCAAAATCATAGATTTCAATCCTTTAATCAAAATTCAGTCTCTTTCAAAACCTTTCAAATCAATTTTAATCGTCGTTGTCATGGGTCTTCTATAACATTCTGTTGTAGTTGAACACATACAACACAAACCAAAAATTTCAATCAGTTCTGGGCTTTAACATTTTACCCCCAAATCACTTGGTGGGGTGAAAGAGTTAAGCCTATTCTCTTTGGATCTTTAGGTTACTTTTGTAAACCTGCACATTCAAATAAAAATCAATGTGTTGAGTTTCAAAGTCTGAGGAAGATCTGTTCCATTCCAACTTCAAAGCCAAATCTAAATCTTAAAATTGAATTCATGTTTGATTCCAAACCTCAAATTCAAGTTCAGTTTTAAATCCAAATTCAATCTCAACCTTAAAATCAAGTTTGATTTCGACTTTAAATTCAGTCTCAAATTTGAGTTCAAATTCAAACCTAAACTTTGACATTTTGCCCCAAATCAATTGGTGTAGCAAAAGAGTCAGATTCAACTCTTAACTTCAATTCGTCAATTTTATGAACCACCGTGTTTAGTGTAAACTGAATATGATTGAGTTATAAAATTTTGAATAAAGTTAATCAAACTTAAAAATCAAATTCAACTTCAAATCATTAATTCAAATCACTTTCTTAATTCCAGGAAATTAAGCACTCAAATGGCTGGGAAACTCGTCTTCTCACTGAATAGAGATGTGCCTGTAGAAGAAATTCTTAATGGCAATTTGATTCAGTATGAGATGGAATTTCAGAACCTCAAGATTTCAGTTAATGGGAAAACACTGATTGATCTGTCTTCCGCGATACTAGGAAAGTCTCCTTTAGTTGAGATTACTTTAGGGTCAAGAGTTGACTCCCACATTGCCAAGATGGAGGTCGTTGTCGCTCCTGTACCCACTGTACTCTCTACTCAGGAGAATCAAAACCAGAAGTCAATAATGACAAAAGAGCTACCATCTCAGTCTGAGATCGGGTCAAATTCTAGCACCCCCGTCGTCGGTAGGAACAAGATGAAGAATTACCTTCGAAGAGCCAGGAAAAGGAATCTTAAGGCTAGAAAGACTGTTGAATTTGAAGCCTTAGAGAAGACCGACTTCGAGGCCAATCGAGAGTTCGTTGCTCCTTCTACGTACCCTCTCCTTGCACAAAGGAGGGAGGTTGTAGATACGAGAGTGCGATCTTCAATACACCTGCTTGACTACTACACAGAAAGACTCGAGCAAGAAAGGATTGAGCAATCACCAACATTAGGCTATAGGCCCCCAACTGAAGGTTATGATCCGTCCACTCTACTAGAAGATGTTAGGGCACGTTACTATACGTGTCCCACTACTTCATCTATAGAGGAGGAGGAGGAGGAACCACTCGGGGTGCCACTCTCTTAACTACTAGTCTAGTAGTAATGAGAGGGGGAAATAATCTAAGATTATGTCAGATAGTGATACCGTCAAAATTTAACTTTTAGCGGGGTCCTATCGCGATAAATCTTTTGATTATAATGATGCCGCATTATCTAGGGATAGTGCAGACCCTTTAATAGTCTCTCCATTCAAAGAGATTGTAGGAATTCAATTCCAAGTTGACTAGGGTTTTGCCACCTTGACTTGCAACCATTAAGGAAAGCTTCCGATTTTTTTTCAAGTGTACTGATTTTGAATCTCCAAGATAGTCGATTCTTCTTTTTAATCGAAATTGACCTCTACCTTAAGTTTTAATTTGGAGAGAGTTGTAGTTGACTCCATCAAATGTTTGAGTACACCTCCCTCCCACCGCTTCTGTGGGTTGAATTAACCTTTGAATTAAAATTTGCCTCAAATTCAAGTTGATTCTAGAAATGAAAATTTTATCAATCTTCTAGCAATCTTCTATCTTAATAGGAGATTCAGGCATGCTTTGAATCTATTCAAAAATTTCCCTAGTCAAGTCGACATTCTTGTCAAAAAGATTGAGTGTGCTTTGAGGATTATTCTTCCTTGTATAAGAGAACAAATTTTCTTCTCTAATACTTGAGATATAATCCCAGCATTCAAAAAAAGATCAATCAATTTAAGGTATTTGAAGAAAGTGGAGTCTCTTCTCGAATTCAATTGAAATCAAAAGATGAGCGAATGCTCTAAAAATTAAAAGATGCGTAAATGCGCCAAGAATCAAGAAATGCACGAAGTGCAATAAAAGTCAAAAGATACACAAATTGCGTCACTAGAAAAGAAAAAGAAGAAAAGAGATGTGCAAAGCACGTCACAAAAGAAGAAGAGTAAGATGGCTTCCTTCCTCTAAATCCTTGAATATCAAAATAACTCGATCACCTTCAAGTACTTGACTTTGAAAATCCTGAATTTAGATTCTTCAACATGCATGAATTTTCTATTAGATAGAGGGACATGTGCAAGAAAATTGAAAATATCAAATTTCTCTCTTCAACTTAAACCTTTTTGAAGTTAATTTTAATTCAAAATTTATTTAAGGGAGACCCCAGTCCAGTTTCTACGAAACTTGGTCTAGGTCAACAAAATTGAAATCCTTCCAAACTGGTTGGAGTCAACACTACTTCTCACTGCACTTCTAAATTTGTCCCCACATGTCGTTCCGACAGGGTCCAAATAGTTAGAGGAAATTTCTTAATAGAAATATCGAATCTTCTACTCCTGAAAAGAATTCAAATCATGTCCTTAAGAAATGTGTTAGTCCTTGCATATATGCATCTTTTCCTTTGAAGCCTTTTCAACGAAATTACACTCTATACTGGGTCCAAGATCGAACCCCATTAAAGGAGTATTTTGCAATGCTGGGAATTGCCGTTCAAGTTTAAGCCACGACTGAGCAGAGTGTCCGTCTCCAATTTAAGGAGCTCGAGGCCTTGGAGAGCTTCGTCTTTAAGGCTCAATAAAACTCAAAATCATTCGACGCCTGATTGGTTAAAGTTTGTGATAAGATAGAGCAACTTAAAACCTTCCAAGGAGGAGACTTGGTCTAGGTTCTTTGGATGCATATCTTAGCCTATCGATAGATCAGTGGAGGAGTTTGAACCAATACAAGAGTGTCCTCCTGTCGTAGAGACGATCTTTGAGAAAATTTCAAACATTAATTGATCAACCCTGGAGAATGCCACCTGATATTTTTAAATGTTGGGGAGGCTCTTCAGGAAGTACCATGCCAGATGAGTGTCAAAATTTAAAATCAAATCAAAAAAAACTCTTCAAGTTCAAACAAATCAAAATTCAATCAAATCAAATTCTCCAAACTCAAAATTCCAAATCAAATTCAAACATCTTTTGAATTCAAAAATCAAATCAAAATCCAGATTAAAAAAAAAAAAATCTTCAGAATTAAATTCATCAAATCAAATTTCAAATTCAAACATTTTTCAAAATCAAATTCAAAATCGACTTTCAAATCCAAACACATTCAAAATTCAAATCAAATCAATTTAAATCTCAAATTCCAAATTTCAAATCGATCCTCTGTGTGAAGCAAGTTTCCTTCACATACGATCATTCCAGATCCGATCCGCTGTGTAGAGCAAGTTTCCTCTACATACGATCATCCAGACTCGATCCTCTGTGTGAAGCAAGTTTCCTTCACATACGATCATTCCAGATCCGATCCGCTGTGTAGAGCAAGTTTCCTCTACATACGATCATCCAGACTCGATCCTCTGTGTGAAGCAAGTTTCCTTCACATACGATCATTCCAGATCCGATCCGCTGTGTAGAGCAAGTTTCCTCTACATACGATCATCCAGACTCGATCCTCTGTGTGAAGCAAGTTTCCTTCACATACGATCATTCCAGATTCGATCCGCTGTGTAGAGCAAGTTTCCTCTACATACGATCATCCAGACTCGATCCTCTGTGTGAAGCAAGTTTCCTTCACATACGATCATTCCAGATCCGATCCGCTGTGTAGAGCAAGTTTCCTCTACATACGATCATTCCAGACTCGATCCTCTATGTGGAGCAAGTTTCCTCCACATATGATCATCCAGACACAGTTCTTTGTGTAGAGCAAGTTTCCTCTCCATAAGATCGTCCTTTAGTGATGGAGTATGCCCTCAGCGGCACCGTCCTAAATTCAATTTCCAGATCTGATCTTTTGTGGGAAGCAATGCTTCTTTCCCACAAGATCATCCAGTTTTCTCTTCCTTAAGGATAGATGTGAGTCATCGTGCTTTCTCTCCTTAGAATTAGATCTACTAGTGGCAGAGTACGCCCCTCGTGGCACTACCCTAGTATCAAATTCAAATTCGATCCTCTGTAGTTAGGAATTCTTCCTTTCTATACGATCATTCTAGCCTTCTCTTCCTTAGGGTTTAGGTACTCCTTTTCCTTTAGGATCAGATCTGCTAGTAGTAGAGTACGCCATTAGTGGCACTACCCTAGTATCAAAATTCAAATTCAACCCTCTAGGGTTAGGGCCTCCCTTCCTTTAGAATTAATTTCAAACTCAATCATATAAGGTTAGGTTCCCTTTCCTTTAGATTCACAACTCTAGGGATAGACTTTCCTTCCCTTAGGATCAAAACTCCAGACTTGACCCTTTTCGGTCAACGCCAATATGTGCAATAGAACTTTCTTCTATTACACATATTGGGGGTCCATTTGTTGACCTCATTTTTGTATGAGGTCACTTGGGCCAATCCTAACCCCAGATCAAACCTGACCATAAATCAATTCAATCTCCAGATCAATCCAAACTCTAGGAGCCTTCTAGACTTTAGACCCTAGGATCTACTCTAGACCCTAGGACTCTTCTAGATTCCAGACCTTAGGATCAATTTAGATCTTAAATCAATCCAGACCTTAATTCAATTCAAATTCCAATCAAACCCAGATCAAATTCAAAAAATCCAGACCCAAATCCAATGCTAAAAGGCCAAGTCCTAAAAGCCTTTTTCAGCAAATTTTCAAACACTTCAAAATCAATCAATTGACCTCCGATTCAGAGTCTGTCAGTTGCATACTGATGGGACATGTTTCTGGAGGCAACCCTCCAAATTTGAGCCCATTCCGAGGTCTCTAACCCCAGAAACTTAATTAAACTCCATAGGCTGTAAAACCTTCAAATATTTACGGCCTATGCCACTGGATCTGCCACCCAGTGGATTTTGACCTTAGAGCCCTCTCCGAAGCCTCTAATTACTTCCAGACCTTTAATTTTAATATGTTGAACATTAAACTGCATTTTGGTTGACCCACTTTGACCCCTAGTTGACCATGGGTCAAAATGACCAAAATACCCCTATGGGGCTCAAATGGTGTTTTCAAACCAAATGAACTCCGATTTGAACGCAACCACCTCCAGCAAGTTCCAAATATCAAACCAAACTTGTTGGACCCCTTTCCGAGCTCTGGGTCAACCTGGTTGACCAAGTCAACCTAGTTGACCCAAGAGACCCTTTGAGGGTCCAAATAGGCCTTTTGACCCAAATGACCTCTCCAGGCCATGGAACCACTTCCATTGGTCTTGAAACGTCATTTGAAACCTGTTGGACCCATTTCCAAGCCCTGGGTCAACCTGGTTGACCAAGTCAACTTAGTTGACCCAAGTGACCCCTTAAGGGTCCAAATGGGTGTTTTGACCCAAATGACCTCCCCAGACCATGGAACCACCTCCATTAGTCTTGGAATGTCATTTGAAACCTGTTCGACCCAAACCCAGACCCTGGGTCAACCTGGTTGACCAAGTCAACCCAGGTTGACCAAACATGCCCTTAAGGGTCAAAACGAGCATTTTGACCGAATTGACCTACCCAGACATTGGGACCACCTCCGATGGTCTCCAAATATCACTTCAAATTGATTGAACCTATTTCTAGACCCTGGACCCACCCGGTTGACCAAGTCAACCAGGATCGACCTAATGAGCCCTTAGGAGTTCAGATGGGTCACTTCAACCCATTTGATCTTTCTAACCCATTCAAGCTCTCAAACCCATCTCAAAACTTAAATCAAATCCATTCAAACTTACTTAAAGTCAAATTACATTAAGTTTGACTTGGTCAATCCACTTGAAATTCCCTTTTAAACACTCAAGCTTTGATTTCCAAACCTTAAGTCATCTCTAATTCAACACTCCAACACCCATGACATCCTCCAATGCCACCTCATCAGTCCACATGGCAGGTGGACTGGTCAAAGGGTCAAATCAACCTCTTGGGGTGGTCAAAGAGAGTCAAAACCCCTCTTAAACCTAATTTTCTTTAATCCAAACCACTCCAGCTCATTCCAGCTGTTTAATCAAACTCTAGAACATTCCTAGATCCTCTCCCAGCTGTTAGATCCAGATCCAATGGCCCTCATTGCTTCCATGTGCTCAAGTGGGGACCAAGAGAGGCTTTCCACCTCACTGTCCTTCTCCCAGCCTTTCCAGCTGCTCCAGGCCACGTGGAAGCATCCTAGCAGGCCATCTAGTCGATCAGGACCGTCCATGCAAGCTGGAGAGGTTTGAATAGGGAAAACCCTAAGGAGAGCCTCCATTCTCATCTCAACACCCTCTCACTAAAACTTTTTTTTCCAGAGCTCCTCCAGCATTCAAACACTCTCTAAAATCCTCTCCAGACCTTCCTCCAGCTCTTCCAGGCCTTCCCCCCTTGGATCCTAGCCCCAAAACCCAATTGGAGAAGAGAGAGGTTCTTAGAGAGAGAATCAAGTGTTTCAACCACAACTTCCAATATAGGAAGATTCAGCTCATGGTGTCTTCAGCAAAGTTGAAGAGGACATCTCCAGCTTTCCAAAGAGCCCAGGAAATCAAAAATCCATCGGCTAGATTGTAAGTTATTCTAGTTTTAAGTTTAAACTTTATTTTGAAACTGTAGCCAAAATACAATGTATGGAGCCTCCAAACTCCAGACATTGTAAGTTTAGGCTACCATCAATCTATGTTTCAATTTTCATCAAGTTTGGATAAGTATTTTAGAAGATATAGGCATTTAAAAACCTCCAATTTCGGTAGATCAGGACCGTCCGATTGATCATCGGACGGTCCAGATCAGATCTAGAACCCGCGCGCCTCACCTGGGATTCGAACCCGGGTCTCCTGGACAGACCGCGCGGGTGACGTGGCGCCGTCTGGGCGCTCGGATCGGATCCCGTTTGATCCGATCGGACGGCTGCTGCTCCTGCCTACGTGGTTAAGTGACCACACAGGATCACGCCACGTGTCAAGGCCGTGGCGCAGCGCCGCCGTCCAGCCAATCATTGCCAATGATTGGATTGGCGGCGCCGGCGGCCGATTTGACTCAAAATTGATTTAAAAATCATTTTAAATGCCCAGAACTTCTAAAATTCATGGTAAATCCAATTTTTCACCAAAATTAGTGTTTTAGGGCTTGTTGGAAAGCTCTTGATCTCTAGTTTTTATTGAAATCAAATTTAACATATTTTGATCACTGGTTTTTGAGAAATATGGGTTTATTTGAAATCCAATTTTCTCAATTTTCTCCCCATCCAGTGGTCAAATGATGTTAAAATTTTGGTGAAACAATTTTGGACATCTTAGGCATTACCTGTAATTTTCTTAGCTCAGGATGTCCACTGGATTGCTATGGGATGAATTTACAAAGCAATGGGTCCATTTTGGACCCAAAACTTTGAAAATTCATAACTCTCCAAATTGGTAGAATTAGGATTCCTAATTTCTGTGGTGTGTTTGTGTATGTCCAAGGGTTAGATGAACAGAGATTTAGACCCAATTGAACTCTAGTGCCACCTAGGGACAATAATCAAGGACAAGGTCTAGATAACTTAGAAAAATCCTAGGAAATTCTATACACACCCAATAGGGGTGAAACTTGAGGACATTAAACTTAGTGACATTTTACACCTTAGGTCCAAATTTCACTCAATTTGGAGTTCAGGAAGTTAAAAAGTTAAACATGTCAAGATTAACCCTTAATTAAGGCCTCAAAACCTCTAAAAAATGTAATAAATACATCTTGAATCCAAAAATTATGACCAACCCCTCTAACTGATCATAATTAAACCCTTAACCCATGAAAATTAAAACCAAAATTATTTGACAGCAATTGGAACCTTAATCTAATTTTAAGTGAAAATCAATATTTAATTAATATAATTAATTAAAAAATATTAAAAATTCCAAAAATTTTCCAAACACTTGGAAATCTCTCCTTAGGTCATTTCTGACCTTTGGAGTTGATTTCAAGGAGTTTGGGACTCATTTGGAGAAAAATCACAAAAAGGCCCCTCTAATTAAGTAATTTTCAAAATTCAATAATTACCCAAACTTCAAACCTTTATAACTAATTCCAGAAAAATCAAAATTGAACAAACTCACTTGCATTCAACTCCTATTAATGCCTAATATTTATTAAAAATCTTAAACTCCAGAAATCTGTAATATTTCAAAAAGTCAACAAACCGGTCAAATCTAGTTCAAATCTAGTTCAAAACTTCAAACCTTCGTAATAAAATGTAGAAAAATCCGATTTCAACGTACTTACCTTCTAACTGATCGTAGTAAGGTCTAGTATTTTAATAAAATACAAACATTCCAGAATTTGAACTTAATCAAAAAGTCAATTTTCAACCCTTTAATTAAATCATTAAAATATTCAAAAATTCATAAAATTCAAAATTATTCCAAAATTCCAGAAAATGTTAACTTAATCTTTAAAACATTCAACAAACCTTTTAAAACACAACAAGCATCCTAAAGATGAAGTTTATTGGCTGGACTACTCCGGGCTGCGGGGCTAAGTGTCCTAAGGAGGCTGGTTCCTCGAGCCTGGTGGCACAACGCCACGAATGGATTCCAAGGGGTGTCAAACCTTAAAAATAGACTAATTATTAAGTGTCTAACCTTTTAAAACTTTTAATTTAACTACATTAATTTGGTTTATCGGCTGGACTACTCCGGGCTGCGGGGCTACGTGTCCTAAGGAGGCTGGTTCCTCGAGCCTGGTGGCACAACGCCACGAATCAATTAATGGCAAATTTAAATAAATCAATCTTAAAATTCAGCAACCAAATATTTCTAATAAAATTCATTTATTCTTAAGCCCTAATCAATCTAAAATACTTAATCATATCGGGTACCACTGGGTAACCCAGGCCTACGAGGCTATTAACTTAGCCCCAAGGAAGGTGAAATAAACTTCACGGCCTCGGTGTGAAACAAAGGTGATATCCAAAAAATAATTAAATGAATCTTAAAATTAACCTCAAGTCATTAATATTTAAATCCAAACTTAAATCCCTTAAACCTTCCAACCAATCAAACTTTAGATAACTTTAACTAATAATCCTAATTAGGATACATCAAAACCACACGACCTACCTCACACACTTTAGATGGTTTGCTAGGATCACTGACTTTAGCCTTAGGATAGGCCGGTGTTTTACTTTCTGCAGTTGTGTGACGAGTTTTTCGAGCTTTTACTGCATGCTGTTTGCTAGTGTAGAATTGATATGTTTATTTACTTGCTTTCTGCACTCTGTGTTTGATTGTGCGTTAGACCTACCCATAGGCTAGGAACGAAATATATATATTTGTGCAATCTTATGCAGGTGGCCATGCTCATACAAGGAGCTAAAATTAAAGGGGGCAGTTAATAAAAATATATACTCTTTGCACAGGTACCTGCCGCGCTTAAGACCCCCTTTGAATAAAAGAGCATGGCCAAGTGTGGCTAAAAAAATGCATTTTAAATTTTCATATTATAACTGCTTGGGATTGAATATACAACTGTTGATTATTAGGATAACCTTGCAGGATCGAGTCTAGATTTTCTTTTTTCTATCAATGTAAATTTAATTCATTTAAGGTTGTATTCCTTTAAAATGTTTTGAGATTGGGATATGAATATCCGATTTGAATTCCAAAGAGGTGAAGACATCCCTAAAGGGGAGAGTCTTCTTCCATTTGGAATTCAAATTAGGATACTTTGCAAGTATCCAAAGAGGAAAGATAACACCCCGATCAAGGGGGAGTTTCTTTCCATTTGGATATCCTGAACCGACGAATCGAGATGTTCGTGAGAAGATGAAGGATTGGACAACGAGAAGAATCCCAAGTCTCAAAATCATTTGATTTAGGATTAGAAATCCGGGTTGTAGTCAGTGGTGCCCGGCCACTTTAATTTATTGTAATTTTTGAGATGTAATAATGAGTGGCACTTGCCATATGGACATTCAAATTGATATATTTAATTGATTTTATTTAATTGATTTCGCATTAGAACTCCTGCTTTTCTAGTCTTTTTACTTGCATGCCGTATTTGATTTGACCTGGAATTCGAATTTAGGCTCTTAGGGGTCTGTCAAAATTTTTCTACTTTAATTAAATAAAATTTTTAAGATAAGATAGAAACTCTAAACGGTCCTAAGAAGTAAGCTCGGACTCGCCGAGGGTTTTTCATGCATTCATATTATACCTTCTCGACCTTGTTAGGCATCTCCCCGCCTGCGGGTTCTGGCAGGCCACCTGACCTATGAGGGTGCCGATCTGTCAAGGGGATGTTATGCAATCTCTAGGGAAAAATCTATTTTCTAAGCCAAAAATTTTTAAACTGCTACATACAGATTTTGCATTCAATCGAGTCAATTAGCATGCATCGCATTAGCAACGAATTTAAAAGAGTCTAATATTTAATTGCATTACTTAGACATCGAATACCCAACATAAGTCAAAGGGGCCAATTAGGATCTGCTCTAGATGTCGGCCCCGCTCTCAAAAACCTTTCTTAAATAACGTCCCGACCACTCTACATAAATTGACCGGACTCATAATTTTAAATCGTTTAGGTGGTTTAGCTGGCTCCCCAATCCAGGCCGGGGTAAGACCAGACTCGCATTGCACTAGCTAGGTTCGGGGTGCTAATTTTTAGTGCCCAATTTAGACTTAGGTTCTGAGGCAAGCTCGGGCTATAAGACCTCACCTTTCGGGAATTGAATCCCAAATTTCTAATAAAACGAATCACTTAAACTAAAAATCTTCTTTCAATCAAATACAAGCCTAACAATTAGACTTAGTTGGAGTGTTTTCTGAAGTAATTCAGAATCCCAAAACATTCCCTACTACTCTTCCTTTAACTCCAGAAATAACTGTTCAATATTGATCCAATCCCGATTGAAAATTCTAACCTCTTCCTTCCTTTGATATCGATCTTTGAAAATCCAAAATGAAACTTATACCGCTATTTTAATCGAGAGTTTTCGTAGGAAAATTCCAATTTCTCCTACGATGTAATTAACTACGAGGGCTTGCGCTCGTAGGAGATTTAGAAACCTAGATCTAATTTTTTTTTTAAAATCAAAAATCTTTCAAAAATCTCTAATTAATTATTTTTGGGAAATTTAAAATACAACGATCATTATCGTCATTTTCAAACGATCGATAATGATTGATATTTCCTTTCTTCGGAAAGGTATATCAATTATTATCGTAGATTTGATTATGAAATTAATGATTTTTTGGATTTGATTTCAAATTTTGATTTTGAAATTTGAACCAATTAGTGAATGATATTCTTCCCTTTGGGATGATATATCGTTCCTAATGTTGTGTTATATTTCAAAATTAAAATTCAAAACTTAATCTTCCCAAAGATAATTAAATATTTTTCAAAACTATATACTTAAAGATAAATTTTTTTTTAATCAAAACAGATGCCCACTCTCTCCTTATCTCTTCATCATGTGCTTCTAGTTGATATCTAATTCTTTAGAGCAGAAGGGACAGAATCTTGGTATTAAAGCTGCTCCTAGAGGCCCAAAGATTACACATCTTCTTTATGCAGATGATATGTTAATCTTCTCTCATGTTTCCATGGCTTTAGCTAGAGCATTGAAGGTTATTGTTGAAGACTTTTGCAAATGGACGTGCCAAAGGATTAATGTCAGTAAATCCCAGATTATATTTGGCAAGTTGGTTAGATATCCCATAAAGAAGAAGATTGCTAGATTGTTTGGTTACAAAGTTGTTAAGGAGCTGAGTTGTCTAGGGATTAAGACGTCTCTTAATAGATTAAAGATGGTTTATTTTCAAGAACTGTTGAGTAATGTCATGGATAGGCTCAATGCTTGGGGTAAGAAGTCTTTAACAATGGGAGGCAAGATTACTGTCATTACAAGCTCTTTGTTATTTATGCCTAACTTTTTTGTAACTCATTCTTTGGTTCCTAAATAAGTTTTGTATGAGTTGGAAAAGCTTTGTAGAAGTTTCATTTGGAACAAACCTGGTGGAAATCGTAGTATGCACTATATGGCTTGGGGAGAATTGTGTAAACCAAGAAGTATGGGAGGGATGGGACTTCAATCCCCTATTATGAGGATTGGTTCTTTGAGATCAAAGCTGGCTTGGGATTTTTTTCAGAAACCAGAGACACTTTTCCATAGAAAAATCAAGCATAAGTATGGGGATGAGATTATGAATGATACACACAAGAGGATAACGTCTACTGCCTGGAAAATCTTGCTAGATGGGGGGAGACAGCTGAAGAATATAACCATATGGAAGATTGGAAGTGGGGAGAAGATTAGTGTGCTGAATGAGGTCTTGTTGTTGGACAAGAGTATTAACCAATAGCCAACGTTTGTGGATTGTGTTTCTTTGGAAGGAATGTATGTCCGCCAATTTTTACTGAGTGAAGGCCAGTGGAATTATGCATTACTTTAGGAAGTTTTTCATCCTGATCTCATCCAGGTGATCAGTCAAATCCAGACAGATTTCAGTTTGGAAGACCAGAAAGAGCTGCTGAGTATGTGCTCGGGTAAATCAGTGACTTCTTTTTCTTACGAGCACATGATGAAAAGTAAAGTCAATATGGATGATGATGGGTCTTATAAGTGGCTTTATAAACTTAAACTTAATAAGAAAGTGGTGATATTCTGGTGGAGGCTTGGGAAATATGCAATTCCTACAAACTTATTTCTCAAATATCGCCGGATTGCTGTTGTTGATTCATGCGCTAGAGGCTGCAATGCAGCTGAATCACATTATGGTCCAATAAAAATATGTGGTGGAAGTTATTACCCAAATTCTTGAGTGGGGTATCTACATTCCAGTTTTCTAATCGCTAGAATGCTGTTTGCAGGAGCTAAGAAGGCTCACCTCTCGAAATCCTGGCATTGTTAAAATCTACTGCACTATTGTTTATCTATCTTGGAAGAATCAAAATGCTGTGAAACATGGCGAAACTATTTTTCCCTGCTCTTTGGTAGCTACAAATGCTTTGTCCTTGGCTATTAATAAAGCTAGTCCAATTCTTTCCAACTGGGGTACTAATCTCCTTAAGGAGTCTTGTGCTTCTTGGTGCCCCCCTCCGAAAGACTGGATGAAGATCAATGTAGATGCTTCGTTGCTTAGTTCAAACTGTGTTGGAATCGGTGGCATCTTCAGGGATCACAAGGGAAGGTTCATCATGGATTTTGGGAAGAAGAAGGTCCATTGGGACATTGCTAAACTTGAATTGGAGGCAGTGTTCTCGGTAAGAGAATACATTAGGAGTTGGATGCTTGAGTACAAAGGGGTGATTATTGAGAGTGACAACCTCAACATTATTACTTTCATACAAGATTCTTTCAAAAAGAATAAATGGATTGTGGATAGGTGTCTAGCAAAGGAACTCTTCTTCTTAAATGATTTTCATAAAGTTGTCTTTCAACATGTCCATAGAAGTTGTAATAAGGTAGCCAATATATGTGCTACTATGGCTTTGACTAGTTGTTTCATTTTTGATAGCTCTTCTTTTAATAACATTCCTTCCTTGTTATTGAATTCAATCAAGGAGGAATGTGACCCCTTTTTTAGCAATTGCAATTAGATTCTTTGGTTCTTAATGCAATTTTGATGCATTTCTTCAGAAAAAAAAGGTAGACATTAAATCTTTTTGGTTCTTTCTCGCTATTTTGATATTGTCATATGATTATCAAGACATTCCCATTCATTATTTTGATTAGGTTTGTCAAATACTGAGCTTTCTTTATGGTAAGTTGCCCTGCAATATCATAAGGGGTATACTTCATCACCTCTTTAGTCCCACTATTTCCGATTTCCTATTAGAGGGTTATTATATTTTCCTTAGTTCATTGTCTCTATTTTAATCTGGTTTGGTGAGTATCAAGTCATCCTCATTCATTATTTTGATCTAGTCAGGTAAATGTTGGACTCCTTTTATTTTCTATTCTGATTTTTCAATTTTGTCAGGTAGACATTAGATTTTTTTCCTTCTAATTTTTTTTTTAATGATGTTTCCGTCTATCCGGCAGACATCAAATTTCCCTTCATTGGCTCTTTTTTATCATTTTAACCTCTTGAAGTGATTATCAAGCCATTCTCATTCACTATTTTGATATGGTCTGGTAAACATTAGACTAATTTTTATCATTTATTCTACTATTTTGATTTGGTTGAGAGGACATTAGTTTTTCTCCCTTCCATCTATTTGTTCAGCTATTTCAATCTGGTCATGTGGACATTAGAGTTTTTTTCATTGATTTTTTCATATATTTTAATTTGATCAGTTGAATATTGAGTTATCCTCATGTAATATTTTGATCTGTTTAGGTTAATGTTGGACCCTATTTTTTATATTTTGTTCTTTTATTTTGATTTGGTCAAATAGATGATACATTTTCTTCCTTTCATCTTTTATTATGTTATTTTTGATCTAGGTAGGAGAACATCAAAGTTTCCTTTATTATCTCTTTCTCACTATTTTGATATGGTCGGGTAGCCATTATTTTTTATTTTAATCAGGTAAATTGAATATTGGACCCCTTCTTTTCATCTTTTGTTCTACTATTTCAATCAAGTCATGCAAGCATTAGATTTTCATGCTTCTATCTTTTATTATGCTATTTTGATCTAATCAGGTGAACAATTAACTTTTTATCATTCACTCTTCCGACTATTTTGATATGATCAGGGGAGTATCAAGTTGGCCTCATTTGCTTCTTTGATCCAATCAAGAGAATATTGGACTTATTTCTATCTTTTATCCCACTATTTTAGTATGATTGGAAGATTGTTATGTTTAGTTGGTTAGTTGTGGGTTGAACCTTCCTTGATAATAGGGGTCAATGCCAACACATGGATTTGTCTCATTATTCATTATATCTATTAGGGGCCTATTTGTTGATTTTGTTTTTAATCTCATGCAAAAATTTAAAGCTTGTATTCCTTAGTGTGTGTCTAAAGGATGAGTGAGTTACCTTGAAGAAGTTGATAGGTCAGCCTAGTCAAACTTATTAAAAATTAAAAAAAAAAATAATTAAAAATTTAAAATTGATCAAATCTTATGCATTCATGCCACATGGCTTCTAGGGACTTCCATGGTCTATCCTACTCATCTTGACCAAGTATAACCAGTCAAAGTGGTCAAATTAATTAAAATGCCTAAAATTCCCGAAAGGGAAAATTTGTCAAATTTCTTGAATTGAACTCCTAACTCTAAATCAGTTGATTTAAACCCCTCCAAGTCTCTCATGAATGTTTCTAGAAATGTTTAAACCCAAGCTTCACCCATGGTTTAGCCTATGTTAGCCCAAATGGTTCCCCTTGCAAGAAATTCCAAAATTAGCTTTGCATATTAAGTAGTCCTATACAACCCAAAGGCTAGCCACCTAACATCATTGCACACTTGGGAAGTATCCAAGGAGGAGCTCCAAGCCATCCCAACCATCCATGACAATCCCAATGCTTTGAATATGACAAACTCTACAAAAACCCTCAACACACTGTTGACCTCATTTTTGTATGAGGTCACTAAGACCCATCCAGAATCCAGATTTAATCCTAGGCCCTAGGATCCACTCTAGACCTTAGGATCTTTCCTAGAACTAGACCTTAGAGCTTATTCTAGAGCCTAGGATTCCTTTAAATCCTAGATCTTAGAACTCTCCTAGATCTTAGGATCACTCCAACTTCAAATCAACCTCCACCTTTGATCAACCTCAATTTTAAATCAATTCCTATATTTAATCCACTCCAATTTCAATTTGATTCCTACCTGTGACCAATTTGAATTTCAAACCCTATCCAATTTAAGTCCAAATTAATTTAAACTTCAAATCAAACCCAATTCCAGAAGTTTAAACTCAAATTCAAACTTTTAGGGCCCTGTCCTAAACACCCTTTTCAGAGATTATTCAAACATCTCAAAACCCAGTCAAATGGCCTCTGATTCAGAGTCTATCACTTGCAAAGTGATAAGACATGTCTCTAAAGGCTACCCTCCAATTTTGAGCTCATTCTGAGGTCTCTAACCCCAGAATTTGAATTAAAATTCAAAGGCTGTAAAACCTTCAAATATTTACAGCCTATGCCACTGAGCATAACCCTTTTGAGATCTTGACCTTGGAACCCTTATCCAAGCCTCCAATCACTTCCAGGCCTTTGAATTTAACCCATTGAGCAGTAAACTGCATTCTTCAGACCCATTTTTGACCATAGTTGACCAATAGGTCAAAATTGACCAAAATACCCCTATGGGGCTCAAATAGGGATTTCAAACCAAATGAGCTCCAAATGGGATGCAACCACCTTTGACAAATTTCAAATGTCATTTCAAATCCTTTGAACCCATTTCCAACCCTTGAGTCAACCTGGTTGACCAAGTCAACTGGTTTGACCCAAGGGGCCCTTTAAGGGTCCAAACATGTGTTTTGACCCAAATGACCTCTCTAAGTCACCCAACCACTTCCATTAAACTTAAAATATCATTTCAAACCTGTTGAGCCCAAACCCAGACCCTTGGTCAACCTGGTTGACCAAGTCAACCCAGGTTGACCAAACAGGCCCTTAGGGACTCAAATAGGGATTTTGATCAATTTTACCTCCCCAGACCCAGGAACTACCCTCAATGGTCTCCAAATGCCTTTTCAAACCTGTTGAGCCCAAACCCAGACCCTGGGTCAACCTGGTTGACCAAGTCAACCCAGGTTGACCAAACAAGCCCTTAAGGGTTCAAATGGTGATTTTGACCAAATCAACCCCTCCAAACCCTGGGACCACATCCAATAGACTCAGATTGACATTCTGAATTTGTTGAATCCATTTCTAGCCCCTGAACCCAACTGGTTGACCAAGTCAACCAGTTTTGGCCTAGAAGCCCATTAAAGGCCCATTAAGCCTTCTTAATCCATTTGACATGCTTGGCTCTTGGAACCACCCTCCAATCCACCTAATCAACTCATTTGAATTACCTAAATGAAAATTTCATAGCCCTTGATGGAGTTGACTGGTCAACCAGTCAACTCAAGGCTTAAGGGACCATTTGTATGGTCAAACCTTTCAACCCATTGAACCTAGCTCAAGCCACACCCATCCAGCCACTTGGAGAGACTCCATGACCTGCTTGGATGCCACATCAGCCCCATTGACCAGTTGACTGGTCAACTTGGTCAAACCCAAGCTTAAAACTCTTCTAGAAGGCTTTATCACATGCTAAGCTCCTTTCCCTTGATTTAAGCTGCTTTAGGCCGACCCCTTAATGTCCTAAAGCTCACTTGGAGCTCTCCTAACCAGGCTCAGGGCCTGGTTTAGCCTTAAATGGCAATGTCCCCTCCACTTATCCCAAAGCCGTCCAATAGGATTGAGGCGTGCCCAGCCTTTGGGTCAGCCTTCTGGCTGTCCCAGGGACACTTGGCAACATCCAAGGACCTGGTGAGTCAATCCCAGCCATCCGTTTGGCCTGGGGGCGTTTGAATAGGGGGAAAAGGCCTTAATGCCATACATTCTAACCCTAATCATCTCTCACTACTCAAGCCCTCTCAAGTCCTGTCCCCAGTTCGTTTTGAATCTCCAGAGCCTCCTCTACCTTCCCACTACAAAATCCAAGTGGTTGCACGTCACCGGCGGCGAGTTCTCCGGCGAGTACACCACCTAGACCGTCCCAAGCCTATAGCAGTCGATCCAGACGCGTTCGAGCTTGGATTTTTGCTGGGAATCTTCACTTGGACAATCTACAAGCTCATCAATCCAGAAATTTCAAAGATCTAACGGTATAACTCCCTAAAACCCTAGATCTAGTTCACATTAGTTAGATCTAAATAGCTTTATGCTTTTAGGGTTTTAGCTGAAACAAACTATTCCCCACGATTTCTGTTCATGTCTTAAATCTACGTTTAAAATTTCAAGTGAAATGATCGATCCGATCGAAAGAACGAGGCGAAATACGTTCTCTAGGGCGTCACTCACGGTCTCCGGTGAGTGTACGTTTTCTGGACCGTTGATCGTTCGATCAACGGTCCAGATAGAGCCCTTCCGCGGTCTGATCCGACCGCGCATTCGATCTGTTGTTCGATCAACCGTCCGGCGAGATCAGGGCCGTCCATTCAGAACAGCGGGATCGAAGCTCCGCCGTTTGATCTTCTCCTGGTGAGATCAAACCGCGGGATCTGATCTCAGCCGTTAGATCGAACCCGCGGTTAATCCAACGGCTGTCAAGAGCCGCTGACGTGGTTAAGTGGAAACCGCGTAAAGCTGCCAGCGGCCGACGCGTGTCCCCGCCGTCACGCGGTTTCGATCCCGCCAATCCCAGCGCGCCGCGTGTCTGACCGCCACCGTTTAATTAAGGAAAAATGTGTTTTAATTGATTTTAATTACAGAAACTTTGGAAAATTACAGTAAATCAAATACATAACCAAAAATTAAGTATAATATATCAAAATTTTCAGAATTTCATCTAGTTTATTTTAAAAATAAAATCAAACTCTTTTGGTTATTATTTTATTAGTAATTTAAGAAATACAGAAATATGTATTTTATTTTTAATTAATTATGTATAAATTATTTTTATCTGAAATTTGGCATGCATGTTGTTGAGTGCATGGCTGGTCTCCAGAAACATTTTCAATACTATTTGAATAGATTTTGATGGTATTTTGAATTATTGAAGCTTATTAACCTTTTTTTATATTTAATTAAATATTAAGTATTTTGAAAAAATACAAGGAAAATCTTTTATTATTTTCAAACTTCTATGGAGATCAGTGGATCCTTCAACCCATTAACATGTATTTTAATAATATATTTAATTATTTTATAATATATATTTCTATTTATATATATAAATCCATTTATATTTATGTATTTTAATATATATTTTGAAACTATATATATGTAAATCCTTAAGTGTTCAAGATTTCATTTGAGATCTTAAATGTTGATTGAGCATGTTTGAATGGAATTAATGGGGATGATTAGTGGATAATCATTCCTTGATTATTCACTAATTTTGTCTTAATTATGTTAATTAGTTAATTGCATGCTTAAGGTGCACACACCACTTAGTCTAAGGCTCTCCTAGATTTAGGTATTGAATGTGTTTATGTGGTTCATGCATGCCTTGTGTATTGAGTATGAGGGTTAGTTCAAACATTGATTCAAGCCCATCAAAAGTAGTGACATATTTAAGGACAATAATTAAGGACTCATGTATAGAAAACTTAGAAAAATTTCCATAATTAGGATTCACTTTCCCTTGAGTTGAAACTTTGAACATTTGAACTTAGTGACACCCTCAACCCCTAGAGAAATTTTCACTGATTTTTGAGGTCA